>SRSI01000027.1:0-729861 GCA_005656395.1 Strongyloides papillosus
AAAAGTGTTCTTATCTTTACTTAAAATAAAGTTATAATAAATAATTCCTACACTATTTTGTAGAAAAGAAGTTAGGCTATCATGTGCATATAAAATTGGAAAAAAATAACAATTTTTGAAAAAATTACATTGTTTTAAAAAAGTTAAAAAATCCCAAAAATTATGAAAAAATATGGAGGTCACAACTATATTATAACATGAAATTTTTTCATTCTTTATTAAACATCTTTTATGTTAGAAGTTAGGCTTTCAGATGGATATAATACCAATCAAATATTTTTACATTGTAAAGAGTTATATTCAGTAAAACTTTTATGGTAACTTTGTTGACACCCTGTATATAGTGTGTCAAAGAAGTCACCTAAAATTTTTGATGAAAATAACTTTCTTCAATGTAAACCTATTTTTATAATATTATAAGTAAAATAAGATTTAAATAATTTCGTTTTAAGATCATTTGCTATTTTACCGTGTGCCTCCAGAAGTTATAACTTTAGATATAAGGGTTGAGAAAATCTAATGACTGTCATTTTATTTTTCATGACATTTTGTTGTAATATTTTTTACTGGTTGTAATCAAATTTTATTTTAAGTAGTTTGATAGTACTACAGCACTAATCTATTGTCAACAACCTATTAGAGGAGAAAATTTCGTCAGAAAATGATTTTCGATTTTTAAAGTTTTGATGATAAATATACTTAGTACATTTAATTTCTTATCAAACCGTACAATATCACTTCATTCTTAAGTTTCATTCTTAAGATATACTCTTCCAAACATGGAAAAAAGACAAATATGGTCACCTATTTGAAGTCTTTAAAATAGTTACTTTAATCTGAAAATTTGCAGAAACATGTAATTTTGGATCTAGAACATGCCTGCAAAAAATTGTTCGATTTGAGTTTTTCATTCTTGAGATATCGAGATTTCTCAAGAATGCTTTTTTACAACAAAATTTTGGGATTTCAAAACGGATTATCTCAGTACAGAATAAATTTTTCAAAAAACAAAAAAAAAACCATTTTGCGCATCTCTTTTCTCTACATTTTAAGTATAGTCCCAAGAAAATTGATAAAGTTTGAGTATAAGTTTTCTTTTCGCGGGTGATTACAAAAAAACCAAAAAAATCGGATTGCGTGTTTACTCGGTAATAAATATTCTAAAACTTTTAAATTTCATATTGCATTAGTTACAACATTTTTTCAGTAAAACATTCTCTATCGAATGGCATATACATGAGATTTATCCGATCATTCGTTATCGAGATATTCTCAATTATATTCGGTCAATTTTTTTTTTGAAAAAAATTTTTTCTTCATTCTTTTTAAAAAAAAATCTAGAAAATGAACAGGTATTGACGAAAGCTCAAAAACAGGTCGAGGGAATCTTCTTGCACACATTTTGAAATATTAACGATTAATTTATCTCAATTCATTCTTGAGATAATCTGAAATAACCTATGAAAATTTTCAAGATTTTTTGCCCAGTGACGTTTTTCCAATTTGCTTATTAGGAAAATTTTTAAAATTCAAATTATTAATTGAGGTAGATAACAAATATTATTAAAATATAATGTAAAAAAACAACTAATACATAAATATAAATAGCAATGCAATGATTCACAAAGACTTTGTAACTAAATATTTAAAGATTTTTAGAAATTAATTTAAAACTCATTTGTAATTAAGAGAAATACCGCTTATATGAAAATTCTTAATATTATATTGACACATATTATTCTCTATACGCAAAGAGGAAAAAATTAAGTCAAATAATAATTTTTCAATTTTTTTGGTTTTTTTCAATATATATTTAAGAAAATGAGATTAAAATCAGGTAAAAATCAGTTTCATACGAAGTCGCATTCTTAAGATATATAAATTTAAAGGTATGGAATTTCAAAATTTAGTACTTCAATTTGCCCTGAGATATTGATTTTTTAATTAAAGTTTCACAGGTACGTACAATTTCTTATGGTTTGTTTACGTACAAACAATAAAATTTGCAAAAAAAGTCCAATCTCAAAATTAGTAAGTCATCGAAAATTTCCTTATATCTCAAAGGAAAAGTTTACTTTTTAAATGGTTTTCATTATATGCGCTTTTTTTATTAAAATAAAAATGTATATTTTAAATATGTTGAATAGAAAAAATAAATATTGTTTCATTTGAATTTTCGTTCTTGATACATCTATATAAATGAGAATAATCTTGAGATGTTTTGATTCCTTAAAACTCTTTTAAAATGATCCGAAAAACTAGAAATTTCACAAGTACGTGCAATTTCTTATGGTTGTTACGCACAAACAATAAAATTCACAAAAAAGTCGATACAAGAAAATAGTAAGTCATCGAAAATTCCCCTATATCTCAGAGGAAAATTTTGCCTCTTAAAGGTTTTTCGTTACATGCACTTTTTTTTATTAAAATAAAAATGTATTTTAAATATGTTGAACAGAAAAAATAAATATTAGCTTCATTTGAATTTTTGCTCTTGAGATACATCTACTTCAGTAAGAATAATATTAAAATTTGTAATCTCCCCAAAATAAAAAAATTACAAGAACAACTAATTTTTTGAAAGGAAAACAAAAAACAACAATTCATAAAAGTCATTGGATTAATTGTTTTATACAATTTTAAATATCAATTTATATTTTTAAGAGCATAGTAGATAGGATAGGTGAAAAAATTGGTTTTTATTTAATTATATGTAATTTTTGTGCAGATTGGGATTTTTTTCAATCAGTGCAATATATGACAATTATTAAGATATGGTAAAAAAATTAAAATCAAATTATATTTGGCTTTTTGAGATTTAACAAAATTTTTATTAAATACCATTTATTCTAGAATAGAATAGATTTTTTCCTCTAAATATTTTTATGTAAAAATGATCTAAACTAAATTGTCTCAAAATAACGCAATCTAGCCACGCATATTAAAATTTTGAAAAAATGTTTGCAAATTTATGATATAGCGATGCACATGCTTATTTTTTAAAAAATGTAAAAATACCTAAAAGTTTTGTTTTGATTTATAAAAACTGGAAAATAAAGTTACCTAAATTTATATGTTGAAACTAATCATCAAGGCATTTTAAAAGTAAATTTTATAATATTTTATTAAAAAAATTAACAATACTTTGATTTAAATATATTTATATTTTTTTAAAGTCTATATAAATTTTTTAATACGAAACGTTTCCGAGTTATTATTTTGATTTATTTTTTATCTTATCAACTTAGAGAAATATTTTTATCATTTTAAATACATTAAAAATTTGTGTTATAATCTTTATAATACATTTTAAAAAGTTTTTTTTTTCAAACAAATATAAAACAAAATAAAAACTACGCATTAAATTTATAAAGGTATTTTTTACTATGTAACCAAAATGCGAAAATATAAAATAACAATCGCAAAAATTGGATTATTTTAAGTTCAATAATTATGAAATACTTATGATCAGCCTCAAATATTATTAATATTTTAAAAATTAGCCAAACTTAAAACTAATCTATATTTTTAAAATTTATCATTTTTAATAATCTAAAACTTTCATATTAATACTAATTAGAAGTCTAACGTAAACATTATTCTTAGTTTTTATATTAAAAATTTGTTAAAATTTATTCAAACTTAAAATATCAAATGAATTTAAAATCATGAGGATATGTAATAAAACGATTTTGATATGTTTTATAAACTTTTAATGTTCAAAAGCCTATAAAATCTGAATAATAATTACTAATATTATGAGATACAAAAATATTACTTGGAATTTTAAAATGTATGTTATTATAAAACAAAAGATTTTGAGTTTTTTAAATTCTAAATATTTTAAAAATTTCTTGCGAGTAAGTAGCGACGAGCGCAGAGAGTTGCTGTTTATGGAAAAAAGGTTCAGCCCTGCGGGCAAGCAGCGACGAGCGAAGCGAGGCTGCGGCTTGTTTATTGTAATTAATGATAAATAATTTGTGTAATTCGTAAGTAGAATCTTTCCCTTGTCTTACAACTCTTACAGGTGGCCACGTTTTACGATTGTCTTATTGTTTTGGTTTTTGTATTTCTCTGTAAAGTATAGTCCACTAATAAATTATAATCTTATAAATTTTTACTTTTTAATTTTTACCAATTAAATGATCATCACTTATTTATCCATAACTTAGCCAATTCTTTGTCAATCCTAATGCTGCTATGTTTCCCCTTATTCCTGACTTGTACCTTTTAAATGTGTCATAAACCAAAACATTCCGTTTACTTTACAAAAGTTATCTAAAAGACAAAACTATACAAAAAAAATTTCAAAAAAGTGATGTTTTTTAAGCATAACTTAGCCAGTTATGACCTAAAAGTTTTGAAACCCACTTTCTCCTCTAAGTTGGAAAAAAATACATATAAATGACTATTTGAACATAAAAATTAATCAAGTTTGAGAAAAGTTATGCTGAAGACAAAATTGATTTTTGTGAAAAAAAAGCGGGAATGTTGGCATTCAAATTAAAATATCTTCTTTCGTAGTTGAACTATAAACTTCGTTAGGCCCTTATTTTTTAAGTTAGACATAGATCTATATAACAGATAATATTTTATTTGTTTTCATCAAGATAAGATTAAATTATAGCTATTTAACTTTTCAATCTTTTTTTCAAAATAGTCACCACTCTTTGGACCGTAACTCAGCCAATTATTAATCGATCTCAATATTATTATGTTTCCGAAGCATTCTGGAATTTTACCTTTTAAATGACATACTAATAAAATTATTTCATTAACTTTGAAGAAAGTTATTCTCTGAACAAAACCATACTAAAAAAGAGGTCAAAAAAGGGTTTTTTTTAAAGATAATTTAGCTAAAAATTTTTTAAACTGATCCAGCCCCTCTAGTTAGAAAAAAACACATTTTTTGACTACTCACCCATAAAAATCGGTTGAATTTGAAAAGAGTTGTGAGAGAGACAATTTTTTTTTCTTATTTCTTTTTGTTATAGATAATTAGTAACTCATTATGTTCCATGTAAGGTATCACAAATAAATTAGAATAATGATTAAAAAGATGTAAATTTATTATGATTATTTTTTTATTATTTTAGTATATACGTCATAAATTTAAAAATTATTGAATCTTTACATAATTAATTCTTTTAAAGGAACATTTCTAAGTGTCTTTTAAAGTCATTGCATATTCAATTTTACTTCTATACCGCTTATGTTTTAAATATAAACAGACAACAGTCAGAAATATAATCAACTTTTAATAGGCAAAAAAAATGTAATACGATTATAAATAAAATGTGATAAATCATTTCAAATGTAAAATCCAATTCTTTAATCTGCGATTAATTTTATCACAGCTATTTCGTGTAGAAAATTTAAGCATTAAATAAGAAATTACTTAAATAAATTGTTATTCTTCAATACCATTATTCTCATCTCGAAAATAAATTGCTTACTACAGTATACACTCAGAATTAAAAGCAAAAATTTAAAAAATACAAAGACGTTTCTATACGAATTGAGGTAAAATACGAATTCAAAAATTGTTTATACGAATTTTATAAAGTACGTATTAATAACTGTACTACTTCCTATTAAATAGTCTTTTATCCAAAATCCTTTTTATTTTATTAACTACAAAGGAAGAACAAAAATATGTATCACATTTGTATTTTAACTAAAAAATTTTCTTATAATTTATTCTTTTTTGTTAGTACAAATAAATTATGTTGCCAAAGATTGGAAGATATAAATGTTTTTAAATCATAATTCAAAAGATACTATATATTGTAAACATTTTGTTTAATAAATTTCAAAATTTTATTACAATTGTAATGCATATTTTGGTATACCCTGTATATATTTCAGTTAAATTACAATAATAACTAAATTTTTATAGGTCTGCTGGAATCAAAAACAATATTAGAAAATTATAAAAATATCAATATATACTTAATTTTTGTATGTTTTTTAGTAAGAAAATTTGTTTAAAATTATTTTTTTTAATGTGTACAAATATCAATACCTTGATATTGTATTTTATGTAAATTGTTTGTTAGTATTTTGAAACACAATTACTTTGTACTTTAACATACGTTTTATTACTATTGTTTGAGATTTCAAATATCATGCAAAATTCGTACAATAAAGTACGGTTTCTAATATTCGTATATTTAAATTACGAATTAAACTTGTTTCAGTTTTAGATATATTTAAAAATTAATGTTAAAAAATTAATTAGAAGTTGCTAGGTTAGCGTTAATGATGACAATTTAATATATATATTGTATTAGTTTGATGACAGAGTTTAGTTTATCGGTTTCCCAATAAAATATATTATTACTAATATTTAACAGAAGTAAAATTATAAACGCTCTTATAAAAAAATTTATTAAATAACGAAATATAATAAAGTTGTACCAACTATATGAAAAGTGCCAAAGATATTTACAAGTATATATGTTTACGTAAAACAAAAATTTTTTAATAATAGAAAAAATTTTGACTCTTAGATTAACAAAAAAAATTTAATGTAAAATTTTATTAAATTGTTTAGAAATAAATATCGTTTTTTAATCTTTAGCATTGGAAGATCATAACTAAGTTAGAAATTTATATTTTTACATAAATTGAAAATTATTATATTTATTACATTGTAGTTAATATTTTGACTTATTATCAATGTGATTTTTAAAAAAAATTATACTTTTAAGGATCCAAATTTTTAAAAGGTCAGATTTTAAGTAACTAACTTAATAAGCTTTTTCTCTTATTAGTGCAGCACCATATTTAAAAATAAATACTAACACGTCAGAAGAAATTTAGTAAATAAAATATGTAAGATTCGGATTTACTCCTTAATTTGTTTAGTTCTTACAGGATCATTTGTAGAACATGTAATCCAGCACTACTAAAAAGTTAAAGTTACTCACTTCAATTTATAAATAATAGGTATAGAATTAGCAATTTCTACTGAATTTTATATATGTAATATTAATTCGAAATTTGTAATTTTTATCAGAATTTATGAAACTATAGTAGAAATTATATCGCTATTACGAAGCGCTTTAAACTAACGGTTTATAATGCATTTTACAGTTAATTATTATTTAAAACCTGTGTGATGTTTTAGACGAATCCAATTAATTTTTTTTTGTTTCGCTTTATAGAAGGAAATAATCCAATAATCGATTTATACAAAATATTTATTAAGATTTATAATGACTTTTTAATAAATGATGATAAAAAACAAAATAATGAAAATGACAGGGCAAAATTTGCTTTACAAAATAGCATTTATCTTTTAGCTCTACGTAAACATATAAAGATATTACAATCATTTTAACATTGATAAAGCAAAAGTGCCATTTACTTCTGGACAGCCTTACATATTGAAATAAATTGTACAAAACAGCTTTGGTTTTATAATGAGAATAATGTCATATAAAAATAACAACTTATTTTAATAATTTTTTAATTGTTACTTTAATTTTATAGTGCAAAACAATTGCTATAGAATTAGTTACAAATTAAAAAAATTTAAATTTTATTAGCTAAAACAAATTTACACATTTTAAACTAATTTGGATAGTTTCTTGTGTGCAAGTTTTTTTAAAATTGTATTAAGATATATTTGATAATTTTTAGCAAACTTTCTTAAACTTTTTAAGTGAAAAGCAAAATTTGAAACATGAAAAACTTTTTAAAATACTTAATATATAAGATTTAAGAAAATAGCAAAAATGATAGTTGTCTAAATAGCTAAAGTTGAGCATTGAAATTTTTCCATTTCGGTATGTAGCTATAACAAGGTAATTTTAATATTAAGAAATATATAAAAATCTATTCTGCCATATTATTTTATTTTATTATCCATGTATATTGTTCCAGAATTTCATATTATGATTAAATGTAATACGTACTCTGTTGTTTAAAGTTAATTTCCTCGGTCAATTACTTTAACCTCTGCCGCAGCGACGTTTTTCTAAACTAATAAACACCCATTTTTAGCTAATAAAAGTTTATGAAACCTTTACAGTGCAATGTACATACTATGTAAAATAAGATTATTAAATCACGTTTTTTGAGTCAATCGAACATTTTTTAAAAATTTTGTACAACCTAAATTTGCAACCCCCCATTTTTATTTCATTAATAAAAAGAGCAACTAAAAAAATGTCTGTTAGCAAATTTATACGGCCTAATACTTTGAGATACAGAAGCTGTAGTGAGTCAAAGTTTGAAAAATCGATTTTTACAAGTTTCCAGTAGATAAATTTTTTTAAAAACAAATTTTGTTTCTAGGGGTAATTTTTTATAAAAAAACGAATAAGCATACTGTTGACTTCCTAAATTGACGTTTTCATTGTTTTTTAGGATTTTTTTTTAGTTTTTTTAATTTTTGAGTACAAAAATCGAAAAAGCGCATGTTTCCACTATGCTCATTCGATTTCTCATGTAATTTTACATCTAGATTCATGAAATAAAGTGAAATAAAAAGGGTAGATCATTGTGCCCTTGAATGAAGAAGAATCTCGATATTTTCTAGGAAAATAAGATAAATAAAATATCTCAATGTTTGAGTACAAAAATCAAAAAAGCGCATGTTCCCACTATGCTCATTCGATTTCTCATGTAATTTTACATCTAGATTCATGAAATAAAGTGAAATAAAAAGGGTAGATCATTGTGCTCTTGAATGAAGAAGAATCTCGATATTTTCTAGGGAAATAAGATAAATAAAATATCCCAATGTTTGAGTACAAAAATCGAAAAAGCGCATGTTCCCACTATGCTCATTCGATTCCTCATGTAATTTTACATCTAGATTCACGAAAAAAAGTGAAATAAAAAGGGCAGATTATTGTAGTTTTGAACGAAAAAGAATCTCGGTATTTTCAAAGGTAATAAGTTTTTTCTATGTTTGAATACAAAAATCGAAAAAGCGCATGTTTCCACTATGCTCATTCGATTTCTCATGTAATTTTACATCTAGACTCATTGAAAAAAGTAAAATAAAAAGGGTAGATCGTTGTCGTTTTAAACGAAAAAGAATCTCGGTATTTTCTAGGGAAATAAGATAATTAAAATTCTCAATGTTTGACTTCAAAAATCGAAAAAGCATATGTTTTCACTATGTTCATTCGATTTTTCATGTAATTTTACTGTTGGAAACAATATTTATTATAAAAAAAATTTAAAATTGATTAAAAAATGTACCGATATTCTACTACATTGAATTGACATCTATATTTTGTATGAAAACACATTTACTTTCCTATTTTATTTTTTTTGATTTCTATGAGTCTAGATGTAAAATTACATGAAAAATCGAATGAGCATAGTGGAAACATGCGCTTTTTCGATTTTTGTATTCAAAAATTGAAAAAACTTATTACTTTAGAAAATACCGAGATTCTTCTTCATTCAAGAGCACAATGATTTACCCCTTTTAATTTCACTTTATTTCATGAATCTAGATGTAAAATTACATGAGGAATCGAATGAGCATAGTGAGAACATGCGCTTTTTTGATTTTTGTATTCAAACATTAAAAAAATTTGTTACCTTGGAAAATACCGAGATTCTTTTTTGTTCAAAACGACAACGATCTACCCTTTTTATTTCACTTTATTTCATGAATCTAGATGTAAAATTACATGAGAAATTGAATGAGCATAGTGGGAACATGCGCTTTTTTGATTTTTGTATTCAAACATTAAAAAAATTTGTTACCTTGGAAAATACCGAGATTCTTTTTTGTTCAAAACGACAACGATCTACCCTTTTTATTTCACTTTATTTCATGAATCTAGATGTAAAATTACATGAGAAATTGAATGAGCATAGTGGGAACATGCGCTTTTTTGATTTTTGTACTCAAACATTGGGATATTTTATTTATCTTATTTCCCTAGAAAATATCAAGATTATTTTTCGTTCAAAACGACAACGATCTACCCTTTTTATTTCACTTTATTTCATAAATCTAGATGTAAAATTACATGAGAAATTGAATGAGCATAGTGGGAACATGCGCTTTTTTGATTTTTGTACTCAAACATTGGGATATTTTATTTATCTTATTTCCCTAGAAAATATCAAGATTATTTTTCGTTCAAAACGACAACGATCTACCCTTTTTATTTCACTTTATTTCATAAATCTAGATGTAAAATTACATGAGAAATTGAATGAGCATAGTGGGAACATGCGCTTTTTTGATTTTTGTATTCAAACATTAAAAAAATTTGTTACCTTGGAAAATACCGAGATTCTTTTTTGTTCAAAACGACAACGATCTACCCTTTTTATTTCACTTTATTTCATGAATCTAGACGTAAAATTACATGAGAAATTGAATGAGCATAGTGGGAACATGCGCTTTTTTGATTTTTGTATTCAAACATTGAAAAAATTAGTTACCTTGGAAAATACCGAGATTCTTTTTCGTTCAAAACGACAACGATCTACCCTTTTTATTTCACTTTTTTTCGTGAATCTAGATGTAAAATTACATGAGGAATCGAATGAGCATAGTGGGAACATGCGCTTTTTCGATTTTTGTACTCAAACATTGAGATATTTTATTTATCTTATTTCCCTAGAAAATATCGAGATTCTTCTTCATTCAAGAGCACAATGATCTACCCTTTTTATTTTACTTTTTTCAATGAGTCTAGATGTAAAATTACATGAGAAATTGAATGAGCATAGTGGGAACATGCGCTTTTTTGATTTTTGTATTCAAACATTGAAAAAATTTGTTACCTTGGAAAATACCGAGATTCTTTTTTGTTCAAAACGACAACGATCTACCCTTTTTATTTCACTTTATTTCATGAATCTAGATGTAAAATTACATGAGAAATTGAATGAGCATAGTGGGAACATGCGCTTTTTTGATTTTTGTACTCAAACATTGGGATATTTTATTTATCTTATTTCCCTAGAAAATATCAAGATTATTTTTCGTTCAAAACGACAACGATCTACCCTTTTTATTTCACTTTATTTCATAAATCTAGATGTAAAATTACATGAGAAATTGAATGAGCATAGTGGGAACATGCGCTTTTTTGATTTTTGTATTCAAACATTAAAAAAATTTGTTACCTTGGAAAATACCGAGATTCTTTTTTGTTCAAAACGACAACGATCTACCCTTTTTATTTCACTTTATTTCATGAATCTAGACGTAAAATTACATGAGAAATTGAATGAGCATAGTGGGAACATGCGCTTTTTTGATTTTTGTATTCAAACATTGAAAAAATTAGTTACCTTGGAAAATACCGAGATTCTTTTTCGTTCAAAACGACAACGATCTACCCTTTTTATTTCACTTTTTTTCGTGAATCTAGATGTAAAATTACATGAGGAATCGAATGAGCATAGTGGGAACATGCGCTTTTTCGATTTTTGTACTCAAACATTGAGATATTTTATTTATCTTATTTCCCTAGAAAATATCGAGATTCTTCTTCATTCAAGAGCACAATGATCTACCCTTTTTATTTTACTTTTTTCAATGAGTCTAGATGTAAAATTACATGAGAAATTGAATGAGCATAGTGGGAACATGCGCTTTTTTGATTTTTGTATTCAAACATTGAAAAAATTTGTTACCTTGGAAAATACCGAGATTCTTTTTTGTTCAAAACGACAACTATCTACATTTTTTATTTCACTTTATTTCATGAATCTAGATGTAAAATTACATGAGAAATTGAATGAGCATAGTGGGAACATGCGCTTTTTTGATTTTTGTATTCAAACATTAAAAAAATTTGTTACCTTGGAAAATACCGAGATTCTTTTTTGTTCAAAACGACAACGATCTACCCTTTTTATTTCACTTTATTTCATGAATCTAAACGTAAAATTACATGAGAAATTGAATGAGCATAGTGGGAACATGCGCTTTTTGATTTTTGTATTCAAACATTGAAAAAATTAGTTACCTTGGAAAATACCGAGATTCTTTTTCGTTCAAAACGACAACGATCTACCCTTTTTATTTCACTTTATTTCATGAATCTAGATGTAAAATTACATGAGGAATCGAATGAGCATAGTGAGAACATGCGCTTTTTCGATTTTTGTACTCAAACATTGGGATATTTTATTTATCTTATTTCCCTAGAAAATATCGAGATTCTTCTTCATTCAAGAGCACAATGATCTACCCTTTTTATTTCACTTTTTTTCGTGAATCTAGATGTAAAATTACATGAGGAATCGAATGAGCATAGTGAGAACATGCGCTTTTTCGATTTTTGTACTCAAACATTGGGATATTTTATTTATCTTATTTCCCTAGAAAATACCGAGATTCTTTTTCGTTCAAAACGACAACGATCTACCCTTTTTATTTCACTTTATTTCATGAATCTAGATGTAAAATTACATGAGGAATCGAATGAGCATAGTGAGAACATGCGCTTTTTCGATTTTTGTACTCAAACATTGGGATATTTTATTTATCTTATTTCCCTAGAAAATATCGAGATTCTTCTTCATTCAAGAGCACAATGATCTACCCTTTTTATTTCACTTTTTTTCGTGAATCTAGATGTAAAATTACATGAGGAATCGAATGAGCATAGTGGGAACATGCGCTTTTTCGATTTTTGTACTCAAACATTGGGATATTTTATTTATCTTATTTCCCTAGAAAATATCGAGATTCTTCTTCATTCAAGAGCACAATGATCTACCCTTTTTATTTCACTTTTTTTCGTGAATCTAGATGTAAAATTACATGAGGAATCGAATGAGCATAGTGAGAACATGCGCTTTTTCGATTTTTGTACTCAAACATTGGGATATTTTATTTATCTTATTTCCCTAGAAAATATCGAGATTCTTCTTCATTCAAGAGCACAATGATCTACCCTTTTTATTTCACTTTATTTCATGAATCTAGATGTAAAATTACATGAGGAATCGAATGAGCATAGTGAGAACATGCGTTTTTTCGATTTTTGTACTCAAACATTGGGATATTTTATTTATCTTATTTCCCTAGAAAATATCGAGATTCTTCTTCATTCAAGAGCACAATGATCTACCCTTTTTATTTCACTTTTTTTCGTGAATCTAGATGTAAAATTACATGAGGAATCGAATGAGCATAGTGAGAACATGCGCTTTTTCGATTTTTGTACTCAAACATTGGGATATTTTATTTATCTTATTTCCCTAGAAAATACCGAGATTCTTTTTCGTTCAAAACGACAACGATCTACCCTTTTTATTTCACTTTATTTCATGAATCTAGATGTAAAATTACATGAGGAATCGAATGAGCATAGTGAGAACATGCGCTTTTTCGATTTTTGTACTCAAACATTGGGATATTTTATTTATCTTATTTCCCTAGAAAATATCGAGATTCTTCTTCATTCAAGAGCACAATGATCTACCCTTTTTATTTCACTTTTTTTCGTGAATCTAGATGTAAAATTACATGAGGAATCGAATGAGCATAGTGGGAACATGCGCTTTTTCGATTTTTGTACTCAAACATTGGGATATTTTATTTATCTTATTTCCCTAGAAAATATCGAGATTCTTCTTCATTCAAGAGCACAATGATCTACCCTTTTTATTTCACTTTTTTTCGTGAATCTAGATGTAAAATTACATGAGAAATCGAATGAGCATAGTGGGAACATGCGCTTTTTCGATTTTTGTACTCAAACATTGGGATATTTTATTTATCTTATTTCCCTAGAAAATATCGAGATTCTTCTTCATTCAAGAGCACAATGATCTACCCTTTTTATTTTACTTTTTTCAATGAGTCTAGATGTAAAATTACATGAGAAATTGAATGAGCATAGTGGGAACATGCGCTTTTTTGATTTTTGTATTCAAACATTGAAAAAATTTGTTACCTTGGAAAATACCGAGATTCTTTTTTGTTCAAAACGACAACTATCTACATTTTTTATTTCACTTTATTTCATGAATCTAGATGTAAAATTACATGAGAAATTGAATGAGCATAGTGGGAACATGCGCTTTTTTGATTTTTGTATTCAAACATTAAAAAAATTTGTTACCTTGGAAAATACCGAGATTCTTTTTTGTTCAAAACGACAACGATCTACCCTTTTTATTTCACTTTATTTCATGAATCTAGATGTAAAATTACATGAGAAATTGAATGAGCATAGTGGGAACATGCGCTTTTTTGATTTTTGTACTCAAACATTGGGATATTTTATTTATCTTATTTCCCTAGAAAATATCAAGATTATTTTTCGTTCAAAACGACAACGATCTACCCTTTTTATTTCACTTTATTTCATAAATCTAGATGTAAAATTACATGAGAAATTGAATGAGCATAGTGGGAACATGCGCTTTTTTGATTTTTGTATTCAAACATTAAAAAAATTTGTTACCTTGGAAAATACCGAGATTCTTTTTTGTTCAAAACGACAACGATCTACCCTTTTTATTTCACTTTATTTCATGAATCTAGACGTAAAATTACATGAGAAATTGAATGAGCATAGTGGGAACATGCGCTTTTTTGATTTTTGTATTCAAACATTGAAAAAATTAGTTACCTTGGAAAATACCGAGATTCTTTTTCGTTCAAAACGACAACGATCTACCCTTTTTATTTCACTTTTTTTCGTGAATCTAGATGTAAAATTACATGAGGAATCGAATGAGCATAGTGGGAACATGCGCTTTTTCGATTTTTGTACTCAAACATTGAGATATTTTATTTATCTTATTTCCCTAGAAAATATCGAGATTCTTCTTCATTCAAGAGCACAATGATCTACCCTTTTTATTTCACTTTTTTTCGTGAATCTAGATGTAAAATTACATGAGAAATCGAATGAGCATAGTGGGAACATGCGCTTTTTCGATTTTTGTACTCAAACATTGGGATATTTTATTTATCTTATTTCCCTAGAAAATATCGAGATTCTTCTTCATTCAAGAGCACAATGATCTACCCTTTTTATTTTACTTTTTTCAATGAGTCTAGATGTAAAATTACATGAGAAATTGAATGAGCATAGTGGGAACATGCGCTTTTTTGATTTTTGTATTCAAACATTGAAAAAATTTGTTACCTTGGAAAATACCGAGATTCTTTTTTGTTCAAAACGACAACTATCTACATTTTTTATTTCACTTTATTTCATGAATCTAGATGTAAAATTACATGAGAAATTGAATGAGCATAGTGGGAACATGCGCTTTTTTGATTTTTGTATTCAAACATTAAAAAAATTTGTTACCTTGGAAAATACCGAGATTCTTTTTTGTTCAAAACGACAACGATCTACCCTTTTTATTTCACTTTATTTCATGAATCTAAACGTAAAATTACATGAGAAATTGAATGAGCATAGTGGGAACATGCGCTTTTTGATTTTTGTATTCAAACATTGAAAAAATTAGTTACCTTGGAAAATATCGAGATTCTTCTTCATTCAAGAGCACAATGATCTACCCTTTTTATTTCACTTTTTTTCGTGAATCTAGATGTAAAATTACATGAGGAATCGAATGAGCATAGTGAGAACATGCGCTTTTTCGATTTTTGTACTCAAACATTGGGATATTTTATTTATCTTATTTCCCTAGAAAATACCGAGATTCTTTTTCGTTCAAAACGACAACGATCTACCCTTTTTATTTCACTTTATTTCATGAATCTAGATGTAAAATTACATGAGGAATCGAATGAGCATAGTGAGAACATGCGCTTTTTCGATTTTTGTACTCAAACATTGGGATATTTTATTTATCTTATTTCCCTAGAAAATATCGAGATTCTTCTTCATTCAAGAGCACAATGATCTACCCTTTTTATTTCACTTTTTTTCGTGAATCTAGATGTAAAATTACATGAGGAATCGAATGAGCATAGTGGGAACATGCGCTTTTTCGATTTTTGTACTCAAACATTGGGATATTTTATTTATCTTATTTCCCTAGAAAATATCGAGATTCTTCTTCATTCAAGAGCACAATGATCTACCCTTTTTATTTCACTTTTTTTCGTGAATCTAGATGTAAAATTACATGAGGAATCGAATGAGCATAGTGGGAACATGCGCTTTTTCGATTTTTGTACTCAAACATTGGGATATTTTATTTATCTTATTTCCCTAGAAAATATCGAGATTCTTCTTCATTCAAGAGCACAATGATCTACCCTTTTTATTTCACTTTTTTTCGTGAATCTAGATGTAAAATTACATGAGGAATCGAATGAGCATAGTGAGAACATGCGCTTTTTCGATTTTTGTACTCAAACATTGGGATATTTTATTTATCTTATTTCCCTAGAAAATACCGAGATTCTTTTTCGTTCAAAACGACAACGATCTACCCTTTTTATTTCACTTTATTTCATGAATCTAGATGTAAAATTACATGAGGAATCGAATGAGCATAGTGAGAACATGCGCTTTTTCGATTTTTGTACTCAAACATTGGGATATTTTATTTATCTTATTTCCCTAGAAAATATCGAGATTCTTCTTCATTCAAGAGCACAATGATCTACCCTTTTTATTTCACTTTTTTTCGTGAATCTAGATGTAAAATTACATGAGGAATCGAATGAGCATAGTGGGAACATGCGCTTTTTCGATTTTTGTACTCAAACATTGGGATATTTTATTTATCTTATTTCCCTAGAAAATATCGAGATTCTTCTTCATTCAAGAGCACAATGATCTACCCTTTTTATTTCACTTTTTTTCGTGAATCTAGATGTAAAATTACATGAGAAATCGAATGAGCATAGTGGGAACATGCGCTTTTTCGATTTTTGTACTCAAACATTGGGATATTTTATTTATCTTATTTCCCTAGAAAATATCGAGATTCTTCTTCATTCAAGAGCACAATGATCTACCCTTTTTATTTTACTTTTTTCAATGAGTCTAGATGTAAAATTACATGAGAAATTGAATGAGCATAGTGGGAACATGCGCTTTTTTGATTTTTGTATTCAAACATTGAAAAAATTTGTTACCTTGGAAAATACCGAGATTCTTTTTTGTTCAAAACGACAACTATCTACATTTTTTATTTCACTTTATTTCATGAATCTAGATGTAAAATTACATGAGAAATTGAATGAGCATAGTGGGAACATGCGCTTTTTTGATTTTTGTATTCAAACATTAAAAAAATTTGTTACCTTGGAAAATACCGAGATTCTTTTTTGTTCAAAACGACAACGATCTACCCTTTTTATTTCACTTTATTTCATGAATCTAGACGTAAAATTACATGAGAAATTGAATGAGCATAGTGGGAACATGCGCTTTTTGATTTTTGTATTCAAACATTGAAAAAATTAGTTACCTTGGAAAATACCGAGATTCTTTTTCGTTCAAAACGACAACGATCTACCCTTTTTATTTCACTTTATTTCATGAATCTAGATGTAAAATTACATGAGGAATCGAATGAGCATAGTGAGAACATGCGCTTTTTCGATTTTTGTACTCAAACATTGGGATATTTTATTTATCTTATTTCCCTAGAAAATATCGAGATTCTTCTTCATTCAAGAGCACAATGATCTACCCTTTTTATTTCACTTTTTTTCGTGAATCTAGATGTAAAATTACATGAGGAATCGAATGAGCATAGTGGGAACATGCGCTTTTTCGATTTTTGTACTCAAACATTGAGATATTTTATTTATCTTATTTCCCTAGAAAATATCGAGATTCTTCTTCATTCAAGAGCACAATGATCTACCCTTTTTATTTCACTTTTTTTCGTGAATCTAGATGTAAAATTACATGAGAAATCGAATGAGCATAGTGGGAACATGCGCTTTTTCGATTTTTGTACTCAAACATTGGGATATTTTATTTATCTTATTTCCCTAGAAAATATCGAGATTCTTCTTCATTCAAGAGCACAATGATCTACCCTTTTTATTTCACTTTTTTTCGTGAATCTAGATGTAAAATTACATGAGGAATCGAATGAGCATAGTGGGAACATGCGCTTTTTCGATTTTTGTACTCAAACATTGGGATATTTTATTTATCTTATTTCCCTAGAAAATATCGAGATTCTTCTTCATTCAAGAGCACAATGATCTACCCTTTTTATTTCACTTTATTTCATGAATCTAGATGTAAAATTACATGAGAAATCGAATGAGCATAGTGGAAACATGCGCTTTTTCGATTTTTGTACTCAAAAATTGAAAAAACTAAAAAAAAATTCTAAAAAACAATGAAAACGTCAATTTAGGAAGTCAACAGTATGCTTATTCGTTTTTTTATAAAAAATTACCCCTAGAAACAAAATTTGTTTTTAAAAAAATTTATCTACTGGAAACTTGTAAAAATCGATTTTTCAAACTTTGACTCACTACAGCTCCTGTATCTCGAAGTTTCAGGACGTAAAAATTTGCCAATGTACATTTTTTTAGTTGCTCTTTTTATTAATGAAATAAAAATGGGGGGTAAAATTTTTAGTTGTACATCGAATGTCTGATTGACTCAAAAAGTGTGATTTAAAAAGAATTTTATAAATTTCCAAAAATAAGGATTTTTTTGAAGTTTTTTATCTCAAAATTTTAATATCTATCATTTTAATAAAACCTATATATTATGAAAGCTCTTAATATCCTCTACAAGAATATACTTTTGTCATATCAGAGTTAACGACCATTTTTCTTATAGTTAGATTTAAGAATAATTATCCATAATTTTTATGCATTTTTTACTTTGAAAGTCAATCTTTTAAATTATAAGCAAGTAGAATTACTTTAGTATATATTATAAACTATGTTGAATATACTACTAAGCTTAATACAAAAGAAATTCCTTAAATAGTTAATTTTTACTAAAAACAATTTTTTACAATTTTAAAAACAATTTGACTTTTATTAAAAAAAATGATCAAATACTTTGATTTTAGCATTCAGAAACTGTAAAGATTGTTGAAAATCTACTTTTTACATGTAGAATACAAGTTCTAATATATGTGTTTGAGGTCTAATAGAACATATTAGAGAAGAGTTCAAGTCATTGCATGAAATACTTTTTTTGAAAAGGTGTAATAAAATGATGTACTATTAAAGCATGATCTGATTATAATATACAAATATCACCTTAAAAAATTTCATAATTAAAAGTTTTAATATCTGTTTCTTTAAAAATTATTCCTTTAAATATCTTGTAAAATAACCATTTATAGACAGTATTTTGCAATAACTTTATTTTTTTCAACATTATATAAAATGTAATCTTCCCTAAAGCAATTTTTTAATACAAATAATTTTAAGAAAATTTCTTTTAATGTTAAAAATGCATAAAAATTATGGGTAATTAACTTTAAATGTAATTATATCAAAAATGGTCAGTAACTTTGATATGACAACAGTATATTCTTGTGAGAGAGATCAAAGGCTTTCAAAATATATAGGTTTCATATAAGTTTAGAAATTAAAATTTTGAGATGAAAAGGCTTTAAAAAAAATCTGCATTTTTGGAAGTTAAAGATTTTTTTTCAATAATCTCCTACCACACATTACGAACATTGCGTTGTAAGGTTTTCATAAACTATTATTAACGACAAATGAGGTTTTTTTATTAGTTTAGAAAAACGGTGCTACAACAAGGGTCAAAGTATTTGACCGAGGAAATAACATAGTGTGATTACTATATTTCTCTTACATTCGAATAAATGTTACCAACTAGTTAGTAAATCTATCTTGACGTGAAAAAAACACTATATTTGCCCATTGTCCTTCATTTTATTCGATTTTAAACATTTTTTCGACGTGTGATAATTAAAAAATATTCAATTATCATTAACGGCTATTTCTAAAATGAAAAAATCTAATTGTAGTAGAGATTGTCAGTTAATTTTTTTAATGAGAAATCTCAAGTTGTAAGTGAAAGATTTTCTTGTAATCGAAAATCAATAATTAAAAGAACTATTTAGAAGGAAAAAATTCTAGAAGAGGTAGTGTGACAAAACTTGCTGGAGAGTTAGAAATATCGAAAGATGTGATTCAAGATTTTCAATTCGATTTTTTTATATTTTAAAATCTTGTTTTGAAATACACATTCATGAATGCCGATTTGCGTAATATATTGACTACTAATGTGAAAGAGGTAACAATATAGTTGTTACAGCATAAAAAGTTCTTATGATCATAACCGTTAAATTTATGGAAATACTTGTCGTTGAGAATAAATGCCAAAGATAAACATTTAACTTATGTCTTTACGAAATTTGTAATTATTGATACAAGACTTTATAATGTACCTAAAAAATTTTTTAAGGTTAAGATAGAAGAAAATGCTTTATTACAAATCTATAGGAAACCATGTTCAAAGTTAAAGAAGAAAAAATAATGATATTGTTAGATACGAATTGATGTACTGAGATTTTCCAAAAGACTTTATTCTTTTGTTGGCAAGAAACACAAAAGAAATTGCTTGTAAGAAATTATAAAATTTATCAACCGAAGGTCAATAAAAGCTAAATGATAGCACCAGTTCAAAAACTAAAAGTTTTTAAGATGCTATTTTAAAATAGTAGATAGCAAATAAATAACTCAGGCTATGTTTTTCTGTCTATTAGAGACTTTTATGATAAATGGATATCGATTAAAAATAATGAAATTCTTTATATTATGGATGGTCACGACATTCCAAATCAGGGTAAAATAAAAAGTACAATGGTACATATAAATTTTAAACTTAATAATTCAAGATTAAGTGAAGTATATAAGTTAATATTAGGTTGGTGCATAAATAATGGCCGCAAATTCATACTACAAATTTATAATGTAAAAAATTAAAATAAATAAATTTATATTAAAACGGCTTTATGTAGAAATTTAGGGGATTTGCCCTGATAATATTTTGCATATTAACTTAATTTTTAGATTAATTTTTAAAAAATTTATTTCAGATCTTAAAAATGTTGTCAAAAAGAGAATTACGAGTAATTTTCTTGCATGAGTTCAAACTTAGACATAATATAGTTGAAGCTTATCGAAACATAGTGAATGCATAGGAGGAAGAGTCAACTTCTAAACACTCTTTGCGTTGGTGGTTTGAGAAATTCCAAGGGGTTAATTTTGCCCTCAATAATGAAGAGGGTAGAAGAGGATCCCTTACTACCAATACTAAGAATTAATATAAGATTGTAAAACTAAATCTAAAGCAGTCACCAAGAGAGTTGAAATATATTGACGGAAGCTTGAGAAAATAAATGAAAAACCAAAAAAAATCATCGGGCTTTAAAAATAGAAATAATCCAATACTATAGGATGACTAGGTAAGATTTCATGTTTCAAAACTAATTTTAAATAAAACTTGCTGAATTAAAATATGAAGCTCTATCTCATCTTCCATACTCTCCTGATCCTTTTCCTATAATTTTCGATTTGTTGAAGCATTTGGATGCATTTTTTAAGGATTAATTTTTTAAGAATCAGGAGTCGGCAGAAAGTGATTTCGGCGACTTTTTTTAGATCCAAAAGTCCTGAATCTTATAAAACGAGGATTAAAAAGCTGTTAGAACGTTGAGAAAAATGTGTAGATTCTAACGAATATTATTTTAATTAATTTACTTAACACAAACTTAAATAAATATTGTCTTAATTCATTTTTTCTCTTTGCGGCCGTTATTTTTGCACCAACCTATTATATCTTAGTATAGTAAGAAAAACTAGAAAAAAACTAAAATAATTTCTCAATTATACGATATCTCTTGTACTGGTAAAAAAGTGCGATTAATACATGATTTAACCTCATTAAATAAACAGTCATCTGATCCACCACATTTTCATTGTAGTACGATCAAAATAGTAGTAATTATAATAACACCTTATTGTTTTTTTGCAAAAATAAATATAAGTTTAATGTATTACCATTTTAATACTAAAGAATCAATTTGATCTTAATTTGCTTTTCAAATAGACGATATTACTCTAAATTTTTAACAAATATCTATAGAGTTTTCATATTCATTATAATTTATCTAGTACGGCATTGACGAGTGTTGTAGCACTGTTAGAAAAAAAAGATATAATGGTAATGGGATATTTTGACGTATTTTTATTAGTTAATAGGACTATCTCAGGTTTAGGAAAAAATGTTAATGAAGTTCGGAATACGCTAAACTCTCTTATTTTTAGCTTAAATAAAAAACATTGCTTAGAAAGGCGACGCTTTGAGTTATTGTATAAATACTAAAGAAAATGGATAAATATCTTGTGATAAACTAACCAAATAACACATGTTGCGATATTAATAGTTGCCGCGCGACGTTTATTTTTCATTGCAAATGTTTACAAAAATATCAACAATATATCCTAAATTTTATAAAAAAAAACGATCAATTTTCGCATGCGGCAAATTGTGTAATGCCAAACTGATGAGTTTATTCTTTTCTGGATAAATATTCTAAAAAAGAAGATGAGCAAAACGTTGACTACCATTGCATCACATTTTTATTTTCCTCTAGGTACTATTGAATTAAGAGGTATAAAAAATGTGTTAATAAATAATCTTATTAAATTAGATGAAAATTTATCTTGTCATAATAAAAAATATATTTTTAAAGATAAAATTAGACTGTCAGTTAAAAGAGTTATGCCTACTGTAGGTTAATTGAAACTTATAAATGGTTCATAGACTTCTCGACATTGGACAACTCGACATAAACAACTCGACATTAAGACAACTCGACATTGAGACAACTCGACATTAAGACAACTCGACATTATAGGCAACTCTACGGGTCTTAAAAAATATTTAAATTCAAATAATAAAAAAAATTTTAAGCATAAGATACAAAAATTAAGATCAACACTTTAGTTTAAAATTGTGGAACGAATACAATTATATTTTGAACTACAATTTAAACCTTGCTAACAATTATGCGGAATCTTTCAATTCGATTTTTGGCCGTATGGTAAATGAAAATCATCCTACAATATATAAATTGATTGAATGCCTAAAATTGCAGGAATTTCTTACTAATAATACAATAAATAAACAACTACTTGGTGAAGTATCTGAAGTTTTTTCAAAAAAAAATTTGAAAAGACGTATAACTGCACAAAAGAAATTCTTAGCAAATTTTACGAAATAAGTTTTATGTATAATTTAGATAAATTAGCTGCATTATATCATTTCTAACTTAAAAAAAATTTTTACGTTCAATTGTCCTAATGTCGAGTTGTCTTAATGTCGAGTTGTCCTAATGTCGAGTTGTCCTATGTCGAGTTGTCTTATGTCGAGTTGTCTAGACACCCTTATAAATTTCACAAGTTCTATTTTAAAAGCTAGTTCAGGCTTTTAGTGAAAACTATAAGAAACAAAGAAGTAAATCAGCATATGTCATTTAATACTAAGAAACTAAGAATAGTCTTTAGGGAGGTGGTTGCTAACCTAAAAAGAAATTAAATATGGGATTATTTTAATTTATTATCTTATAAATGGAGATTCTTTTTGATATGGGGTATGGCTATGTCTATAAAGAATTGAACATTAGTGTAGCTAGCTTGTTTTTCCCAGGATTTAAAAATAAAATTATTCCAATAAAAGAACTTCATTGATATGATGTAGTTTGTTCGAATAGGAAATTCTAAGTGAAGTATTATTTTATTAATTAGAATAGAAACTTATAATGTGATTTGTTGGATCAATAAAAGTTAATATAAAAATAAAGAGGCTAATGAGCTTATAAAAATGATATTCAAGTGTATAGATATTCATATTATGGCGATCATTACAAAGCATATTCCTATAAAAAGATTTTCGGCAGATTTACTCAGCAGCAATTTAAAAATACAGTAAAAGACAAGTGTGTAAAATAAAGTGCTTAAAGAAATAATTAAAAAAAGTATTAGAAAATGTTCTGCATTGCAACAGTTTCTTCTCATAAAACAATATTGAGCTTCACCGTCGAAGAATGGTTGAATGTTATTGGAGTCAATTTTAAAGATTATGATAATAAATTTATTTCACTCACCAATGATACCATGAGCATTTTAAATAGAATATTAAAAAAATCTTAAACTTTGTTTTTTGTTTACACCATTTCGGATATCTTACTCTTATTATTCGCTTCTTTATATATGATTGTTTTAAAATCGTTGTTGTATCGGAGTTTGCAGGCGATCGAGTTCTACCAAAACTGGAGAATTCAACACAGAGAGTAAAATATCTTTAAATTAATTACTTTTATTCATAGAACATTTTAAAAAAATGTCAAAGTTTTGAAGAAATTTATAATCAAACTTTCCGGTACGTTATATAAACTTACTGCATTGCAAGGTTATTCAGATATCATTTTAAGAGATAATTTGCGCTTGCTTAAATCAAAGAAGTAAATGCGAAATGTCTATATTGAAGAAATCTAATACAATTACTTTTATTTCTTCACATTAATAAAAATATATTTCTATATAATTATTTTAAGACATAAAAGCCAAAATTTAAGTTTAATAATTTAACATTAAAGGCGTGTTCTACGGAATTTTTATGTCAACTGCTATTATATAAACAAAAGTTTAAAACCTCATTGCGTTAATCTCTTAAAACATTCTCAAATAATTTTTGTCATCCTTTTCTTTACCAGTTTGTTACTAAATCATATTTTTTTTAGAATTTGTTAACAATCTAATTATTAACGAAATTAGAAAAAACTTTAATTACCATTATTTTATTCATTTGTAAGTTAATTTGTCTATATAGTTATATTGTTTAATAGGACCTTGAGTGTCCCAATAAAATTTTTAATTATCTTTATAACTACTTTCTAGAAAATATTACAAAAAATTGACGGCGGAAAAGTAAGTTGAGCATTATATAATTTTTCGCTTTATTTATGATACTTTTTTTATTATAAAATTTCAAAGTCTAAGTTTGGCATTTATGAAATTCTTTCAGAAAACTTTTTTTTTAAAAAATGACGGTTAAAATGTAAGTTTAAAGTTGATTTATTCTTCTAATTGTTACTTTTCAGATACAAATTGTAGATGTATGAGAAAAAATTAGATCAAAAACGATAAATCTAAAACAAAGAATTCTCACTGGAACTAATTAAATTTATTTATTCTTTGGAATAAGTTGTATTTTAAAATATTTTGAAATAGTAAAATATCAAAAAACTTTAGATAATCACATTGTAAGATAAATTATTTAAATATCAATGATATCTAGACATTTTATCTTACAGAAAATATAGACATTTAATTATAAAGAATATCTGTACTAAAAATGTCTTGGAAGAAATTCTGGATAATGCCTATTTAGATATTCTGGACATCTTATTAACTGTGAAGGCAATATTTAGTATAAGCATTTTCAAATTTATTGTGATAAAGCTGAAAAATTTTTGTGAGATTAAAATAAGTAGTGAATTATTAAAAAAAATATAATAACAAGTTCAAATAGTATAACATTAATAAAAATTTGTGGATTAAATAATAAAATTTCTAACTACAAGTGGCTAGAGTTTAAATATAGATTTTTTGTGAAAAAAAAGTGGAGATGAAAATGTTGTAAGCTCAGCAGATTGTTTAATTGTTGTTACCACGTTAAAAGCATATTCTTCAATTACGAAAAATTATGACCAATTATGTAAAGGAAAATGTCTTGGTGTTTTAAAAGAAGCAAATTAAGCAAGATATCTTAGCGAAAGTGTAATAGAAAGAGCAAAAGTATTATTAATAAATTTAACATATAGTGCTATAGCAATAGGAATATAATTCGTATTTTATAAAATAAAATCTATTATTATGTATATTTTGCCATTATTTAGTGATTGTATTTTGTATTAAAACTTGGAAAGAGTTTTAGACAAAATTAAACTTTTACCCTTTGCATGGTTTTATGGTGAATTCGTATATCTTTAACTTTTTGTGTTTGTCTCAACTTTGCAATTAAAAATAATCACAACGAATTAACTTCTTCATAATCTAGCATGAACTTTGCCAAATCAACACTTCTACTTGTCACTTAAAACCCTTTCATCTTTAGTGAATCTTCTTAAACTCTAATTTTTATTGGATATGAATCTGAAAATTTCAAAAACAAATTTTGTTATATTTGATGTTGAATTTTTGCCTACTCCTAATTTAAAAATAACAAAATTACTTTACAAGGCATCTGTGGTTATCTCTGTATTTTCAAACAGTTAAATCAAACTCGAATTTACATTTCGTTTTCTTCCATATAGAGTAAACTTACTTGAAACATTTTATCTATGTATTTAAGACAAAATTTAATGAAGAAGATAAACGCTTTGAGCAACCTTTCCGACAAACATACGATATTTTTCTTAGTCAAAAGATAATCTCTCACATGAGAGATATTTTACGAGAGAATATATTATTCCAAGAAATAATGATGACATTTCCGTTCCAGAATATTTGACTTACAATGGTCATTTTGGCAACACTTAAATACTAAAATATACCCCTAAGTTAACAACTTTGAAATTTATAGAAAAGATGCTGATTATAATATGTTCACTAGTCGTTTTACATATGTCATCAATAATTTGATGTTCCTTCGAATAATTATTAGTTTGAAGTGACACTTATATCAAAACTATCGTCTGAAATTTTACTAAATTCTCAAGATTCCTTGGATGCCTTTTTAAAGTTTATTACAACTACTGGTCTGATAGTTCTACAAAGAAAGTAAAATCATTCATTATTAACTGCTTAAGCAACTTTAAGAATTATATCACTAAAAATTGATGCACGTAAGACTGATTAGTAGATAAGTAAAGTTATAAGATAAAACAATCATAAAATGTCACCATTACTATATTTAAGACATAGATTTTCACCAAAACATCATTATTTACAATTTATTTCTTAACTCACATATATTTATGACTATTAGTAAATTTTATATTTTTTAGGGAATATAAAGGCCACTAATTACTTGTGTAGTCGATAGGGAAGACTAAGATTGGGAATCTTAGGTAAGTCACTCTAATTAATATTTATTTTATTGTATTCTAAGTTTTTTTATATGTTTTGTGTGTTCTTAAAATATTAATATAATAAAGGATTATACTCAAAGCGTCATCGCCAGTCAAATACTTATAAAATTTTTACTGGAAAAAAAATCTAAACAATTGAAAGATATTTTGAGGGCTTTTTATTTTACTGCAAATCATGAAACAACTGAATCACTCTATCGAGATTCTCTTGTTAGACGTTTACAAAGTCTCTGATAATTTAGACAACTTGATTATCTTTCGCGTAATTAACGACAAAAGAGTTAAATTTCAAAGATAGTTTATTCCAAAAACTGAAGAAACGAACAAATTTAATGTTTATAATACAAAAATTCAATCTTCAAAACCTACATATGGAAATTCATACAAATTACATCTCTAAAGTAACCACTGTAACTAGCAATGTAAAATACAAAAATCTTTAAATTTTAATCTGCAATGACCTCAAAAAAACAAACATATAGTATTGTTAATAATACAACATCTGGCAAAACAAATAGTGTTATTTTAAAAAATTCTCTTCATACTAAATCAGAATTTATAGAAGATATGATAGCAGAAGTTGCTATTTATGAAGAAGCAACTTTATTAGCAAATTCAAAGATTTTTTCAGAGAAGTTACAACAAGGATTGTAAACAATAAATAATAGAGGTAAGATAAAGTCTTTATTCAAATTAAGTATAATTTATTTTAATTATATTGAAAGCATTATATAGAAATGTCAATTAAGCGTGTACAGTATTAAAAATTACCATCATTTAATATATTAACAGAATTTCAAAGCTTTACTCAACTACAGAAGGTCACTGTCATCTTCGACTTTAAGACAACGATGACGACATTATACGTTTATTAGTCAACAACACTAACCATCGAGATTTTGATTTCTTATTAAGACATCAAGACATAACAATATGAGAATGATAGTAGATCGCATAAATAATAAAATTACTTTTTTTCGGAGCAAATCAATACTGCTACTGCGAAGCCATATAATATTCAAGCAAATACTAAAAAAAGTAATTTTAAATCAAAATTATCTTAAAAGTTTCTGAATATTACACCTATAAACAAATTGTACCGCAGTTCTGCTTTGTTTCAGGCATTTAATTAGACTAATATAAATTAGTTGTCAACCAATAAAAAGTTTTTATTCAAAGTTTTCTTAAAAATTCTCTAATGTAACATGAAAATTACCAGTAATCTATCAAAGAGTATCAATAAAAATGAATTTAGAATCTTCTCTCATCATTGACATTCATAGTAAAATTATAATACCAACAAAAAAACAATAAGTTATTAAGAATTTTTTATGCATTCACAACAAAACCATTTCACAAATGAATGCACAATTTTAATGCTTCAAAGATAATTATACCAAAAATAAGGTGATATGTACAAAAACTTATCGACAACAGTAATGTTTGCATGACATGTACGAAATTTTTTAGTAAAGAAGTGAAAATTCTATCCCTATTCTTTTACTGGCATGAGAAAATGCGTCACTCAACGTTATAGAAACTTTAAAACAAATAACTATACTTCTGGAAATAATACTTCCTCCCTTATTATACTGACTAAAAAATTTGCTGTAAAAAGAAAATTGAATAGTCTTAAAGAAAAACCATTATTTATAAACTACATCATCAAAAAGTTCAAGGATCACGTAACACGTCATTTGTAAATGTGTTTTACCAAAAAGTTTCATGATTGAGTTAACTAATCGTTGTATAGTTAATATAAAATATTTATTTATTATCCAAGGACAAGGTAAAGATAATGTGAAGATAATTATACAGTGATATTTTAAACATTGTGATTTTAAAGACTGCATATTTAGTTAGTATTTCTTTCTATTTGTACTATTTGTCGTAGGTGGAGCCTACAATTGCGTGTTGAAAATGAACTGGTACGTCACGAAGATAAGATAAGAATTTTTTTTCTAAAAGAAGGGTTGAGCATTATGTATATAATTCCCATTTTTAAATATAAAATTTATTATTATGCATATATTGTCGCTATACATTGATTGAATTTTGTCTTTGAAGTAAAATTGATGCTTAGACCAAATGAAATTTTTTCAGTATAGTAGAATAAAGGAAAATACAAACAATAATATGGAATAGTTGATGTTTTTAGCTGTAGCAGAATCTTGTAAACGTCAAGAGAATTTAAAAGAAACATGTGATGTGCCATTGTGGAATATTGATTTAATATTACAACATGTTGTAAATGATAAAAAATGTGACATTGATTGTTTGGGTAGATATTGGTAACCTTGATGGCAGTTACTTTAAGTGCATGAGTAAGTGAGCCGAAAAAAATTAGAATTGATAGGGTCCGTGAATCAGAAGATGATATTGAGACATAGTTCACTGTAAAAAAATAGATAAAAAAAATGTCAGCTTTACGTATTTTATTTTCAAATAGAGAAGCTGATAATCACACATCAGTGAAATCTTTACTTAATAATTGCATTTGATTAATCAAAGATTTGGGATGCCATAATTATCTTTCTATAAATGCAATTAAAAAGACTAAAGCTAAAAGTGCAACAATTTTATAATGAATAAAAAGATATATCTAGGATGCAGTTACAAATATCAGTAAAACACATGAAAATAAAGTTTTTGCTACAATTGTTGTCAATGGAACATTTGTTTGAAATAGTGCTGAACAATGTTCAATAGTTATGAAGTATTATCTTATTTAGATACTATATATAAACAAATCAAGAAAAATAATAAACCAATTTCTACTGATTCTACATTGAAGTTAAGAAAAAAAAAATGAATTTATGAAAAGCTAAAATTTAACTTGACCATTTTATTTGCGAGGTCTAAATGCTTGAACAGGTTTAAAAAATGCATATAAATATTTAGGTAAATAACTTACGGTATGTAGTTATATTAATAAAATTAATTTAATAAATACAGATTCGTGTTTCAATAATTGTAATAATATCCCGGTTAAATGTTTTTCAATTAAACTTATAAGTAGTATCAAATATGGTATTATTTATGCCACTTAATTGGTTGTTAACTTGCCAATTAAAGTGTGGCAAATGCATAAATACATTTAGTCATAACATTTCAGGTTTTCAAGAAAAATTCAACTTATCTTCCATCCTTCAGATAAGTATAAATCAAAAAATCTTTTAACTTTCTGATATGGTTTTACTAAATTGAAATATATAGTAGAAATTTTTTCTAAATTGTAATTGTATTACATTTATCTTATTGCTTATTTCTTTTATATATTTTTTGTATAATCAACTAATTTTGTATTATGACAATAAGTAATATATTTAATTTTCAAATTTAATTAATAAATGAATTTCAGTGAAGATTTATAACAGTTAAAATATTAGTATTATGTCGTTTTTATACGGATTAAGAAACACAATGTAGTTTTGAAATTTATTGTGCATATTAAAAATGTGTTCGTGGTATCACAGAAGAATTTTTCGCATCAAAAATAGAACTGAAAAATTAAATTTTTATTGAATATTCAAAAACAGTACTGAACAGAAAAAAACAGTACTGAACAAAAAAAAATAGTCCTGATCACAAAAAAGCAGTACTGATCACAAAAAAACAGTACTGATCACAAAAAAACAGTACTGACCAAAAAAAACAGTACTGACCAAAAAAAAACCAGTACTGACCAAAAAAAAACAGTACTGACCAAAAAAAAACAGTACTGATCACAAAAAAACAGTACTAACAAAAAAAACAGTACTGATTAAAAAGTAGTATTAGTAAGCAGTATACAAAAGTACGTAATATTCAAAAATGATGAAAAAGCAGAAGTATACTGTCAAATTAATTTAATTTAATTTAATTTTCTTAAATAATAATTATATTATTATATAGTGAATAAATTGGATGACATATTATGTGTCATCACTATTATGTCTATATAAACCCCTACTTTTTGTCATTATTTCACTTTAGCGTGTTCGTTCTAAATATTGTATCTCTAAATATTATACCTCTAAATAGAGGGTAAGTCTTAATTAATATCTTTTCTTTTATGTATCTTTTATAGTCCGTTTTTAAAATAAAGACTTTATTCTGATAAGCAGGCGCCACAACAACTAATATCGTTATTATTTTTCTGGATAACGTTGTAGCCGCTTACGAATATCTGTCTATCTGTTGCGAGTCCTGTAATCCTATTCATTGGTTAGAATAGTGTGGAATCTGTCTGTCTTTTGCGAATCCTATAATTCTGTTCAGTGGTGAATAGTGTGGAATCATTTTGTTTTGTCTTGTTAAGTCCTAAAATTCTATTCGTGGTTAAGAATAGTGTGGAATTTACTTTTGTGGAGTCTTATTGTCTTATTTGTAATCAAAGTGTGTAATCTTTGATCTGTTATATTTCTGGAATTTGAACGCATCACCTAAAGTCATCGTTTTGTTTATCGTTGCGTCACCGTTTTAAAGTCATCAAAATTGAACGTCAAATTATAAGTGCTACCTTATCAACACTGTTGAAAATCCACTATCCTAGCTTCAAGTATACTGCTGAGGATCTTTCTAAGTGGACTGAATTAAATCTATCTCACGCTAGTAAAAGTGATAAAGCCCGTACAACCGCTGTTTTAAACTTCTTAAAGGACACGATACCTGCTAATTCAAATAGTGAAGGGATCTTTGGTCGAAGTTTTCGTCTGTTGTCAAGATTAACAGGGAGTGTAGATAGTGAGGATTCTGAAAATAGTTTTGTGTCTGATAAAGACTCGTACAGTCCTAATTTAACTAAGGAATCTCTTGAAGGAATTGATAATCTGTTAAATAAGTTTGAACAAAGTTTCAAAGAACCAATTGTACCTGTTATTGAAAATAAAGTTGTGAAAAAGAAAATGTCTACTGCTTGGAGTGAAATGAAAAAGTATTCACCGCCTTCTGGTGATTTTAAAATTTGGCTGAGAGAATTCGAGTTACGTATGGAAGTAGATAATATCGAACCTGATAAGAAAATTTCTGTTCTCAAAATTAAACTAGAGGAGGAAGTACACGATTATCTTGAATCACTTCAACCTACCGAAGTAGATACGTATGAAAAAGTCAAACGTTTACTGTTGGCAAAATATACGTCTCAAATGTCTGTAATGAATGCTCAAGCACGTATTAGAGGATATGTTGTTGACCATAAGCCCGAGAATTTCCTGAAGTCTGTTACTGAACTTGCCAAACTGATTGCTGCATCCGCCCCACATCTCGATAAATCTGTAATGAAGGAACACCAGTTTCAAATGATGTTACCGTTTTTGAAAGGAAGAGCATGGAGTAGATTATACAATCATGGTTATCGTTATCAAACATTGTCTGAAGGTTTATATGATCTTGAATGTGCTGTTAAACTTGATAAGCCAGCTGAGAAGTCACGTCCAAATAAGAATTCTCAGGAAACTCAAAAATTCACGGGGGAATGTAATTACTGTCATAAGAAGGGTCATAAAGCTGTCCGTTGTCATACTAGAATAAATGATGAGAAAAAAGCCTCCAATACTACTGCTATTACTACAAATACTTCAAATTTTTCAAATACTACAAATAAATATCAACCCCAAACCTATCATCGTAATAATTTTATTTCAAAGAGTGAAAATGTTAAGTTACCATTGATTGAAGTTAATATAAGTAAGGGATGTTATACTGCCTTAATTGATACTGGAGCTAATGTTGGAATAATTCGTGAAAGCATCACTTTGCGTCATGGTCTTGAAGTTACACCATGTGATGATATTGTACGTCAAACGTTTGGTACTGAATCCAGATCATTGGGAAAAACTGTTGTTAATGTTAAGATAAAAGATAAAATATGTAAACTTGAATTGTTGTGTGTTAAATGTTAGATATTAGTAATACAATAAGTTTATTGATGATAAATACAAATAAGTAGATAGATGAAACAATTACCATATTACATTTATATATAATAACATAATCATAATAACAATCATTTTATATGTTTGACAAAGACAAACCTAACACTTCACATTTCCCCTTCTGTTTCCTTAACATCATCATAACCAAATAATCTATGTAACTTATCAGTTGAAACTGATTTTGTGAGTCCATCTGCAAGTTGTTCACTAGTTTCGACATACTTAAAATTATTTCTCATTTCTTTAAGAAAACTTAGATTAATATTTGTATGACGCATTTTTGCATTTGATATTTCATTATTTTTCATAATATTTATTGCTGGTATGTTATCAACAAATAGTACAGGTGAAATGGATAATTTGTTAAAGATTTGTTGAAATATCTTTTTAATCCACAGCATTTGTTTTACAGCCTCGACAGCAGCTTTAATTTCAGCTTCTGAGGATGACAATGAAATTGTCGATTGCTTTTTCGTAGCCCAGTAAACTGGTGCACCATAAACCATGATTATTATACCAGTAGTACTATGTGCATCTTTTGAAGATGCATAACTTGCATCACAATATACTTCCAAAGGATGATGCTTCGATTTCTTAAAGTGTATAGATAAATCAGGGAATTTCATTAAATAACTTATAATATTCAATGCTATTGATAAATGACACTTCCTTGGTTTTTCCAGAACGCGTTGAAGATAATTAACACTAAAAGTGATATCTGGCCGTGATAAATTAGAAATGTACGACAACTTTCCAACTATCTTTCTAAAATCAGAATGTTGTTTTTCATTTAAATAGTCTGACTCTACCACTTCCCCCTTTGGAATTATAATATTCTTTTTAGGTACCAAGCATAAACTACTATATTCTTCAATTAACTTCTTTATACGCATTTCTTGATTGACAATTATTTCATTATTTTTAACAGCAAATTCAAGTCCGATGTATTCAGTATGTTCTATCATAGGACCATAGTCCTTTGCTTCAAATCGTGATAAAATACGTTGTTTTAATTTCTCAATCACCGTATCATTTTGGGAAATTATCATGATATCATCAACATATAATAAAATAATTATTAGAGATGGATTATGTGTAAACAGGACGCATGAATCAAATTCTGATATGATAAAATTTGCATCTAATGTTAAAAAATCTGTAAACGTTCTATACCAACAACGTGAACTTTGACGTAGTCCATATATTGGTCTTAAAAGTTTGCATATTGAATTTTTATGCTGAGGATGAACGAGTTCAATTCCTTTTGGAACAGTCATATAAACAATTTCATTGTCTTCAAAGTTTCCTTGAAGAAAAGCATTTGTACAATCCATAGTGTGAACTTTCATACCTGTTTGCATACAAATAGAGAGTATTGCTTTTAGGATAGAAGGATGTACAGTGGGTGAATATGTTTCGCTTTGAGTTGGTTGTTGGCATCCACGAGCTGTCAATCTTGATTTCAGACGACCATCATTTTTAACATTGTAAACCCATTTAGATGTGATGATATTTTGCTTTCCAATATCATTTTTCTTTACATATGTCCAAGTGTTGTTTTTTATTAGGCTTTCTAGTTCTTGTTTCATTGATTCCTTCCATTCAGGTAATTGCGAAGCCTCCAAATAACCACTAGGAGATGTAACAAAAAATGCTGATCCCTTTTTACGAGTTCTAGTAGCAATTGGTGATCCATTCACAAATTTAGGATTTCTGACGTAATCGCTTTGTGTTTTAGATATGCTATTATCGTCGGATACACTAAATTCTTCAAATTTATGTGATAAATCCAAGATATCCTCCTTTAAGTCATCAGGTATTTCATTTATACTGCTATTTGTACTCGAATCTTCGGTAATGTTTTTATCATTTATCTCAGAAGTCATTATCTTACTGTCTTCACATACATTTTCACTCGTTATGCATTTTGAAGGATATGAGGACGGTATATTATCTAGGTCATCAATATCATTAATGTGTGCGGGAATCTTAGTTTCATGTAAAACTAACCTTTTATAAAACATTTTAGCATCTATATAATCATACTCTTCATAAAATTTTACATTTGAAGTAATTTTAATACAATTTGTAGCAACATCCATAACTTTATATGAGTTTTTGGGTCCATATGCAAGAAAAACACCAATGTTACCCTTCATACCCATTTTTATGTCTTTATCCTTTTTGTATACAACCATACATCCAATACATCTTAGATGATCTATCGTAAATTTAAGACCAAGGAGTTTCATCGGCTCCATCATAGTTGCAGAGCTTCTTATTCTATTCTTAACATATGGAATTGAAGTACAAATTAAACTCCATGTGTTTTTAGGTAATCTGCGATTTATGATTATGGTAGACACATTCTCCTTCACATAACGATTATACCTTTCCACACTTATCTGTTGTGGTGTACCTACGCATGACCACTCCTTCACAATTTCTTTTCTAGCAAAATAATTACTGGTTTCAACATTTTCAAATTCTGTACCATGGTCTGTTCGAACACGTTCAACAGACTTACCTACTAAACTCTCCCATAAAGATATAATTTGTTTGACAGCTTGTAAAGTGTTAGCTTTACTTTTCAATGGGATTATTTGGGTGGCTTTTGAGTATTCATCAAGAGCTATACAATAGTATTCTTCTCCATCAAGACCTCTTGGTGAAATTTTCCCTGCTAGGTCAAAATAAACAAGTTCTAGTGGTCTTGTAACAGCAGAATTATTTAGGGGATGAGGAGAACGAGGAATCTTAGCTAAAGAACATGCTACACACTTTTTAGACATACGAAGACCAGTATGATGTGCTAATTCTTTATCAGCTATATGCATAAGTCTTTCATGCCAAATCTCAGGAGAAACTTTATAAGCACTAAAAGCTTTATTTTCCAAAACATCAGTTACAATAATAATATTCTTATTTACTTGTTTTGTTCTTATAATTAAATTATTCTGACGAAAGCATATGTCTTCATTTTCTATAAACATTTTTGTAATCTCCTTAAGTTTGACCATACTAATAAGGTTGGCAGCAAGGTCAGGGTGATAATACACGCTTCCTATAGAAATACCAGATATAGTTACTTGACCACTCCATTTACATTCTATATATTGACCATTCGCTACCATAATAGAAACGGGTTTTATAGGCATCAAGTTTGACAACAGCTTAGGGTTTCTGCACAAGTGAACTGTTGCGCCTGAATCTAAAAACCACGCAGTATCAACATTATTTTCTTTAAAATTTACCCCTTTTGCACTAAGTGCCCATTCAACTTCATTATCTGAAGAAAGATCATCAGTTGGTAAACATGTCATCAAGGCTTCTTCTTGTATCAGATTTTCATCATCGTTTACATAGTTGACTTGGTTACCATGACTTTTATACTTATTATAAGTGGTAGGAGGTTTCTTGTATTCTTTCTTTGATGGACATTGCTTATATGTATGTCCTTTTCCTCCACAATTACGACATATTATCGAACTGTATTTATTTGAATAAAAAACGGATTGCTCAACTTCGACTTTATTACTAGGTAGCTCATCCAGTGCTTTCAGTCTCTGACTTATGGTGTTATAAGAATCCTTCTCATTTATAGATGATATAAAACTCTCGTATTTATCAGAAAGTGCTCCCAAAAGTATGATTATTTTATCTTTCTCTGATATCACGACATCCATTCCTTTTAAAGATCGACAAAGAGTGTTCAGGCGTGATATAAGATCTACCATAGATTCTTCAGGCTCTTTTGAAAGTTGATAAAGAGATTTTTGCAGTTTTATACGAGCTATTAGAGATGTGGATGAGTATTTTGCTGTAACTTCTTCAATCAATTCATCAGGTGATGAAAAATCTAATAGTTCATTTCGTAAATCCGTGTCAATATACAAGTTAAGTAGTCGCAGCATTACATCTTTGTTATGCGATGACAACTTTCCCATTTCATCAAAATTGACATTTACCATGCGGCAAAGAGTTTCCATATCATTTTTCCATTGTCGAAAATTATTTGGACCAGATAATTTTACAAAAGGTAGTCCTTTCACTGTAGTAAAAGCTTGCGCCAAGTCCAAATTGGAAACTTCAGTCTTTTCTGGGCCCATAACCTGTTAGATATTAGTAATACAATAAGTTTATTGATGATAAATACAAATAAGTAGATAGATGAAACAATTACCATATTACATTTATATATAATAACATAATCATAATAACAATCATTTTATATGTTTGACAAAGACAAACCTAACACTTCACATTAAAGATGTTTATATGGATGATATTTACGATCTGTTACTTGATACAAATGCTATTGTTAAATTTAATTTGAATATTAATCTTGCTCAAAAGGAAATTGTTATGGACGAGAAGTTAATTGACTTAATTGAAGTTGTGAAGCCTAAATCTCACAACATGAATAATATAATGTTAAGAGAGCCTATGATCTCTAATGAAGAAGCCTTTAAAAAGTTATGTGAAGTTTTACCAAATTTGCCTGAATTCTATGAAAATTGTAATAGTTATACTGAATCTGTTTTTACTGCTCCGCGTCAATCATTTTATACTGATATACCGCATAAGTTTGTTCGTTACCATGTACCTGTAAAATTGCTTAAATATATCGATGAAGAATTAGATTATCTTATTGATAATAAAATTATTATACCTAGTGATACACCTTACCTGCATAATATGATACTAGTTAAAAAGTCCGATAATACGTATAGACCTTGTAGTGATATGAGGGAAACAAATAAAATTACTGTTGTAGATCAATATCCTGTAGCTGACTTGAGAGAAACTTTATCTAGTCTTCAAGGATATACTTTATTTTCTACTATTGATATTAAGAAAGCATTTCAATTAATTGCTATTCAACCTGAAGACCAGCCTCGATTTGGAATTTATTGTCATCGTGGAACTTTCCAGTATACCAAGTTACCATTTGGTTATGTTAATAGTGCACAGATTTTCCAACGTGCAATTGATTCATGTTTACTGAAAGGAAATTTAAATGAAGTAGCTAAAGCATACTTCGATGATATTCTAGTAAGAACAAATCAATCTATTGAACACCATATCAAAACTGTAGCTGATGTATTGTCTGTCTTAATTGAATCTAAATTAGCAGTTAATTTTAAGAAATGTCGTTTTGCTTTTAAATCTATTGAATTCCTAGGCCATTTGATAGATGGAAATGGAATGTCACCGTCTCATGCTAATCGAGAATGTATTCGTAATATGAAGATTGAAAAATCAATCACTGGAATAAAACGTTTTCTTGGTGCGACCGGATTTTTTTGTAATTTAATTCCGTCGTATTCCCGTTTATGTGAACCACTCACATTTTTGTTGTCACCGAAAAATCAATTTGAATGGACTGATAGTCAAGATAAAGCTGTTGAAGCTCTTAAATCTGCCTTAATTGAAAATTGCACTGTTGCACATCCTAACTTTAATCAACCGTTTGAAATTTATGTCGACTCGTCAATGTCCCATCATGGTGCTGTAATTATGCAACGTGATAAAAATGATGTTTTGTTACCTGTTAGATATTGGTCAATGAAGAGAAAGTTTACTAAAAAACATCGTTCATCCGTATATGTTGAACTTGAAGGTATTGTACAATTATGTCGTCGTTTTAAATATTATCTACTTGGAAACAAGAATATTGTCTACACAGACCATAAAGGTCTTGTTAAAATTATCTCATCAAGCACTGACATTACTTTTAGTCAGTGGTTATATGAATTACAACCTTTTCAAATAACTTTTAAATATGTACCTGGTTTTAAAAATACTATTGCTGATTTCTTTTCACGTCCTACTAATATTTTAAGGGAGGAGGAAAATGAGGTTTTAATAGAAAATTATAATGATATGGAAATTAGTCCTAATCAAGAGTTTGTTATTAATAATGTTAGTTTGGATAATACAGTTGGAAGATGTTTTACTTCCGATTATCTTGTTGATAAACAATCAAAGGATGAAGACTTAATGAATGCTGACTTTTGTAAAAAGCACAATATTGTTATGTTTAATGGAATCTATGGAGTCTTCAGAGATCAATCTAAAAAAGTTTTTATACCGTTTTTGCCTAACGCCGATTTATATGATACGTGTATGAAGATACATTCTATGGGTCACTTTAAATTATCTAAAATAATCAAATTGGTATCAATGAAATGGTTTAACCCGAAAATTTATCTTACCTTAAAAGAAATTGAATTAAAATGTGAATCTTGTTTGAAAACTAATGTACACCATCAACCTAAAATAAGAAAAATTATCTTATTGTATGATATGCCGAGAATCGCTTACTCTGTTGATCTTGCTGGACCATGGAACAACCCTTTATCCAAATTTCGCTATGTCTGTATGGTTATTGATATATTCAGTCGCTTCTGGATGCCTGTACCTCTAGTTGATTCTTCTTTTTCATCTATTGCTCAAGGCTTGAAGACTGTATTCAACCGCTATGGAATGCCGAAGTTATTGCGTATGGATAATGCGGCCTACTTCCGATGTCACCAAATGCAAGAGTTCGCTGAATCCAATAATATCAAAATTGAATTTGCTGATCCTTATGTTCATACGAATGTAATGGCTGAACGTGCTATTCGTTCACTGGAAGAGATGATATCCAGATGTAATAAAGACAACCAACCTTTTGAAAACTTGTTGGAAGATATGATGTTCTATTATAATGCGTCACCAAATATGTCTACTGGATTAACTCCTTATGAATTGTTTTTTGCTGGAAAATGCCACATGCCTTATGAATTTTGTCAAAACATTGAACCTACCTTAATTGATAGAGACTATGCCTATTATAAATTAAAAGAGAATGCCTTGATTGCTTATAACACTGCTTATGTTACACTGTTAAATAATCGTCTGAAGTACAGTAAAGATATCAACATGGAAAAAACTAACTTACCAGTTGGAACATTAATTTATGTTAAGAAAGCCGTCCGTGATTCAAAACTTAAATATAGTTATGAAGGGCCGTTTGAAGTGGTTAGTTCAGACTTTCTATCTGTTAGTTATCGAAGATTGGAAAAGAAAAAATATCAAAGAAATAATGTTATGAAATGCCATATATCACAAGTCAAATTAGTTGGTAAAATGTCTAATTCTTATAATATATCTAATGAAGAAGAGTGTGATAACAAAGGAGTATCTTTGGACTCTCAAAGTGTAGTATCTGATCAAATTCTTATTACAAAGGAAAATATGCTGCCTGATGTTACTATTACTACTTCACCGGATCAAAGTACTAACCCGGCTATAATGAAAAGAAAAAGAGGAAGACCTCGTAAAAACACTGTTGGAACAATTAAACCTTTAGCTAAGGATGCTGTAAGAAATGTAAATCGTAGAGGAAGAAAACCCAAGTCTATGAAGAAACATTTTTATCATGGAGAAAGTTTCTAAGGGAGAAGGAGTGAATAAATTGGATGACATATTATGTGTCATCACTATTATGTCTATATAAACCCCTACTTTTTGTCATTATTTCACTTTAGCGTGTTCGTTCTAAATATTGTATCTCTAAATATTATACCTCTAAATAGAGGGTAAGTCTTAATTAATATCTTTTCTTTTATGTATCTTTTATAGTCCGTTTTTAAAATAAAGACTTTATTCTGATAAGCAGGCGCCACAACAACTAATATCGTTATTATTTTTCTATATATATATGTTATGTTAATTATTATATTTTATAGGTGCACGTACCAATAAATAAAAGTTTACTAAGGTCTTGGATAAGCCAAGTTTACTGGGTGGCTTATAGAACTAAGTAAACTACATCTGAAAAATTCCGCCCAAGAATTCAATACGAGTCAACTCTCCTCTCAACATAGGAGAAAGAAGATCACCTAGGAACCTTAGACGGAGATCACTGATACCGGTAGCCTCACCACCGAAAAGAGCTCCCACTCACACAAGGTCAACCTACAACCTCCGGTCAAACAAAGACAACATGGAAAAAGGAATCTCAATCGGAGCTGTCCTGTCACCAAGCTCCAACGACTCCTTCAAGAATAGTGAAGAAGACATTAGCCCCCACATCTCACGTATGGAGAGGAAATTCCGGCTTCTAGGAATACAAGACGAAATGGACAAGATCAACGCCCTCTTTCTCTCCCTCTCTCCGGGTATCACTGAAGCCTACACTGCAGAATTCGGAGATCCCACAAACTACACCACCTTCGTCAACAACCTGAAAAAGCGTTACGATGGAAGACAAACCCGTTTATGGATAGAAACCACTCTAGCCGACATGAAACTTAACGAACGATCATCTAAGTTCGAAGAAGACCTCGGATATCTTTGTTCACTCGTAAGAAAGACCATGCCTAACTGCACCGACAAGCAAAGACTTGAAGAAATGAAGAGAAGAATACACACCAAACTCACACCCCACTCCGACCTGTGGAAATTCGTTATCATGTCCTCCTACGATAATGAATTTGATCTAGTAAGAGAAGTCGCTTCTTACGCCAAACTACTATCACCCCTACAAGCTCCTGAAGATAAAGTCTTCAAGACATTACCACCGAAAGAAAAAATCAAGGGAAACTGCTCAATACATCCCAGGGCCCCACACGATGACTCTGAATGCCAAGTTCAAAAGAATTTGAAAAATCAACCTTTCCAATCCAACTTCGTCAAGAAGGAAATCGAAAACCCTCCTTCTCAAAATTTTATTCTTAAGCAAAGTTCAAACATTCGGAAAGCTGACATCAGAATTCCCGTATCTTTCGTAGACCCACAAGAAGAAAGAGCAGTCTCAGCTATTGCTTATGTAGATGGCGGCGCTCAAGTATCGATAATGTCCTCTAAACTAGCCAAAAGACTGAAGCTAGAAATTTTACCTAGCAAGTACAAAAGCCTTAGAGGATTCACCCAACACTGTCAAGAAACCTCCGGGTCTGTCAATGTGATCCTGTGCCTATCCAATCTTCAAATACAATGTAGCTTTGAAATACTTGAACAAATTCCAGATAAATTATCAGAAGCATTTATTGGAAACGATGTTCTAGCATTTGTAGAAGCCTCTGTCATCTACAAAGAACCAAAAGGAATTCAAATAAACGACAATTTCACTCCTAGTGTATGTCCACCTGAACCTAAACCAACAGAACCATCAATATCACGTATTGAAGCAAACAATCACTCCGTTAAAGCTTTAAGAATCGAAGGTTCTCCAAAGTCTCGTCCCTCCAGAATTCCAAGACTCAAACGCCTCTTATCACCAAATCAACAACAACACCGTTACCCTAAGAATCAACTTCCAATTCAAAGTACCCCTCAAGATATCTTAGAAATTCGAAATACGTCAACTACTACAAACATAACCATATCCAATCAAATTAAGTTGGGGGGGGGATAATAGGCCCGAAAATTTATTCGCACTTCAGACCTCCACCATTAAAAGAAGAAACACCAATCTTAGCAGAGGAAAAGTGTATTAAATTAGCAGAGAGGTTCTACACTATCAACAAAAACAAGTTTCTACTAAAGGATACTGGACCTTGCATCGTCAACTCAGTCACCCCTTATATGATCCAATACCATAAATCAGAGAAGTCAAGAAAAGTTAGCCGTGCTCATCCTCAACACGTCGAAACTTTTTGAAGTACAGGGGGAGAAGTAAGCAGTATACAAAAGTACGTAATATTCAAAAATGATGAAAAAGCAGAAGTATACTGTCAAATTAATTTAATTTAATTTTCTTAAATAATAATTATATTATTATTATATATATATGTTATGTTAATTATTATATTTTATAGGTGCACGTACCAATAAATAAAAGTTTACTTATTAAAAAAAACTATACTAAATGAACAAAACAGTTGTGAATTAAAAATAGTACTGATATAAAAAGAACAGTTATTATATAGACAATTTTTAAATCAAATGCAATTTGTAAAACAATTTATAAATGTAATATGACAAAAGTTTTACTTTTTATTGTATTTAATTATTTTTATCTTATATATGAAAATCAGATATCAAAGAAAAATTTTAACAGTATTTTTAAAATTTAATTTTTAAAGTTGCAATGGATTTAGTTGTCTAAAATGTTATTTTTAATTTACTAATATTTTGAAATTTTATACTTTTTAACAATATTATTTTTCAAAATTTTTAAGGTTACCATTGTTCGAAATTTCTTTACTTTAATATTTTGATCCTAAAATATTTCGACAATATAATTAGTTTATTTTTTAAAATCATTAAAAATAAATGCTTGGTGTTTTTTTGAAAGCTTAATTCCATTTTTGAAATCATAATTCTTTTTTTGAAAGTATAGTTCTTTTTTTGAAAGTATAGTTCTATTTTTGAAAGCATAGTTCTATTTTTGAAAGCATAGTTCTATTTTTGAAAGCATAGTCCTATTTTTGAAAGCATAGTTCTATTTTTGAAAGCATAATTCTATTTTTGAATGCTTAGTTCTATTTTTGAATGCTTAGTTCTATTTTTGAAAGCATAGTTCTATTTTTGAATGCTTAGTTCTATTTTTGAAATTATATTCAAAAATTTTTAATTTTTCAGTCCTATTTTTGATGCGAAAATTTTTTCTGTGATATTAACAATGAGTGAAAAGTAGTTTAAAAAAATATCTTATTTTAAATACTGCTTTTCATAAATTATATAGAAAATTTCAACACTTTACAGAAAAATTTTGAATATTTTTTTAATTATTTCCTAAAAATTATATTTTTATGCATGAATTGCTGTTTTGCAAATGATAGGTAAAAAATACTATATAAATAATTATTGTTTTTTGTTCTTTAATAATGATTGGTATTAAGAAAAATAAAAAAAAACAAACACATGGCATCATGAATTTTTACCTATAAGTTAAATATTTTATTTAATCTGGCACAACGCCTATTAAATGTCACAATAAAAACAACAATTATAAAAATTTACCTTATACCTATCAATATTTTCTAAACAATACAAGGTTCTATACGACCTCAAAAATAAATAACTTAATCCATAAAAATATTATAATTAAATTTAAGTTTTGGGATTAGAAATTTAGTCACATTAAAAATTATGACGTTGCTACCGTAAAAACGTCTATTTAAAATAATTTCTGAGAGATGCTTTATATCATGACAAACAATCAAGACATATTTAGCTTTAAATAAACAACAATTCAACTTATAAATATATTTAATATCATACAAAATAGTCATTATTAAAACCTTGTAGATTTAGATAAGGAAAATTGTCAAAGGTAAGTAAGGCTATTTTTTAATGGTTTTTATTATTGATTTATTGTTGTTATAGTTTTTTAATCTACCATAAATTTTACAAATCATTAATTCTTATTACCATGAATTTAAACATGACCCCCCGGGTTTAAAAGTGCAAAAGTACGAAGAATGTTTGAAACCAGCAAGTTACGGACGTCTTCTAAGGCTTCAAATCGGTTTCTTAAAAGAAGAGGAAAAGATAGCCACTCTCATGAACTGCTTACCGAAAAGATGGATGGATAAACTATAAAGAGATTTACTAGAGGAAGAATCTGAGGATTATAAACTCACAAGTGATTACATACTGAAATATGTTGATAAATGTATAACGGAAGAGAACAAAATGACTTCAATCGCAGTAACCATCGCGAAGACATTTAGAATAAAATTCGAGTTTAAGAAAAATGCTATGTCATCATTTTTGGAGGAGTTGATCAGATCTGCCGAAGTAATACATAGTAATAAGACTGTAACAGAAACGAAAGCTGTAATGTTTTTCATTCAAGGTATTTCATTTAAGTGTAAAGAAGATCTAATAACGAATAACAAACTTCCAACGATGGCAGAATGCAGAGAATTTGCATTAGAAAAAGACTTAAGATATGATGAACGAAGTTTTTTCTACGAAGGAAAAGATATGAGAACCAATCAGACAAATTTTCGTATGTATAAAGGTTCAAAATCAAAAGAATTAGTTAAAGACAACAAAAAAATGGTACACATAAATTAAAAATTCCACAATTTAAGGTTGCAATTTAATGCTAATTGTCATACAATTCACCTAAAATTGTATAACAATTTAATGAATTTTGTATTACATTTTACTAATTTTTGTATAGGTACAATTCTTTTCAAATTGTATTACAATTTAGGTAGAATTGTTATGCATTCTAGGTAGAATAGTTTTGCATTTTAGGAAAAATTGTTATGCATTTTAGGTAGAATTGTTTTGCATTTTAGGTAGAATTGTATGACAATTGAGGAAGAATTGTATGACATTTGAGGGTGAATTGTATGACAATTTAGGTAGAATTGTTATGCAAATTTTAGAAAAAAATTTCAAATATATTTAATTAATTATATTCTTTTTGGAAAACAGAAAAATAATATATAAAAAGATTAAGAATTAAATAAAATTTACTATAATTTTATTGATGTACCAAATTAATCTAACAAACTTAATAAAAGTTTGAAATATTAAATATAAAATCACAAAAATAATGTTAGTACTTAAAAACATTGTTATTTAAATATGGAAGAACTTTCATTTTCTAAACATTTATAATATACATGTACTTCAATATAAATTTAATAAAGATTTTATTTTAATAGTTAATTAGTAATTAATATATGTAGTATAAACTATGTAACAAAATTTTTATAAATAATTTTCAAAAATTTTACTTATCTTATTTTCCGTAAATCACTTTTTTTGAATCATATAATGTTGATCTATTTGTAAAATTCTTGATCATTTTTATTTTTGTTTTGTGTTTTCATTAATAAAATTTTCTAAATTTATATTGAGATACAAATATATTATTAATGTTTAGAAAATGAAAGTCCTTCTATATTTAAATAACAATGTTTTAAAGTACTAACATTATTTTTGTTATTTTGCATTTAAGATTTCAAACTTTTTTTAAGTTTATTAGATTAATTTAGTACATCACTTAGTTTATAGTATATTTATTTAATTCTCAATCTTTTTATATATTATTTTTCTGTTTTCCAAGAAGAATATAATTAATTAAATATAATTGATAATTTTTTTTTTAAAATTTGTATAACAATTCTACCTAAATTGTTATACAATTCTTCCTCAAATGTCATACAATTCACCCTCAAATGTCATACAATTTATTCTCAATTGTTATACAATTCTACCTAAAATGCAAAACTATTCTACCTAGAATGCATAACGATTCTATCTAAAATGTAAAACAATTCTACCTAAAATGCATAACAATTTTATTCATTTTGTAAAATTTCCTTTTTTTTAAATGTAATACAATTTTACATAAATTGTCATGTACATCTTAAATTGCGGAATTTTTAATTTGTGTGTAGAAAAAAAAAGACAGAAAATGATGGTAGGAAAACTGAATTATTAACAAAACAGATCAAATTCCAAAGTGTATCAAATACTTGCGAAGCAACAATTAGTATAGCGCAATGTAAGTTAGATGGCTTGGAAGAATCTATTGATTTTGGAATGGATTCCTGTGCTTCTTATTGTACAATTCAAACAGAAATTTTCAACAAATTTTCACCAGAATTAAAAGAACAATATAAAAATAATCGAAATGAAGACGTATTATTAACATCTATACATGAGACGACATCTATTACAAATAGTTATATAAATACTTATATAACAATAAGTGGGTGTCCCAAAATAATAGAAAAAAAGAAAATAAGACTTTTCATTGATCCTAAAAGTAAGCTACCTCTAATCAGTTTTAACTTTATGTGCGACAATGACATTGATCAGCGTTGGTTTAGAAAGGAAAATGATTGTTCAAACAAAAGTAACAAAAATTTAATTGGTAAATATGGAATTACTTACTGGAAATTTTCAAAGAAATTTAAAGAATTTCTGGATGAGGATAAATCAAGAATTCTATGGGATCCATCAATGATAGTTGAAAATAAAATTACTGTTGAATTAAAAGTGAATGATGAGTACAGCCCGAGAAGAATGCATATAATCCCAGTTCCAATTAATCTACAAAAAGAGGTAAAGGAGATTTTAGATAATGAGGTATCGAGAGGATGGCTTACAAAATTGAAAGATAATGAGAAAGTTAATAACACAAATTCATTAATTGTAGTAAAACGTGCAGGTAAATCGCTACGTTTATGTTATTCAATGCTACATGTGAATAAGTTTATTGAAAATTCTATTATAGAATCTTTACCATCAGCTAAAGATCTGTTGTTAGAAAGTAATATTGAACTAATATCACTATTTGATATCCGAAGTGCATACAGATCAATATCATTATCAAATAAATCAAAAGAGTTTTGTATAATTGCTACACAATGGGGTCTGTATCGTTCAAATTCTTTAACCTTCGGATGCAAAGCAAGTCCAAGTTTATTTTACAATGAGATTCGGAAAATTTTAAAAGGTTTAGAATGTTATGTAAAGGTGTATGTAGACGATATAATTAATCATGCCCCTAGAAATATTCACGAAGACATAAACATTGAAATATGTAGAAGACTAAGATCGTACAATTTCCGATTAGCTACGGATGAATGTTACATTAATGTCACTTCAGGTATCTTTTTAGGAATGAATTTTGATGTTAAGAAAGGCTTGAGTATACCAGCTGAGAGACTAGAAGCGATATTAAATCTACCAAGTCCTTCTAACAACAAAGAAATAAAAAGTATTATAGCCAAGCTGAGATTCTATGGAGATAACATACCAGAATTTCCGTTATATGCTCAAAATATTTACAAGATAATTGATAAGAAACCTTTTGATAAAGAACGAGTAAATCTTGAATTTAAAAGTCTACTAGAGAAAACAGCGAAAGCAATAACCTTGGAATGTATTGATAAATGTTGTATATCTATTACAACTGTTGTTGCAGCCAAAGACGAATCATTAGTGTGGCATATTTTAATATTATATTTTATATATCTGAATATTATATTATTATATATTTAAATTATTGTGATGTCTTAGATTATTTAAAGATAGATTTTTATAATAAAGTTGCCTCTATAAATATCTTTTTATTAGGATACAACAATTAGTTTATATAATAGTGTGTAATTATGAATCAATAAAGAAACCTATAATGGTTGGTGGTAGACAACTACGCACACATGAAAAAAATTATAAAGAAGGTACGAAAATAATTTTGGCTCTGAGAAAAGCCATTTATAGTAATTTAGAAATATGTTAAAGATATAAAATAATTTGTAAGAGTAACGTGAACGGGTTAGAAAAGAGTAATGGAATAATTTCATTAACAGCTTTTAATACACACCAACGGTTATTAGTTGAACTTTCACCATTTCAAATAAAATTTCAATTTACGGATACAAATAAAGATTTAGTTTCTGAGTTTTGTAACACGAAATTTTCAAGGAGCACAACTGTAATAGAAGAATCCTACGAAGCGATAGAGATAGCAGAGTTATTACCTTTCAGTTCGTCGGAACTAAAAGAATCTTATAAGAATGATAAAGCTGCAAATTTGATATTAGATATGCTCCTTGATGTTAAAACTAAAGAGGAAATAAAAATGAAATTAGCATCAAGTTTTATAAAATTTTTAGACACTATTGAATTGGTAAATGAAATAATTTTTATTAATAAAAAATTATTTATTACAAGAGAATTGTCTAGTAAATTAATGTTATTTTTACATAAAGAACACGATAATGCGTATGCAATGCAATTGAAGGCAAATAAGTACTATATAGTGGCAGTAAATAATTGTTTGGCTAAAGAAATTTATGAATCTTGCAACATTTGTAACAATTTACGTAGAAACAAAACAAGAACAGTAGACAGCTGGCCGAGTACGGATAGTTCACATGAACGTTTTCACGAAGATGTGGGTGAGATAAACAAAACAAAATTTCTTTGCATTACAGATGTACACAGTGGTTTTATCATGATTGAAACTTTAAAAACAGAAAAAAGTTTGGAAATCATAAATAAATATCGTTCAATATTTAGATTATATGGTAAACCAACTTTGTTAGTAAGTGATAACACCAGATATTTTTGTGCTGACGAAACAATTCAATTTCTTGAGAGTATTAACGTCTGTCCTATTTTTGCAATACCGCGTTGTCCTCAAAGCAACGAATATGGTGAAAAAGTATAGGTTTGGTAAAACTGAAGGCACAGAAGTTGATAGATAATAGTATGAAGACAACTGAAGCTGTAGAAAAAGCTGCGATCGTATTGCAAGATAGGATCACGAAAAATGATAAAACAGCCAAAGAAATTTTCTTTGGGATTGATATAAACATCAAAGATGTCTTGGAAAAACATAACTTTAAACCAAAACCAATGTCAGTTGAATGCTTATTCAAAGTTGATCGTTCCGATAAACAATGGAGAGCTGAAATTGCTATTGAACAGGTTGGTAGAAATATTTTTAGAATTGGAAGTCAAGACAGAATATTTATTAGAAAATTAAGTTCCATTAACTTTACAAAAGAGGGGAGAACAGTGAATATTGATAAAATTTGGTGTAAAGATAATGAAGTTATGTCTAATAAATCTACCGAAATGCCTATAAATTGTATGTCAAATAATGTAGATGAATCTTGCCAAGTTAGAGAATCATTAGAAAGGAATGATACATTAAATAACTTTAATGAATCTTTACAGTTTAGTAAAACATTAGAGAAAGATGATCTTCTCGGGCTAACACACACAATTGAGCAAGAAAATTTAGATTTAAACCAATATTGTATGGAAACAGAAGAAGAATACCAACAATTTATGAAAAATGGAGAATTTAGAATAGAATGTGGAATAGATGGTTCAGCTTATCAAGGTGTAGGATCTGCTTTTGTCTTAAAATCTAGTTATTATAATATAAACACAGTATCAGAGATGAAAGGAAACAGTAGTGATTCAGCTCAACAAGCTGAAATGACTGCATTAATATTAGCTTTAGAAGAAATACATCTTTTGGCTTATAGTAAAACAATTCTAAAAATGAACCAATTTTAATTGCAACTGATAGTGATTTATGTTTTTAAAACAGTAAGGATTTACTTTAAAGAATGGAAAGTAGAGGATTTAAAAAAGCAAATAATGAAACTCCACACACAAAAAAAATGGGACACACATTTGCGTAAAATGTAATAAATTTGTCCCACCTAATAAAATTTGAATTTTCTTGATTTTCGATAATTTTAACGCAATTATTTTGTACAAAAAATTAAGACAATAATTAAAATTAGTTTTTATTTTATATTTTATTGTTTTTATTTTAAAACTTAAGTTATTTTTTACAATACATTTTAAAATACAATATTAGATTTTAACTTTGTATAAGATTATAAATACTTTCATAAGGAGTTTTTATTGGCATATGATAGTATTTTTTTAAAATGTTCTTCAATTGTTTGAATTGCTATAAATTAGATTTTTATATAAAGTCATACGCATCTGGTATTCAACTTTTTTATACTGTTTTTCAAGATCATCTTTAAAAGTCAAACCGATTAAAAGTTTTAAAACATTATACGTTTTCTTCATAGTAAAAAAATTTTTTAAATATTTTAATTTAAATAAGAAAAATAGCAAGTACTAAGATAATATTTTCAATAAACATTACTTTGTATGGTTAGATAATTATCACTCTTTCTTATTGTTGTTGTAAAATTTCTAAATTTTTTAATTTACTGGTGTTAATAGGTTGTTTAAAAGAATGATTTTTGTTGAAACGTTAACAACTTTACACGAAATTGACTTCTGATAACTCGCTTCATAATATATTATAAAAACGAATTAGATTCTAAAATAGGTGTAATATTTTCAAAATTTCTAAGATTAAATAAATGTTTCATTACTTCAAAATACTAAAAGTATATATTTTTGTAGAAAAACGACCAAATTTATGCGAAAATCTAACATTTTGCTTCATTTAAAACATTTTTGTTGTTGCCTGATATTTTTAAAATTTGAATAAATTTTGACATTTCAAAGTGGTGGGACATTTTATTGCATTTTATGTAATAATGTCAAAATTTGTCCCATTTTTTTGTGTGCAGCCTTTTTAGAAGAATGGAAAGGTATTTTCAAGAGATTAAAACAAATAAATGCACATTCATTAAAGTACGAGCACATGCAAGAATTATAATTAACTGTGAAGCTGATACTGCAGCTCGTAAATATGCTTCTGCTACACAGGTTTTAAAACCACAGATGTAAAAGAGCTTAAATACGGATAAAATTAATTAGATTCCAAGTGTTTAGGAGCATAATTTGGTATTAAGAATAATGAAAAAAAAAACACATGGCTCCATCGATTTTACCTATAAATATATTTGACACCATACAAAATAATCATTATTAAAACCTTGTAGATTTAGATAAGAAAAATTGTCAAGGGTAAGTAAGGCTATTTTGTAATGGTTTCTATTATTGATTTATTGTTGTTATAGTTTTTTAATCTACCATAAATTTTCTATAATCATTAACCCTTATTATCATGAATTTAAACAAAAATAATTGGTGAAACAATTGATGTTAATCTAAGAAATTCTTTTCCTTTTAAATCAAGATTCATATAAGATATACCAGTAAAAATTACTATTGATAAAGGAACTACTTCACCAGAAATTTCAAAACATTTAAGTAAAAGATGACGCGTTCCTATGTCATTGTTTTTTATAGTATAAATAGATGATGTTTCACCTATTCGGTCATTCTCTGGCTGTTATAGGAACCAAGGAGCCGACCTTGGTTTTTTTGTATTGTGCCGTTTTATTTTTTTATGTGTGTTCGCCAATAAAATAAATCTATTAGCCAATCTACTTATATTTTTTTACTGGGAAAAATAAACTTTGGCAATAGTCAATTATTGGTGGATTTACTAATCACTACAACGTTGTTGGAGGTTGCTGTTATCGCTTCTGCTGTGTTTTTGCTTATATTAAATTTGTTTTGGGACGAGTGGAGATCGTCGCTACTGTACTGCTATTGTCATCGTTTTACTGTTACTGTCGCCGCACTTGTTTATCATCGTTCTTGTAATCATATTTCACTGTCAAAACGGAGAAGTTAAACATTGATATAATAGCTTCTGCTCTCAAGACATTAGCACCTGATTGGGAAAAGGATAAAGTTCGTTATATTGCCAGTCAGAATCACAAACTTGCACTTGTACCTGACCGAAGAAGAACTTTACTATTAAAGAAGCTGATTGAGGAAGAGAACAATCGCTTGTCATCTACTGTTGAAGCTAGCACTATGAATACTTTAACTTGGATATCAATACCTGCCTACAAGGAATCAGATGGGTCAGTTAAAGACTACTTTACCCGACTTGAATTACTATTGGACTATGATGAAGTTACTGAAGATAAGAAAAGGTATAAAGCTATTCTGTCGAAGATGCCATCTAGTATTATCAAGGAAATCTCCTTCATGTCTACTGAGGAGAAAGAAAAAATTAAGACTGTGGAACAACTAAAAGCCTATATCGCTAAAAGTATGGGTAATGATATTGTGAGTAGAAATGCTGATATTGAACTTGGTTATATTAAGATAAGAGAAGATAAAAGGTACATTAAGGAGGATCTACAGAAAGTCCTGCAATTAATTCAAGCTACTAACGATGGTACACGTAATAACATCATCAAGAGAATGCACAGATTCGTCAAAGACAATATTCGAAATCACAAATTGCGGGAGAGGCTTATTAACAAAGAGTACGATCAACCTCAAGAATTAATAGCTGATATGACGAGTACCTGCATGTTCTATGACATTGGTGGAAGAGATTTTAGACCAAGAACAGAAAGCTCAAAGAAGAGACCTGACACGAAATGTTTCTTCTGTGGAATTAGAGGACATAAAGAAGTTGACTGTAAAAAGAAAAAAGAACAAGATGCCAGTAAAAAGTTTACTCCAAAGACTTATTACTCATCTTCCAAGAACTCCAACCAACAACAACCTCTACAACCACAATCAACTAACTCCTATCATACTAACCGGAATGCGAGAATCACTCAACCTGATGAAGAAAGAGAGGCTTACCGTGAATTTCTGGAAGATCAACTTAGGTTAAATAGTATTAAAACTATTCGTATAAGAAGAAATGCTACTGATTATGAAGAAAGAAAATCTGCCGATTTGGAAGTTAATATTAATGAAGATGATGATGAAAAAAGTTCTGTTGAGTTTGAAAACACTGTTGAAAAGTTAACTGAAGATAAGATTTTGCCGTGTGACTACTATGTTACTGCTTATATTGGATGTAGACCATTACATTGCCTTATTGATAATGGTAGTCATTTATCGTTAGTTAGATACTCTATTGCTAAAGAATATGGATTCTCTAAACCTAATGTGAAACTATTTGCTGGAACTTGTGCTAATGGTACTGAATTACCTTTAGCTGGTGAAATTAAATTGACATTACAATTGTCATTAGACTACGCTGTGGAATTCCCTTTTGCGGTTACACTAGAAGAATCTTTTCCTGACTGTAATTCACATATCGTTCTAGGATCTGATTTTATGAAATATATTAAAGCCACAATTAGATATGCTGATGATAGTTTGATTATTAATAATAAAATTGTTAAGTTGACTAGTACCCCGAATATGCCTTTAATTAGAAGAGATAGTTATGACAGACCATGTAGATTAATTTTAAAACAGCCAGATTCACCGGAAGAATTCCGACAATTGATCTCGTGTAAATACAAGTCATCGATATCAACCGACAAATATGATGTTGGTAAATGTTCATTAATGAAACCTAACATAAAATTGAGGAAAAATGAACTACCTTACTTTATTCGCTACACTCCTGCAGTTGGACTACTGGATGAAATTGACAAAGAAGTTGAACAATGGTGTGCTCATGACATATGCACAGAGGATCCTGAAGTTGAATTCATATTTAATATCGTCGCTGCTCTGAAGAAAGACAAATCCCTAAGATTGTGCTTGGATCTTAGACCTTTAAATTTTATTATAACGGATATACACTACTATGCACCTAAATTTTCGGAGATTGTACAAAAACTCGCTGGAGCCAGATATTTCAGTAATATTGACCTCACCAATAGTTTTTTACAACTGGAGATGGAGTCAACGTCACAGAAGAAAATTGGATTTAAAACAAGAAAAGGTTTCTTTCGCATGAAACGTATGCCATATGGACTCAAAACCAGTCCTGCTCACTTCCAAAAAGCTATTGATATAACAATTAAAGGATTGGATTGCGCTATCGCATATTGTGATGATATAATAATTGGAACTCGTGGTAACCTCAAATGTCATTTGGAGGATGTGATAAAGACTATGGATCGTATTGCTGCTGCTGGATTTAAAATCAACCTAAAGAAGTCAACCTTTTGTTCTGAAGAAGTCGTGTTCCTGTCCTACACATTCAATCAACATGGTTACAAACCATGTCTTAAGTCTGTTCAAGCTATTGATCACATCAAACCACCAAAAGACCTTAAACAACTTCGTGCATTCTTAGGAAGTATTTCATACTTCCGTAACCATATCCCAGATGCTGCTAGACTTGAAAGCCCCCTCACGGATCTCTTGAAGAAGAACTGCAAGTATGTGTGGACCCAACAACACCAATCATCTTTTGAAAAAATTAAATGTATCCTGAAAGAGACACCGTACTTGAAGTTTCCAAATTGGAACCAACCATTCTATCTATTTTGCGATGCATCAACTGAAGGTTATGGTGCAGTACTCACCCAACGCGATGAAGATATGGATGGTGATAGTAAAGAAGTTCAAAAAAGTAAAATCTTGAAAGGAGGTAAATCGTATTTTCCTATTGCTTATTATTCAAAGAAGATAAAACCATATAAAAGAAAATTACCTAGTACTCATCTCGAGTTAAGAGCTATGTCTGCAGCATTAACTCATTTTTCATCATGGATATTTCTCCAGAAGGTAAATATTCTCACAGACCATAGAACATTAAAGGAGCTTGTAGTTAAGAATGATGATCCAAGATTATACAAATTCATTTCAAACATCAATTGCTATTCTCCTAACATTATTTGGATACCAGGTGTCTCAAATTCTTTTGCGGATATGTTGTCGAGGAGTCATAAAGATGACGAAATTCGCCGTCTGAAAAGAGGGAGGAGAAAGAAGTCAAGTAATGATGATCTTAAAGTTGAAAATGAAACCGTACCTGTTGAATCTCAATTATTTCCACCTGAGAATGTGAAAATGAATAGTTTGATTAACGAAATACCAAACGCCGCTTTAAGACATTTTAAATTAATCTTTTGTGCCCATGATAAGCATGGCCATCAAGATATGGCAAAGACTTTAAGTATTCTACGTTCAATCACTAAAGAAAAGTGGGAAAATCAAGTTTCTGATGTTAAGGAGTATATAAAAAATTGTTCGGTATGTTGGCTTAGAAATGAAACTCACAAACACCAACTAGTACCAGAATCTTTCACTTCAAATAAACCTTTTGCTGTGTTGGCGATGGATCTATTGGGACCACTACCTGGAGGTAATGATGGATATCGTCACATTGTTTCTGCTACCTGTGTATTCAGCAAATTTCTCATTTTGTATCCAACAAGAACTACTTCAGCACAGGAATTGACAGAAGGATTTTTAACACATGTTTACAATGTGCATGGACTGCCGTTGGTTATTCGTTCGGATAATAGTACCAATTTTAGATCAAAATTATTTGGAGATGTTTGTTCACTACTTAGAGTCAAATTGTCAACATGTACGCCGTATCATAAACCTGGGAACACGCATGCAGAAAGAAGTTTACGTACTACTCAAAGTTTAATTGCCAAATACCTGTTGGAACATTCTGAATCTAATTGGAGCTCTTGTTTGCCAATAATTTCACTATTTTACAACAGTTCTGTGAATGCTACAACTCGTTTTCCTCCGTATTATCTTGCTAATGGTAGATTACCTAGACTACCACTTCACCTATTGGACTTAGAACAGTTAAAGAAAGGATCTGCTTATGATGATAGGAAAATTTTGTTGGAGTTAACTCAGGCACGTGAAGCTGCTCGACAAACTACTATTGATGAAAGATCTAAGAGGAATAACACTAAAGATAGAAAACAAAAGACTTGTGTAGATTTGAAGATCGGTGATACTGTCTTGCTTAGGAACTTTGATAGATCTGAGAAATTGGAGCCACTTTGGGATTCTACTGCTTACTTAATCGTCAACGTTAACGGTGCTAGGATTACTGTGAAACCCAAAGGATCTTCTAGTAGATTGAGAAAGTTAAGGAATGTTCATGCTGATGACGTTAAGAAGATTTCTTCTTCAGCAAGGGAGGAGTAAAAGATGACGCGTTCCTATGTCATTGTTTTTTATAGTATAAATAGATGATGTTTCACCTATTCGGTCATTCTCTGGCTGTTATAGGAACCAAGGAGCCGACCTTGGTTTTTTTGTATTGTGCCGTTTTATTTTTTTATGTGTGTTCGCCAATAAAATAAATCTATTACACACCGCTAACGCGTAGTATTAAAAACGGGATTTTGCAAAAATGACGCTTTTCCGCGTCGTTTTTGTTAAATCTCATATCTTCGAGGCGCACCGTAAAAGTAATATTAAAATTTTTTCTATTGTTATTTTTATTAAAAATTAGATATTATGCTTTTTTAAAAATTTAAAAATTTCAATTTTGAAGGTGTTTTTCACCTCAAAAAATACCCAAAAATGGCACTTTTTGGGACTTTGCAGAGGCTACCGCGAGATTTCAAAAAATATGAGATAGGTCTCATTCGATTTCTAAACTTCTTATCTACAACATATTTTTTTTTCAAAGGAGGTTTTATGGCTCGGGAAAAAGTTATGAGGTAAAAAGTAAGTTTACCTCAAAAAGTACCACATTTTTAATATTAAGGTTCGAAAAACATAATTTTTTTTAGTATTTTTACATAATTTTAAATTATTAGTATATAAAAGTAAAAAAAATGAAAAAATTTTAAAAATATTACCAATTTCTAAAGTCATGACAATTATTCGTTGTTCTCATTAAATAAAACTTTTTTTTCATTGTTTTGTGGTATTATAAGTTATATAATGAAAACAAATTGAGTAATTCTTAAGCCAAGTATAAAAATTTTTAGTGTCTTGCTCACTGAAATAACAAAAAGTCCCATAATCGCCAATAAATTCAACCAAATGATCAACCAAATATATAATATTTTAGCAATATATTAAATTCTCTAGTAACAGTTGAATTCTTGTAGAGATTCTTCAAACTTTCAATATAGATATTCAAAACATTTTGTTAATTCATCAGTAGTGCATAATTACACCTTATATAAAAGATCCTAAGGCTTTTAGAAAGTTCATTTCTTTTTTTTGTTTGTACATAAGCATGTTTAGATTGAGACAGCTGGTTTTATATCTTAATAAAGCGAATTTTTTTTGCAGGCATATTGAGATAGGTAAATAAATCAAATAGTTAAGAAAAATTAATTGTTTATGCCTTTATAGCTAACAATTATTAGCATTTTTAGTCAAAAATCTCTTTGTTTTAATAAAGAGCCTGTTGGCATTTTTTACATGTTTAATGTTTGCTTTTTTTTATTTGTTTGCATTCTTCAAAAGTTTTATAATATATATTTTTAATTTTAAGTATGTTTTATAACTTTAACAATTAATTTTTTATCATTTTTACAGTAAAATTTGGTACCTTTTAAGGTAAACTTACTTTTTGCCTCATAACTTTTTTCCGAGCCATAAAACCTCTTTTGAAAAAAAAATATGTTGTAGATAAGAAGTTTAGGAATCGAATGAGACCTATCTCATATTTTTTGAAATCTCGTGGTAGCCTCTGCAAAGTCCCAAAAAGTGCCATTTTTGGGTATTTTTTGAGGTGAAAAACACCTTCAAAATTGAAATTTTTAAATTTTTAAAAAAGCATAATATCTAATTTTTAATAAAAATAACAATACAAAATGTTTGAATATCACTTTTACGGTGCGCCCTAAAGTTATAAAAATGCTCCTCCTCCCGCCTAAATGCGCGAAAAAACATAAAATCCGGTCATCTTACCGGTGTGATTAGCCAATCTACTTATATTTTTTTACTTTTATCAGAGAAACTACAGCAAGGATTGTAAACAATAAATAATAAAGTAAGATAATATCTTTATTTAAATTAGGAATGATATATTTAAATGATAATGAAACTATTATATACATATATCCAGTGGGTGTATACATGCTCCTAACTTTAACTATCATTAACGGTACAAAAATTTTAAAATAACAAAATATTTCTTTTCAGGATTGATATTTTAAATTTTGTTAATTAACTGTCTCATTAGTTTAATAGCCATTATTATTTTGTAGGCTAAATCAATATTTTTTAAAATGTAATTTTTTTCTTTAACATTTTTATAAATGACGTAAATAAAATTAATAACCTTTTTAAGATCAAAAGTGGTTGTTTTAATACTATTAAATATTGATAGCAATTGTTCCACGTAGTTAAAACTTAATAGTTGCAGAAAAGAATGTTTATTTTCTATATACTACCAGATTTAGTGGAATCTCAATATGAACAATAAACAACACAAGTCAGATAAAGTTTTTATTTAAAATAAGAATGACTTATTTAATTTATGTTTAAAGCATCTTATAGATATGTCTCGTGGACACGTACAAGATCAAAAAAAGTTGTCATATACTATATTAACGAAATTTCAAAACTCTGCTTAACTACAGAAGGTCATTACCATCTTCAACTTTAAATCAATGATGACGATATTACACGTTTGTTAATCAACAACACTAACTATCAAAATTTTGATTTCTTATTGGAACATCAAGCAATTAAAAAATGAAAATATTAGTAGATTGCAGAAATAAAATTATCTTTGTTTTATAGCAAAATAATAGTGTTACAGCATAATCATAAAATGTCTAAGCAAATACTGAAAAAAGTAACATCAAAATTTTCAAAAGAGTCTTCAAATATTACACCCATCAACGAATTCTACAGCAGTCTTGCTTTTCTCTGACTATCAAACAAACTTTTGTGAATCAGCTATCAACCAATAAAAAATCTTCATTTAAAGCTTTCTAAACAACTCATAAAATAACTCGTTTCTCTAGTAGAACATACAATTTACCAGTAATTTGTAAAAAAATCAATAGAAAAAGAATTTACATTCATCTTTCATTACTGACATTTATGGTAAAATCATAATACCAACAGAAAAACGATAAATTATTGAAAATTTTTTATGCATTTACACTAATATCTTATAGTAATAGACACTTAATTTCTTTACTTCAAAGATAATTATTTATACTAAAATAAGGTCATATGTAGAAAATATTATCAACAGCAGTAATGTTTACATGGTATGTAAGGAATTTTTTGTAAAGGAGGGAAAAAAACTGCTTCTCCTAATCCTTTTTTTCGCATAGAAAAGTGCATCAATCAACTTTGTAGATCCTTAAGAACAAATAGGTTACTATACTTCTATTAATAATTTTCATTCTTATAATACTGACTGAAAAATGTGGTGTAAAAATAAAATTAAATAATCTTATGCGAAAACAATCACTTGTTAAAGAAATCATTGAAAAATTCAAAAATCACGTAACACGTCATCTGCAAAGATTTTTTACCAAAACGTTTAATGATTGCGTGTTGATAATAAACAGTTACGTCATGAAAATCAGCTAGGAATTTTTATTCCGAAAGAAGGAATGAATAATAGGTATATTTTTTAATATAAAATTTATTATTATGCATATCTTGTCACTATATATTGATCGAATTTTATATTTGATATAAGATTGTCGTTTAGCTTAAAAAAATGTTTATTTTATAGTAAAATTAGAGAAATTATTAACAGTAATATGGAATGATCGATGTTTATAGCTGCAGTAGAATTTTGTAAACGTCAAGAGAATTTACAGAAAACATGTGATGCATTTTCGTGTAGTATTGATATATTATTTAAATATATTGTGAATGATAAAAGAGATGACATTGATAGTTTGTGTAAAATGTTAGCAATTTTGATAGCAGTTACTTCAGGAGCTTAAGTAAATAAACTAAAAAAATTCAAATTGATAAACTACGCTAATCAAAATATGGTGCTAAAGTAATTTAATTTATTGTGAAAGAGATATATTGAAAAATTCATATTACATCTTTTATTTTCAATCAGAAAATTTGGTGATTTTATATTAGTGGAAATTTTACTTTATAGTTACATTTAACTAACAAAAGATTTGCGATGTGATAATTATCTTTTTATCAATGCAATTAAAAAGACTAAAGCTAATAGTGTTACAATTTCAAAGTAGATAAAGGAATAAATCAAAGAAGTTAGTATAAATATTTTTAAAGCACACGAAGCTAAATTTGTTTCTACAAATCTTGTTAGTAGAACGTGTTCATTGGAAATGGTGTTGGAAATTGCTCACGATCATCTAGTATTGTCTTTTGGAGATGATATAATAAAACAATTAGAAAATGATAAAGTAATTTCTATTGACTATATATTAAAGTCAAGAAAAAATGAATGAATTCGGAAAATCATAAAACATGATTTGACAATTTTATTAACATGATCTAATTGCTTGAACAAGTTAAAAAGACATATGTAAATATATAAGTAAATAATTTATGTTATGAAGTCACTGTAATTAAGTTTATCCCAAAAATAAGGGTTCTTGCTTCAACAATTATAATGCTATTTTGATAAAATATCTTCTAATTAAACTTAAAATTAGTTATAAGTATGGTAATCATGGCATTTAAGTAATTGTTAACATGTCAATTTATGTGTGCAAAATAAACTAATACATTTAGTCATAATAAAAATGATTAGAAGGCAATTTTAACTCTCTGAAGGATGGAAGATAATTTAAATCTTCTAAAGAACTTAGAATGTTATAATATAAAATTTTCTCTCTTGGTGCTTCCAATCTTTAAACATAAAATCGTATAAAATGAAGAATAATTGAAAAATAAAGAGAGATTTTTGCTTTGAAAAAGAGCAATTAAGCAATTAGTAACATGTCAAATAATGTATGCAAAATACATTAATAAATCTAATTATATCATTTTAGGTTTTTCGAACAATTCAACTTATTTTCCATCTTTCAGATAAGTAAAAATTAGAAAATCTCTTAACTTTTTGATTTATTTTATTAAATTCAAATATATAATAAAAATTTTTTTTATATTGTAACTGTATTACATTTATTTTTTTGTCTAATTATTTTTTAAGATTTTTGTGAAATCAACAAATTTTTTACTATTCCGAGACGTGAAATATTCAATTTTCAAATTTTACTACTGAATAAATCCTAATGAAAATATTATAGCAGTTTAAATAATAGCTTATGTTGTTTCTCTACAGGTTTGGAAAAATAATGTAGTTCTAAAACTTATCATGGATAGTAAAAATATGTGTGTTGTATATTAATAATTTGTGGAAGATAATTTGAAAAATAATTTTATATGAAATACTACTTTCCAGAAATTTTTTGTAAGATATACTAAAATTTTCCGTAATTTTCAAGAAAAGTCTATGAGTATTTTTAATTGCTATTTTCTAAAAATTATACTTTTTAAGTACAATTTATTGCTTTGCAAATGAGAAGTAGAAATACTAAATAAAAAATAATTTTTTTTGTGTTTTTTTAATTTATACTATCCTTTACAAAATTACAAATATCAAATAATTAGCATTTTTGAAGCTTTTATAGTGTAAATTTATAATTGCTTTTAAATTTAAAGTTTGATTTAAATTATGCTTAATATTAGAAATTAACTAATTTGTTTAAAAAAAATAAAGTTAAATATTAAATACAAATTTATAGTTGTTGTATAAAAAATAGCAAAAGTTGATTAATAAAAGTAGACCTAATAAAATGAAAGATATATTAATTGAAAATTTTCTAATATTTTATTAGGTAACGGATACTGGTGTATTCCGAATCTAAATGTAATATCAATTAATTAAAAAATTATACTTAGTATTAAAAAATAAATCTTAATTGTAGGTGGAGTTAAAAACGTTAAAAATTTAGATACATTTTAGCAATTAAGACAATTTATCTTTTTGTTATAAAAACTAATTAATATAATTTTTATCATTTGTGATAAAGCAACTTTGTTTATTAAAAAAGAACTTCATTAACATAAAAGTCTAATTATAATATTAAATTTTTAATAAAAAAAGCAAAGATTTTTGTCAAAAAATTTTTATTTTTTAATTTAATTTCTTAATAATGTAATTTGTAAATAATGTTTCATATTTATTTCGCTAGAAGAAAACAAACGTTATTGAATAGGTGCGTTGTTATTAATTACGATTAAATTTAAAAAATGTCGTATTTACTCAAAAATAGTGAATTTCTTTTTAAAATATAAAGATGTTATATTCTTTAACATTTAAGACACAGAATAATTTTATTAACGGTAACAAAAGTATTAATATACGAATTGAAATTATAAATTTTTATAAATCATTAAAAACATTAATAAATTTTATCAGTTAAACATTTTGAAGATATGATCTATTAACTAACTTAACATTATTTATTAGAATCTCATAATGTTTTACATAATTTTCACTTTATGGAGACATTTTTAAACAACTTTTATTATTATTCCACATTCAATTTTATGTTTATACACTCTATGTTTGAAATATAAACAGCTAACAATCAAAGATAAAATTAATCGTTAAATGTAGACATAAAAAGAGACAGATTTCTGTGCAAAATGTAGTAATTTGTTTAATCTAGTAAAATAAAATTTTTTTAAATTTGCGATTAATTTTATCCAATTATTGTGTAAATAAAAATTAAACAGTTATTAAAACAACTTATTATTTTCTATGATACTATTCTCATATGAAAATTTGAGTTTTTTTCACAATATATTTATAAATTCGGGTAAAGGTACACTAGCCGTATTGGGCTAATATATATTTATCTCTAATACAAAGGGGGCAAATTCATATTAACCCAATAAGGCCAGTGTACCTTTGCCCATAAATTCAAGTTTAGAAATTAATTTACAGAAAAATTATAAACACTTTTTTGAAGAGCATTTTTTATTATATAGTAAATTAATTGTAATTCAAATTTTGTTTCCGTGCTAAAATTCTTAATGAACTCTTAAAACAAAATAAGGAATGGATAAATTTGGGAAGATGAGATTTTTAACATTTAGTTGAATTTATTATATGAGTCACACTATGTTGTTTCCTCGGTCGAATACTTTGACCCCTGCCGCAGCGACGATTTTCTAAACTTGTAAGAAACCCATTTTTAGCTAATAAAAGTTTATGAAACCTTTTATAATGCAATGTATATGCTATGTAGAAGTAGATTATTAAAAAAAAATTTTAAATTTCCAAAAATGGAAATTTTTTTTTTGAAGCTTTGTGTCTCGGAATTTTACTGTGATACCTTATATGAAACCTATATATTCTGAAAGCCCTTGATCTCTTCTACAAGAATATACCCATCTCATATCAAACTGTCTATCCAGTTTTTCGATAATTAGATTTAAATTTAATTACTCATGTTTTTTCAATATTTTTGATCTTGAAAGCCAATTTTTTAAACTTTTAAGACTCAAAAATTGATTTAGTCTGTATTACGAATTATGATTTATATGCTATTAACTTTAATACAAAAGAAATTTCTTAAATAATTAATTTTTACTTAAAGAAATTTTCTATAATTTTTAAAAAATTTGACTTTTATTTCTTAAAAAAATGATATAATACTTTAGTTTTAGCATTCAAAAACTGTTAAGATTGCTGAAAAACTATTTTTTATATGTAAAATGCAAGTTATAATACATGTGTTTGAGATGTAGTATAACACATTTGAGAAGGGTTCAAGAGATAGCATGAAATGCTTTTTTTGTAAAGGAATAGTAAAACTATACATAATTAAGCATGATCTGATTATAATATGCAAATATCAGCTTAAAAATTTCTATAATTAATTGTTATAATAAGTTTTTCTTTTAAAATTGTTCCCCTAAATATCTTGCTAAAATGACCATTTATAGACAATATTGTGCAACAACTTTATTTTTTTTAAATATTTTATAAAAAGTAATCTACGTTGGAATAGTTTTTTAAAACAAATAATTTTAAAAAATTGGCTTTCAAGATCAAAAATATTGAAAAAACATGAGTAATTAAATTTAAATCTAATTATCGAAAAACTGGATAGACAGTTTGATATGAGATGGGTATATTCTTGTAGAAGAGATCAAGGGCTTTCAGAATATATAGGTTTCATATAAGGTATCACAGTAAAATTCCGAGACACAAAGCTTCAAAAAAAAAATTTCCATTTTTGGAAATTTTAAAATTTTTTTTAAATAATCTACTTCTACATAGCATATACATTGCATTATAAAAGGTTTCATAAACTTTTTTTAGCTAAAAATGAGTTTCTTACAAGTTTAGAAAATCGTCGCTGCGGCAGGGGTCAAAGTATTCGACCGAGGAATTTAATACTAAACAACATAGTGTGGAGTAGAAAAAATCTTATGTATCGTATATTTTATTATAATATTTTATATATTTATTAACTTATTGTAATTTTAGTCCACTAGGGGTATTGAAACTGAGGAAAAGTAAAGGATCTCTGGAAGGTGTTTAAGAGATCATAGGTTTTCAATAAGTTAATGAGTTAGTTAAGTTAATTTAGTATCCCTAGGTGGCCATTTACTAAAACTGTAATTTATTTGTGTGAAAATATAAGAGCTTGTTTATATACTGGGAAGGTCACCAAACAAATACCTTAAATATTTTTCTATACCATAATACAAAAAAAGTTTTATTAATTATAAAAAAAATTACTCAATATAGTTTTAAGTCTAAAAGTCCAAGTATAACAAAAATTTATTAATAAGACAAAAAATTTGATCTTATGGATCAACAAAGTAACATCAATAAAGAATTTTACTTTAAAAATTGTAAAAGTTTAAAATAATTAAAGTTGTGTAATTCTGGAGATCCCCTCTGATAAATGGAAATCTCCAGAATCGTGCTTTGAGATAAGATAAAACTACTATTATATATATATCTTTTATTATATATCAAGAAGAGGATTAACAAGAATTATAAGAATGCTAAGAATACTCATGTATATAAGAGAACACCTCTTATATACATGGGGTTTGGAACGTATCTGACACAGCTGTCGGATAACAGTTGAAGTAGTTTTTTGAATTCATTATATTAGTACTAAATGATTTTAAATTAGTATAAATTTTACTTGTTTTTTTTATAAAATTTAAAATAAAATATAATTTTTTTATAACTAAAATAAGTTTGTTTGGAATTTTTTCAGTAAAGTTTTTATCATATTCTACAAAAACTTGATTATTATAGTAAAACATGACGATTAATACAAGTTGATACCTGATCGTGTTTTTAAGAATAATTAAATTAGAGTATAAATAATGAAATATTATTTTACTACCAATAAAAAAAAATTTTTTTTAAATCATTCTTTTAATTTGAAACATCATGAATTAATTTCAAGTTGATCATTCCTTCTAAAATACTATTGCTTAATAATATAAAGATTTGGTATAAGAAAAAATAATTGATTAAAATAAAAGAGTTTATTTAGTAAAACTCTTTATAACACATTAAAAAAAAGACTAATATCAAATTAACAGAATAATCAAAATTTTTACTACTGTTTTGAGTCCACATTAAAAAAATTTTCTTAAACAATGAATCTTACTTAAATTACTATATAGGAACATCAGAATTCTTTATATACTACTGTCTTAAAACAATGTTTATACATAATTATAAAAATTATTTATCAATTCACAAAAAACCATGTATTTAATTTTTACTGTATTTTAAAACTTTGTTATAAAAAAGATGTACTTTATAAAAATGTATAACATTTTTTATATAATCAGAACGATATTTGTTTATACTATGTGATTAAAAAAAAGTATTTGATCGCCAAAATGAAACAAGTCTGCTGTATTACCCATAATTAAAAATTGCTTTTATAAAAACAATTTTTAATTTTATGTGTAGTTAATATTTTCACGATATTTACGATATAAATTGAATTATTTTTGCTCTAAAGAAATTTTACAATATTAATAATAAAAATTAGATAGTGTTTACTTTAAGAATATTAACTTAACACAATAAAAACAGTTATTAATTTACCATTATTATCTTAAGATAGATAGCAAATCTAAAAGAAACTCATAAAATTATACTATGATTTTCTTGTATATAGTGCCTAAAATTAAAAATAAGAAAACAAATTTTGTCTTCATAATGGCATTTTTCAAATTATCTGATTTTTATAAATAAAAAACTAAGATATGTTTTCTTTAACTTTAAAGGAAAAATGGGAATCGAAAATCTTATTATATAATTAAGAAAGTTTTTTTTAAAAACATTTTTATTTTAGTTACTTTTTTTGTACAATTTGAGTCAATAATTACCTTCTATAGAGTTGATAAAATTTTTCGTTTATGACTTATTGAAAGGTACATTCGGTAATCAGAATTAAACATAATACAGTATTTGATTAATAATTAACCAAATTAAAAACCAAGAAACTGGTGACCGTTTTATTAGTAGACATATTCTAGTAAAATATAATAAAGATTAAACAAGGACATCTGAAGAAATGTCTTCACTGTTTACTGAAATTAAAAAATTTATAAAATATGCACTACAACCATATGTAATCTGCAAAGACGGATTTACAGTTGAATTAGTAAAGATAAATAAAGAAAAAGTGGAATATTTATAACAATAATGTATTAAAACAAATCTAAAAAAAGAACAATTTTTAAATTTTGATTCATTGTAAAATGTATTGATAGGGTGGCATCATGTCTGATAACGCCTCTGAGTTGACAAAATATACATTTCTTCTTTATAAAAAGTATCAATATTTTATTATGTAAAGTATGTTTAACTTAATATGACATTTACATTAAATATTACTGCAATAATTAACGATAAACATAAAGAAAAGTAATGATTAAAAATAATTCTGGTAAATTGTGCTGTTACAGTTACGATTGATTTTTAGTACTAGAAAAGTACCGAAAGTTATGTTATTTTTCAATTTTAATGTTAATTTTTTATAAATTTAAACATATAACAATCAAATCATTGATAAAACACTATTATAGTGACTTTAATAAAAAATTAGCCTTATATTAAGGGTATTACTAGATTATGGACCTACAAAAAATCAAATTATAGAAAAATTATTGTATTTTAATAGCCAGACGTTACGACAACTAGGATGTCTTAAAAAACGATGCAATTAAGGATTAATAACTTTTTGTATACATATATAACTTTATAATATTATATGAATTTAATAGTTTTATTCTTTTTCTTTAATATATTTCAAGATTGCTTCTGGATCATAAGTTTGAAGAAAATTTTAAAGATTTATATGAGCACCATTTTTTTTTGTACTACTGTTTCAATAAATAAACGTTTGTCTTTCGAAAACCATTAAAGCTTTTTTAATTTTTAATATTTTCTTATAATATTATGGTTGTTAAATATCTCAATTTCTTTTCTATAAAGTATATAAAAATCCATTGTTAAAAGTTAATATAAATAAGGTTGTAAAACATTTAATATTATGTATTTTTGTTCATATTTAAAAAGATTTAAAATAAATTTCTACAACTTTTATACACTTAGTATAATATGAAAAGCAAATAGTTAAAGAATATTACTAATTGAAATTTTATAAGATTAAACGTTTTTTATATGTATTACAAAAATTGCATCAATTTTGAAAGTTTTAAACTTCTTAATGTTGACAAATTCAAATAAAATAGCAACTGCAAAAAATATATAGCATTACCCATAATTGACTTAAAACAATGATTCTTTTTTTACTTTAAAAAAATTGACTTCTTAAAATTTATAATAGTTTAGAAAAAAATATCGTTTGCAGAAAAAGTTATGTTTTTTTTAATAGTAAACATATCACCAAAAAGGGATAAAAAAATGACTATAAATAAGAAATTTTTGATGATTTCCATCATTTATCTGTATTACCATATCATAATTGATTGCCTTAACCCAAAATTACTAAAAAATTATATTTTAGGGGTTTTTTCATAGAGGATAAGGAATATTATTAAAAATATACATTGTGAAAAATTAAGTTAATTATTATTAATTGTAAGTATGATGTTGTTAATTATATTTAATATTCTTAATAGATGGTAAAGACCAAATAAAAATTTTACTAATAAAAGAAAGTATAGAAAATTAACATTCACATGGATTTCTATAACTTTTTTTAGTGTAAGATAAAATAACGATTATGAAAAAATTTGTATAAAAAACGTGAGATTATCAGATTTATATGGTATCATAAAATTTTATAAAGTTATTAATGTTCACATTGATCGCCTATTTTTGAGACACTCTGTAAAATATAATCGTAAATTAAATTATCTACAGGATGTCAAAGATATCAACGTGAACATTTGAAAAGTGTAACTTTTTCAAAATTTAATATTATTTGTAATTTATACTTATCTAATAACTAAATTAATTTTCTACAACATATTTCGATAATAATTATTAAATATTAATTCTAAATAAAATTATGAAGCATTAAACATTACTCATTTTTTTCATAGAGAAAATAACTTATTTAGATTAGTTTTGCATAAAAATAAGAGCAAATATACAACTACAATCTCTTATTAATTATATTTTTAAAATTAAATATTTGTTGCTCTCAAATATTACAAATATAAGTACTTTTAAATTCCTAAACTTATAAGTTTGAAAACTAATTGAAATATTTTCATTTAAAAAGTATTCAAGCATTACTTACAACCAACATCTTTTAACAAACTTTCAAAAATGGTGTAAAAAACATTTCGGATACTGAATGAGTATAATATTGTAAAAAAATATTATGCTTTTCAAAAGTTACATTATCTTAGAAAATTAGCAAATCTCGAAATTTTTAGAAAATATAGCAATTCTATATACGTTTTGTAGTTAAAATTGTAAATTAACTTTTTTTATTTATCTTACCATATGTTATAGAAGATATTTTAAACATTTGGAAAACGATAAGACCATAAAAGCATGTTGTAATTTAAAAAAGGTGCACTTTTTCAAATTGAGGTGACGACAAAATTGCCATTTAAGATATTTAAGTTTTGTCTTTCTTTTATAAATGTATAAGAGTATTTTCTGGATAATTATTACATCCCATACTTGATTTAAAAACATTGCAAATTTTAAACCTAATTTAAGAAATCTTTTAAACATAAAACTAGATTAAATTAAAAAAGCTCTGATTACTTCAATAATATTCATTATAAGTAAAATTTAAGTACTTTTTCTTTACCAATTTTTAAATGTTCAGCTGTTTTTTTTTGAATTCATATCGTTATTCGACGATTTTTTTTACTTTTCCTTTATTATTACTAGAATTAGATTATACATATCTTTTTTTTTCGAATATATTTTGGCTGAAGCATTATATGTTTTCATTCACATTTGATAAAAATTTAGTGCTTGATTAACTTAGATTATACTCAATTCAAACAAATTCAGGTCTATTGGTTTAATTTCCTCACAGTTTACTGTAAATATAAGAATTGTATTTGCTGCAGCTTTTAAAAATAATCAATAAAACAAATTATGCAAAAAATTAAAATGTTTAGAGTATGTAATTTGGAAGTAGAGATTAATATCAAATATTTTATCTTGGCTATACACGTTTTAAAATTTATATATATCATTTTGAAATAATAATTTTGATTATTTTTAAAGCTTAAAATTTTCTAAACTTTACGCAAAAGACAACATATGTTAAAATTTGATGAGTATCACAAATTTAATCGTTTATAGCACATAAATTACTTTTTTACTACACACAAACGTTTTTCTATCATTTTGCTGATTAAATTTTACAAAATGCAGATCACTTTATCAATTCACTAATTATCTGTCAAAACATGGAACATCTTATTAAAACACAGACTTTTTAAATGCAAAATACAAATAATTTTGAAATGAATTATTGTTTTAAATTTATACTTTTCAATTTTTGTTTTACACTCAAAAATTTTACTGACATATTTCGTATGTAGATTTTATTTTGTGTGTAATATACATACTGGTAGGTAAATTAAAATATCAAGTATGTTTTTTTAAAACTTTGCTGTAATTTACATACTTCTATACATATTATGTTTAATAGAAAAATATACTCTACCTCAATTCTTGATCAAATACCTCTTTTTCTAATTTGATGTTGAATAAAAAATACATGAATGGAGGTTTCATTATCGTTTTCCATTTTATAGTATAATGCTTAGAATTTTTATTTATAAATTTATTATAACAGTAATTAATATTTTTAAACTAATGTAAAGGATTTCTTTATACCGTGCTTTTTATATTGTGTTGTGTAGTATGTTTTTTTATTACGAAGTATGTCTATGATTGTTCTTTGTTATAAAAAGTATCATTTCCAATTAAAAAACTAAGTAACTCTTGTTAAAAGTATGATAAATACATGTATATTTAAAGTTATTTAAAAATATATATCTTTTTACCAAATAGTCTTAACACTATCATTCTTCTTATAGTTGTTTTTGTTTCATTATGTCTACTAATGTTTTTAAATTATATATTTTTTCCTAACATATCACTTTATTATAATCTTTAACTTTTATTGTATTGTCTTTTTCCAGTAGAAATTTTGTAATTAGTACGTTGATTTAATAGTTTTTATTATATTAACCATGTTTATATTTCTGATTTTTTACATATATGTAATCTGTTTGATAAAAGGTAGATAGAATATATAATAAATTTATTTAAAAGCTCTCTGATTAAAAATGTGAATATTATAAGTATATCTTTCTTTTATACTGTTTTATAAAGGGTGGGTTGTCCCACCCTACATCCCCTTTTCTGCCTGTTTTATACAGGTAGGGATTAAGTAAACTAGGTTTTTTTCTTTTTGAATTGATAGTCAAAAGTTCATGGTATGAAAAGGCTAGTCATTAAACAGAGTTGAGTTAATTTGAAAACTAGGAATGTTTTGATGAGAAATATTTGCTGAAACATTGCCAATTGTTTGAACAGATCCTTGTTGTGGTATATACAAAATTGTTGTTGGAGTATCAGATTGTTGTTCTATAACTTTATTTTGATCTAGGACAAATTTTTGTTGTTCAGATAAAAGATTATCCTCCTCAACTAACAATTTTTCAATAGTCCCTGGTTCAATTATTTTCTGTTGTAGAATAAGTTTTTCTTGCAATTTTTGTTCTTCATGTAATTTTTGTATAGTCTCTTGTAGTTGAATTTTAGATACTAGTAGTTGATTTTGACGTTGTTGTTGCAGTTGCTGGAGTTGTTGTTGTTGTTGAATTTGTTGAAGCTATTGTTAAGTAATTAATGGAACTTTTCATTATCAGTCTGTCCCCTTTTCAGACTAAACACCTGTGGTTTAGTCGTATAAAAGTATATTAAGCGATGTGTATATAAATATGCCATCATCAAAAAATTGGTGCTATGTAGCGTGCACATTGTGATTATATATTAACGTAACAATTAATTCGTCTACATTATCTGTTATTAAATAATAATAATTTCATTATTTTAGCTAATTTCCTGTGAAACTGAAGTAATGGAGAATATTGAATCCGACGATCAAGGACGTGGGGAAGGTATTATCAGTGATACTATGGATGAATCAGTCGAACATCGCAATGATGTAGAAGATATCAGCGATAACTTTGAAGAATCAGACGAACATCTAACTGATGGAGATGATGATAGTGACCTTCTTGATGGTTCAGACGGTCATCAAAGTGATAGAGGAAACATGAGAAACGTACTACTCCTTGGAAGCATAAGGATAATAATATGTTGCACCCGTATATGTCAATGTAACTTGGGAAAGATACGAGGCTGGCAGAGGCCATATAGTGTCAAATGTGGACCAAATGTTATTGGTGGACCAGCTAGTCTGTATTTCAAGACAAAGGAGGACTTTCTGTGTTTCGGAGACTATTCTGGTGTATCCAGAATAAGACATACACAAGATGTCTAGTTCCCAGTTTTATTATTTCATTTTATGCTTATATTGTAGCGTATATATAGTATAATAAAACTTTGTTAATCATTATAATTGTTTGAGTACTCGTCTTAAGATGGGTGAACGGGAACGATTTTCAATCTGTCCGCCGTAACCCTTTCTTCTTTTCCGGTTAGGCGACCTGCCTTGGTGCAGCGTCGAATGATGAATGTGTCTCCATGTACGTGAGATATGACTGTGTAAGGACCGTCAAATTGGTCTTGATTTTTGTGAGAGGTATCAGACAACTTCTTATGCATTACTCGTTTCATAACGATGTGACCAGGTAGTAAATGTTTACCCTGACGACTAACTGAAGTTGGAGTATCAGAATACTACTCCATACCGTATTTGAGAACATCCATTAGTCCGCTAGCGATTTCATGCATAGGAATATCCGTTAATACACGATCAGCCGTGTTGAGAACAAATTAACTTGGTGGATATCCTGTGGACATGTGCTTAGTACGGTTGTAAGCATAGGTTAATGCATAAACCGTTTCGATTGGAGTTAACTCTGTTTGAGCACGAAGTGATTCACGAATTGTACGATTGAATCTTTCTACAAACGCATTCGATTTGTGGTTATGTGGTGATGAAATATAATGCTTGATATGCATTGTCTGAAGGTACTTTTCAACCTTATTGCCAATAAAAGATGCTCCACCATCTGTACGAAGTGTTCTGGGATAACCGAAAGTCGAGAAACATTTCATCAGTTGTACCAATGTGGAGTGCTGGTCTTGTTTTTTAGTTATAGCAGTATAAGCAAAGCGACTGTATTCGTCGATAATAACAAGAACATGAAGCTTATCTTCAAGTTGTATATAGTCGGCATTCAATATTTCCCAGACTTCAGCTGGTCGAGGAATTGAATGTGTGTTTGTTTGAACAAGATTAGAAGGTTGATGTTTGATTCTCCAACATACCTCACAATCTTGCCATACACGTTGCATGTCAATAGCCATTTTAGGCCAATAAAATATAAGACAAAATTTATCAGATAGTTTAGCATATCCCCAGTGTTGACCAATGTCGGGGTGTTCATGAAATCTTCGCAACAGTTCATCCCGTAATACTCGAGGGACATAAACGCGAGATTTTCCTTTAATAGTTATCATTACTCCCTCATCTTGGAGAATAGCTTTTTCTTGGTCGTCAAGAAACTGTGCAAATCGGGATATCTCAAATGGTTTATCTCGGCTGTCATTCATGATAGGAAATGCATCCTCATATAGAGATTCATTGGCTATGATAGCATTAAATTCATTTCTACTAAGGTAGTCGGCAACATTGTTGTCGGCTCCTTTAACATAGACTATAGTAATATCATATTCCATTATGGCCATTTGGTACCTCTGAAGAATACCTGTCAGCTCCTTGTTTTTAAGCAGCGCTAACAGAGGTTTATGATCAGTAACCACTGTTGTGTGTTTACCATAGATGTAAGGTCTAAATTGTTTGAGGGTATACACAAGCCCCAATGCCTCGAGTTTAATAATCGGATAATTCTTTTCTGCCGGTTTGAGAGAACGCGAAGCAAAAGCTATAGGTTTACTCTTCTGTGTTAGTGCTGCACCTAATCCTTGAAAGGAGGCGTCAGTAAATATGGTATATGGAATAGTGTGGTCTGGTGGTGCCAGAACAGCGGCATTGATAAGTGCGTCTTTTATTTTGTGAAATGCCTTTTTCTGATCATCTGACCATTGAAAATGATTAATGACACGATATAAAGGTTCAGCTATTGCTGAAAAATTGTCAATGTGCTTTCGAAAGTAAGAGACGGCACCTAGGAAGGATTTAAGTTCCTTCTCGTTCTTAGGGTCAGTTTTATCAGATATTGCTTTGACTTTAGCTGGATTAGGATGGATTCCTTCGAAATCAATCACGAAGCCTAAATAATGTGCACAATTTTGACCGAATTGGCACTTATTAAGGGTTATTTTCATGTTGTATAAGCGAATACGGGATAGGATATCATGAATCCTTTCCAGATGTTCATCTTCGTCGTTAGTGCATGTCAATATATCATCGAGATATATGTAACAATTGTCAATACCACTAAGAACTTTGTCCATGATATCTTGGAATTTGTCGGGTGAACCAGTCAAGCCCATAGGCATAACTTTATACTGGTATATTCCTCTGTGTGTCACGAATGCAGCAATACGTTTACTAGCTTCATCGAGGGGTATTTGGTGAAACCCTTGTTTCAAATCAAATACACTGTAGAAACGATGACCGCTAGCTTCTTCTGTTAAACGATCAATTCGTGGTATTATGTGGGATTGTTGTTTTATTAACTTATTGATAGCTCTAAAATCAACAACAAATCGCCACTTTGAATCTTTCTTGCGTACAAGAACAACTCTAGACAAGTATGGTGATCTACTGTCTTCAATCATACCTTTTTCTAGCATATTTTGAACTTGTCTATCAATTTCCTCTTCTACCTCTTTAGATCGGCGGCCTGGCCGGATACGTTGAGGCAAGGAATGTGAAGATAGCTCTATATTAAGACGTTCTGGGCCATTATATAGCCCGATTATGCCGTCATATTCGAAAAAAGCTTCTCTATTCTCCCATATTATCTCTTTTAATTGGGATTTACTTTTTTCTGATAACACGCATGATTCCCATTCAATCAAGTCAAATAACTTTTCTCTAGTTAGAGGTGGGTGAGGATGCGGATAATTAGGAAGAGAATTCTCCCAATAAGCATCATCTGGAATTATCTCTTCTCCAGATATACGAATAGTATTTTCATCTAGCTCTTCAATTGAAAAGAGTTTACCGATTTCAGTGTTACTGGGTATATTTACCGGATTATATCCCTTATTTTGTATAATAACAGCGTATCTGTTATCAATTACCGGACCTATTTGGTCATAAGTCATTATGTGATTTACTCCTTTCCAATGGTTATTACTTTGGAAGAGGAAATTCGCTTTGTTATGCGTGGTTTCTACGTTAGGTTTGACATGTACTACTCTGGTAGTCATGGGGAGAATAGTGATATTATCAATGGTTTTAACTGTGAAAAATTGCTCCTCATGAGAATTAGAATCAACCAAGTTGATAGTTAATTCGTTACCATATATAGCTCGAAGACCTGGTATTCCGATTACCATGTCATGAGGAATAGTATCAGAAACATGAGTTTTAATTTTTGATACTTTATTATTTACTTTAAGAGTTATTATCGTGGAGCCTAAGAACTGCATAACTGTATTGTTTGCTAACTGTGCTCCACTACTTTTGGATACAATGTTAGACTTTATATTTTTGGGTAATTGGTCATAAATTGTCTTGTTTATGACGTTTATATTTGCACCCGTGTCTAATAGGGCATTCATTGTAAATGAAGGGAATTGAATTTTAATGATAGGCAGTTTAGACGGTGCATCTTCAACAGCAATGTTATTAACTACGCCATTCCGTGATACACGAATGGGATTTCCTAACAGCAAGTCATTATGATGTGTGGATAACAATGGTTCATTCACAAACAATGTATTGTTTGGTGCATCTGTAGATCGGAAATCTTGTACCATTTTAGCGGCTTTATTAAAGCCGTACTTTGTAAGGATGGTAGCGATCAAAGTCATTGCGCTTGCTACTGTGTTTGGCATTTCATGAATAGCTGTATCAAATTGTTGATCGCGTATCAACTTAATCCAATTCATGAACGAGGTGTACATATCAGGATCGTTGTCCAAACAACGAATTCTGTAATATGTGATTGGGTTAGATGGAACAGGATGTTGCTGCACATCCCCCGTCTGCTTGACGGCATCGTGTAATTGTCCTTTTAATTGGGCATTCTCGACCCTAAGGTTAATATTACTGTTCAAGCACATCTCGTGTTTTTCCATTATGCCATCACAAGGCACGGACGATTGTGGTGCTTCTACACAAGTAACGTTAGTGACAACTTGTGGAATGTCATTGTTTACAAATACATTGTCCTGGTCAACCGATGTGGTTGTGTTACAGACAATGTTAGATGATGCCAGTTGTAGAGCATCATGCAATTGTATTTTAAGTTCACGTGATTGCTCGCGAACATCTTTGAGGGAAGCCAATTCTACGCGTAATGCCTTAATATCGAATTCCATTGCTTCAATTGTAGACAGATGTTCAGTCTTTTTCATATAGTCAGTACGAAAGGTAGTTAACTCACTATTTTTCAACTCTAATAGTTCGTTTAAGGAAGTAATACGAGCTGTTAATTCGTCGATTTCATTCTGTAAACTATCCGTTTGTGTAGATTTCTCGTTTACTTGCTTATGAAGAAATTGGACTTCACTATTCAACAGCAGCGTGTCCTGAAGACAGTGCTGCAGATCATTGGTGTTCTTGGTACAAGACGAAGCTGAGGCACGGAGTTGGTTAAGCTCCTCTCTCTAATCAATCGTCTTATCTACATACTGTTGCACGATTTTCATATCGCTCATACATTTAGTATTATCACTCTTGAGGAGTTGAAGTTCGTTATTCTTTAACTCCAGCTCCTTTTTCAACTTTTTTCGCTCGTTTTGACATTCTAATAACTTGTCTTCGAGCTCTCGGATAGAAGATATTTGCTGTTCATGCAATGCAGCTTTCTGACGCTCACCCGCAATAACCGACTGTACCACGGTGATGAGGGATTGAAGTTCCTCCTTCATTGATATTGGAGGAATAGTCAACGTTAAAGCATTAGGTATGCCTTCTATATGTGTTGTAACTGTCTTAATATCGTCGAGTATTTTAGATTTATCGTCTGCCAAAATGCGTTCTGACTTCTTTAATTTCTCGACTTCCTTCGTTTGGCTTTTCAATTTAGCCTCACAATTACGTAACTCAGCTTCTATTTTAGATACAACTGTTTTATCTTGTGTGCTGGCACGAAGTGTAGTTGTAGCTCCAGGTGCCTTATTTGTATTGCTGGAAGCGGGTGTTTTACCCTTTTCCGTCGCGGCATTTTGTATTACCTTTGGGGGTGCTTCCTTAATTGGAGCTACCATATTGGAAAGCTCACAAGATTGTTCATAAGCTGATATGGCTGCATGCACCTTCTTAAGAATAGAAGATGAATCAACTGTGTCGTCTGATATTTCGACAAAATCAGTATTATTGTTATCGAAGCGAACAGTTTTTACATTATGACAATTTGGATTGGCAATTGTAGTTATTTTCTTATCAAAATCGAAGTGGTTATCAAGAAAAACATCTTTTACTCTAATACCTTTATTTTCTATTATGCTCCCAATTTTACAATTGGGTAGTAGTTGTTTATAATGTACTTTTACCATATTGTCAACGCCAAAATCGCGTTGATTGTAATAAGCACCATATTGTGAGGGAGCCAGCTTACATTTACCTATAGGTGCTGATGCTCCAAATGGAATTAGAAAGGCTAGTATTAACAGACAAATAGTCAATGTGTTAAGTTTCAATTCTTTGACAAGATTACTTAGATCGTAGACAATGCCATCAAGTTTACCAGCGGATTGTGCATCTATACGATCATCTTGTGATGCTTGCACATTGTTTATTTTACCTTGCAGTGGGTATCGAGTGGTGCTTTTACTCTTAGGATAGGTTTTATGATCTCCACGGCGGTTGGTAGTTCCACCTGTAGGAGCTTTATTTGTGGTATATGTCGTGTTAGGTCTACGGACATCGTTATTTTTCGTTAATTGTCGTGATGTGTGACCGTTAGACTTATTAGCCGGATTATTATAATTGTTTTTATTATTATTGTTATAATTACTATAATTATTATAACTATTATCCCCATTATGAGTATGCTGACGATTGTGATTATTCTGAATGTAAGAATTATTAGAGTGACGACTAGGTCTGCGATTAGAAGACTGTACTTTATTAGCATTAGACTTTATCCCCCGTGATAAATGAGGACGCCGAATTACATCAATTGCCGGTTGCATTCTAATCTGAGTTTCTATATATGATGCAACAAAATCGTCATATTCCAACTCATACAAATTGGGAGTAATGTTGTTAAGGCGTAACAAAGGATGTAACCCTTTTGTAAACAACATTAATTGATCTCTTTTAAGATCTTTAGAAGTCCGGAAAAATGCATTAGGATTGGTGACCGAGAATTTTTTCCGTATATACTCAGAGAATTTAGTTTCGTGGGCCGAAACATCTAAGGCATCGTTCATGGGAGGCACGGCATAAAAGTTCTCATAACTTTGCAGGCCTTGCCTTGCCAAAATGTCTTTAATATCATGTAATATTTCCGTCAAAGTAAAATTATAAGTAACCGAAAAACCCTCGACATTGCTTTTCTTGGTTACAGCAATGTTACGGGCATTAGCAATTTTGCTATCTGAAGGGATGATATAATTGACAAGCTTTGCTGCTATTTTATCAATTACCGGGAATTCATCCTTATTATGGGCTAAAAGATTGAGTGTATTAATGCAATGTTTCATAAAATTGGTATAACCGTTAATTGATTTTCCTTTAAATGTACCAAACATTTTCTTCGTTTGGGCTAATAACAGAGCATTTTCCAATTCGCTAACAGTGCGAATTGATCTCTTCATGGGAGTATAAGATGCTCGTAAGTCGGGAACATAGTAGTCACTACTAATATGTAATTCTTTCAAAACCTCCGTTAACCGGTTGGTTTGTTCGGCACGGAGAGCATCGTACTTGTGAGGCTCTGTATCAAGTACTTGCTGCTGTTCGTTAAGCAATTCAGCAATAACGGTTTTCATAATGGTCGACTGCTCAGCCAATGGAATACCATTTTGGCCTGGTTTCGTTTCGTCAACCTGACGTGGTAATCTCAAATGCGAAACTCGAGATAATATAGAGGTGCTGCCTTTGTGGAACAAATTACGCCATCCCTTGAAAAAAGATAATGACGTGTCCACGTTGGGCAATATTTTAGGATGCTCTTGAAAAGAGACAACCTTGATAGATGGTGTAGCTTTTGAAGCATACGTAGTATCATGATTAGGAAAGACTTCACTAACATGATGATCGCCACTTTCGTGGATTGGGGGTCGTGCTTGTAACATAATGGGTACAACCTGTGATGGTTGTAGCATTATGTTGACAGGCTTAGTGTCACTTGCGTGAGCATCGCCACTTACGTGGAGGGAAGTATTTTTCTTTGTAGGTAAACTACTTGAACGATAATTAAACGACATGTTGATATCGAAAACTAAAAATGATATGAAATTTAGCAAATAACGGAATTATATAACATTTGTAGATAAAGAGTGTAATACTCAAGAATGTATCTTCTACTTAGTAACTCTGATGGTACCTGATTGTTTTTTAAAAAATGTCTCAGTAATTCTATCCTATGTTGTGCACAACTATACTTATCTTAATCAACGTTACAACTCAATAAACAACTAAGATTAATGAGAAGCGTAGGAAGCAAGGCAAAAAATGCCTATATGTTGCAAACTACATATATACCTAGGCTGAATTTCTAAATGTTAAAGTACCATGAGTATTGTGAAAATGATAATAACGTACAATAAAAATTAACATCATGAAGAATATCGGTTATAGATATAGAAAAACAATGCATTGGTTTTTTTTGAGAATTAAATATAGTTTATGGTTCGTGGAACCTCCATGTAATCTGTTTGATAAAAGGTAGATAAAATATATAATAAATTTATTTAAAAGCTCTCTGATTAAAAATGTGAATATTATAAGTATATCTTTCTTTTATACTATTTTATAAAGGGTGGGTTGTCCCACCCTACATATACAACAACTTAACTTGATAATGAAATATGTTTTATCTTTATGTTTTCAAATAACTAAGTTTTTCAGATTTGAATTCATAAATTATATGAACAAGGAGCATCTTCACTATTCAAACTGATAAAAAGATAAGTTTTACTATATCTTTAATTATATAACGTTATTTTTTCAGGTGTAAATTAGTAAATAATAAGGATAAGAATCATCTCTTCATGTTCAATCTGTTAAAAAAGATAGGTTTTGCTTTATATATTTCTTCATATTACTTTTTTTTCAGATTCAATTTCACTAGTTAAGGATAAGAAATTCTTGAAGAAGTTTGTGTCCAGTTAATTTTTTTTTATTTTCTGTTAATGTAGTTTTGTTTCTAATATGTAGTTCTTTGTTTGTTTTATTATTTCATAGTAATTATTTTGTATTATTTGTAGCTTTATTAGAATAAAATATGATTTGCGCATTAGTACGAAGAACATTTATGATTATTATACTTGAAAAATTGAGTTAATTAAGAAAAAATATGTATTTATATTAAAAATTTATAAAACATATTTAGTATGTAAAATTATTGAAGTAAAAAAAAACACATATAAATATGTGTTTATCATGTAAAAACTGTATAACATACTTTTTTGAAATTTAAGACATCAGTATGTAAATAACATACTGAAGTAATTTTTACCAATTTTATTACAAAAATATGTAAAGTTACATACTAAATATGTTACTAAAAATTTTGAGTGTGTGATTATATTAGTAGTTATCTTAAAGAGATCTTATATATAAATTTTAACTTACTAATTAATTTCAGTATATACTTCTTTTCGTTCTGAATAAAAATAAATCATAATAATAAAAAAAAATACAGTAAAGTATATAAAATCATCATAAAATAATTTTCTTATAAGATTATACAAGGTTAATCATGTAAGACTTCCCAGATATTTACAATAATAACTTTGATTTTTTTAAAATACAAGTGTGATTAATAGTCATTTGGTAGACAAGATATAATACATATCTTTATTTAATATAGATCCCATGAAGAAATCTACATTCAAGACGGAGTTGTGAACTATCTAAATTTTTTTACATTTTTTAACGCTAATTTAATTTAACTTTGTGAAATGGAAAGTAATATTATGATTGTTATTGATTATAAGAATACAAGTTATATTCTACCTATTTCTAAAATATCATTAGTATACAAATCCAAAAACTAAATTTCTTCCATGATTTCGATGTTTTTTTAAGAATTTAAATTTAATATGTTAATTTTTAAAACTAAAAACTATTATTTTAATAAAATAAATAAATATCTATCAAATAGGTATAATATTGTTAACTACAAAAAACTTTGAAGAAAGTTACAATAAGTAAAATATTAACTATTTTTAACAATAAGAAAAGGCGTACAATTTTTTTTTATTTTTTGAATTTCGAAAATGTTTTATTAGCAAACGTATCTACCCTATTATCCTATTATTGATTATCTTTTCTGTTTTTGAAATATAGAAAGTATAGAAAAAGATTAAATATACGATAATTTTAAAAAATGCGTCGAAATTTTCCATAGATTAGAAGCTACGGAAAATATTATGAAATAGTGGTAGATAGCGTAGAAATATTAAATAAAATTATCCTTTCAAAAAGTTTATGCACCAAAAATATTATAGTTCTTTGAACATTATATAAACAAATAAGTATTATTTTGTTAATTAACATTTGTAAGTTATTATAATAATATTCAGCATTATAAATGTTGAAAAATCTAATATTTATAATTCACTTTGCCATTAAAAGTATAACAATGGTAATGACAAATCACAAGTTTTTCAACATCAATTTTAATTTATGGCACTATACTTATTTGACAGATATTTATTCATTCCACCAAAATGATAATAGTTCATTGCTTGAAATTACTAAATTTAAATTAAATTATTTATTAATTTTTAAATATTTAAAAAATTAATTTTCTTTTCTAATTAATTACTTTATCATAGTTGTTGGACTTTTGTATATATGGTATCATTAGAATATGTAAAAAAAATTGCTTTGTATAATCAATAACAATCAATATAATGTGATTTTATATAAGGAAGTTACATTCATTTAGAATTAAAAAATGATCCAAATTTTAAAAGCCTATAAATCCTCCAAAATTCAAAAATCTTTATGAAATCCATAAAATAATAATAATATGTATCTCTCGTTACAATATGACTATGATATTAAATTTGTATCTTAAGAATGAGCAAAGTTATTTGTGCAAGTATCTGAGATGACTTACGTGAATGATACAGTGTATGCAGCTTTGTCTTTAAAAAATTTATTTTTTTCTTTCTGTTTTATAGTAATTTTCTCAATTTTCATCTAAACATTTATTTTCAGATGCCATCATTTGCATTTTAGAAATACTTAAAACTTTATACTGCTTTAGTTACAAGTTGCTATATATACAAATTATCTTTATTTGGACATCTGTTGGGTTATTCATGCATAACTAAAATGTTGAATAAAAAAGTGTCATGAATACTCAAAAATTTTGAGAAAAAGTGACTTTCATTAAATTTACAATATGCCAGATGAAGTAAATTTTATCTAATTAAAAAATAAATTATCACAATTTCTAGATTTTTAACACAACATAATAGTGTTACAAAATTGTAAAAGGACATATTGATGAATATACTGAAAATCAATGTCTGTGAGAATGTTTAAGTAACAAATAATTAGCATTGAAGAAATATAATAGTAATTTCTGATTGATAAAAAAAAGAAAAAAACACTTATAATTAATAATTTTTATAAACATTATGGAAAATCGTAATAATAGTTATTATTTGGGCCTTATTAATTTTGAAGAAAATTATCAAGGGTAAAAACTATTTTTGTAGTATTTTTTTTATTGCTTTTGTTTTAAAGTTTTTAAAATTATTATAGACTTTCTCTAAGTACTAACATTTTAGTATAGATTTAAACAACTATCTTATCATTTTTTTAATCAAAAGCAACCGTTAAATGTTTAAAAATATTCTATTTTATCATCAAAAAAAAAGCTTAAGAAAATCTACATTACATAAATATACATAATATTTAATAATTTGATTTCTTATTTTAAAAAATTCTATTTTTTTAGCTTTATAGTATTTGACTGCGATGTTATAGTTTTATATCTCACATGCATAATTTAACTATTATTTACATAACAATCATCAATGTTAAGTTCCATTGGTAAAACGATAACCTTTGAGCACGTGTTAATCCATATTTTTATAGATCTATCATTATTAATTTTAACTTGTATAACTGATAATTTATTACTATTAGGCTTAATTAAATTTACTTCTTTTTTTAATGTATCAGTAACGTTTGTTTTTTTATATTATTTCTATCACTTTATCAACAAGATTAATTTTTTTCAATAATGGTTTTTACTTCTTTTTTGCTTCTACATTTTATCATTTTACGAATTTTCTTTAAAAAAGTTACATGTACTTTGAAATTTATTAGTTCTAACATTTCTACTTTTATCAATTTATTACTTACATTTATATAATTTAAATAATCTTAAGCTATCAAAGTCGTATAATCAAATGGCTCATAAAGCTGTTTATCATATTTTATCAACCTTTTTTCATTTATACCACTAAATTATTAATCACGTGACATCTTATCTTTTTTAAACGTTCCTCCATTGAGTTCTCTATCATATATAAAATCAATTAATTTTGATATTTTATTTTTAACATTAGCTAAATTTAAATTTATATTAATCCGTAATAATGAAGTAAAAATATTAAGATAAATATAGAAATTTTTTGAATATTTCTGTTCCAAGTTAGAAAGGAATAAACGTAATAAGCTGGCTCTATTTTACTATTAAAAAGGATTCCATTATATAATCAATTAATAGGTGGAATATATAAATTATATTTAGAATAATCGAATATACTAAGATACATTTTTTCTTTTGACCATGCTTAGAGTATAGCAAGTGAAAAATCTTCAGGTAAGTTAAAAATGTAGTACGGGTTTTTTTTCAGAATCTCCAGAGCAAAGACAATTGACACAAGATCAGCTGTTTTATTTAGCAATATTCCGGCGTGAGCTTCAACATAAATATGTTTTTTAGAAAATTTCTTATAAACTAATAGCTTTTGACCATAAATCCTGCAAGACCAGGTTCCTTTCCATTGTATATCCTACTATTTTGTACTGAAGCAGCAACATAAGCAAAATCTATTAAAGATAGTATTGAAACATTGATATGTGGGTCCCAGAAATTGCTTATACGAAATCTTTTAATTCACATCTTTTAACTGAGTTATTGAAATAACTAGTTAGACCAAAAAAGAAATAGATCAGAAACTAGTTGTAATACATACCCAAAATTTTTTTAGACTCCAGATGTATCAATTGCTACAATGTTGAATTTGTAATTAGAGTGCCGTTCCAAAAAATTTTTCAGCTAACCTTATGAAAATAACATTTCAGGAATTCCTTGATTACTTAGAATTGTGATATTAAAAATGTCATATAATAGTTATTGTTCGTCGTCTTTGGAAACAGAAGACTTCTTTCATTGCATGCTTTTTTTCCTCATTTTTACTAGAGTTCGGTTGCCATGCAGGTATTGATTTAACTTCATTGTTATCATATTCTTTACTGTTTAACATTATGATCTTATCTTTTTATCGATAATGAGGTTTCCTGATATATTCAGTAAATTTTATTTTATTGGTTCCAAACTATAAAAAAACAATTTGATAGACATAAAAATATTATTAATAAGACATATAAAAATTACCTTAACGTGTAAATAACATAATGTTCATAATTGTTCCTTCTTGATTAGTAATCATTCCTGATAAAACATTCGTTATGAGATTGTTCTTTACTTATTCACAACACGGAACAAATTATCGATTTGTTCAATAATGGTGCAATTTTACCAGATAAATTCATATGTTCTTTTAAATTTTCATGAAGCCGTACGCACCTTTTATGTTACTAGGTATGTTTTTTTATCCAAGTTGGCTTTCAAGAATCACTTTTTTCTAAACATTTTAACGATGTTTAAAAATCCGGACACATGGTACTATAAATTTTTTGAAATACTTCTTCTAAATTCATATTTAAGTCAAGTGCATGTTGTACAGTTTGCAATTATCGTTCTGCTGATCTATTAAAACAGGAACAATATGCTTTAGAATGAGCAATGTGAATGTTTCTATCTTCTAAATCTAAGTAAAATTCTCAAGAATTGAAGAAAGTAGGATTATCAACAACACATAAAAATAATTAATCATGTTTGTGACGATATTAATCAATAGACTTAACTGTCTTTTCAATAGATAGTAACCTTACAAAAAAAGCTTTTTTTACTGCACTGTAACTATCGAAAATAAGAACAATTTTGAGTCTTTAAAAACAAGATATAGTAATATATTTTCCTATTTTCGAACTTATATCTAAACCAGCATCTGTTAGTTTTTGTTTATTTCTACAAAATGTCACGCATCTATCACAATTTGATATCAACTTAAGTAGCAAATCAGAATATCTTATGCCAACATACTTCAATTGAATTTGCTTTATTACATGTTCTAAACTTCTGTGAAAGTTATGTACACTAAAATATGACTAAAAGTCACACTTAATTTGCCAGCATTTTCCTAATTTTTTGATTTTGTTTACAAACTATTTTAAAAAATTTATTGTTAAATGATAAAAAAAATACCCATATTGTCATAGAATACTAAGTTTTATTGAATTATAACTATTAGTCAGCTTTTTAATTTCTGCTTCCTCTATCAACGCTCTATTAAATCTGTTAACAATACTGTTAATTGAAATTGTATCAAAACTTTTCTCTGCAATCAAAACTGCTATTTTGTAACTACATCGCTTTCTTTTATTATTCCTGGTGAATTCTACACTCTTATCATCTGACATCCATTCTTAGTAACTTTTTTTTAAATTATATCTGAATAGCTTATTTACACTGACATTCATAGGTTGAAGACACCTTGTTATTTTCCCAAGAATCACAGCAATTTCCGAGTGTTCTCTATAAAGTTGCACAAACAGTAACCGTCATATGTGATTTAACTGAATCCATAATAAGAAGTGACTTGTTATGATTTCGATCAAAAAGCTCTCTCTTCTTCCGGACTTTGTCAATCTATTTATTCATAATTTTTTTTGTCATCTACCCTTTTTCGTTCACTTGTACTACTATTCCTTGTGGAAAAGCTACTTCTGGCATAAACCTCTTTTTAAAGATCACCATCGGCTTCAACTTTTTTTCAACAACTGTTGCAGCTATAACAATTTTAAAATTTAACTTTTCATAGCCCGTAGAAGTGATTTTAGCGTCCTCATTTCTCTTATATTCTGTAGTTTTACTTTTAACAATATTAAATGTCACAGCTACTTTGTGAATATTGTCAACATTATTTGGAGAAATGTTTAATGTGTTTCCTTCATAGCAAACCTTCTAACGGCTTTAACATTTTTTACTTGTAATTTTTTGGAAGAGATTGTCACACATTTGTTACTCTTCTTAGTGATAATCCTGCTCTTCTTATAAAATTTTTGCACCAACATGGTCATGTAGCAAGTATATTATTTTCATTATTTCTAGCTTCTTCAATAGCTTTTTTTTATAGTAATTGGAGTTACACTTTGATTTTTTTTTCTCTTTTTTTACAACAAAATTATACATTTTCTTTTCCATTTCGGGATATTTTAGTAAAGGTCCACGAAATGCTATTCTTTTGTAATCATAAGCCTTTGATAAAAAGTGATCTCATTTACTCCGCCGTCTTTACATAGATAATTTTGTAATTGTTGTAAATATCCGTTCAGGAAGCTTCTTTGTTACTTAAACATTTGACTAAAACTTTAGAATTTTCCAGTAAGCAAGCTTTCCTTTGAAGTTTATAATTTAAATCATCCATTGTCATGACTGTTTGTTGACCATCATTACTAATACTATTTGAAGACTTTTTTCATCTTTTTTACTTACATAACGGTGTGTAATTGCATTTTTGGCATTATCTACTTGTACGTGCTCTATTAATATAGATATCTTCAGCTCTAGGCTTTAAAAATAGAATTTGTGTTTCATGGCTCCAACAACTTTTCTTTGTGACGGCGTTGTAGTCAATGCGATAATGTTGTTTATTATTTTTCTGAAGGCGGGAACGTCTTTATTCTTTAGATTGCCAGTAACCGCTGAAAACATCATTCTACAACTTGGAATTCTTGTTAGCTTTATAATCTCCAGTGCCTTACACATCTTTGTTTTCATAAAAGTTGTTATTAGTTTATATCTTCCGTCATCATCATTTTTTTTAAAAATAACGTTAATAAATCAACAAAATCTTCCAATATGTTAATTGATGATGTTCCTTAAAGATTTGAATTTTTTTTATTGCACCACCATTTAAATCGGATGGATTTTTTCAAGTGAAATATTTGTATCATTAGTGTTCTCAGGATAGAAGAAATTTCTATATAAGCTGGGAGATAAAAGGTAAAAAATCATCTTTTTTATGAATTTAATCAATGCTTTACCTGTTTCATCTGAAGTATCATTATTGTTAGAGTAGCAAAAATGTTATTATATTTATCGCGTAAACCATATAATAACAATAATATTAATAATATATTAAAACCACCATGGAAATATAACAATAACAATCACACAATACATTTGTTACTGATCACAGTTTTGGGGAAATACCTACACTACTCCAAATGCTGATCACCAGGGATTCACTTCAGGATAACTTCTTCTCCCTTTGAAGATTCAGCTTCTTTAACCTCAGAGTTCCCTCCTTCATTTTTCTCAGGACTCCATTCATAAACTAACATCTTCTTTAAAAACTTCCTGTGCCTCTTGACAACTACACCACCATTCACTGGCTTAATCCATACATTAGCATCTTTAAATCCTTGAATTTCATAGGGACCTGAATTCTAGGCATCGAGCTTAGAGCTATTCTTTTGCTTCCACATAACTGACTTTCCTACACAAAAGTCATCCTCAAAAGGAACCGGATAATTCTCTCTACCTTTCCAAAACTTTACTTTCAACACCTCTTTGTCCATGGCACTTAACTTCTTCAATTCCTGAATCTTACAAGACGGATCCTTAACCCGGTCCACAAAGACAACTTTTTCAATTTTCTGAGCCTCCTTAGTACCTTTTCCTTCAGAAATTTCATTAATACCTGTACCTTCACACAAGTTACCACTAACGAGCTTACAAGCTAAACGGGAATCCAAGACTGCCGCGTCTCTCTCTTTCTTAAAATTTCTTCTCTTCATCGACAACTCAAGAAGCGGACCATTCTCCACCTTTCTTCCTCCAGTTTCTCTTTCCTGGAAACCTCCTGCGTCATAAACAACATCACTCATATTATTACATACAATTTTCAAAGCATCAGATCTATCGAGACTGAGGATGTTCGCTTGTCCATGGTTACCCATAATTTTTCCTTTTTTTTAAAATGCCATTTCGCTTGTCCATGGGTTAGCGAAATGGTATAAATTTTTTTTCGCACAAAATTTGGGTAAGCAAATTTTTTCAAGTTCTATTCATGAACTGTCTATATTCATCTCCTATATGCGGTAATTAATGACAGCAACGCATTCTTCCGGAATGTAATGCTACAGTTTTATAAAAAAATGTATGAAACCAAAGTACATTCTTCTAAAAAATTATAAAAATGGGTAGTTGTACCATGAAACTATGCTAATACAAAATAAAAAAATGCTTTTTTGCTTGTCCATATTTTGTATATTACAAAAAAAAAGCCATTTCGCTTACCCAATGAACAAGTTGTAACAAAAAAATGCTGGTTCGCTTACCCGTGGACAAGCGAATGTTCTCTCTTCCATTTACAGTTCTTGAAATATACCATCATGATTTTTCATTTTACTAGTTCTAAATTAGTGAATTTCAGATACCCTGTTAACAGATGTTATTGTAACTAACATAAGTGTTCATTGCATTGTAGCTTGAATATCTGCATTTTCATAAGATCTTATGTAATCTAAAAAATCTTTTACACATCAGACTGTAGGCTTTGGTTGAACTGAAATTTTTTCTCTAGCTTTACTTTAAATAAACTTTCTATTGTGTTTATTAATTCATCAGTTAATTTCATATTACTAAGACTATTTACAGAAAAAATAGCCTAGATTTAAAAGTTAACAATCTATTTTAATGGATATAAACATAAACTATAGCTTTCGTAATTGGTATTTCGTAATCGTATTCATTTTGTTTACAACAAAATTATAAATTGTTTAACCCTTTCAACCCCAAACTTGAATTGAATGTAACAACATAAATTCTAATTAAAATATTACTTTTTAAAAACGAATATAGTAAAAAAAGGATGGCGAAATTGAATGAAATATTTAAAATTCCAATAAAATAAAATTTACCTATCAAATAATAGCATCTAAATTAGAATAGTTATATACATTTAGTAAGTAAAAAAAAAGTTAATTCTATTGTAAGAATTAGACCTTTTACCTATATCTACTAAATATCATAAGAAAGTCTAAAATATTTTTATCGTTTTTGGTAAACTTTTGCAATTCTCATCTTTATTATGCATATATACCAAAAACATTTTTCATATCAATCATTTATTGTAAAATTTACTATTGCTTATAAAAATGTCTAAGAATAGAATATTGCAAGAATTGAATACTTATCCTTATAAAACTCAAAAAGTTACTATAATAATGTTTCTTTTACTGTTTTATTATCTAACTATATGTATATTTATTTTATAAATTTGTTATTCTAAAATTTTTACTAAATTAGTCAATTTACCTCTACTTTAAATAACTACTGTACTTTAATATTAAGTAGCACCATATTCAATTTTAGGTAGGATTATTTTGCCAACCTTTCTCTATCGAATGAGTATAAAATCATTCCATTACCTTTAACATTGACAAAGTTATGTCTATTACAAGTTTGGGGCTGAAAGGGTTAAATATCGATTTATATAATGCTCTAGTAAAATAATATTGTCATTACAGCATTTAATTATCTCTATGTTGCTTAAATATATTTAACAAACTACAACAGGTTTGTCTTCCCATTTTGGTATTAAAAGATACACACCAAAATTAATTTTATTAAAAATTAATTCCCGACTAATAATTATATGATGTGGAAAGCAATATAAAATTTACTGAATAGTAATGATAAATCCTGACCGAAAGTATATGCACTAATAGTCTTCTTTTTTAAGAATCTACTTATATAAACATTACTCTTAAGATTTTCTTTTGTATTACATAAATTTAGAATATATAATGAATAACCTTTTCTAGAAATCAAATCACTAATTATAGTTTTTTTTATTTTCTTTAGAGCCATGACGTTTTCAGAAATTAGAGTATGACGCAATAAGCAGTCTTCTTATATATTGTATATTCCCGGATTTTTAAATAGCTTAGTAAAAACATTAAAAGTTCTCAATTTGCTATGAATTTCTTGAGTTAGGTAACTAAGCTCTAATGTTTCGCTTTTTTTTAAAAAGCTACTGTGGTAACATTATCACTTTCTACTATTATTTCTCTATCTCTAACAAGATTTCAAGGTATGAACAATTTTTCTAACTGCGTATGTTTCTTCCTAGTTAGTACTATATGATCAAATGTAAGAGGGAATAAACCACTCCTATTTATCTTATAGGTTTAGCAATGACTGCCAAAACTTTTCAACGAGCTATTCTTTATGAACTGTATTCTAAATCTTTCAGAACGTACTTCACTATTTATAATGTAGTTAATATTTAACGGTATTAACTTCATCTCGTCTATTCTTGGTCTTTAACGAGATCCTTTAAATAGGTATTAATTACTTTTTTATTCTAGAATGTATTATCGAATTTTGAAAACGTATTTTATTACCTATCGATAGTTAATATTTAACAATATTAACTTTATTGCCTTAGTGATATTTCTTAGTCTCTAACGAAATCTTCTAAATAGAAATTAATTGCTTCTCTACTCTAGAATGTGTCGTAGATCTTTCGAACTTAATTGATTACATATTTATAGTTAACATTTAGCAGTATTAGCTCTATCTCATTAATGTATGTTTTTCTATATTTGTACGGTACTTATAGTTGCTATCGTATTTGTTAGAGTATTCAACTAGCCTCACCTTAACAAATGAGATAATTATAATTCTATTGTTAGCATTATAACTTTCTAACAAGCTAATGGATAAGACAATGTCTCTCTAAGGTGGTTTGAATTATACATTTAAGTTTAAGTAGCCTTTAACATTTCCTCCTTGAAATACGCAGCCGAAGTTTTAAAGAATAATGTAATTACACGTAGCCAGAAACACACAGTATGTTAAGGTTCTCGCGAACTCTGATTGCTATTTATATACAATTAATTTCGCTAATAACTGGATAATAGCTTGTTCTTATTTTTTGAGCATTTTCCTTTTTACTTCAACTCTTTATACACCAAATTTTTTTATGTTTAATTTATGTATGAAAACTCATAAAACAATTCGATGTAGGAGTTTAACGTAAGTACGCATTTTATTTTTGGAACTTATTATAATTCGGTTTTTTACAACGCGTCCTCTTATCAAAAAAAATTGACCAATGTGCCGTTTAATATTTACAAACTTCTGTTAGAAATGCTGCACTTGACCCTTTTTTCTTCTCTTTTCATTGCTAATCTAGAGAATTTAGAAGAGGGCGTCCTTTTTTCTTAATGGTGCCTTTCGCTCTTAACATAAGTAAGATGAAATTTTAGTTTTAAATTCTAGTAAGCTATGTCAGTCTTTCTGAATTATATTTTGTAGTGAACAATCCTTTTTATGCAGGGTGTTCCGCGTAGAACTCCTCAGATACTTACATTTATAATTCTGCGCATAGTTAAATTACAAATTTGGTATTATAACTATTTTGTAGCTGAAATAAATATCATTTTAATTTTAAAAATGTTACAACAAATTGTGGATTTTGGAAGGAGTTATGGATCTTCGAAATTAAGGGTTATTTTTGGTATATATGGATATGTTACTTTTTTATATAAAAAGATATTTTAATGACGACTAAATGGACACTCACCCAGTAAATTAATAAATTTTGTTATGTATTTTTTCACAACTAAAATTAAAATAATAAGTTATTACTAAAGACATTATCTTATAATAAAAAAACATATAATAGTAGCAACAATATGTATTTCGAAAAAACCTAGTCATTGTGCATCTTTTAAGAGTTAAAGTCTGAAATAATGGACGCATTTTTTCGATATCTTTTGGATTCATTTTATGATAGCAACGCATTTGACCGTAACACCTATTCATTAAAAATTTAAAAAAAAATTCTACAAAAAAAGTTAACATTTCATTAAAAAATATTAATTTTTATATATTATCATTTTTTGTTAAAAAAATCGTCTACTATTTCAGAATAACTTTATTTATTGTTTATACCAATCTTTTAACATTTTTGTATTTTTACTTTCTGAAGGTGCTATATCCATATATAGATCATTAAATTTCTTACTAATAACGAAAATGCAAAAATAAAAGGTAAATTATATTAGGTTGTTGCAAAAGTTCTGTCGTATTTTTTATGGTCATTTTTAATCATCAAAAAAACATGATTACAACTGATATAAAATTAAGTTATTATAATAATTAGATAGCTCCACTTCTTAACTTTAAAATTCGTATAATTACAATTTGTTACACCGTCTATGCTACATTTTCTTTTGCTAAACATGGATATGGTCAGAAGTCATTTTTGATACTGTATTTTCTAAGAGCTCCAACTAAGACAAATGACAACTGGTGCTTCCAAAAATTTTTGTGTAGCATTGGGGAGAGATGTAGTAAATGTTGGAACTATGTAAAGATCGTTCTTAAAGTTTTAAGACAAAGAAATGAATCTTGAAGATGAAGTATGGATTTGTATGGCTTTAGCTTCGAATGAAAATTTTTTCATATTCTATAATTTCCAAACTAATTTTTATGACCTCTATTGTAAAATTCTACCAAAATTAAACAAAAAAATCCTGAAGAAATTATGAAATTCGAAAAATGACAAAAATGTTGTTCTTCAATATGACGGCATGTGACATTAAAGACTCAAAAAAATCTGGATAAGTGAAGTTATGAATTTCTCTCGCACACAAAGCAATTTCCAGATGTTTCTCCATCTAATCTCTACTTACTCTTATCTCTACATAGCTTCCAGGATGGTAGATACTTCAGTAAAGTTGGTATGGCAAATATTGCTTTTTTTGAAACTTTCTTCAAAAAGAATGAGAAATTCTTTACATTTGGAATCAATAAGGTAGCTACTAAATGGAGACTAGTTGTAGATTATATTCGATAATATATTGTAGATTAGATATATTTTCTATTAAAATTATAGCGTTCTAAAGTTTCTGTAAAAAAAACGACAGAACTTTTGCAACAATCTAATATAATTATTGCTATAATATACCTGATGTGATTGGAATAATATTTATTCGCTAGGTGAGTGTGCATTCTATCAAATTTTTAAATTAATTTGTGGAGTAACTTTTTAGAACTTTTTCAAGTATAACTATCTTATAGTGTAGCATTTCATTATGAATCCATTTCATGAACTGAAAGAATGAATCGCACTTCATAATCTTATTTCTAAATTAATGTTGCAGTATAAAGCACATGAATAATCAACCTCTCTGCATCTCATATGCTTATCTATAATTCTCACGTGCACAGTACAACAAAATTTTCTTAGCATACCTCTTAAACGGTAAATTTTCATCTTTGCCAACCAAACTACTCAATGAAGAAGAACTGGAAAAACAAACTAATCCAGATATTAGATGTTATATTAGAAACTTACAAGTAGCCAGAAAATTGTCGCTGAAACTATTTTCTGCAATAGAGATTAGTTAAATGAGAGAAAATTATTATCCCAAAATGTAGAATTCAAATTGAAACCAAAGAATTTGGTACTCTTGTAGAATCACAATATAACATCAAAATTTGACACCACATATAAACGTGAGGTATATGAAGTGGTAAAAGTTGAGAGAAATCAAGAACCGCTGAAAAAATACGAAGATAACTCTAGAATTAGACGATATAGAATTGTGCATGTTAACAATGTCAAATTATTTAATGAACCACATAATAGAAATATCATTGTTAGGAAAATAAGTTTTTAAGAGTGAGGAAGGAATATATGGACAAATTTTCTTTTTCAAGGACGGAAGGAGAAAAACATAAAAGACGAAATTCAAAAACAATTACAATCGTGAATATACAGGGTAGCCCACCTAAAACTCCCCAGACATTTGCATATATATCTCCACGCATAGATAAGCTACAAACATAATATTATAATCATTTTGTAGCTGAGATATATCCCATCCTAAATCTATTGACAAATTAACAAAATAAAGATTTTAGTTGGAGTTATGGGCTATTGAAATTTAGGTGCATTCTTCGACTTTCACTAGATGTAACTTTTTTATTTGGAAAGATTTTTTAAAAATTGTTGCAGATTCTAAAAGTACAAAGTCTTTTGTACTAAATCCTAAAATTACATAAAAATTGATGTCTCGCAACTTTGTTTAATTTTTAAATAAAAGTTAAAAATCTTAATTTTTGCCAAAAAATCGATGTTTTTTAAGAATAAAATTTTAAGCGAGCTATTTTTTAAAAAGGTTTATTAATATTCTGATAGAGTAAGCAAAGCTCTATCGAATAAGTATAAAGTCACTAAATTTGATTAAGTTTGAAGAAAGTTATGAATAGTCAAAAATTGACAATTTTTTACAATAATTCTATAAAAAAAGAAAATATGTCAACCTTTTTCAAGTTTTCGGGTACGGATTATGTTTGGTTTTCAAAAGTATTTAAAATATTGTTTTATTTTAATAAATACTTGTTCATATTTTAAAAATAGAGGGTATGAAATTATGAGTGGATATACAAAAAATTTAAAAGACACATTATAATCGTTCTTACAGAGTAATATCTATACAAAATAGTATAAAATAATAGTAAATGGTGTGGAAGTATTGGAAAAATTATTTTTTTCTTGAATTTGGGTGAGAAAGAATATTTCAATTCTTTAGATAATTTATGAACAAACAAGTAATTATCTGTAAACTAACATGGATAAGTAGTGTTATTATTGTTTTTAGAATACCATAAAGATCAGGGAAAGTATTATTTGTATTTTAACTTTTAAATGAACCAGCCTTAGACCTGCCTTCGGCAGGTCACGTCTGGTCCGCAGAGCATATTTTTTTATATGAGAATTTTATGAAAAGTTATTAATCGAAATATTTGTATAAAAAATTTGTTATTCAAAGAAATAATAAACACAATTAAAAAACAATCATTTATTTAAAAATGTTAAAAAAATACAATTAAAAAAAAGTCATTTAATTAAAAATGTTAAAAAATTATTCTTGATCCATTGTTTTGACTCTCCATCTGCTTTTATTGCTGTCATCATTTTGTTCATCATATTTTCATTATCTCATTAGAATCTATGCATTAAATATCTCTTTATATACAATATTTTTAGCTTTATTAGATTCTGTTTTAACAAATAGACAATCAGGACTTTTTACACGTGAAAAAGCCACATACAATTGTCCATGTGAAAAAACTGGTGTTGTTAAATCTACACCAACTTTACTTAATGTTTGCCCTTGACTCTTATTAATAGTCATAGCAAAGGCAAGTCTTACAGGAAATTGTTTCCTTGCTAGTGTAAAAGGAAATTCTCCTTCAGAACTATATAAAACTATTCTAGGTATAAGAACAGTTTTATCTTTATTTAATCCTGACAAATGGATACATGTCAAGATTCTTTTATTAATCTTTATAATTCTCAATCTTGTGCCATTACAAAGTCCTTCTTTTATGTTTAAGTTACGAAGAACAATAATAACAGCATTAATCTTGAGATTCAACACATGCGGTGGTAAACCGCTAGGTGTTAACTGATTCAGATTTTCAATAGGCATGTTGTAGTAATTTTCATTTGTATCCGAATCTTTTCTAATCGAATCGGCTGAAAATATTTTTTCTACATCGCCTGGTAGAGTATTTAATACTTCATTATTAATAGACTCTACAATGACATTTGTTGGAGCAAGAATTGCATAATTAGATTTTTCTAATATGCTTTCATTTTTAGCTCCAAAGATATCGTTTACTAAATTTCCAGTTGATTGGATATTTAGTGGTATATCTACTTCGCCATCTTCATTTTTTTGAAGAGCATCATTACCAATGTCTAAAATCCACTTGGCAAAATCAATCTCGTCCTCTTTAACCCTCATGTTTCTGGTAAGTTTCACTGTCTCAAAGTGAACATTCCAAAGAGGGCTATACTTAATTGAGAACAAAACATTTTGATGCCTTGTAGAATTTGGTAGGATAGGCAATGTTTGTCTAAAATCACCACCACATATGATGACTTTTCCACCGAATGGAAGATCATTCTTGCAAACTTTTTTCAGTTGCTGATCAAGATAATCAATTACATACTTACTAAGCATAGGTGCTTCATCAATTATTATTAATGAAGCTTTTTCAAGCATAGTAGTACGTAATTTATTAAGCTTAGATAGCCTAAAATTACTGTCGTATAAGGTAATAGGTACTGAAAACATAGAATGAACTGTTTGTCCATTTCTAAGAAGAGTAGCCGCAATACCTGTTGAAGCACAATTAAGTACTATCTTATCTTCAGCTCTAAGCAAATAATATAACGTTGTGTAGACGAATGTCTTACCTGTTCCTGCAGGTCCTTCTAAAAAGAAGCAACGTTTATCTGGTAAATTATTAACAATGATATTTAATATCTTATTAATAAAGTTTCTCTGTTCTTCGTTAGCTGATTTTAAATTTTCGTCACCTAACCTTTTTAGAACATCTTTATCTTCAACATAGTCAATCTCTATAATATCGAAATTAACTTCAGGTAAATCAGTATAGCCATTAAAGTTATTAGATTGTAGAACATTTCTAATATCAAAAATGGCTTGAGCTTCCGCTCTTTCTTCATTACCGTTGTATTTCATTAAGTAATCTTCGATTAAGTAATTTTTAAACCTAATGAAGGTATCATAATGCCTTGTAAAAGATGGCCAATAGCAAATCATGAGACCGAAGTAATTACGAAGCATGTTAGGCATCGCGCTTTCACATACTTCTTCAAACAATTCATTGTAATTGTCTTCAGTATCAAGTAAGCCTCTTGCTATAGCAGCATCTCTAAATGAGGGCCATTGAAAACCATTAACAATTTTCAAATCACCTTCACATGTTGCTCCAGGTACATGGAGCAAAAGTTGGCGAAGTGAAAACAATTCGACATTCATAGGTGATACAGTAAATATCCTTCCTATTGTACGCCTTTGGCGATGTCTCAATTTCCATTCTCTGGTTTTTAAGTCAAACCAATAATACTCTGGTATCTCATTATAAACATACTTTCTAGCATTAATATCGTTTTTATTAAGATTATAAAATGCTAATAATGTAGATTTATAACCTTTTTCTGCTTTGAAACAATTATTATTGCCATTATTCATTTCATCGGCAACTGTACAATCCTCATTTATTAAGTGAACTGCTAATCTTACAACAGTCCAATCTTTATAAAGTATTGGATACTCCATTATTCTCCAAACTGCTTCTGATGGTCCTACATATCTACCATCGATATGAAGTTTAACCTCATCTTTCGACTCAACGGTTTCGACCACATCCGCAGAAATTTTATCACCATTTGATTTATGTGTATACTTAAATAAATACTTAGGACTTAAAACACTTTCACATATTTTTACATTAATATGTGAATTGTATTTCAAGCTTAAATAAGGATTATATGTTACACAAAAATCGTTATTCACTTTATTACCAAATCTATCGGTAATATCTAATAAGGGATCAAAAGATCTCTTAATGTTAACTTTACCTTTAGAAGTAATAGAAGTTACTTTATGGTACTGTTCTGGGAATTTTTTAGTGCAAATATTCTTTGCCTCATCCCAACAGGGTACTTTTGTCTTCGAAATATCACATCTCGAATGTACCATTGTTTTTGTGACAATTTCAAAAAGACGTGGATTTTTTTCTTTATCAGGGAATTCTGCTTTAACACATTCATCTACCTGATCAGAAGTTAATCTGAAGTCTTCTTTGGAAACTTTTACCAATATGTGAATATGTGGTAAAGATCTTTTCTGAAACTCAATGGTTGACTGTAGATAAACTACATTACCCATTATTTTGTTTTCTTTCAAGTCGTGTATTAAAGCATCGGATTTATGCTTAAACACTCTTGCAATCAAGTCATGGCGATCATTTGGTAGTTGCCCTGGATAAAGATTTTCTGTAATCTCTCTCCAATTTGGGTTTGTAGTCATTGTAATAAAGAAATCTGGTTTCCCAAATTTCCTAACAATGGCCATACCATCTTGATAGCCTAGATGCATAAATCTTCTTGAACCAATGTAACTGCTAAAAAGTTTAATTCTCTCACTTTTTTTTGCAGCTTCTTCATTATCTTCATCACCGATAAGGTAATCTTCAAGAAGATCTTCAATTTGTTTATTATTCTTCTGTTTAAGCTCTTTGTTAAGCTTAATAACATAATTTAGACGATCTCTTTCTATTGCTGTGTAAGCATCAACAACAAATAGTTGAAATAATAATCCTCCATGATGTAAAGGATTAAATGATGGCCTCACAGCAATGAGATTTTGGTAATAAACCAATTTCGTTAGAGATCTTTGTTCATTACCTTTTTTATAAGTTGTTTTCTCTTTCCATCCAAAAGCTCCTGTTGGGAAGAACAATGGATATGTTGCAGGATCTTTTAAAGGACTGTAATGACTCAAAGTTTCCAATTTTCCTGTTTTATTACATAACAAAACATTATAATCAGGAACTTCTCCATCTTCACTTTGGAATATAACTGCTATTTCTGTTACCTCTGGCAAATTACGAACTCTATCATTCTTATTCGCTGGAGGTCTCAAAACCAATTTATACATTGGCACAGCTTTATTCTCATTTTTATGTTTTAGTTCTTGCTCACGAATATAATCACCAAAATGTTTATATGATAATGCTAACATATTAATTTTGGAAATTATATGAGTAAGATTACTAATAACTGATATTTCATTAAATGCGTTAACATTTTTATTTCTAATATCTTCAGCAACATCAGGTCCGTAAAAATATAGTTGCCCATAGGACAAATTATCTTTATTTTCAGGTACAGCTGTGTTTATTACACGTTTAGCTTCACCATGCAACACAAATGTTGGAGGACCTGGTGTTTTAAAATCTCTTTGTTGACCGGTATAACTCGCAAAGGCAAATTTGTTATTAATTCGTCTACAATGCTTTTTAAAGTATATACTTTCCTCATCTTCACCTATAAACAAATCTTTTATAAATTTAGGAAAGTTATTAAATAGTCTTTCATATTCTTTAACTCCCCCAAATTCACAGCATTGTTTATACTTGGATTCTTTTTCGTAGAACATTGCTTGGCAATGTTCACAGCCAGTAGAAAGAGGACCCAAATAATGCTCATCTGGAATAATTTCCTCATCTCTAGCCGGAAAAAGTTTTTGTTTTTTCAAACTCTTTCTGTTTCTTTGTCTTTTTTTTGTAGAACCATTAGCTACTTGAATTGAATCAAGAGCTTTTACAATAGAATCTACTTGAGAATTTTTATTAAAAGATACATCAGCACATTTTGTAATGTTACTTGATAATCTTTTTATTCTTTTTGTTAATTTCTTTTTATTTGTTTCTTTTTTAGACTTATTTAAGTAGATTAAATTTACTAATAAATCATTAACTAAAGAAAATTTGTCACTACTCGTGTCTAATTTATCCCTTTTTGCAATATTTTTCAAACTTTTTGGTAAGTTTGTTTTGGATCTCAGTAATTGCACTCTTAATTTATTAATTTCTGATTTTTTTTGCAATTTCTTATTTTATTTTTAGTGTTATTTACTTGCTTTAATGTAGATTCAAGATCTACATTAAGCTCCATTGGATCATTTAATATATTATTTTCAGATATATCAACTTCCATTGGCTCATTATCACTTATTGCAACATTTTTACTTAGATTACTATCAATTATCTCATTTACTTTTGAAATATCTTTAGATTCTGGGTTAACAGTATCTTGTGATAATTTTTTTCGTAATCTATTAAGATGTACTTGCAATTTCTTTTTTTCATGAGTTTTTTTGCAGTTTTTAATTTTACTTTCAACTACAATTATTTCTTTTAATGTAGAGTCAATGTCTACATCAAAATCCATTAGAATTTGCGATGTTATTTTTTTACAAATATCAATCTCCATTGGTTCGTCTTTTTCTAAATCAAAACCATTTTTGAGATTATTATCAAATACCTCATTTAATTTTAAAGTTTCAATACAATTTTCTTTAACAGTATCTATAGATTTTTTTTCTAATCTATTTAACTGTACTTGTATTTTCTTTTTATCACTTAGTCTTTTACACTTATCATATCTAACTTTTAATAAAGATATTTCTTCATTTAAATTAGAGTCGACTTTTTTATTTTTATTATTTTTAGATAAATGTAAAGGTTCTTTTTTGACTATTTTTGATAGTCTACCCTTTACACTTTTTTTAGTTGTCGAAATATCAGAATTAACATCTGATATATTTTCAACACTAATGTTTATACCATTAAGATCAAATATTGAATTATTACAAACTTGATTAGCTTGTAAATGTTCAATCAAATCTCCTAATGTGTTAAACATTAGCATACATGAAACACCATTAGAGCAATATCTTCCATTTTGATCCATAGAATGTGGATCAAATAAGAAGAATGCTCCATCATGGTGTATTATTGAAGAAGCCCTTTCATTAGCAATCAAGATTAAAAACTGATGTTCGTTTACTAATCTATTTAATGCTTGTGAAAGAGAAACGAAACCAAAAGAAATCTCGTTTCTTTTAACCTTCTTCCCTCTTCCTGTAAATGAATAGCACGAAGCTGTGCTAAACGTAACTTTACGATTAAACAATATTGTTTCTCGTATAATGTTGGTTACTGATAAATAACCTCTACCATCAATTGAATAATTTGTACTGCGCAAATAATTAACGCTTCTTTCGTACAAAATATTTCCTTGATTAAGGACAGTGTTTATATCAACTCTAACCCAATTTAATGGTGATTTGATACATGCCATAATCAATGCTGCAGATGACATTGCAACACATTGATTATTCTGTCCCAAAGCTGCTTGACACATATCGGCCCGCAAAATTTTACAAAAAGTTGCACTATTGGAATTTATTGGCACGTAATCATTTTGAATTACCATGCCTCCAGCACAACTTTTTTTATTTTTTATAGCTTTAACCAAATCATCGGCTTGACTATTATTTCTAATGGTTATCGAATAAATGATTCCATTAGTATTAAGAATGTATGACACACAAATGTCTTCATCCAAAATAATGACATGCTTCGAATTAATGAAATCATGTCTAAAATTATGATTTACTGAATCAGTAGAATCACAAATTAAAGTTTTTGGAATGTCAATTTTATTAACTTTTTTCAATAAATTGTTGACGAATTCCATTTCTCCCGTTTTTTTCTATCTGAAATTAAAAAAATTAGTACAATATAATAACAACGTAAAACATTTATTTATAAGAACGATAATAATAAAAATGGTACTTTTTAGTTTCGATAGAGCCATTCTTAAATTTAAGTTTTAGTGATTAAAAAAAGACTATATGTTAAAAAAAAGTATTTTTATAAAAATATATCAATATAGTATACTAATAAATCAATAGAAATTAATAAAGTAAACTTAACAATACTAACAAAAACAATGAATTAACAACTTAAAATAGTTTTAAAAGAATAAATAAAAAAGAATTGTTTGTAAAATAAACATGGATATAAAGTAATGTGGAGGAAACTTGAAAAAATAGTTATTTTAAATATTGACATATAAAACTTATATTTAAAGATAACAAATAAATTACAGAAACTCTTAATTGTAGCAAAATATTATTACTAAATAACTAAATATTCTCAAATTAATAATCAAACTAACTTCTTAAAGATTAAAATAATAAAACCTTAAAAATTTAAATATAAATTTGATCACATATATTTTGATTATTGAAAATTTCTAATTCTTTATTAATTTATATGGTAAAATTTTGAAAAAATGCCAAAAACATCATTGACATAATATATTCTATATATTTTATATATAAAATTTTATGGATAAAATCAAAAAAATGCAACTCTTATATAAATTTTTGAAGGATATAAATTACAATATTTATCTTATTTATTTAAATTTTATATCAGTTATACAATAAATAATTTGAATATCCATATATCATATATTTTATCATAAATATTTGAAAGAAATCATGTACAAAATTTGGTCGATAACTTAAGCGACTTATAGTCAATTCTTTTAATATTAAGTTTCCTTCTTATTCCTGAGTTGTGTCTTTCAAATGAGTCGTGAACCATAAAATTTCATGGACTTTGTAAAGAGTTATTTTCGGAACAAAACTATGCAAAAATGTATCTAAAAATGTGGTATTTTTTAAACATAATTTGGCCAATCGTAGACCAAAAGTTTTGAGATCCATTTTCCGCACTAAGTTGAAAAAAAATACATTAAATGACTATTTGACAGTAAAATTTAATCAAGTTTGAAAAGAGTTATGTCTGGAACAAAATTGATTTTTACAACAAAAATAGAAAAAGGCAAGAAAAATGACACTAAAATTGGCATAAATCGTTTTCTAGATAAGCTGTAAACTTCGCAATAGTCTCATTTTCTAAGTTATACTTAAATCTATATAAGCAAGCCATAGTTCCTTTATTTTATAAAGTTCCCATTAAGTAATAGCTATTTAACTTTTTAATTTTTACCAAAAAAATAGTCATCACTTATTGATCCATATCTTAGCCAATTTCTTATCAATCCTAATGCTGCTGTGTTTGCGCACTATTCTGAAGTTGTACCTTTTAAATGAGTCATAAACCAAAAAATTTCATTAACTTTGAAAACAGTTATTTTTGGAACAAAACTATGCAAAAATGTGTCCAAAAAAGTAATGTTTTCTAAAAATAATTTGGCCAGTTATAAATCAAAAGTTTCGGGACTTGTTTTCCCCCTTAAGTTAAAAAAAAATACATCGAATAACTATTTGACCATAAAAATTGATCAAGTTTGAAGAGAGTTATATCTGGAACAAAATTGATTTTTACAAAAAAAATAGAAAAAAGGCAAAAAAGTTGATATTCAAATTAATATATCTTCTTTCGTAGTTGAGCTAAAAACTTCGTTAGACCCTTATTTTTTAAGTTAGACATAGAACTAAATAACAGATGCTATTGTTTTTCATTTCATCAAAGTTATGACTAAGTTATAGCTACTTAACTTTTATGATTTTTTTTTAAAATGGTCACTACTCTTTGGACCACAACTCGGCCAATGTTTAATATAATTCCATAGTATTGTGTTTCCCCACTATTCTGGAATTAGACCTTTCAAATAATATAAAAACCATCATACTTTTTTAATTTTAAAATAACGTTTTCCCCTGTACAAAACTATGCTAAAAAAGGCCAAAAAAACAGTGTTTTTTGGAGATAATTTGGCCAATTATAGTCCAAAATATTTGAGACCTATTTTCCCCCCTAAGTTAGAAAAAAACACATCTTTTGGCTATTTACCCATAAAAATCGGTTGAATTTGAAGAGAGTTATGAGAGAGACAAATTTTTTTTCCTTATTTCTTTTTGGTATAGATTAAAAACTAAAAAATTCCAATATTGTTACTACTTTGGAACCTATAAGACTATTTTATTATGTAAGTAATATGCAATATTGAAGTTTAACAAAATTAAAATTATTTTAAATTATGCTAATTTAAAATTCACTCAAGTACTTGGTATGTTTAACAATGTCAAATCCACTAATTTCTCAATTTCAGGTATTAAAAGTTCGGGTCTCAGCAACAGCGGAATACATGAGGAGGAAGAGATTGGAGGAGGGCTGAGAAGGCTTGGTCTGAAGGATGGTTTAAGAAGTTTGTGTGGAGTTAGTGGATTAAAATTCTGCATTTTTTTTAAATGTCAACTTTTTTAGATTTTATAAAATGTTGAGAAAAGTCAACTTTTTAGATTTTATAGAATGTTGAGAAAAGTCAATTTTTTAGATTTAAGGGGTTGATTGAGAAATGTCAATAATTTGATTTTTTCCAAAAATAACTAAAAAAAAGTCAATGTTTTAATGTGTGTGTAGATATTAAATAAAATACTTAGAAATATTTTACTAACTTGATCTCATTTTTTTTAAATTTTATTATTTTCCAGACTACGATTTAGTGCAATCGTTAATATTCTACAGTAAGCAGTATACAAATGTACGTAATATTCAAAAATGATGAAAAAGCATAAGTATACTGTCAATTTAATTTAATTTTCTTAAATAATAATTATTTCATTATTATATTATTATATGCCATTGTTAATTATATATATTTTTATAGGTGCACGTAACAATAAAATAAAGTTTACTCTACATATTTATTAAATTAATACTTGCAAGCTTAAATTTTATTGATTTTTATGCTTATGTGTTGTTGCTTTTGAGTTGATCAAAAGCTTTAATGTATATTCTAATTGATTTATCGTTTTTTTACTATAAAATTTTTCTAATCTGCACTAAAAATAATATCAATATTTATTTATCATTATATTTATTGTTTTCTGATTTTTTAGAATTTAAATATTTATTTTTTGATTATTTTGCTCGGAATTTTCTAGTATTTAAGGGAATTTTATTTTCAAAATATTAAAGTAAAATATTCAAAAATGAGATTTTTTAAAACATTAGCAGTATTTATAATTCTTCTAATATCTAAAAGTTTCGGTATCTCTTGGTCCAATTATAAGCTTCAAGTTCATGGAAAACCTATGTGTAAACCAGGTGAAAAAAAAACAGTTGAATTGAAGATAGAAAAACGTGAAAATCAAGTGGTCTTAGCAAGAAAAAATGGTGAATGCAACACCGAAATTGAAATTAATGTAACACTTGCTGAAAGTACTATAACTGACAGAGGTAAATAAATATAAAAAAATGATTTTTTTATTTAATAGTTATTTGGGCTCGATTTTATTATTTCAATGCCGGCTATTATACAAGAAGAATTCCAGAAGAATGTCGACCTCATATTAAAAAGACAGACCATTATGACTGTAATATTGGAGAAATCGATCCAAATAAGATAACAACCCCGTCCGCCAGAAGTCCATATATATTATAATTACATTAGGTATACCATACTAATAATTAAAAAGATTACATTTTTATTTTTGCTTTTTCGTTATGAGTAATAAAATTTATCATACATATATGGTTTTAACATTACCAGAAAGTGGAAATATAATGATGTTAGAAAGATTAATATCAGCATTAAATAGAGTTATTCTAAAATAATAAACGCATTTTTTATAACAAAAAGAAATAAGAAAAAAAAATGTATCTCTCATAACTCTTCTCAAACTTAACCGATTTTTACGAGTAAATAGTCAAAAAATGTGTTTTTTTCTAACCTAGTGGAAAAAAAGGGTCTAAAAAGTTTTTGAGCCATAATCGACCATGTTATCTATAAAAAAACATCGTTTTTTTGCCTTTTTTTTAGCATGGATTTGACCAGGGGTAAACATTATTTTAAAATAAATAATATACAATGGTTTATATACAATTTAAAAGGTGTACTACCAGAATGGGGGAAAACACAATACTAAGAAAATGTGTTAAAAATTGGCTGAGTTATGGTCCAAAGAGTGGTGACCATTTTGAAAAAAAAACTTAAAAGTTAAATAATTAAAACTTAGTCATAACTTGATAAAATCAAATAAAATAATATATGTTATAAAGATCTAAGTCTAACTTTAAAAAACAAGTACCTAACAAAGCTTATAGCTTAACAAAGAAAGAAGTTATATTAATTTGAATGTCAACTTTTTCACATGTTTTCATTTTTTTTACAAAAATCAATTTTGTCTTCAGCATAACTTTCTTCAAACTTAATCAGGTTTTATGGTCAAGTAGTCATTTGGTGTATTTCTTTTCGACTTAGTAGGAAAAATAGCTTTCAAAACTTTTGGTCCACAATTGGTCAAGTTATTTTTAAAAAACACTACTTTTTTAGTCAATTTTTTGCATAGTTTTGTGCAGAGAATAACTTTCTTCAAAGTCAACCCGACTTCCTTTTTTTTGCGTCTTTAGCTATCCAGAAGTTACCTCTGATTGAGCTCATTGACGAAAAATTTTTACAATTTTAGCTAAAATCTTGGCTAAAATTTTTTTTTCCTTCTGCGTGACTATTCAGTAGCGAATAGATAACTAAAAATTTTAACTATTACTGCTATTTTAACTACGTCTTCAATAAAAAAAACAAGAACGGTCCTCAAGGAGTGACCAAATACAACAAACACAAGTTATTTAATGAATAAAAAACATATTAAGAACACAGTTTATTTAAAGAACGCGATAAAAATAGACAGAAGAAACAAAAAATTTTCTCAGAATTATTATAATAACAGCAAATACAATTTATCGGGAGAATATCGAGTTGCATCTAAAAAATAAAGGATAATATAAAGCCAGCCAAAAAAGTTTCCCTTACCACAAAGCATTAAAAAAACATCAGCTACACCTGCATGTCTAAAATAAAGAATAATCAGCAAATTCATGAATACGTAGATGTAACTTACTTTTACAATCTTGAAGAAAGTGAAGATATCTCACATGCCTGAATAGAAGTAGTAATATAAAAAAAAATTAATTTAAAACGAACCTGATAATACTGAACCAAAAGAAAGTATGTATATTGACCTAAAAGTGGAAAATATCAGTATATCGAAATTAAAGCAAATAAATTACCTATTAACATATTTGTGCCACACATGTTGTTCGAAAAACTCAGAACTCCCGGAGATAAAGATCTGAAAATAAATATATTAATATTTATTTAAAAATTCACGACTAAACTTACCAAAAATAAAACATGAAAAAGTGCGCAAGATAATAAAAAAAAATGCTAAAAATATTGGTAAAAAGCACCCATAGACAATAGAATATACGTGATAAAAACCACGGTAATTGCATGACTTTCGTTTTAAGAGACAATTTATATATGACCAAAAATAGACAACCGCAGAAAATGACAAAAGGAACATCATTAAACATCGACGATAATATTGTCATCGTTATCATTTTCATTTAAATTATCCTCAGGCCAAGGGAAGTCAGATGTTTGCCATAAAGTGTCACAAGCATCGTTATAATAATTTGTCTTCCTACTACCTGAACTCCAATGACTGGCTCTACCGTTTATTGCTTCAACTGCGGAAGCGAAATAAACCTTTCTTTCCTCCTTGATGCATAAGCATCCCATGCCACAATACATAATGCCTCTAAAATAAAAGTCAACAATTTGTCAGTTTAAAAATTACGTTTAAATGTTCTCATTTTGTCTTCTGGCAGCGGAGGTCTTTTAGAAACTGATATAATTGGACTTTGAATTTAATTAAAATATAGATTTTATATTTTTAAATATAATTATTAGTTAGTATGTAAATTATTATGATATTTTATATTATTTAATTATTGCATTTTTGATAATGGGTACATAAAATTTTAAAGTTATTATTATGTTTATGTCAACTTTATTTTGTGACCATTTGATTACACTCAAAAATGTAAACTGTCGTTTTGACATATACACTATAACCCTCCGATGTTGTACTAAAAAATAAAATATTCATTTATATTATTATTAAATGTCATTGTTATAAAATATTCAAAGTACACGCAATTTACTATCCCTGATTCAATAAACTTAAAGTAACAAATATGCTAGAGTTTTAATTTATTTAGTAAATCAGGCACCAAAAAGTAAAAAATAGTTTATCTTTAAAAAAATTAATATATTAATATTTTTAATAACTTTAAACAATTAATTGACTTTAACTTCTAAAAAATTAACATTTTTAAAATAGTCGAAAAATAAGGAAACTCAATAATATCAATTATATTTATACTTATGACTTTTTTAAATACTATGTTGTTTATCTATTAATATAATTTTTTTTCTTGTAATTATATACTATCACTTTTTTATATTGTTATTATATTAATAGTTCAGTCTCTCATTTTGTTCAATTTGATTAATTTGACTAAAATTTCATACAACGAATGTTTGTAATAGTGTCAACTGTTTACAAAATTTAATATATGTAAAATGCTATAGAGTATGTATATTAACAACATAAGTGATTGAAGACTCTACAAAAACAAAATATGAATATATTGAAATGTTAATTTATTAATTAATATGGAACGTAGAAATTTATATATGAAGTGCTAAAAGCAACAATATCTTAGGAATTTTGATTATTTATAATTTTTATTAAATCAGTGAAGGCTTTGCGTCTTCATGCCTTTGTTCAACATTTTAACATATTCTACTTTGACTTTTGAATAAAAATATTCACCACTCTTTGATTCTTAATTGGGGTAATTATCAATTAACCTTAGTGATATTAATTTACCCTCTTATTCTGGTGTTAAGATTTTCAAATGAGCCATTATTTACTTTATTTTGTTAACTTTCAAAATATTATTTGAAAACAAACCTAAAAAAATTATTTCAAAAAGAGGTGTTATTTGAAAATGACTTGATCTATTGCAATTAAAACGTTTTGCTACCCGTTTTCAGCACTAAGTCAAAAAATAGATCTATTGACTCTTTAACAGGAAAATGAGTTAAGTTTAAAAAGAGTTATGATATAGAAAAAATTAATTTTCTTATTTTTTTTTGTTATGGACACACCATTTGAACTTATAAAATAATACTTATTTTCACTACAAAATATTTATTCATTAGAAATTCAAGACTTTATATATTTGTATTTAAAATTCTTACGTATCATATCAACTAATAAATTAACGTTTCAATATACTTATATTTTAATTTTGCAAAGTGTTCAATTATTTATGTTGTCAATATACATACTCTACAGCATTTTACATATATTAAATTTTGTAAACAGTTGACACTATTACAAATATTCGTTGTATGAAATTTTAGTCAAATTAATTAGATTGAACTACTAAAACTATTAAAACTATTGTAATAATAACAATATAAAAAAGTGATAGTATATAATTACAAGAAAAAAAATTACATTAATAGATAAACAACATAGTATTTAAAAAAGTCATAAGTATAAATATAATTGATATTATTGAGTTTCCTTATTTTTCGATTATTTAAAACTATTAGTTTATTCAGAAGTTAAATTTAATTAACTGTTTAAAGTTATTAAAAATATTAATATATTAATTTTTTTAAAGATAAACTATTTTTTACTTTTTGGTGCCTGATTTACTAAATAAAATAAAACTTTAGCATATTTGTTACTTTAAGTTTATTGAATCAGGGATAGTAAATCGCGTGTATACTCAATTTAAAAAAATTACTATAATATTTATCATAAATATCAAATCACTTAAAAAGAAAATGGAATATCATTTTTCATAAATCCATATACCTTTATCTATTATTGTTTGTGGTTTTTTCAGGAAATGTATTGTATATTTTAAAAAACAGATATGTAAGTTGTATTGACTGTATATGATGTCGAAACAACTTACATACTTGTTATAATAGTTTGCCATGCTTTTTTTTATAAAATGTATATACATTTCTTATAAAATGTACATAATCTGTCAAAACAACATTACCTATACATTTTTTTATAAAAGTGCACATACATTTCTCATAACTTACCATACATTTTTTTAAAAGTGAATAGTTATATTAACAAAAATGTATGATCAATCTTTAAAATTAGACTTGATTTTTCTACTAAATTAACTATACTAAATAGTGATTTTATACAAGTTAAAACGACTGACACAAAAAAAATAGTGCCAAAAATTCAACATTTCAACAGAAATTGTCGATCTCTTATATTTTTCATAAAATATACGAAAGGTCGTAAATTATAAATACTAAAATAATAAATTTAACATGTAATATATCTGTTTTTACAATTAATACTGTTTTTAAGTGATGTTTTATTCTTTTTAAATATTATTGCATTTTTTATATTAATTTAATCTATTTTTCAACAAAAATATTTAAAAATTAACAAAATTTAATAACGTGAGTAATTTTTAAAATTTTAAAGTGATTAAAAGTAATTTTTTTAAACAATAGGTATTTATTTTGTTATCTTAATAATTATAAAAATGTTAAAATAACTATTATTTACAATTTTATTAAATTTTAGTATGCAAATTACAAAAGAAATGTTTCAAAATATTGTACAAGTCTAAAATAATAATATCCATATTTTATTTCTTTTGATGTATAATTATCGTCTATAACAATCATAATTAATTAGTTTTACCTTTCTCAAAATCTTATAGTAGTTAAAGTTCACATTTAAAATATTTTTCTTCCTTTTTGAATCTTTCGTAAGTCATTCTCAAAAATCATAGGGGTTTCACTTTATCACTAGTATTTTTAAAAAGATTCATATACATTTTTATAAAAAACATATATCAATTTACAAAAATAAGTATGTATTTTGCATTGATTATACATAATTTCTTATAAAAAAACAACCATACAATTTAAAAAATGTATAGTAAATGTCGTTTAGAAATGTCTATACATTTTATACGAAAATGTATAACAAGTAATAAAAAAAGTATGTATGTCGTTTCGACTGTATGTACATTTTAAATAAAAATGTTATAAAATTTTTGAAAAATGTTTGGTACATTCTTTAAGATATGTCTATACATTTTTTATAAAAATATATAGCAATTTCTAAAAGAAGGTATGTTTGTCGTTTTGACTGTATGTACATTTTTTTTAAAAAAATCATACATTTTACGAAAAATGTAGGGCATTTTTTAAAAAATTGATACGTATTTTATATATATAATGTGGACCCAATTAATAATAAGATAATTGGTAGTCAAAATAACAGAATTCTGCACTATAACCCATGATTGCACAATTTCTGTTAAAACGACAGTTTTAAATTTTGAGTGAAATGATTTAATTTTCCAGACAATTTACCCCTGTAATTCGTTTCAGGATAAAAAAAAGTCTACCCGGCAAAAATTTTTACTCCTGCCAGGTCGGGTATAAAATTTTATTTTTTTTTTTGCCGGGTCGGGTGTTGGGTAAGTTCTACCCGTCGCTGCATGTTACTCTGAAGAATGCTTAATGCTATCTGTTTTAATCATCAATCCAGAGCTATCAGTTTTGTTAACCTTATCTTTAACTTTATCTGAAGTTACTGACTGCAAAACAGATTTATCTTCTCTTCTAAACTTAGAGGAATAGGTACTACTTTTAAAGGAACTGTCATTTCTGCTCTCTGATGGTACTAGTAATCGTTTAAACTCATTAATCGTAAAATATTCGTCAACCGCAGCAATTACCTCAGTAAAAGTGAAATTACTTACTTCAGATAAACAGCTTCGTAAACTATCGTCTGGCTCACATACTATCTTATAGAGGATGACTTGCTCTTTCTCATCATTGCTCATGAACGACAACAGTGATTTTAAACGCATAGCGTAAGTTTTAATATTCTCACTTTTTTGTTTCTTTGCTCTAGCTAAATTCATTAACTCATTAACGGGTCTATTAGAAACTTCTGATAATAAGGAATTACAAAATTCTTCCACGGCTTTTTTACTCCATGATTCAGTGTTTTTCTAGGTATCAAAAAAAAGCTGATGGTGGAATTACTTTGTATTCTCAAAAATTGCTTAACATAATCAAAATCTTGTTTAACGTCAATATCGCTAATGAGGAAAACTTTATTTAAATAGTCTAAGTATTCCTTAGAGTTGCCTCTAAACTTATCTAAGGGTGTCGCGTCAAACTTAATTTGATTACTAATAATGATTTCTTGTCGCTTAAGAATACGCCGATCTATGTCCATTTTAACTTAGAGAGAATTATGTATGAATTATAGGTAACAAAATTTAATAAATACAAAATAAATAAATTAAAGTAATGAATTATATATTTGAAATTAAATATTTGTATCCGGTAAATTGAAAAATTTAAAATTAACTGTGATAAATATGAGCAATATAATACTTACAATTCAAAACAATGACATGTAATATATAAAAAATATTGGTATATATGAGACGATGATTACAATTCTATATTTGCGAATGTAATCAAAATGACAATAAATAAATAAATTAAGAAAATTTTAGACTTATGAAGTGTCTAATTAATAAAGAGGGTAATGAGGGAAAACGACTAAAACTATTTGTTAGAGTAATTTCTCAAAATTTGGATTCCAGGATCGCCATGTGATGTTTACAACACCTTATAAATTAAAGATACGAGTAACTTAAAATGATTTATTTATAAGAACTTAAGATATAATATAGATATGTTGTATATATAATAGTTATTTTGTGTCAAACATCATGCTTGACGCAGCAATTTGAGAAAACATGATATTAATAATTAAATTTGAATAATGTTTTTAGTCAAGAACATGATGAGATTGTTTCTGTGGGTAGTAAAATTTTTTTTAAACCAAATATAAAATAATTTATACCGTAAAAATGTTCATTATACTCAAAATAAAAAACTGTTGTTATAAATACAATTGTGTAGTCACGAATAAAATAGCAGACTTGTGTTGCCTTGTTTATAAAATACTTTTTTTTCATTTCAAATAGCAAAAGTATAAATAAATATTGCATTGATTATATATAAGCTTTTTATAGAGATGTTGTTCTTCTATAGATAATATAAGAAATGAAGTGAGATACTCTTTATAAATTATATTTATATGTATAACTTTATATCTTCAATAATGTGTTATAATGTAATATTTCTTTAATATTTATATTTTCTTTGCAGCAACGCTTTCTGAGAGCGTTAAACATGCAAAAGATACGATACACTATTATAAAGTGTATAGTTTAATGACAAAGATATGTATACGGTCAAAAAGAAATACATACTTTTTTTTTAGAATAACACATAACTTTTTTAATAATGTATATACTCTATTCCAAAATACTAATGATAAAAAGAATTCTTGCGTTCTTAGGTAATGATTCAATAAGATTCATAGTTAAAAACAAATATTCTAAGATTATGTTAACAGTAAAAAATTTCGTAGTCTTGCTAAGTTAATACCTATCATTTATTTGTACAAAGAAATTAAAAATTCATTAATTAATGAGTGCTTTAAAAGCAATCACTTAACCTTTGATAATACCTTATAAAATGATAATTTAATAGATAAATTATGCCATTTTATTAATTTTAATCTAGTGATATTTATAAGTTTTTTATAGAGATGCTTTCCCTTTAGTGTACAAACTAGAATAAAATATAGGGAAAAACTTTTTATATGTATAAGAATTACAATGTAATTAAGATTATATTATGAACATATTATGAAGTTTTACATGATATATATATTTTATTTTTTACCAAAGCGTTCCGTTGGCGTTAACATTCATTTTTAGCTACCTTATAGATATCTAATGGTTTTGTAAAGTATTATGAATTAACTTCCATGATACTATTAAGTTGTTCCATCCAAAATGACTATTTTTTACCCAAGTTTTTAAAAACACATAACTTTTTAAAAATAAATATTTTTATTCAAAGTAAGAACTATTACAATTTATACAATGTTGCCAACGAGATGCGAGCTTATTGATTCCATCTGCATAAAAATACGGGCTTATAGATTCGATATAAGCTTCGAAGGCAGTTTTTGCATCTCCATCGTTCCTGAAGATTTTCTCCTTTAAGAAGTTGTTAAGATGTTTTTTAAAAAGTGGTAATCTGTTGGAGAAAGGTTAGGTAAATATGGCGGGTAAGGCAGAGTTTCATACTCTAGTTCGCACAATTTCTGGAGGGTCATTTTTGAAACGTGTGGTTTTGCATTATCGTAAAAAAGAATGGGTTCTTTATATTGACTACAGCGGGTCTTATTTGAGACAATTTCTGGTGTCTTTTTTCAATGAGTTGACAGTAGGATATTGAACCAATAGTTTTATCAGGTTTCATAAACTCGTAGTGGATAATTCCTACAGCAGACCATCAAACAGCCACCATAATCTTCTTTGGAAATAGTTTTGGTTTTGGAAACTGTTTCGGAGCTTCATCTTTGTCTTAACCATTGTATAGATCTTTTCGATTGTCGTAAAGAATCTATTTTTCATAGCAAGTGATAAGACGACCAAGAAATAGGTCGTTTTTGTTCCCCAAAATTAAGAAATAACAAATCTTATAACGACGTAATTTTTGATAATCGTTTAATTCATGAGGTACCCATTTGTCGAGCTTTTTCGTCTTTCCTATCTTTTTTTAAATGATCAGAAACAGTCGTTTTGGATACATTTAACTCCTCTGCAAGTTCTCTAACGGTTACGCGTGAATTGGCTTCAAAAGCTTTCCGTAATTCTTAATTATTAAGAACAGTCTCAGGTCTTCCACACTCTTCGTTCTCAAGGTCCTCACTGTCTTTTCTGAACTTTTTAAACCATCTCTTTACAGTAGCATGAGAGACAAGATTTTCGCTTAAGTTTCATTAATTTCTTGAGTTGTTTTTGCGGCATTAGTACCGCGTTTTAACTCGTAAAGCATAATAGCATGAATATCACGTTTTGACAGCATCATTTGTTTATAAAATAATATGATGATAAACAGAGCTCATGACAATAATATATATCATCGTGTAGAGGAGATTTAGTAGAATCTAACAATCTGTTTTTTTATAGCAAAACATAGCCAATGATTTGAAAAAAAGCACATTAAACAACGCGCATCAAAAAAAGCTCTATTCATTCCGGACAACCTAATAGTACAATCAATAGCCTTCTTAAAAAAACTTTCATATAATTTTCTATTTATTATGCTAACATTATATATTTTAGTAAAAAAAATTTTAAATTACAATAGTCTATTTATATTTAAATTATATTAAAATTTTATATAATTGAACCTTTCTATTGTAAATCTAAATAAGATTTATCATCAATTCACTTAAGGAGACGAAAAAGTCGTTGTCCAATTAAAAATTTTTTATTTTCAGTTGAACATATTTTTTTTTGTATACTTTCCATAGATATATAAAAGAATCATACTTTTTTGAAAATAAATTACTAAGTATTAAAAATTATTTTGAAAAAATAGAGTTAAATAAATATGACATATACTATACGTTCATGAAACAATTTAATGTAAATAGCATTTTTGAAATGTTTATTAAAAATCAAACAATGCTCTTCGTTTATTAATAAATATAATTACAGAATTGTTCACTAGTGAAGAGTTCTATGTAGTTATTCATGCGAAGAAGAAAAATATTTTATACTACAAAAATTAAATAATCATCAGGTATAGCTTAAATTTGTAGTGCCATCTTTAATGTTTGTTTAAACAAAATTATTACTTATTGATCAGTATTGAAGTGTTTTTGCAAATTTACATAAAAATTCAAAATTTTATAGTTCTTTTAAATTTGCTCATAAATTAAAAATTGTATTTACAAAAACATTTCTGAAATATAATGATTTTTTATGATGAAAATAAAAAAACACTGAAAATACTAAAAGTGGTTTTTACTCATTTAATAGAAAAAATTCTTTTGTTTTCATTAGAATACAATTTTTGGAATTACACATTTTTATTTTAATTACTGACAAAAATCAAAAAGAATTACTAAACAAACTTAATGTAAATTTAGTTATAATGGAAGTTTTAAATAAACAAATTAGTATGCCTTTTCAAATATAAAGAATATCTGTTATCTATCTTGTAAAATTTCACAGAAAAAAATGACGGAGAAATATTTCTACAATTTGCAAGAAAGTTAGTGAAGCATGCAATTGGAGGTAAAATATTTCTGTTGAATATGGAGAATATTTTATTTAAATTTTGTATCAAATAAACTTTTTAATTTTTTAGTTTCAAAGAATTTTTATTATCATTCCTTCCCAATGCATAGTAGATAAGGTCATCTAACAAATATCTTATATACAGGGTGGGCCAAAAGTCACGACACAGTTGAAATAAAACACTTTATAACTTTTTTTGTAGGCGACATATTTTTATGGTATTATACGCATTTTGTAGAGGATGTGCTGAAGAATAATACATTTCAAGATCGTTCTCAAGAACGAACTTTAAAAAAAAGTTTTTTAATTTCTTTATATTTTACATTTAAAAAAAAATATTTCTTAATTTTTTTTTAATTTAAACTTATTTTTAAGTTTAAAACACATGGATACAATTCCTAATAAGTCAATATTTCACACAATTATGTATGAAAAATGATATCTTTTAAATGATCATTATTTAATTTTTTGCACAAGCTTGTTCATTATAAAACATTAATTATTACTCTTATTAAATAGTTTTATTTAACTTTTTGAAATGATTTACAACACTTAATAATGCATGTCTTGACGAAGCTTGGGTCACATTGTAATAGGTTTTGAATAATCTTTGAGTTGTAGCAATTGAGCATTTGTTGGTATAATAATCGCGAACTATTCTTGTTCGTTCTTCAGTAGAATACTTTCTTAAAGAGGTAACAAGGATAAAAAATATTTGAAATATATGAAGGAAATTAATATTGTATAAACAAAATGTTTTATGAAGAAAAATGTTTTTAACCAACATTTTAAGCGTCTAGCATTTATTTTTTAATCAATTGAAATATTATAAGATGTAATTTATAAACAAAAATACAAACATTTTTATTTAATTTAATACAACTTTTCGTAAAGATCATTCTTGAGAACGATCTTGTGATATATTATTCTAAAAATCATCCTCTACAAAATGCGTATAATATCATTTAAATATGTCAACTACAAAAAAAGTTATAACATTTATAATGTGTTCCATCCAACTGTGACATGACTTTTGGCCCACCCTGTAGATGTGCAGAAGGCAATCTATCTACCGTGCACTGGGCTTAATTTACAGAAAAAAAAACTGAAATACATTTTTCCTGCTAATCTAAAATTTCCTGCAATAATTTTCCGTCAACCAAAATTGCGAGAATATTTTTGTATGATTTATTATATTAAAAAACGGTATTGTTTTTAAAATTTTTAAAATAATATATTGCATGACGTCATTTAATTATATTCTTTTTTTCACTATTATTTCTTATAGATAAAAGAAATTTAAATAAATATGGTTTTTAAAGTGTAAAGTTTGATTAAAGAAAGTAAAAATGTAACAAAATAAAGTATAATTTAAGAAAAAAAGTTGCGAAAATTAATTTATGCATTCATATTTATTACTATTTAATTAAAAAATTCAAACATTTTTACATTTTTAAATGTATTAAGATATAGAAATTTAGACTTTATTTAAAAATTTTAATTGCGTGTAAAGAATGAATGTTTAGTTGCATCTTTTATCAGATAGATGTACAATTAATTTCTAAAATAAAGTACTATCAAATCTTAAAACCATGACAAAACAGTTTTTATTATTTTATAAAATTCTTTTTAGAATTAACTTAATTTGCATAATGTCCTCTAAAAGTAATCTTAGAGTTTAAAAAACATCAATTGTTTAAATATGGCGTATACTAAGAATAAAATAAAAAATTATTTCGATAAAAAAATTGTTTTAAAATTACCAAATAAAGAATAAATGTTTTATTCGGACAAGAAACTATAAATATGTAATTATGTTTACAATTAGTACAAATAAATACCTACCCTCTCTTTTTATCGGAGGTTTTAATATTTTGTAATATATAAAAAAATAAGATTGATGAGATTAGTAAGTTAGTAATCTAAAAATAAACAAGGTTAATAAAAGATGACAATATTGGATGAATGACTATTTTTTACTTGTTCATCTGTTATATATTGCATCTGTGGATAATTTTTACAATCATTCTGATTGATTGTATGAAACATCCCCCTATTAATATTGATATGAAATTAATGAATACTATATTAACATATTAGAACCTTATCATTCAACGATTGAAAAACTTATGGCATTAGAGAGAGGTAAACTGGCAGCATACTTAGCTAATTTATCAGCTCTTTCATTCAACGTTATACCTACGTGTCCTGGTACTTTTCCTATGATTATATTCAGTTCTTTAGCAAGGTGATATGTATTCTTAATAAATGAAGAATGAGTGAGTTGTTTACCTCCATTTTTTTGAAAATCATTCTTTATCCAATTAGCTAAATCTGATGATAAAGAACGTGCTACGTAGTCATTATCAATAAGAATTAAGATAGACTCATCAGCTATCTCATTTTTATTTTTAAGATCATAAAGAGCTTTTACACACTGATTAAGAGCTACAATTTCTAAATATTGTGCACTAGAGTTTCCACCTGCTCTAAAAGAGTTTTCATAGTTTTTGGTACGCGTCTGAATGATATATGATAGACCTCTACCTTTTTCACAGCTACCATCAGTTGCACATACTACTTTTATATCTCTTTCTTTAATGAATTTATTAACTTCATCTTGAGTTTTTAAATACGTTAACTCTGGGATCTTAGCATTATCACTTTCATTAGTCGAACTATCGTTATTTAGAATTTCATTAACTTCGAAATTTTCACTTTTGACAGATGTGAAGGGTAGATTATCGTGGTCATAAAAAGGATGATGAATCATTAGAAGTATTTTCAAATAAACTAGTATTTCCATTGGATGTGTTAGAATAATCAATTAAATTTTCTTTAAAAGATACTTTTTTTGGATTTTCATTATATAGACAATTTAAGATGTCATTAGCTTCTAGAGTATGTGTAAAGTCAATACTTTTAATGTCATCTGAACTTGAAGATCTAGTAGGAGATGAATCTAAACTGGATAAACTTTGTGTTTCAGAATTAACTTTTACAGCTTCTTCTTGAGTTATTATCTTTCCCTCCAACATAAAGTTTATTGAATCTCCTTTTCTAATAAAATATCTATTATCCGATTCAATTCTAAAGCAGTTATTATGAACTTGCTCAATAACTGTACCTTCAACCCAATCTTTTTCTTCATGACTCTTTTTAAACATACATATGATATTCATGATCTTCGGTTCATAGTAATAATTTGCTATAATATCATCAATAGAAGTTGTTACTGAGAAAAATAACTCATATGCTGTCTTATTGTCTTTTACAACTCTTTCATTTATAGCTAATTGACATTTCTTAAGACTTTCAATAAAATTTTTACTATTTGGTACAACCTTTCGTAAATAATCTTTTACTAGAGCAATCCTTTTTTCAGCGTGTCCATTACTTTCAGAACACATTGGAATGCTAAAAGCTTGGTAGTTGCCCCATTCTTTAAATGCTTCTATTGTACTTTCTGCTTTATATAAAGTTGCATTATCTGACACAAAAACTTTTGGCTTTCCATAATCGCTAAAAATATTTACTAAATTTTCTTGAAGTTCTTTAGCATGAAGACTTCTCATTTTTCTGAGTATTGTAAAATGACTAAATACGTCTGTAACCAGTAAAAATTTATTTCCTAGATAGTCAGCAATATCGCTATGCCATCTTTCATGTGATTCAGTTACATTTGGCCAACTATTAATAAGTTGGTTTTTATTTCTACGATGCTCAATGCAGATTTTACAGGAATTGTATTTTTCTCGAATTCTTGAATATAGACTGTTAAAGATAAAAAATTTTTTACATAAATTTTCCATTGCGTTAGCCGAATAATGCTTAGAATGCAATTTATCTATAATTTCTGAAATCAATGATTTTGGAATATATAAACGATCACCAAAGTAAATCAAATTGTCCAGGATTTTTAGATCTTTGATATGTTTTCTAAGAACTGGATCTATTTTATCTACTGTATTTGCATCGTAATTATTTGAACTAAATTCTATCAACAATTTAGCCTCCTTATCATCTGTGTATGCTTTTAGAATTTTATTATGATCAACTTTTAGGAAATCTAAAGGTATCTCTACTTTAGAAAAATAAGTCGGTAATTCTTTAACATTATTAGAGTAACTAAATGTAGCATCAGCCATATGTGAAACTAAGTTTTTAGAAGTGTCACAAACTTTAAATTCTACTGCATACGGGATAACTTTTAGGATAATTCTTTGAAATGTATTAAATATTACTTGTGGGGAATCTTTAGTTAATTGATTTAAATTTTTCATTTTGGAAAAAACTGTTATAGGAAAAGCTGAACACAAATATTCATTGTTCTGTATCGTCTCTTGTGCTGCTAGTAAAAGTTTAATACCAATGTTGTAATTTTTTCATGCCTTTTTAATAATCTGCCACCAACATAAACAGGAATACTAGAATCTAATGTTTTACAAAACATGATACTAAAAGTAGCTGTCGAAGAACAATCAACATATATTTCTAATGATTTAGTTTCATTTGGTACTGTTTGAAGACAAATAGCTTTTGCTACTGTACTTAATAGATTTCTAAAATCATCTTCAATTTCATTTTCGATATTGTCTTTTCTATTTATGTATGAGTACAAATTTTTAATAGCTATAGAAAAATTTGGAATAAATGATGCGCAGAACTGAAGTTTTGCAAGTATAGAACGTAAATCTTTTCCATTTATAGGGGTTTTAATTTGTAATAATGAACTCATTCTTTCTTTATCAACATATAAACCTTTTCCTACTTCAATTTGAAAACCAAGGAAAATAAGTTTTTTAACAGAAACGCAACATTTCTCTGTTGATAGTTTGAAATTAAATTTTCTAAGACGTTCTAAAAGTTCTATGTTAATTTTTTCATGAATATCTTCTGGAGCGATATTTAGAATATCATCTAGATATATAATAAGATAATCTTCTAGTCCACTCATTATTTCCATCATCGTGTTATAGTAAATTGCAGGAGAACTCTTAAGTCCAAAAACAAGTACGTTACTTTGATATAAACCAACTGGAGTAATTATATTAAAGTATTTTCTACATTCAGGTGCAATTGTTAATCGAGAAAATGCACTATTAACATCCCAGCAAGAGAAGACAGTAGTTTTTGCTTCAAAAAGAACCCTACGAATGTTAGGAAGATCTACCATTTTGGGTAATTGAATATATTTGTTAAGATTTATGCATGAATAACATATTCTAGGTTGTTTACCAGGTCTTTCAACAATAATTGCCTGATTCCATCCTTCTCCAATTATTTCATTTTTTTCAATTTTTCTCAATCAATTTTTCTTTACTTGATCACTAAGAATCTCAAGAATAACAGTTTTTAATTCTTCCTTTACCGGAATACAAGGATAACGTTTTCCTTGAAAACTTTCATCTACCTTAAAATTTACTTCAATTTTATTACCAGGTTCGTAAGTCGGGTCTACGAGTACTTTAGATTCTTCTTCTTTTAAGAACATTTTAAGATCTTCACATTTTTGACCAAATTTAATGTTAAAAAAGTCATATTCATTATCATTATTGGCTGGAATTTTAAAGGGGTTTAATCCTAATGCTTTACAAAATGAATATGATAATAATGATAATTCAGCATTTGGGTCGACGAAGAATTTGATTTTTTCATTTTCAACTTTGAAATTAGGTAATGAAATTGTAGTTTCTACATATCCTAAAGTTTCACTTTCACTATTATGGATTCCTTTAAGAATATACGTCTCTTTGTCAATAACTAGATTATTCTTAATCATCTCAGGTAATTTTTCGAAATCACTTAAAGTTATAGAATTTAAGGAAGCACAACTGTCAAGGCCGACTTTTATACAAGTTGAATTATCAGATATTAAAGCTTCGGTAGTAGCAATGGAGCTGTAATCAAAATTTGAAGACAAATTTTGAAATTTAATCTCATATGATTTTTCTTTCTTTATTGGTCTTAATTCACTACAATCTGACTGCTTGCGTGGATTTTTTATTTCATTAAATTTATGATGATTTTTTTCATCCTTTTTATCATCCAGATTTTTCGAATTTTTTCTTTCTAAAGAACGTTTTTTGTCACTATCAAATCCAAAAACAGAAGAATTATGGAATATCAAATCTTGTTCCCTTGAAAACTTCTTAATTTCTTCAACTGTAGGTAATTTACTATCTTTAAATTCCTTTTTAAGTTTGTTAGGAATAAGTTGAACAAAAAACATAGGAATTAATTCACTTTTTGATTGGTCAGAAATTAAACCATTAAGAGCAGTTTCTATATCATTTAATAAATTTCTACATGCATTTTTCTCTTTAAAATTAAATTTAATTGAGAATACTTTATTGATAGCAACAGCAACTGGTTCGGAATCTGCTTCTTTAGTACCTTCTTCTTCAATGAGCTTCAGCAATCCTTCACTTGTTAAGCAAGATTCTTCTCCGGCTTGTATGATACTTTTCAAAAATCTATTTTTCCAGTTAATAGGAATGCTATTTAAAATTGTAGCAACACGATCATCTTCTGCTAAATGACTAGTAACTAGTTGCAAAAATCTCGAGTATGTGCGTTTGCATCCATAGTCAGAGATTGAGTATTTTTCCGGGGGCGCCATGTTTTAAAATTACCAAATAAAGAATAAATGTTTTATTCGGACAAGAAACTATAAATATGTAATTATGTTTACAATTAGTACAAATAAATACCTACCCTCTCTTTTTATCGGAGGTTTTAATATTTTGTAATATATAAAAAAATAAGATTGATGAGATTAGTAAGTTAGTAATCTAAAAATAAACAAGGTTAATAAAAGATGACAATATTGGATGAATGACTATTTTTTACTTGTTCATCTGTTATATATTGCATCTGTGGATAATTTTTACAATCATTCTGATTGATTGTATGAAACAAAAATATAGAAGTTTTATTTAAAAATAATATATAATATTTACTCTAAGCATATATAAAAATATTACAAATTTAAAAATATTTACTTTAAAGCCCAAATGTCAACATTTAAGTTTTTTTAACTAATTTTTAGTTATTCATGTAAATTTCATACTTCAACGATGTACTAATTTGAACTTTTCGCCTTACTAATAAAATAATATATTAATATTATTTGATTAGTATGATCTTTATTGCCAGAAATTTGTATTTAATCTCCAAATTGATTTTACTTCATCAGAATAATTTTTTCCATAATAATAATGAAAACTTTTCTATTAACTTTACTGCTTTTATTGTGCATAAATAAAGGTGTAAGTTGCCAACAATAAAAATGATAAATTTTTTAGTATGCTGATGAAGAAGTTCAAGTAGAATCTGAGAGTAATCTAAAACCAAGGACGCCTCCACCATATAACATTGGAGAGAAAGTTAATTATTTTAATTATTCATTTGAAGTTTCTGCTTTACCAAAGGTTGGTAAAGATATAGAAAGAATTTTTCGTCAAATAAAACATTCCACATGTTTAACTTTTGAGAAAAAAAATACTTTAATAAAAGATACTATTGGCATTAACTTTAATATATCTGATAGTGGTAACAAAGTAGAATTATCTGACAATAAGAATCGCCCTACAAATGTATCTTTAGAAGAAAAAATTTATACGAATTTTACAATGTTAAGATTTTATATAGGCATTGCTTTAGATATAATACCAGAAATTAGACGTCCTGATAGAGATATTGATGTAAATGTCAACATGTCTAATGTCGATGATAATTTTATACAATACTATAATATCACAAATTCAAGTTATATAACATATTTAAATGATACAGAATTTGACTTTAGATCTCCAATGTTTCTTGGTCCTGACTTTGGAAGTAAAAATAATAAATCTACTTATGAAGTTTTATTATATAAAGGAGATCAATACCCATCTGGACGAAACAGACCTTTTCGTCATAATTTCTATAAAGATATTTTTTATTATTATTGTAATGGTACTGCAAAAGAAAATAATTGTAAGTATGGTGGATATCCTTATCCAGGTAACACATGTAAATGCCCTGAACATTTCTCTGGAACGTATTGCACAGAGTTCAATAATAAAAGTGTTATTCCTACTAATTATACAATTCCAGCTCCATTAGAGGCAAATTCAACTAAACTTTATTATTCAGTTAATCTTACAAATACCGTTTTCTACCTTAACATAACTTCGAGAGGAGGAAAAAATGTATCAACTACCGTTGAAAATATAACATTTTCAGAAACTAGTTGTTCATCTACTGGATCATTCTTAGAAGTTTTAATTCGTAAAGACAAAGCTGCTGCAGGTATGCATCTTTGTAGAACTAGTACAAATTTTACACTTCCTTCATTATCTAGTGAAGTTTTTTTCGTAATGGAAGTCAAAAAGGAAAATGTTTATTTAAACATTTCTTACATGGAAGCCGAAGAAAAAAATAAGGAACAGCAAGAGAAAAAAAATGAATAATTCTGCCATAAATTATACATAATTTTTGACAATATTTCCTTTACTAATAGTTAATTTTTACTATAACTATACTTGCTAGTTATATATATATATTAATAAATAAAAATATTTAAACGTAACCGAATATTAAGATTGGCGTTGGAGCTAGTTCAAAATTTCGGCAACCAAATATTTTTGATTGCAACCAATTTTTTTTCTCATTTTCATGATGTTTTAGATAAAATATTATAATAAATAAACATTTTCATCGTCTTTATATATTTTTTAAAATTTTTTTTACTTTAAAAAAATCAAAATTTTTCCAAAAATTTTTCTTTACTTAGCAGAAAATTCTAAAAAATGCTAGAAATGCTAGAGACTTGTTTGCACTAATACAGGTTGCACAGCTCGAGGTTGGGGAAAATTGCACTTTAATACGTATAAATTCCAACTTTATAAATATAAATAAACCCCTTAATTTTAATATTTTCCTTTGAAATTTTGTCAGTTGACTTGAATAATGGTGTAAATTGTTCAGAAAATACGGTTTTGAGAATATTCCATATTTGAGAAAAATTTTTTTGGTTGTGAATATTTTTTGATGTCACGTTTACTTTTGTCTAAAAATTTTTTATAAGATTTTCCTACATTCCCTTTACACACCCATAAATTTTTAAGTCGATCCTCCACTCAGGTTTAGAGAAAATTAATTTTTAATAAATTGATTCTTATTTTTCACATATTTACATCATATAATTATAATTATTATGCATTTTTTAATGTTTTTCTACACACACAGCTCTGACACTGAAAAACAATTCGATTTTCGGGCAGTACCTTTAGACAAAGAGAAAGAAATTTATTTTTGCCTACAGTTGTCATCGAAAACTATTGGTGTTTCACGAATATTTTCTTGATAGGTTTAAAGTCATATGCGTCGTTCCTGTTAAAAAGTCTAAATTATTAGTAGTTAATCTATAAAATAGGCAGTAACGTAATGTGACATAAAATAAATTAGAATTTTTTCACTGTATAGCCAAAATTAATCTAAAAATATTTATATTTTAGTAATTTTTGAGGTAGTTAATGAAAATATTTTTAATGTTTTAACAGACTAAGAAGATCACCATCAAAGATGTGTAACATTACTAAATATTTTCAAAAAGTGTTGTCATTATTTGAATACTTTAATTTTATTAATTTAAAATAAGTTTCCTGAGAAAGTCGAGCAATTTTAAAAATGTAGGACAAGCAAAAATCTAAGACCCCATTTTTATATGCTTAAACGATACTCCTAGGTGACATATTACCACATATAAAATATTAGCTTCATATCTCCACTCTACGCGTTTTTATGGCTTCAGAAACTTTTTAACCATGATTGCGTATCTCGAAAACTACTTTATGAAACTATAACAATATATATATCATTCTTCACCATTTTTTGAGCACTTTTTAAGTACCAGGATAAATTTTGAAAAATCTTACTTCTAAGTATATTTTGTGACATAAAATCATAGAAGATGAAAAACCCGAATCTCGAAAATATTATATTCGAATTCAGCGTGTCTGAAAACCTATATATACGTTTTTGAATCATTAAAAAAGTGCTGAGAAAAAAAGTTCTACGGAAGAGATTTTGAACATAATTTTCAAAATCAACAAAATTCATTTTAATAGCAAAATCATAAACATATTTTGTTTTTTATCAGTCACAATTACGTTTTCTTTCTTTATACATTGTTTTTTTACATTTTAGTCAACTTAAAAATAATGCTTAAGAATTCTGAAAAGCTCAGACAGGAAAAAATCTAGATACTTATTTTTATATACTTAATTTTTGGATCTTGATGATATATTATCACAAATAAATCTTTAATCCAATTAATTTCTACTGTATGTATACATGGTTTTCAAAAATTGTTAAACAATTACGTCTCCTAAGTATAAATGCATAGAGTTATAACAACATTATTCTCCACTATTTTTAAAGCTCTTTAAATACATTACATTAAATTTTATAATTCTTACTTTAACGTTGAACTTTTCTCCAAGAGTATAGAAGACAAAAAAAATCGAATCTTGGAAATATTAAATCCGAATTCTACGTAACCGAAAACGAATATATATATTTTTCGTTTATTACATTGTGTCGAAGAAAAAAGTTCTGCATGACAGTATAGTAATATTTCTTATTTGTCAAAATTGTTATTGTATTTTTACAATAGTATCCTTGATTAGTTCAGAATAAGACTTATAATTAGTATTAATCACCAATCATTAAATGTTTTTATACCAAATTATTATTATGAAGATAGTGTGTCTTGTAAACTTTTTCCATTATCTGAGCAAATATGACTTAATTTTTGATATTTTGTTTATTTGTTAGTTTAACTTCTTTTATACAAAATATTTTAAGAATGTTATTAAAACTCAAGTTTTAATGAAAGTTAAAAAAATTCTATTATTTTCGATAAAGATGTACATTTTTATTCGTAAAACACAAAATTTAATTGTTATGAACAATCATAAAGCTATTAATATCTTATAAGTTTCTATGAAATTACTATCATTAAGGAAATCAATTTGATTTCTATATTGTATTTCAATGTCCCTTGTTATAAGTCAACTATATAAATTTTGAAAAAGATTTTTCATTTTCGTTCATAAAAAAAAGTAAAGAATAACTTTGCATAATTAAAAAAAAATATTTACAATGAACAAGAAATAAACCATTAAATAATTCTAATTAATAAATAGTATTTTGCAAGATTTAATGTTTACTTCTATTTATTGTGGAAGATAGCTAAATTTTTAAATTTCAATATTTTAAACACAAGGTAACTAAACATATGTATTTGATAAATACATTTTATATCAAGAAAGTAAATGATACAATAGCATTTTATAGTATGAGATTTTACCCATTTTATGAAGCACATTCTACATCATTTTGCATAAAAATTTTACGTCTCCACTATTATATATTGAAAATGTGATAAAATAACAATTTGAATAATCCATTATTCAAATTATTGTATCATTTATTATTATTTAATTATTGTATTTGATCAAATAAAGAGTTTTTCCCTTTTATCTTATAATGTCGGTTTCTCAAAATCTAGAAACCTTAATGACAAATCATAACATGGAGGTTCCACCTGAGTACGGAATACAGGGAGGAATTCATAAATCAACATTGTTGAAAAACTGCACGGAAATGTGTAGACTAGTAGAAGGATCTGGCTCAGCTACTGGAAAAGTAGTACTCAAACATCTATTGGCACTGGCTAAAGATTATGCAGATCTCAAAGGTTCCCAGAACGGACCAAACGATTCCAGATTGTCGGAGACTCTGGAACAACTCATAAATTTATCGTTAATGAAGAATACAGAAAATTTCGAGGAGACATTTTCAGAAGGAAATATTAGAGGTTTTATTCAACGCTTCGAATCTTCAATCACTTCAGATAGAGAAAAGATATTTCCAAGTAAATTGAAAGGTGTTGCTAAACTAGCATACTATGCGGTACCAGAATCAAAAAGAGAAAGCTGGAATGAACTTAAAGAAACAATTATTACCAAACTCGACCCACCTGAAGGCCGCCTGACATCTACCCAAATTAAACAAAAATTAAGACAGATGGAGCCACAGGAGAAGGAAGTTGGACTGAAGTTCTTGCTAAGAGTTGAAGCTGCAATGGAAAAGTATAAAGAACTCTATGATTGGGATCCCAGTACTGGCGAAATTTTTGAATTATTGCATGAAATCTTCAACAAAACTATGGCTGGCATTCCTAAAGGAAAAAAAGCAAGAGAGTTAGATGGTAGTGTAGAAAAAATAAAGAAATGGTTTTTGGAGAGAACTAGAAATTCATATTGTAAAAAGAAAGTATTCAGAAAAGAAGGAAAGCCGTTCAAACTCACGTTTAAAAAAGAATCAAAGAAAATCAATACTATTAAGAAGAAAGATTCAGTGGAGAATTCAGAAGTAGAAATCAACGCATACTGTCTTACAACAGACTGTAAGTTTATAAACAAGAAAAATAAAATAGGCATTAAACCTATAATTAAAATTAATATTAATAATTTACCTGCTTCCTGCTTATTAGATAGCGGAGCTAATGTTAGTTTAATTAATAGTAGTTTTGTTTGTAAATCCAAACTTCAAATTGAGTCACTTGATACTATAAAAATTCGAGATGCTTCTAACAACTCTATGAATATCTTAGGTAAAATTACACTAAATATAGATAGTCGGAATTTTGATCTTTTTGTCGCTAAAAACATTAGTTATGATGTAATTATAGGTACTAATATTATTACTAAATCGCCAAAAATTTACGATAAATTTATGTCATTAATGAAACCTGAAGTAAATAAACTAGACGTAGATATAGAATTAGATAAAATTCTTCATGAAAATGAAGTCGCGTTCTCGAAAAATGATAATGATATAAGTGAAACTAATTTCTTCAAACATAAAATTATAGTAAAAGACCACCCCCCAATTAGGGAGAAGAAAAGACCAACACCATTGGCATTACAAAAATTAGTAAAAAAGAAGTTAGATGAAATGCTTAAGAATAAGATAATTCGGCCTTCAACATCCCCTTGGAGTGCACCATTACAAATAGTTGCTAAAGGTACTGATGACGTTAGATTATGTGTTGACTATAGAAAATTAAATAGAATTATTAAACTTGATGCATATAGCTTACCTAACATTCAGTTATTGTTACAAAGTCTGCACGATAAAGCCGTATTTACAAATTTAGATCTTACAAAAGGCTACTGGCAAATAGGTTTGACCGAATGCAGCAAACAGTATACCGCATTTAGTTGTGACTATGGTTTATTCGAATTTAATAAACTACCGTTTGGCTTAGCTACATCACCTGCTGAATTCGAGAGAATGATGGAATTAGTGTTTAGGGATCTTATACAACGTAAAGTAGTATTTGTCTATCTAGATGATATTCTTATTGCAACGAAAACAGTCTACGAGCATTTAGAAGTTTTAGAACTAGTACTTAAACGCGTTATTAAGTATAAACTAAAAATTAATAAAACAAAATCAAATTTTTGTAAAAGCACAATACCATTTTTAGGATTCGACATTAGTGCGGAAGGAGTAAAGATTGATAAAGTTAAACAAGCAAAAATTTTAAATTTTGAAATTCCAACAAATCACGCTACGTTACAATCATATCTAGGATTTATTAATTATTTTCGTAACTTTATCCCTAATTGTGCTGTTTTACTTTCCGATTTATACTTGTGCTTAAATAATAAAACAAAATTTGATTTTAATAGTAAATGTTTAAATGCTTTTAATAAAATTAAAGAGATCCTGCTAAAAGGAGATGCCCTTATACAACCAGATATAGAAGGTGCGATTGATGGATCTAATCCATTTTGTATATTCATTGACGCGAGCTACAGTGGTATAGGCGCATGTCTCATGCAACGTTATGAAAAACACTTACGACCGATAATGTTTTTCAGTAGAGCCCTTCAAGGTGCTGAAAAAAACTATCACATTAGTGACCTAGAAGCTCTGAGTTTAGTTAGTGCGCTAAAGAGATTTAAAAATATCATATATCACACAAAAGTAAAAATCTATACTGACCACGCACCATTAGTCTCATTTTTTACAAAGACAAATCTAGCTAATCGACTACTACGTTGGGCCTTATTAATTCAAGAATACAATATTGAGATCATCCATATAAAAGGTTCGTCTAATGTAATCGCGGACTATTTAAGTAGATCAGGTTGGAAAGATTCACAAGAACCTAAGTTAGAAAAATTTAAGGACAATCAGGTCATTAACGTAGAATTAAATGAAGACAAATTTTTAGATGAGATAGATATAGGCAGACTTCAATGTAATGACTCAGTTATTAGGAAGGTAATAAAATGCATGCATAATAATACGACCTTTGTACCAAGCAGTAACTATAAAGAAAGAAAATTTGCTAAAGTCTTCAAACAACTATCTTTTAATAAAAATCATGTCCTAGTAGTTAATAAGAGTAGAATTGTAATCCCACAAAAATTGTACAAACTCCTAGTGAATAGTATACATCATCCCTTACATAGAAGTAAAACTGATTCGCTAGCACATATAAATAATCTTTACTTCTGTCCAGGTATCACTAAAGAGATAAATTCGATAATAGATGATTGCGAAACATGCTTAAAAACAAATAAATTAAGATCGAAAAATAGTAGTTGGGCCAAAACATCAAAACCATTAGAAAGAATTCACGGTGATCTAGGTTATGACGAATATTACAAAAGTTGGTTTATTTTATTCACTGATACATATTCACAATTGGTAGTAGCAAATTGGGTAAGAAAACAAGATACAAATAACATAATAAAAACATTAGAAAATCTGCAACATGGTAGTAGACATAAAATAGAACATATAGTAGTAGATAACCAAAAATGTTTTATATCAAAAAATTTTAAAGACTATTGCACAAGAAATAAAATAAAATTGACATATAGTTTAGCATACGAACACCAGTCCAATGGACATGCCGAAAGGTGCGTACGTTCTCTCAAAGAGGCATTAATTAAATTTCATTGTCTAGGTAAAAAGAAAGCGCTAGAATTGAGCTTACAAAGACTTAATAGTAGTTATAAAAAAGACAAAAAGACAGCACTACAGAAATTTAGTGACACAAATGACGATGGTGAGAAAGTACAAGATAAAAGTACAAAGTTTAAACCTAAGGTAATTAATCGAAAAGGATACTTTTTGCGACGTCCTGATATAGATAGAACATTCGAGCAATGCATTGTTCTCACACAACCGTCCCCCCATACATACATAATTAGAGATAGATTTGGAAAAAAACATACTCGAAGTTATAGAAGTGTCAAGATCTTGAAGGAGGGATGTGATAAAATAACAATTTGAATAATCCATTATTCAAATTATTGTATCATTTATTATTATTTAATTATTGTATTTGATCAAATAAAGAGTTTTTCCCTTTTATCTTATAATGTCGGTTTCTCAAAATCTAGAAACCTTAATGACAAATCATAACAGAAAAATTAGGTAGAATTTATATTCATCAAAATGAGATAAATGCAGTATGTTATCAATCTTATTTTTACATGATATCTCGTTTTTATATCAATTATGATAAATAGTACTTTAAAGATGTTATGTTAAACTGTCATACTTTCATTTTGTGTATTTTTGTTATTAAATTTAGAAAATAAAATATCATAATAAGAGTGTCCAAAATTATACCTAAGATTAACTTCTAATAATGAATCTTAAAAATATTATAAATAGAAGTTAAGCTATAAAATGATTCATATTATTATGTTAAAGTATTAAATTCATAGTGTAGTAATTTAACTATTATCACGAAAGCAAATTTTTGAAATTTTTACCGACGTTAACATAAATCTTTTAAACTTTTTTTTAAACTTGACTTTTAATGACAATCTGAAAATGTTTTGTATAAAAGAAGTTGAATTATCAAATAAGCAAAATATCAAAAATTTAGCTATTTATATTCAAACAATAAAAATATTCTACAGGACACATTGTATTAATAATAATAGTTTTGCATTGACCAAAAATAACTCTTGTTAGTCAATATTAATTACAAGTATTCTTTTTAACTAACTAATAATATTAATATAATATATAACGAAAATTTGAATCATAGTAAATTTTACTATATTATCATGCGGAATTTTTTTCCTCGTCACAACCTCAATAAATCGAAAACATACACATACATTTTCGATCACGTTGAATTCGAATTTAATGTTTTCAAGATTATAATGTTTTCGTCTTCTATAGTTTTGCGTTGAAAAATAAACATAAAAATAAGAATTTCAATAATTTATAGTAATGTATTACCTTTAAAAATGGTAAAGAATAATATTGTTATAAATTCATACACTCATTTTCGAGATACACGATTATGGTCAACAAATTTCAAAATTAATATATACGTACAAAGTAAATCTATGGCACTAAGAAATTCTATGATATACCAGTAAGATACATTATTAAAGCACATTAAAATAAGTACTTAAACTTTGTTTGCTTAATTTATCCGAAGTGCACAAATATTTTTTCAAGTTATATATAATGTTAAAAAATGTAATGTTTGATAAATTAAAATTTAATTTTGATTGTTTAAAAGTGAAATACAATCAAGTATTTCCTATTAAAATGAATTTTGTTGATTTTGAAAATTATGTTCAAAATCTCTTCCGTAGAACTTTTTTTCTCAGCACTTTTTTAATAATTCAAAAACGTATATATAGGTTTTCAGACACGCTGAATTCGAATATAACATTTTCGAGATTCGGGTTTTCCATCATCTACAATTTTTGGTCACAAAATTTGTTAAAAAATTAAATTTTTTAAAATTTATCTTTGTACATAAAAATTACTCAAAAAATGGTGAAGAATGATATATATATTGTTATAGTTTCATAAAGTAGTTTTCGAGATACGTAATCAAGGTCGAAAACTTTCAGAAGTCATATAGATGTAAAGGATAGATTTATGAAGCTGATATTTTGTACGTGGTAATATGTCACCAAGGCACAACGTTTAAGCATAAAAAAGTGAGGACTTAGATTTTTGCTTGTCCCGACTATTCAGGCCTTCATGACCACTTTTTTCAAAATAGCAAGAAGTGCCGAAGAAGCAATTTTCAAGAAACAAAATTCATATACAATTAATAAAATACAAAAATAAGCTTCAGTATGTCAAATTAAAAGTAATTCTAATATATTTGTAAATTATTTTGTGAATATTTAGTATGTAACTTTTTTTCTCAGCACTTTTTTAATAATTCAAAAACGTATATATAGGTTTTCAGATACGCTGAATTCGAATATAATATTTTCGAGATTCGGGTTTTTCATCTTCTACGATTTTATGTCACAAAATATACTTAGAAGTAAGATTTTTCAAAATTTATCCTGGTACTTAAAAAGTGGTCAAAAAATGGTGAAGAATGATATATATATTGTTATAGTTTCATAAAGTAGTTTTCGAGATACGCAATCATGGTTAAAAAGTTTCTGAAGCCATAAAAACGCGTAGAGTGGAGATATGAAGCTAATATTTTATATGTGGTAATATGTCACCTAGGAGTATCGTTTAAACATATAAAAATGGGGTCTTAGATTTTTGCTTGTCCCACATTTTTAAAATTGCTCGACTTTCTCAGGAAACTTATTTTAAATAAATCTAATAACAAAAATATTAGCGTAAAATTTTTAATAAATGATATTTATGATATATGATTAAAAATTATGTTAAAACGTGATACTAATAATTCAAACAAACTAAAAAATTTGATTACCACTTTGCAGTGTAAAAAAATCTCATCAATTATAATGGCTCAATGTTTAAGAAAAATTTAAGAACTAAAATATCATTTATAGCAGTTTTATAAATAATCTTTTAAAATTTTGTTTACAAAAACAAATTGAAAAATGCCATATTAAGAAAAAATACTCTCTTATTATTCAAATCAAATTTTATGGCCTAATAAATATAGCTTGGGAAATAAGTAGAAGACTGTATAACATTAATTAAATGTTAAAATAACTTAATGTGTATATAAACTGTAAAAATAGAATATATATGAGTATTAACAAATTAGTTAACATTGAGCATATTTTTTAATCTATTACATTAAATTCTTTCTTTAACGATGGTTAAAGATGTAAGCAGTGTAATATTTTAATATCTTTAGCTTTCTAATTCACATTTTCTTCTTTTTTTTATTCTTGCAATAACACATCAAAATCCTATTTTTTCAGCTTAAATTTTAGCATTAAAATGATTTATTGATATTTCAAAGAGAATATTCTAATGAACAGTAATTTATGATGTTAGCAAACATTAATTTCTCTAGTAAGTTAATCAAAGAGCACTTAAAAAACAAAACAAACATTATTTTTTATATTTAACAATTCAATTAAAAATTAAAATATCGATGTACTAGAACTGCAGTAAATATGAATTATTGTTGTAATTTGATCACGATTCAAATTTTACACTTTATTTTTTAGAAACAAAAATTTATTCTTATTGTGAATTTAATTTTCAACATATTGTACTTTAATTAATATAAAAGAATATTTGAATTATTTTAAATATAGATAACACATACGTCAAACTATTGAAAAATTAAGGCATCTTAAATTTGTGCTTTCAACAATGGAGTTATTTGTTTAACAATTAAATAAAAAATTTCTGTTTTATTTAAGACAGAAAAAATAAATCCTTTGATATTCCGCTTTTTTTACTTTAATAAGATTGCTTCAAATAAAGTATATCATTATTTATTGTTCTACTACTTTTTACTAATACAGAGAAATATGATATTAAATTTGACTTTTACTGATAGAAAAATGGGTAATTAATTTTTCATCAATAAAAATTAAGAATTGTTTAAAATGTTCTAATTTGAATAATATACAACATCACATTAATTGTACAAAAATAAATTTGTTAAAATTACTATATTTTATCTCAATTATTTATTAAACATTAACGTTAATTACTTTTTGATAAAAAAAAGATTAATAACGTAAACTAGAAACATGTGAAAGTTTTTGATGTGATAATCGTAAAAATTAAAAATTTACTTATTTATCATTTTTTAAATAATTATTTTGAAAGATATTTTACCAACTCTACCCCAAAAACGTTAATAATTTTCAAAAAATCAATATTTTATAGAAATATTTTAAATGTATAATTGTTCTTTTTAATTTTAAAAAAAGGTATTTTAATATCTTTTTTAAAAATGAGAAAACAAAGAGTAATTTAATCAAATATGAAGTGTAAAATCAATAAATTATCCTAATTATGTTATAATGATCAAAAGTTTTTTTATTGAAAAATAAACCTACATTGTGTTTATAACGAAATTAAAATATTTTTATTAGAGAGAAAAATTTCAATAATTTTATTCAATAAAAAACGAGTTATTAAGGTACAACAAGTAGATTATACTTAGCCAATTACATAAAACATATACTGTTACTATATAAATAATAACGATAGAAATTTTTATAAAATGAATTTATTCTAAACAACTTATTTCTTGAACTAATTATACAACAAAATAGTTTTAAGAAGTGTCGAAATGGCAAAAAAATTCTTTATTTGAATTTACTTTTTGTGATAAATGTACTAATTTTAAAAAATTCAATTTTGTATTTAAGTTTAGTTAATATAGAGAATAATTTGTTAACAAAAAGTATAAATGAAATCATGAGTTTAACAAATTTTCTATCGATCGATTAAAAAATTTTTATTCATTGAAAAAATTTTTTAATCAGAAAATTTATAAGTAATAATTATTTAGTTTTTTTAATGTCAAACATTTTAAAAGCACATTCAACATTTTCGTGTTTAGAATTAATGATTCCATCTGTTTTTGTAGTATATCCTGAATAACTAATAACTATACGCAACATAGGAGATAATTTAGCAATTAAAAACAATTACACGCTTATAAAACTTTTTAAAAATTTTAAATAATCAGTAAAATTTATAGAATATAACTTTATTGGACTATATTTTAAGGGGGAAGTACAATACCGGTTGCAATTAACAGTTTACAAATTGCGACCACCTGTAAGGAGTTATAACACAAAAGGGCTTCTACTTACGATTTATACAAAATATTAATCACTAATTACAAAACAATAGATTAGTAACTGTATTATTAATAAACTACCTAAAAATAAACTGATTACAATCAGTGAAAACAATTACATTCTTATGTCATGAAAATTAAAATGACTATCTATAGATTTTCACAACCCTTATATCTAAAAGTTATAATTTCTGGAGGCGCCCGGTAAAATGACAAATGATCTTAAAACGAAAATTATTTAAATCATATTTTACTATTCAATAAATGATGGCAAAAAGAGGTTCAATAGTCATTTGGTACACAAAATAAAAATAAAATTTCTCACTTTAAAATGTTTATATTCAAACTTACGCAATAGTGATAGCTATGGAGTTTTTTAATTTTTCATCTTATTAATATTCTCTAAACTGACTTTGTGAATACTATGTCGATTAGAATTATCAAATTTCATAATTGCCCTAATTATAATTTCCAACACACATAAATCAATTTTATTTTTTCCTAAAAAATGTTTAGGAACTTTAGATATTAAACTATGCAATCAGTATAAGTTTTCACAACTTTTAAAATTTTATTTTTTAGTTAAATAATTTTATAGAAACTTTTTATTTTAGATTTTTTAAAGCGTCCTCTATAAATAAAAATGTTTTATATTTAGGTTTCAATAACCTTTAAGCATAAATTCCTATATCTTTAAAAAATCATGGGAACATAAAACATTTTAAAACTACAAAATCACTTTAAAAATTATCATCGAGTAATTTTAACATTCTTTTATCAAAAGCATAAAATATTCTAATTGTTGAGGACAAATACTCACCATAGTTTCCAAATATTTTTTGTACTTTTGTGATATAAAATTCAATAACAAATAAAAGTTTATTTATGACATTCTCATTAATTTCAATAATCTATTCATATTGTCCCCTTCAATAAAAATATCTAGTGCATCACAATCTTTTTCATATTTTTTCAAAAAGTAAATAGATGATAACGGATAATCATGTCAAACAAAAATTGATTATTTTTTGGTTCTAAGTATATCAACTAGATTTTTAATCAGTGAAGAAAATACATTATGAAAATGTTAAAAAAATATTTGGAAAGTATGATACCGAAAATTTAGAACCTTTAGAAGAATACTCTTTTTCCTTTTAAGTATAAAAATGCTTATTGAGAATACATCATGAGCAATTTGTATTGCTTCTAGTAAAGCTAATAGCTTAAAATAGTAAAAATACGTTCCTCAATGTCGAACTAACTTTGAAGTGCTATTTTGTGGTTTTCAACAATTAATATCTTTCCAACAATACACATATTATGGTAAAAATTTAGTACACTACCAGATTTTAAGTATTACAAAGCGTCAACAAATTCCTTATATTTTTATAAAAAATTTTATGATTTTTAAAGTGTTTATCTTGATCAGGTTCATCATCAATGATCTTCAACAATCTTTTTAAAAAATCATTGTTGATAATTAATTGTATTATAAACAATCGATCGAGAACTTGATTTTTGCAAAAATCCTAAGAAATATTATGTTATATTATATTCTCGGAATCCTATATGACTAAAAGATATAATTTTGATATTTGTAAGAAGTGGAGAAGTAAGAAATACTAAAATAAAACTATAAATCTACAAATACGTCAAATAATTAGTAAAAAATATATAATATCCAAAAAATTTAAATAAGTATATTGTATTAACAGTTAAAAGTAGTGATAAAAATTTATTTCAAAGTTAATTGAATCATAAAAACAATAATCTTAGTAAGTTAGATTTTATTTGTAAATTATTAAATAAAGAAAAATTAAATAAAGTTGTACTTCACGTTAAGTAATTTATTAAAATGTTTTACACAAAAAAGGGGAATACAGAAAAATTTTTCGCATCAAAAATAGGAATGAGAAATTAAAAATTTTCAAATATAATTTCAGAAATAGAACTGAGCATTCAAAAATAGAACTATGCTTTCAAAAAAAGAATTATGATTTCAAAAAAGTACTAAGCAATTATTTTTAATCATTTTAAAAAATAAACTAATTATATTTTAAAAGATTTTAGGATTAAAATATTAAAAGAGATTTCGAACAATGATAACCTTGAAAATATTGAAAAATAATATTATTAAAAAGTATAAAATTTCAAAATATTAGTAAATTAAAAATAATATTTTAGACAACTAAATCTATTGCAACTTTAAAAATTGAATTTTAAAAATACTGTCAAAATTTTTCTTTGATATCTGATTTTCATATATAAGATAAAATTGATTTAATACAATAGAAAAGTAAAACTTTTGTCATATTACATTTATACATTGTTTTACAAATGGCATTTGATTTAAAAATTGTCTATATAATAACTGTTCTTTTTATATGAGTACTACTTTTTTTAATTCACAACTGTTTTTTTCATTTAGTATAGCTTTTTTTCAATACTACTTTTTAATCAGTACTGTTTTTGAATATTCAACAAAAATTTAATTTTTCAGTCCTATTTTTGATGCGAAAAATTTTTCTATGAACAGGTTTATGTAACTTTAGCAAACTTTCCCACCTTAAAAAGTTCAAATTTTTTAATCTTGCGACCAATTTAAAGGCAAATATTTTGTTCATGAAAATTAAAACAATAGTTAAAAAATCATTAAAATAAGTCGTTATTTTTCTGTGATATTATTTTTATCTGAAAACTTAAATTGCTTTTACAATACATTAAAAATACAAGATTGCGAATGAATGATATTGAAATATTCATCCTTCAAAAATATTCTCATAATAAAATTATTAAAGTAAAACATACCTAATAGATTTTTAAAATACATAAGCTTATGATCATAATATTTTTTATCTTTTGATATTCTTATAATTGAAATAAAAGTTTATCATTTTTTTATTGACCTATTAATAATCGATTTTGATACTTACTATGTCGAAATCACGTAACAGTTTTAAAGTTAATTTTAAGTAAAATTATAAATAATTACATAATGAGCGTTTATTAACATGTCACAATATTTTTATTAATAAGTTTAAACAGTTTTAATTATAATTTCTTCTAAAGTTATACTTATCCGAAAGCCAAAATTGTTTTACATCATCTTTCATGTATATTTTAAAAATCAAACTAATGAAAAGTTCAATAAGATTATACATTTTTGTTCATTATAAACTGTTACTTTGAAATATTTTAATTTAAAAAAAAACAAATACTAAAATTGAAGTTTTTATTTTAAATATTTTTAGTGGTTTAATAATTATTGCTTTTCGTTATTAATGTTAGGAAATTTAGAAATTTCTAAGCTTAGTTTCGTTATTAGATTATTTAAAAGTATGATTTTTGTTAAAACGCTTAACAATTTCTAACGAAATTGACTTTTAATAATATGCTTCGAAATATATTGTAGAAAACAAGTTTGACCCCTACATAAGTATAATATTTTAAAAACACTAAGATAAAAAATGTTATATTACTTCAAATTGTCAAAAATATCTAGTTTTGTAAAAAAAAAAGTCAGAGCTTATTCGACGACCTAATATTTTGCAGCGTTTACAACAATTTTGATGTCGATTAATTTTTATAAAATTTGAATAAAATTTAATTTTTTTAATAGGCGGAGCGTATTATTAAACTTCATCAAAATTTGTCAAAATTTGTTCTTTTTATTGTGTAAAGTTATTTGCTTAAAAATTTTCAACAATTAAATCTTTCAGGTTCTATAGAAATAATATTTCATAAATTGAACAAGTTATTTGTAACTTTTAATTTGCTTTTACTTAATAAAATTTATTATTATCTAATTTACTTAAACTTAACTATTTAACATTTAAACAAAAGTTTAAAAAATACATATAGAAATATTAATATATAAGATGATTCACTTGAAGCTTTTCAGATATTCGCATATATAACTCTAGTTATTTTAAAGACACGAATATAATATATAAAAATTTAGTATCCAAGATATACACCATTAAGAATTTTATAAATTTTGTAAAGATGTCTAAATCCTGTGGAAGTTATAAATCATAAAAATTAAGCTACAATTTTAGATATTAAGAAAAGGTAATTTTTTCATATTGAAAATATATTTTAATGATTGTTAATAATTATGAAAAAGGAACTACTTTTATAGATACTTCTAAAATATAATTACAACACAGAGTGGCCAACGTAAGACCTTCAGATATTTGTATATATTAGGTTGAGTAATAAATAATGGCCGCGGAAAGAAAAAATAAATTAAGGCAACATTTATTTAAGTTAAAATTAAATAATCTAAGTAAAATAATACCCGTTAGAATTTACACATTTCTCCCAACGTTCTACCAGCTTTTGAGTCCCCGTTTTGTAAAACTCAGTTTTTTTTAGATCTTATGAAGTCAGTGAAAGCCCCTTCTGCAGAGTCCTGATTTTTAAACAATTTATCCTTAAAAAATACATCCAAATGCTTAAACAAATTGAAAATTGTAGGGGAAAGATCAGGGGAGTATGGAAGGTGAGGTAGAGCTTCATATTTCAATTCACCAAATTTTTTTAAAATTATTTTTGAAATATAGCATCTTACCTTGTCATCCTATAGTATTGGGTTTTTTCTATTTTTAAAACCGGATGATTTTTTTTAGTTTTTCATTTATTTTTTCAAACTCCTGTCAATATATTTCAACTCTATTGGTCACTGCTTTAGATTTAGCTTCACAAACTTTCATTAATTCTGAGTAATTGTAGTAAAGGGTCCTCTTTTACCCTCCTCATAATTGAGATAAAAATTTCCTTCTTGGAATTTGCCAAACCACCGACGTACTGTGCGTTTGGAAGTTGACCCTTCCCCCCATGCATCAACTATATTTTGGTATGCTTCAGCTCCATTACGTCCAAGTTTGAACTCATACAAAAAAATTACCCGTAAATCTTTTTTTGGTAACATTTTTAAGACCCGAGTTAACTTTATTAAAAATTAAGTTAAAAATTAAGGTAATATGCTAAATATTATTAGGACAAGTGCCCTTACATTTCTACATAAACAATGTCTTCATATGAACTTATTTATTATAATTTTTTATAATTGAAAGTTAAGTTATGTATCTGCGGCCATTATTTATTACTCAACCTAATATTTGTCGACGTAAAAGAGTACTTTTTTTAATAATTTCAAATCGTTTTAGTTACTATAAAATAGATTCCTTAATAAAATTGTACTAATCTAAAAGACTGAAATTTTTTATAATGTCTTTGAAAATCAAACTAATGAAAAAGTTATAAGACATTATGCAATTTTGTACATAGTAAAAAAAATTATTAAACATTTTGATTTAGAAAAGTGCAAATACTAAAATAATGTTTTTATTAATTGATAACAATCTGCGTGGTGAAATAATTATTGCTTTTTATTATTAATTCTTTGAAATTTTAGAATTTATAAACATATTGCTTTTAATAGAATGTTTGAAAGAATGATTTTTGTTAAAACGTTTACAACTTTACACTAAATTGACCTATAGAAAATACAAGTTAGACTCTAAGATGAGCATGTTATCATAAAAATACCAACATTAATTAAAAATTACATTACTTCAAAATATCAAATACAGAGATGTTTCAAATAAGTGTATCTATTTTTTAAATTTTTTTAACTTGGTTCATTCGTTTATGTTTTAACAAAATTTTTATTCATCTGTAGTTAAGATTGGAGTTTTGCTTATCATAAAAATGTATAGAAAATTAAACAGTTCTTAAGTATTAAATTTAATCATAAAAAAGTATGTATTTAGAAAAATAAACACTTTTGGTACGATTTTCAAAATCATCTGATTTAACTTTAATAAATATCTTCTTTTGAAGCCATGTCAAGTCACTCATTTAAAGCACATAAACTGAAAATAAGAAAGAATTGAAAAAAAAATTAAGACGGTCTTTAAAGTGATAAATAATGATAAAATTTTTTTTATTGTGAAAAAAGGCTTAAATCATGCTTTAACTAAAATGAACATCATTTTAAGTCGTTTTTTCTCAAAAAAAATCTAATTAAATTTTTAATTAATATGTAATCCAGATGGATCCTGGGGAACCCCGAAAGGGGCTCCAAATATAATAAATTACACTTGAGGTTTTATTCAAACTTTTATTTAAGATAATTGTATAATATAAAATAATATGTGTTGTCTGTTACAACATACACCAAAAGTAAAGATAATTGTATATAGTTAAAAAGTATGTTCTTTATTTATTGTGCCTCCTAGTTATGTCCTCCTCTTTCTCTGGTATTCCTTTGACTCATACTTCTCTGGGGTTTACAAATATTCATTATCTTTAAGCAGAAATTTTGCACAAAAAAAATCAGCGAAATGAAAATTTCTTTTTGTAAAAAAACTTAAAAGTCTTGGCTAAAGATTAAAAAAAATTTTATTAAAATCGGTTAGGATTGAACAAAAATTCAAAAAATAGTGCACCTATATGAAACATTCTCTATTTGTTGTTCTTTGATTTTTAAAAAATTAAATATTTATTGTTCAATAATTTTTCATGGTAATTTTTAGTATTTAACGAATTTTTACTTTCAAAATATTATAGTAAAGTATTCACAAATGAAAGTTTCTAAAACATTAACAGTATTTATAATTATTTTAATATCTACTATTGTTAAAATTTATACGGTATTAGTCCAACTTCGTGTCTATGCGACACCTATATGTCCGGGTGGTAAATTGGAATTTGATACAGAAAATGTTACTGCGCAAATAAGAAAGGATAAAGACGAGGCTCCTAAAAACGAAACGAAAGGTCTATGTGGTCGTCGAATTTCAGTTTTTGCAAAAGTACCAAATGGTACATTTCAAAAAAATAGTAAGAAAATGTACAAAATTATTTATTTTTGTATTTTTAGAGTTTTATGCTAATTATACTTGGATTACATCCAATAAAAATATAACAAAAAGAATTCCAAAAGATTGTAAACAAAAAGACAATTATATACAACAAAATTTGGACAAAACATTTTATTTTTTCTGTGATTTTGGATATCTTAATCCAATTGTAACAGAAGATTCGGAAGATTCAAAGGTATCGGAAAGTCCGGAAGAGGTGGATGATGGTTACTACGGAAAAAATTTATTTAAACCCTGTTTTTAGAAATTCTTTAATTTTTATAGTTTATATAATAATAACTTTGCAAAAATTATTTGTAATAATGCTAAAATTTAAATATTATATTATATAATATAATATTATAATTTTATATGTATTCTTATTCTTAAATATCAATATTTTCTACACAAATAAAAATTATTTTCCTTCAATTTTCTGCTTTCTTATGTCTTCAGTGGAAGACAAACTAGAAGCACTCTTCAAGAAGAAATGCTTCGAACTCAACAAATTTTTATGTACGAAATAATTACGATAAAATTAGTCGCGAATTAAAAAAATTGGAACTTTTTTAGGTGGAACAAATTTGTTAAATTTTATGCAAACATGTAATCTTTTTATTTTTTGTGTGTAAGACTTTGAAATTTTATCACGAAAAAGATTAATTTCTTGATTTTTTTAAAAAAAATTGCGCTTAGAAATGATAAACATTTATTTAAAATTTTTTTCTTAAAATTTATAAAGTTTTTATTTAAAAAAGGGACTTAAAACGAAATTCATTTTAGTTTAAGCATGATTTAAATTTTTTTTCACAATTAAAAATAACTTTCTACCGGAATTTCTTTACTATAATTTCAAAGACCGTCTTAAATTTTTTAAATTCTTCCTAATTTCCAGTTTGTGTGTTGAAGATAAATAACTTGACATAGCATTAAAAGAAAAATTCTATTAAAGTTAAACCAGATGGCCTTGAAAACTATACCAAAAAAATATTTTTTCTAAATACATGCTATTTTATAATTAAATTTTTGAAATATGAATATTATAAAATATTAATATTAATGAAAAGAAATTATAAATTATGAATTTTAAAGAAGAAATTTTAAATATTATAGTGGATTTTGAATATAAAAATGTCTATAAATTGTATGATTATTTTCTAAAAAAATCAGAGTTTTAATAAATTGTGTTAATTTATTGACTTGTGTGTTATTTTATTATCTACATTGGTTTTATTTTACAGGCACAAACTTTGTTATAGTTTTCATATTTTATTTGAGACTTTTATACAGGGTGTCCCATAATTAACTCCCCACATGCGAGAGCTTATAACTTTTTTCTACGAAGAGATAAAAACGTGAAATTTTGCAGGTTATTAGAACTAAGAGACAATATTTTTTATTTTTTTTATTTTTAAAAAATTATGGTCCCATTAGGACTTATGGTCATTTTTAAAAAATGTGTTTTTTTCGCCTTTATGAGTACGTAACTTTTTTATATAAAGAGATATTAAGATAATTCTTTTACAGATCGAAAGCTCAACTTCTTTTGTACTATAATTTTTAATATCATAAATATTGAATTTCATTAACATTGTTTAATTTTTAATTGAAACAAAAAAACCACGATTTTTGCCAAAATTTTGTAGTTTTTTTAAAAATTAAACCTCATTGAGAAAATTTTCACTAAAGTGTTATCATTATTCTGATAGAGTAAACGATGCTCTATTTAACGGTAATAATCTTGTTTCTTGGTAATAAGTTTCAAAAAAGTTATGACAATTAGAAAATTGTCTAATTTTTCATTTTCTTTAGTATTTGAAAAAAAGTATGCTATTGTTTTCAATTTTTCAACATCGATAATGATTATTTATTGAAAGTAGTTGAAATATTATTTTATTTTTTATTGCTAATTGTTCATATTTCGAACATAAATCCAATGAGAACAAGGTCGAAAATACGAAATTTTTGAAAGATGCATAATAATGCTCTTATAGGGCAATTGTTATTTAAAATAGTATAAAACGCAGATAAATTGTAATAAATGTTAAGAAAAATAATTTTTAAAAAAATTTAAGTGATAAAAATTATTGAAATTTTTTTGGCCAAATATGGACAAATGAGCAATATACCGTAAATTAGCATACTTTATTGATGAAAATAATACTATTAGGTATTAAATATGTTAAAAAAAATAGTGTTTGTAACTTAATTTTTTACCAAAAGTACGGAATTTGTGATCTTTGGTAAATCATAACTTTCGTCAATATTATTTTATTTTAATAGCATTATACTCATTCGATAGAGCTTCGTTAACTCTATCAGAATAATGATAACACTTTAGTGAGAATCTTCTCAATGAGCTTTAATTTTGAAAAAACTACGAAATTTTGGCAAAAATCGTGGTTTTTTTGTTTCAATTAAAAATTAAACAATGTTAATGAAGTTCAATATTTATGATATTAAAAATTATAGTACAAAAGAAGTTGAGCTTTCGATCTGTAAAAGAATTATCTTAATATCTCTTTATATAAAAAAGTTACGTACTCATAAATGCGAAAAAAACACATTTTTTTAAAATGACCATAAGTCCTAATGGGACCATAATTTTTTAAAAATAAAAAAAATAAAAAATATTGTCTCTTAGTTCTACTAACCTGCAAAATTTTACGTTTTTATCTCTTCGTAGAAAAAAGTTATAAGCTCTCGCATGTGGGGAGTTAATTATGGGACACCCTGTATATGTCCTAAAGTTAGTTTTATTTATTTTAAGCAACTTTGATAAAGTTATAACATGACAAAATTTTAATTTGTACTAAAAAATGATCTTCACTTTTTGGTTCATTATTTGGGCCATCTTTAATTAATCTTTTTAATATTAAGTTTACTCCCTATTCCATACTTATACATTTCAAATGAGTCATAAATCATAAAGTTTTATTAACTTTTAAAAAAGTTATTTTCAGAACAGACTATGCAGAAATGTGTCTAAAAATGGCGTTTTTTAAACATAACATGGTCAATTGTAGACCAAAAGTTTTGAAATTATTTTCTCCCCTAAGTTGAAAAAAAAATACATCAAATAATTATTTGACCATAAAAATTTATCAAGTTTGAAAAAAGTTTTGTCTGGGGAAAAGTTGATTTTCACAAAAGAAATAGAAATAAGCAAGAGAAATGACACTAAAATTGGCATAAATCGTTTCGTAGATGAGCTATAAACTTCGCAATAGTTTTATTTTTTAAGTTAGACTTAAGTCTATATAAAAACATTATGTCTACCAAATATCATTGTTTTTATTAAGTAATAGCTATTTAACTTTTTAATTTTTATCAAACAGATAGTCATCACTTATCTACTCACAACTTGGCCAATTCTCTATCAATCTTAATGCTGTTGTGTTTCTCTTTATTCCTAACTTGTACCTTTTAAATGAGTTAAAAACCAAAAAAATTCATTTACTTTTATAAAAGTTATCTGAAAGACAAAACTATGCAAAAAAATTGTCCAAAAATATAGTATTTTATAAATATAACTTAGCCACTTATAGACCAAAAGTTTTAAGACCCAATTTCTGCACTTAGATAGAACAAAACACATCAAATGACTATTTAACCACAAAAATTAGTTAAGTTTGAGAAAAGTTTTGCTGAAGACAAAATTGATTTTTACGAAAAAATAAAAAAAAAAAGCAAAAATGTTGACATTCAAGTTTAACCCTTTTCCTGCCAGACTTTTTTCTCTCTGTATTACTCACTCCTCTGTGTGTAAAATAGAAAGAGTACTTTCACAAAAAATGAAAGGTTGACAAAAAATTGGTAATATCTTTCTTTAATAAAAATTAATATGTAACAATTAAAATAAGCTAAAAGTACAATTTTTTAATAAAAAATGAAAGTAATTTGATTTTTTATAATGGGAATTGATGGGAAATCTTGACGGGAATTGATAAAGCATAAAAAAATTCTTTTATTACATCACTCACAAATTATTGTATCGAAATACATGGACCATTCTCTAGAATGAGACGATACAATAATTAATTATTTTTGCATATATTTTTACGTATATGCGTACATTAGCGTCATGAAATTATTTTTTGCGATATATTAAATTTAAAACTTTTTGAATTGAACTATAATAAAATTTGATTTCTTATAATTTCATACTCATCTGGATTTTTTTTTTATTTTTGGAAGGAAAATGAAATAATTTAAAAAACATTCGCCAAATTTAAGTAAATGAAATTAACTAGAAAAATACATGAAAATAATTCATATTTATTGGTAAAATATATTATAAACACAAAAGCTACAATAAGTTACTAGATTTATGGAAATTAAAGGTATTTGAGATTGAATTTAATTTACGTAAAGAGAAAGAAATAAGAATTTATACGTTTTATTGTGCTTAAAAACGATTCAAAAATATTTGCTATCTAATTTCTACAATGGCATTGTAATTGATATATTTTTTACTACTAAATTAAAAGTTTCGAGAAATTTTAATTGATTTTTAAAAGTAGCAAATTTTGTGTTCGAAAGGTGTTAGTAAATTTGTTATATTTATGATATATTAATTCAATATATTATCAAAAAATAAATTTATTTAACATACATTCAAAATCATCTTATAATTTTATCGCATGCATTATTTGTATATGCCGTGATTTGATGATATTATAACTCTAAGCGGTGAAATAAATTAAGAAAAAAATTGAATTTTAAAAATTGTATCGACCAAAATGTAAAATGAGTCAAAAAAGAGCAAAATGATCAAATGAGACGGAAAACGATACAATAATTTGTGAGTGATAAATAATTTTTTAATTTAATAATATTATTGAAATATTTTAAATTGTCTACACTAAAATGGAATTTTTAACAATTAATGATGAAACAAACAATGAGCGGGTTTGGACTGATAAGGAGGACTTTCTGAAGCTAAGTTTTACTGGGGAACCAGGACTAAAAAATATGTTAAATAATAATAACATGTCAATAAATTATTTTAACATGTTCTTAGATAATGATATTTTAAGAATAATTATTGATATGACTAATGCCACTGCTAATAAATTTAAAAATGATTTAGATAAAAATTAAGAATGGAATAGCTTGACTATTTCTGAAATTAAAAAATTTTTGGGGCTGTTCTTGCATATGGGTAGTATTGTTCTTCCGTCAATCCAAGATTATTGGAGGTCAGATGAACTATATGATTTCCCTATGTTTAGGAATACTATGTCTAGAAGTAGATTTCTATGCATATATTATATAGATTCCTAACATTTGGAGATAAGGGTTCATCTGATGATCGACTTGAAAAAGTTAGATTTTTATCTAACCATTTTAATAAGATCATGGAAAAACAATATTACCCCTCACGAGAGTTATGCATTGACGAATCAATGATGGGTTTCAAAGGAAAATTATTATTTCGTCAATTCATAAAAAATAAAAAACATAAATTTGGGGTGAATTTTATATTTTGACCGAACCAAACAGTTTAATTTTAAAACATCGTATTTACGATAGAACAAAAATTGAATTTGATGGTTCTTCAAGTGCTACCGAGTCAATAGTTCTCGATTTTGTGAAGAAATTTTTAAGTAAAGGCCATTCTTTATATATGGACAATTTCTATAATAGTATAAAATTATCAGAACGTCTATTAGAGTTTGCTACTTATTCTACCGGTACCTTGAGGTCTAATAGAAAATTAAATTTTCGTGAGGTAGTAGATGCAAAGTTGAAAAAAGGGGAAATAATAAGTCGCTATTCTTTCAATGTTGGAATAACTAAGTGGCGTGATACTAAAGAAGTCACCGTTATTTCAGCAGAATTCAATGGTGACATTTTAAATTTGAAAAACAGGTGGGGTAAAAATATAAAAAAGCCTACATCAATTCATTCATATAATCGAAATATGGGTGGAATTGATCGTATGTATCAAACGATTTCGTATTATACGAATCTAAGAAAAAGTCCTAGGTGGCATATGAAAGTGAATTTTCGAATAATCGAAATGATTATTCATAATTCTCATATTTTATATGCTACTCTGGCATCAAAAAAATACTCCTAAGAGAATTTAGGGAAGAAATCATCAAAGATTTATTAAAAAAAGAAACTCCCCCACCCATAGAAATAAGGAAAAGATCCTTAGTTTATTGCCCCATAAAATTTGAAAAAGTAGGAGATAGTAACTATACCCAACGTAAAAGATGTATCTTATGTGCAAAATCAAATATTCGCAGGGATACATCTTATTACTGCGGAACTTGCTATAATGATCCTCCATTGTGCAAAAATGATTGTTTTTCTAAATATCATTTAGAAAATCACTAAATTTTTAGGTTGTTTAAATAATAATGACTCTTTTATTTCCTTAATTTTACCCGTAAAAGTGATATTATTTTTTGAACAATCTAATATTTTAAATTTTTAAATATCTAGTCCAAAAATTAATTTACGTGCATATTTTTTGCAATTTTACTACATTTTTTATTTTAGATTTTAATGATTACAGTCACAGGATAGGAGAGTTTTTTAAATTTAAAAAATTTTTATATTTTATTTTTTTATTAATTATTTTTAATTTCTTTTCTTTCTTTTCTTTTTTTTTAATATAAAAAATTTATATAATTTTTAATTGAAATGACTTTATTCCAACACTTTCCCTACATAGTACAAATTACCTCTGCGCATTAACATTTTTGTTTATGACGCATATATGCGTCATACGGGCGTGAAAGGGTTAATAGGCGTTGTATCAGATTAAATAAAATTTAACTTTTTAAAGAAAATGTTTGAAAATTTCTGATATGGCGATGCACACACTTTTTTTTTTAAAAATTGTAGAAATATCTAAAAATTTTGCTATGCTTTGTAAAAATCACAAAAAAATTTACCTAAATTTCTAAGTTGAAATTGTTCACCAATACATTTTGGAAGTATATTTTACAATATTTTATTAAAAAAATGACCAATACTTTGATGTAAATATATTTTTTTAGCTTTTCAAAGTCTATATAAATTTATTCAATACGAAAAGTGTCTGAGTAATGGTTTTGATTTATTTTTAATCTTTTCAACTTAGAAGAATTTTTTTTATCATTTTGAATACATTCAACATTTTAATTTTTACAATACATTTTAAAAAGTTTCTTTTTTAAAAAATATAAAACAAAAATTATACATTAAATTTGTAAAAGTATTATTTATTATGTTACCAAAATGCGAAATGATAAAATAACAACTACAAAAATTGTATTATTTTAAGTTAAATAACTATGAAATATTTATGATCAATCTCAAATATTACTAATACTTTAAAAAGTTATCCAAACTTTAAACTAATCTGTATTTTAAATTTCTATCAAATTTAATGACTTAAAACACGTATATTAATTAGAAATTTAATTTAAACATTTTTCTTAATTTTTTTTTATACTAAAAATTTGTAGAAAGGTTATTCAAACTTAGAATCTTAAATGATTTTAAAATCATGAGAATATGTAATAAAACAATTTTGATAAAATATGTTTTGTAAATTTTTAACATTCAAAAACCTATAAGATTTTAATAATAATTATTAATATTATAAAATACGAAAATATTACTTGGCATTTTGCAAGTATGCTATTATAAAGCAAAAGATTTTTAATTTTTTCTAGAATTCTAAATATTTTTAAAAAAATATAAGCCCTGCGGGTAAGTAGCGACGAGCAAAGCGAGTTGCTGCATGTTACTTTAATTTTACAAATATATAAATGAAAAAAAACAGTAATAATATTAGACATTTAAATTATAAAATCATATTCCCAAACAATCAAGATGTCAAAACAAAGAGACATTCCTTTAAAAATCTCATTAGATGTCATGGTACATATAATTTTTTATACAATTAAGGATAATTTAAGTTGTAATGGGAATTGATTGAAATGAAAATAATAAATAAAAGAATATCAATAATCCAGACTGAAGACAAAAGAGTAACTAAATAATTTATACATTTCTTATCTATTCTTGAGTATTATAAAAGTAAAATAAAACATATGATAGCCGGGCATTCTCGGTTGTTAATAAACCATATATTTATATATGTGTGTATTATATTTATATTCCATAACAAAGTGATAATTAATTATTATATAATTCTAGGGTTAGATAAGGTTTAATATTTAATTGTATGTGATTGTATGAGTTAAGAAAATCCCACTAAAGAGACTGTAAGTATAATTTAAATAATTCATAATCTATTGTTTAGGTGGGTGATTGAAGTTGATTGAAGTTAATTGAATTAAGTCAATTAGTTATATATTGTTGTGTTGTAATTGTGCTTGTAAGGGAATATTTTAATGAAGTGATAAACTATACTAGGAGTGTACGCATAAAATTTAAAATAAATTAATATTGTATTCGGATTGATATTTAATTACTCATGTTACGTACTTAAGACTGATAGCCATTTCTTAGTAAAAATATTTTAATAAAATGCGTTGGTAGATTAAACAGAAGTATTAAAAAAATGGCATTCGATTGTTCATTAATATTTAAAAAATATGAACTAAGGATCAAACATAACCTGTTAAAGATGGGTCTACATCTTGATTATTAAACATAAATAAAAATAAAGATAAAATTAAATTATTTAATACAATAATATATAAAACACGTGCAAAAAGTAATGGATAATTTTTATCTTTTGATTCCTTGTGTAGTATTTCGATAATGTGATAACATGTCTGATACCGCCTTTGAGTTGACATAGTATTTTTTTTCTTTAAAAATTATCCATATTTTATCATGTAAACTAAGTTTAATTTAATATGATGTTTGCATAAAATATTGCCGCAATAATAACTGATAAATATAAAAGAAAGAGTAATGATTAAAAATAATTTAGGTAAATTATATTATTACTGTTATGAATGATCTTTAGATCCAAAATACTTTAAAGATTATGTCATTTATTAATTTTATGTTTATTTTTTTATAAATTTAACAAGATAATAAATGCAGCTTTGATAAACAACTATTCAAAGATTTCAATAAAAGTTTAAACTGGTTTGTGAGATATCACTATATTTAAAACTTAAAACAAATCAAATCATAGAAAAAATCAATGTATTTAAAAGATTTAATGTCATGACATTTAGGTGTTTCAAAAGATGCATAATTCAGTTAAATACCAATAACTTTTTTTATCCTATTCTTTTAGAACTTATTATATTCAATTCATTTTGATAGTCTCGTTTGTTTTTTTCAATATATTTTAAGATCTTTTTGAATCTTAAGTTTAAATGAAGTTAAAGAGATTTAGATGAGTATAATTTTTTCCCTAACTTTGCTTTTAAAAAAAATTTTTCTGCGCAAAAACTACCATAACTTTTTTATACTCTAATATTTTTTTTACAATTTTATAATTATTTGATATTCCAACTTCTTTTCTATAAAATATATAAATATTCATTGCTAGAAGTTAATGATATGCAAAGTTAGAAAACATTAAACATTATGTGTTTTTGTTCATATTAAAAAATGTAATATAAATTTTTAGAATTTTTAAATATTTTCGAAAAAATGAAAAGCAAATAGTCAAATGATATTATTAATTGACATGATATGAGTTTAAATGTCTATTAGTTTATATTATCAAGGTTATATTAATATTTAAACTTTTAAATTTATCATTGTTAATAAATTATAGAAAAATGCTTACTACAAAATATCTATAACTTATGATTATCCTTTAATATTACTTTTTTTTTACCTTATGGAAATTGGACTGTCAAATAGTTATAATATTATAAAAAATATAATTTACAAGAAAAGTTTTTTTTTATTCTTTTAACAAAAAAGTATAAGAAAAATAGCACTTACATATATGTTTATAACTTTCTTTATGCTTAAATTAAAAAACGATCTTGAAATATATCATATAAAACAATGAGGCTATCAAATGTATGTAATATCATAATATTTCAAGTAACATAATAAAAGTTTTGATGCTCAATAATATCACGTCTCTTTCAAGACATCCCGTAGAATAAGATCATAAATTAAATTACCTACAGGGTATCAACGATATCATAATATCCAATCTAAAGAGTGTAAACTTCTTCTAGACATGATATTTTTTAATAATATTAAGCTCATCTGATAACTCAAACTATTTTCTTTAATATATATTTTAAGATTAGTTATTAAATATTAATTAAAAATAAAGTTATGAAACATTAAATGTCAATTTTTTTTGTAACAACTATAACTATTTTTAAGTAATTTTTTACATAAAAATGAGAGCAAATTTACAACTACAATCTAAAATTAATAGTATTTTATATAATTAAATATTTGTTACTTTTCATTATCACAAATATGAATATTTTTAAATACTTAGATTTATTACCTCGGTAATTATTAATCATGTTAATTTTAAAGTATTCATAACTTTACTTACAATAAGCATCTAATAAAGAATATTGAAATATGTGTAATGTGTTATTAACGCATTTATTACCAAACAACTTAATAAAAGGGTAAAAGTAAATGTTTTATATACTATTATTTCGTGGTCTTGGACACATATTGATTCTTTATTCTTGCTCTTTAATATGCTATCATTTCTTGATAACATATGTTGTATAAAATAATTCCGACTACCAGAGTTAAATATAATATTTTAAAAAGTTGTTATGTTTAGAAAAAAATACATAATTTTAAAAGATTAACAAATATAAAAATTATCAGAAAAAAATAGAGTTTATATAAACTCTTTTAACTACATTATAAATTAATTTTTTTCCACTTATCTTGTAATACTTTTTAATTGAGATCTTAAGCTTTCAGATAGATATAAGATCATTAAAAAACGTTGACATTGAAAAAAGTTACACTTCTTCAAATCATTATAATAGCTTCGTTGACTCCTATTGCATTTAAATTTTTTCTTTATTTTATAAATTGGCAGGATTTTTTGTTGAATGATTTCTACATTCGCCACTCAAACCAAGAACACTGCAAATTTTACACCTAATTTTAAAAGTCTTTTGAACTTGTAATTGCATTGAAATTAAAAAGCTCTAAATACTTCAATAACATTCTTTATAAACAAATTTCAGATAATTTTGCCCCTTATCAATTTTTGAAATTTCTTTTTTTTTTTCATAAAGTTGAAATCATTATCTGACATTATTTTACATTTCTTTTATCTTTATTAGAATTTGGAATAGAGATGTCTACTTTTCTTTTAATGTACGGTTATGCCGATTGGAATAGCACGAAGTGCTATGTAATGAAGGCATAACTTCATTATACGAATTAGAAATGTATATATTACATTTACGACCTTGCTTTCAGATATGTACATCTTTCATGACTTTTCTCTTACGACGAAAGTTTCCTTCGTCATTTTTGTGCTAATTTCGCGTAGATCATTACTTTTTGTCCCTATTGAAGATTTTTTACCGACCTCTGATGTTTCGGGAGGGTGGGAGGGAAATGTAATATATACATTTCTAATTCGTATAATGAAGTTATGCCTTCATTACATAGCACTTCGTGCTATTCCAATCGGCATAACCGTACATTATACTTCATTACGAAATGTATATATTACATTTACGACCTTGCTAGTTTGTCCGTTGTGAAAAATCTTCGATAGCAGGTACGCGTGTGTATGTGTGTCATTAAACAATTTCAGGAGAATTTATTGACGGTCAGAGTAAGGTACCATGGATCAGATATATTAGAAAAATTAATTTTAGAATTTACATATTAATATGAATAACTTAAGTGACCAACCCCTAGTGTTCCTTGTGGTGATCTAAGATCGTCTTAGCTAGGGTAACTTGAGCAGGAGTTTTATTTGGTATTTGATAGAAAGCTATTGCATCTTTTGAAGGCTCTCTTTCCCGTGGATATAGCTAGCAAGGTAGCTTACTTCATATTGATGTTTCCTACGGAGTGGTTCTTCTTCTCTCTAATATTGTTTAAAGAGATGGAACTGTTCCATGCCCTCCACAGAGCTGGATTTTTTAATTGAGTTCTTGCAGCCCTGGATACATCTCTGTAATAAATTTTGATTGGAAATGTTGGAGTCTGCTAGTTGTAGAGTGGAGACTATAACTGATTGTTGCAGCCTGGATAGAGCTTGGATTTAAATTAACGTTATGGAGCTCTAAGTCAAGATCGCATACGAATTTCTCCGATGTATTTGTTGGAGAAGAATGATTTTCCTCACGAAAGAAGATTCATTTCTTCCTATGGGATGCGTAGGCTGCCTGAGTGGATTTATCTAGGCCATTAGCGACTAAATCAGCAGTCTCTTGAGAAACCTTCTCTTTAGTATGCTTTCTCTACAAAAATACAGTCCAGCTCTGGTCCCTAACAGATCAGGGTAAAAGTCGGTGGAGGTGAGAAAGAGAAGATTGGTGGTTTAAAAACTTTTAGCGAGGAGAACCTTATCTGACTTGACCAACTGGGAATTATTACCTAGACGCCCATTAATCTTGTAGGGGGAAAGCAGTAAGGCAATTGTTCTTCTTTTAGAACTAGTAACCCTTGACTAACGAAGTCTCTGCCCTTATTATTAGCCTGATATTTGTAACTAATAAAATTTTTGATATTTTATTCTTGATAGAAGTTTAATAATCAAGAATGGGCAGTGTATTGTGATATTTCGACCCCTGATCTATAATTAATTGTCCTGCTTCTATGTTCCTCCTAAAATTGTTACTTCTCCCGGATGAAAGAGTGTTCTTGAGAGGTCGTCGGCAAGTACGTTTTCGTTTCCAGGCGGTTGCTCTAGATAAGCTGATAAATTTCTCTTATTTATACATTGCTGTATGTTTTTGCTATGTTTGTAAGTTTAGGGCATTTTCAAGGACCACTCTTCCTTATGGAGATGAGAGCTGTCGCGTTATTTGCTCTTATCAGAATGGAGCAATTCGAGGCTTGGTGTATCAATCTGTAGAGACTTTGTTCAATCGCAAGTAGCTCCTTTATGTTTAAATGCCGATCTACTCTATTTTTGGGAGGAGGAGCAGAGAATTTCTCCCATTTCATATTTTGACTGCACCAAGTGATCTTTCACTGGCGTCAAAATCTATAATACTTTACAGATGGTGGAAAGAGAGAGGTGGAATTGTAAACTTTTAGCCAGTTTATCCTGTTGTAAAATTGCTCTCTCGATTTATTGTTCATACACGTGAAGCAGTTATGATTAAAACTATTCTTTTCAAGCTCCTGTATAAAGGAGGTCTCTTAAGCCTCTGGAAAACGCCCTAATAGCATAACCTGCCTGGTGAACACTCTCCCACATTCCTAAGAAGCTTGCCAAAGTCCGGAAAGTGCATTTGGTACTAGAAAATAATTTTGAAGCAAAGAATTCTATCGCTTCTAGATTTTCCTCAGGATTAGCTAAGAAGTTTTTCTTTGTGTTTACTATAGACCCTAGATGGGAAAGATTTTACTGAGGAGAGGGAACTTTTTCCCAAATTCACAGACCTACCCAGACTTTTGAAAGTTTCGAGTGCCACTGAATAATATGCATCACTCATGTCGATTGATATCATGTAAGATTGAGGAGAGATAGCTTCTCTCACCAAAGGGATGTGTTCCATCTTGAAATGAAGGTCCTGAACATAATAGTTCACCGATCTGAGATTCAAGATAAATCTGAAATCATCACAATCCTTCTTTGGGATGCAAAAGATGTTAGTGAACTCTCTTGGGAATTCACAATGAGTGACTATGCCTTTCACTAAAAGTTTGTGGACTTTGGCTCTTAGGAACGTCATCTCTTCTTGTAAATAAGGGGGGATTACCAGGAAGTTACTCTCAAGCGGTATGTATTTAAATTCTTGCTTTAGCGCCTTTATATATAGGATCAGATTGTGGGATTAGAGCTTCTTTTTTAAAGCACTGCTATAATAGCCCACCTCATATAGAAATTAGATTTGGGTCATCGATAATTACCCGGTGTTAAAAGTTAAGGTCCAGCAGCATTCCATGCTGCAAAATCTGCTAGTGAGAGTAACTAACCTGTTATCTTGTTAGGATTCTTGCGGAGTAGGTACATTGGATTGCTGAAGGTTCTAGGATTCATATAGAGGCGAGATTGATCCTTGGATGTGGACTTTAATGGCTACCTAATTTCACGTTTCATTTCTCGATTGGGCTGCCAATAGTTTAAACTAGTCTCCATCCAACATATAGTAAAATCTCTCGAGCCATCTGAGTGAACTATAGTGGCATGAAGTGAATGGTGGAGGAGCAGACCCTTCAACTTAGGATTAATAACTCTAACCGCTAACAACATCCTGGCCTGAGAAATTAAATTGGCAACCCTTTAGAGACTGAATACCATAAACAATGAAATGAAGGTCTCGGGGATGTTTCCATCATGTAGGAGAAGAGTGCGGTGAGTTGAAGCAGAAGGCCACTTGCTCTAAAGAGATAGCCGTCGGTGGAGGAGAAGTGGTCCTTGGATATGTAGCTGTAAACACCAGGTCGGAATACGGGAGCTAAGAAGTTGGGATCATTGATCAACCAAACTTTGACTTTAATTTTTTAAATTGCTCAACCGTGATACATGGGCTCAGCAGGACTTCCTTTATCTCCAAAATAGCTTGTTGGTGGACATATCTATCGTTATCTACACCCAATGTGCTATCTAATGCTTGCAATAGGCTACTCTTTTACGCGGCATCAGTACTATTAGAAATTGGCGCGCATAACTCCACTGTACCTTCGTTGGAAACAGATAAGACATTTTACATTGGAGATAAAACAACATCTTCTATCCAACTCCATTGATATCTGAAGGTTGGATGTTTCCTTCTTCAAACGCAGAATCCTCCATAGTAGACATATAGTTAATAAATTCAATAACGACATATCGGTAGTCATGAAATTGTAAAAGTGATGATCTACGCGAAATTAGCACAAAAATGACGAAGGAAACTTTCGTCGTAAGAGAAAAGTCATGAAAGATGTACATATCCGAAAGCAAGGTCGTAAATGTAATATATACATTTCGTAATGAAGTATAATATCTTTTAACTGAAACTTTGCATGTCTTCATTCAGTATATTATAGATTATTTTCATGTTCACATAACTTAGATTTTACTAGATTTAAACGAATTTTATTTTATTAGTTTGGTTTCTAAACGATTTACTGTAGTTTATAGAAACTCTGTTTGCCACAGCAGTATTCAAAACAATCAATTAAACAAAGTATCCAAAAATCCATAATATTTATAGTATACAATTTGAATCTAGAGATTAATATCAAATATTTTATCATTTCTATCCACATTTTAATATTTGTATTTCTGATCAATCTGCTAGGTTCATTATGCATATTTTTAATCTTCAAAATGTTTAAAACATTACACAAAGAACTATGTATGTTCCATTGCATTGGCTTTCATAGATTCTCATATTCATAGAAAATTAAATTATTTTTTTACTATTGAAAAATATATTTCAAGGTAAAAGCAAGGCAATTATGTAAAGTTTGTTTCACTAGTATACTTTATTCATACATTAAATTTTGACGAAGAAAAAACAAATTTTGTTTACTAAATTATCACTTTCATTTACCATAAAGAACTACCTCCTTAATTACTTAATATTTCTCCACTCTTATTTATATTAAACAATTAAGCAGTTGCATTTGTTATTATGATGATAACATTACATTAAATTGTTAAAGAGAGAACATGGATCTTGTTTGTAAAAAAGGCATTTTATATGCAATATCCTAATTTAATAAGCACATTATAACATTTGTCTGATTAAGATAACGTTACTTTTATAACATGTTAATGCCCTTAAAAAGCGTTGATTAATAATAAATTTTTATACCAACGAAATATCTTATTTCATTCAGATATAAATTAAGTGTTGACTATATAAAATAAGAGTTACTCTTTACAATTATATTACTAAAGGGGCAAGCACCTATGTAAAAAAGTTACAAATAAAGGAAGCGATAATATCACATACAAAATTTTAAATTTTTCAAATTAGCATTCAGTTTTCAAAAAATCTGCAAAACAATCTTATTGAATGCTGATATATATTTTTCAAATTTTTTCCTAAAAAGATTTTAAATATTTAAAATGTTTACTAAAACTAGCAAAATAGATACCATAGATTTCTGAAACACAGAGCACATTTTTTATTCTGAATTCGCATCTGATACTAATGCTTTTATCACAAAATAGCCCTCTGAAAATCTACCTTAACTTTTTAGTAAGATTTAACTTTATGTCATAATTTACATGACCACGTTGTAAACATTGTTTGGAATATACAATTTCACTTCGCTAAGTCTTTAGCAACAGTTTTTATTGTTAGAGTATAAGAATTTAAACAGTACTTTAGACAATAAATAATCTCTAAAATTTACAACTTCAGGCATATAAATACTATCTTTAAAATTATAAAAAAATATAGGAGTTAAAGACAAACATTATAGTTAAAATAAAAATTCAATTTGTATAAATTGTTATAGAGTATAGAAAATTTTTAAAAATCAATTTATTATTTTTATAATTTTAATATAAAATGTTAGTATCTCTTCTCCAGTGATTTTTTTTTCATACATTGTAAGGTCCAACTGTTTGATAATTTCTATATAATGGTAATTTGTCTTCCTAATGATAACTGAGCATATTGAATAAATAAAGTTTAAATAAATGTGGAATTTGTATTGCTGATTAAAAAATGTTTTTTAAAATAGCTATAGTCATAAATTATCACTTTTTAAATGCGGCCCGGATAAAAATTTTTTTGGATACTTCAGAAACAAATTTCTGTTTCTTAAAGCAATCCAATTAATTTCTATTAATTCTAATACTATCTATAAGATTTTACTCGTATAACAAATTTTAACTCTAATTAAATTTATTTACAAAAATAATAATGATAGATGTTACACTCCAAAAATACATTGTTAAATAGTTATAAAGATAAGGTGTTCTTATAAAACATTACACCATTTTAAATTCGTATAAATTTGTAATGAAGATAATAACCACCTACGGATAGGTGGAGAATGTCAGAATAAAACCCACATATTGAAATTTAAATAAAAAGAGATTTATATATCATTCTTATTCATTATTATTATTGTTTAAGATATATCACATATAATAAAATATTTACTTACATCTTAATCTAAAGTCTTTATATCAGTATATCTTGGGTTGAAATCCCTAAATGGGATCTCCCCATGATAACAAATTTTCTATTTTTAAATTCATTTCTTAACTTTTTTTATTCAAAATATATTTGTTTTGAGTTTTGTTGTACATTAACTTTTTGTCAAAAATGTTTTCTTCAGTATTAAATATAATTTTATTATTGATTATGTCACAGATGCAATTTACAATGATTATTATCCTTCCATCAATATAAATCACGTTTTCATGATAATTAAAAATTGTAATTCTATGAATTTTATTTAGCAACCTGACATCCTTAATGTTTTTAAAAAAACATTATTCCAATGATAAAAAGTTGTTGAAAAGTGTTTACTTTTTTAGTGATAGATAACATTTTAATAAATAACAATGATGATAAACAAATAACATATTCATAATCAGCGTAAAATTTTGAATCTGTTGATATATAAATTTGTTAAAAATTCAAAAAAATTTTTTTTTGTTGATAATCAATTAACCTATATCTTTCTTAAATACTAAAATTTCAAGAATCTGTTCCATGCGTTTGTAGAACAAATTCGTGGCTACAAAATGAGATATCAACCATTTCTGTAACTTATGTACACACTTCAATAAATATTATTAAATTATTTTAGTCAACTTCAATAAAATATGAAAAAAATTATTAAAAATATTAATATTTTGACAATAAAACAAAATTTAAAAAATCTGTCCCATGCGTTTGTAGAACAAACTTTTGGCTACAAAATGACACCTTAAACATTTCTATAGCTTAAGCACAGGCTTCAATAAATATTCCTAAAAATTTTCTTTCATGTATAGGAAAATTTTTTAAAAACTTATTATTAATTTTTAAATTTAAATAATTCCGCAATAAAACAATATTTAAAAAATCTGTGCCATGGGTTCGTAGAACAAACTCTTGGCTACAAAATGAGACTAACACCATATCTGTATCTTAAGTACAAGCTTCAATAAATATTCCTAAAGATTTTTATTCAGATATGGGAAAATTTTTTAAAAATTATTTTAAAATTTTTAAATTTAAATAAATCCACAATAAAACAAAATTTAAAAAATCTGTCCCATGCGTTTGTAGAACAAACTGTTGGCTACAAAATGAGACTACAGTCATATCTGTATCTTAAGCACAGGCTTCAATAAATATTCCTAAAAATTTTCATTCAAATATAGAAAATTTTTAGAAATTTATTTAATTTTGAATAATTTCACTAAAAAGTAATATTTCAAAAATCTGTCCCATGCGTTTGTAGAACAAACTCTTGGCTACAAAATGACACCTTAACCATTTCTGTAGCACAAGCACAGGCTTCAATAAATATTCCTAAAGATTTTTATTCAGATATGGAAAAATTTTTTAAAAATTATTTTAAAATTTTTAAATTTAAATAAATCCACAAAAAAACAAAATTTAAAAAATCTGTCCCATGCGTTTGTAGAACAAACTGTTGGCTACAAAATGAGACTACAGTCATATCTGTATCTTAAGCACAGGCTTCAATAAATATTCCTAAAAATTTTCATTCAAATATAGAAAATTTTTAGAAATTTATTTTAATTTTGAATAATTTCCTTAAAAAGTAATATTTCAAAAATCTGTCCCATGCGTTTGTAGAACAAACTCTTGGCTACAAAATGACACCTTAACCATTTCTGTAGCTCAAGCACAAGCTTCAATAAATATTCCTAAAAATTTTTATTCAGATATGGGAAAATTTTTTAAAAATTATTTTAAAATTTTTAAATTTAAATAAATCCACAATAAAACAAAATTTAAAAAATCTGTCCCATGCGTTTGTAGAACAAACTGTTGGCTACAAAATGAGACTACAGTCATATCTGTATCTTAAGCACAGGCTTCAATAAATATTCCTAAAAATTTTCATTCAAATATAGAAAATTTTTAGAAATTTATTTTAATTTTGAATAATTTCCTTAAAAAGTAATATTTCAAAAATCTGTCCCATGCGTTTGTAGAACAAACTCTTGGCTACAAAATGACACCTTAACCATTTCTGTAGCTCAAGCACAACTTCAATAAATATTCCTAAAAATTTTTATTCAGATATGGGAAAATTTTTTAAAAATTATTTTAAAATTTTTAAATTTAAATAAATCCACAATAAAACAAAATTTAAAAAATCTGTCCCATGCGTTTGTAGAACAAACTGTTGGCTACAAAATGAGACTACAGTCATATCTGTATCTTAAGCACAGGCTTCAATAAATATTCCTAAAAATTTTCATTCAAATATAGAAAATTTTTAGAAATTTATTTAATTTTGAATAATTTCACTAAAAAGTAATATTTCAAAAATCTGTCCCATGCGTTTGTAGAACAAACTCTTGGCTACAAAATGACACCTTAACCATTTCTGTAGCACAAGCACAGGCTTCAATAAATATTCCTAAAGATTTTCATTAAAATATAGAAAATTTTTAGAAATTTATTTAATTTTGAATAATTTCACTAAAAAGTAATATTTCAAAAATCTGTCCCATGCGTTTGTAGAACAAACCCTTGGCTACAAAATAACACCCTAACCATTTCTATAGCTCAAGCACAGGCTTCAAAAAAAATTGTAATTTAACCACAATCAAGTTTAGTTTAATAGAAATATAATTTCATGTTTAAATGCTTTTTTTAAATTTTATTTCTGTAATAATCTTCTTCATTGTTTATTTTCTATTAAAAAGTTGTAATTAACTCATATTTTTTTGTTTATTTGTATAAATACTGTAATAGTAAACAAATAAATAACTAATGTAAAGATTACTTGGAATTTTGTCACTGTAACTTTTATCCTAAGAAGAAAATTTTGTTTACTTCATTTTTTAGGTGTTTACACACAACTTTTTTAAAATATAATTTTAAAAATAGATTCCGCATGTTAAATTACGTATAATTGTAAATTTTTAGGGCATAATAATCATTTTAAAATTTTGACAAATTTAGATGGCAGGTTGCTAATTTTATTACGTTCATTATAATCTTTAAAAAATCTAAAGAAATTTATTAAAAAGTAATATTTTTATCTGCACAGATTTACTTTTTATCAGATAATTTTTCTTATTGTGAAGAATGTAAAGAATAATAATAAATCAATAAATTGTTTTTAATTATACAATCATGTTGTATTTACATAGCCAATAGATATTTAGAAAATACAAAATAATAAATAAACATTAAAGAAACAAATTCTTACATATTAAAAATAAATTACATTATCAAGATGTTCTGTTTTATTTCTATTATAGCACTAATAAAATGAATTTATCAAGTGATGTTATCCAAAAATTTACCACATGTATATATAAAATTACATTCAAAATTACAATATAATATTTATATTTCAGTTATGATAATATAATATGATGTTTTGAGTACATGTAAATATACGTACACTGTTCCACGTTGAAAAGAAAGAAATTCTTCATTTTAATCTAAAAATGAATTTAGAAAAAATAAACTTGCAATTTATCTAATCTAAGATGCTGGCCCAAATTCAAGCTTTTCGATCCGATTTTATTAATTTTTTTTTCCATGAAGACGGCTTTTTTAGCTTTTTGTATATAATTTTATATGATAATATTTTTTTGTTATAATTAATTAGATGAAACTTTTATTTCTTAAAGAAAGATATAAATTGCCTCGGTTAGTGTATACTTACTATTTTTTACTAATTTTTTTTAAGTTATCTTAGATATTTTTATTAATAGATTTATTATCTAATATTTTCTAGATATTATTTTAATTGTAAACGCAAATTTTTTTTATTACACTACAAAATTATTTTTAGAAATTAACATCAAGAATTCATACACTTTTTTGTACAAAATAATTTTTCAACAGATTATTGAAAATTGTAAATTTAGATTTTCTATAGAAGTATTAAGATCTAGTAAAAGTGTTTAATCTCATAATAGTAGATTAATTAAAATATTAATTAAATAATTTTATATTTAATTTTTTATGTTACGTAATGAATCATACTTTTTTAATGTTTTATAATTTTTATCAACGATACTTTACATGAGTAATTTCGATATATTACATCTAGAACAAGTTGAATCATCAACTTAGAATATAGTCTAATAGGAAGTATTAACATGACACGCCATTATCGTTTAAATAATTTGTCATGATTTCTGTTTTTGATTACATTAATTTTATATATATATATGTCGCTTTTTTGTAAGAGTTTAGTTTGCCTTTTTAAATAAAACGTATATTTTAACAGATTAAGAGTCTCATTACTAACATGGCTACTAAAAATATTGAATCTGAATTTCTAACTGCTAGGAAACTTTGTGGCTTGGAACCTTTAACTGATGAAAATTATGCTGCGTGGAAGGATACTCTTTCAGTCGTATTTCTACAAATGGGCAAAAAATTTGATGATGTTCTAGAGGGCAAGGATGATGACAAAATTTCTGCTGCTACTTTACGAACAGTTTTGTCATCAAATTTAAGAACTAAATTTCTCTCATACGATTCTACATCTGAAATACTAAAGCAATTAAAAGCACGTTATGAATCTACTCCAATGAAAGTTATTGTTGATACGATAAAAGAGTTAATTCACGTGGGGGGAAGTCCTTTAACGATGATGGATGAAATTGCAAACTGTAAAAGGAGGTTGGAGAAGGAGAATGTTATTCTACCTGACCAATTCTTTATTGGATTAACGTTGTCGAAACTAAATGATCTGGGGAATGGCTTGCTGCATGCGATAAACAAAGATACTTCTTTTTCTGCTTTCTTTTCTATGGTGGCAAGTAGTATGCAATTTATGAATGCAAACAAAGTGGAAGATTCACCTGTTGTTTTCAAAGCGTATGGTGAAAAATTAAAACCTAGTGGTATAGTATGTTTTAGATGTGGCAAACCAGGGCATATCAAACGTAATTGTCGAGTGAAATTATCAGCTCAAATTATTAGTGAAGATAAGGAAGGTTATGGTTTTGTGGCGGATAATGGTCCAAATTTTAAGTTAAAGGGTATTTATATAGATTCTGGCTGCACGGAACATATGATTACAGATAAAAGTCCACTAATCAATCTATCACCAGCTAAAAGAATTAAAATTACTTTTGCTAACAATCAAACTGAAACTCTTGACAGTGCTGGATGGTTAAATTTAGGTGGATTAATTTTAAAAAATTGTTATTATCATAAATCTGGAGTTACAAATCTTTTGAGCAGTGGTTTACTAGATGATTTAGGTTTGACACGTTACTCTGATAAAGGTTTGGTTGGTATTTCTGATGGTTGTGTCTTTGTTCCAATTAGGAGAGTTAACAGGCTATATGAAGCATTGGTAGATAAGGCATATAAGGTTGGTGTTAATGCAGGTATTGTTGATTCTGGTATTTCTATGGCGAAGTTATGGCATCTTAGACTGGGTCATCCAAATAGGTTTGCACTTAAAGATACAGCAAATGTTGATCTTGTAGAGAAATGCGAAGTATGTTGTTCACAAAAAATTAAGAAGATTCCTCATAAAAAGAGTACAATTTCTACAGCTCCACTTCAACTTCTATTTGCTGATATTGGATTTCCTAAATGTGGTAAAGGTTTGGAAGACTATAGTTGTTATCTTATAGTTGTGGATGATTTTTCAAAGATTATTTGTGTACGCTCACTTAAGGACAAATCAGCTTTAACAGTAAAAGATGCTTTGGAAGATATTATAGTTTGTTTAGAATCGGCGTGTAAACAGAAAGTGGTACAATTAAGAACTGATAATGGGTGTGAATTTAAAAATAGTATTCTATCACAGTTTCTCTTAAAGAAAAATATTTCAATTCAATATACAAATGTTGAATGTCCTCAGCAGAATACAGCTGAAAGGTATAATCAAACATTGAAACTATGCACTTCAACGCTGATGTATACTATGAATATACCTGTTATGTATTGGCCGGAGATTATAGTGAGTGCGGCGTATCTCCGTAATCGCATAAGAGGTCCTGATGGTTTATCTCCTCTTGAAAGAGCAGGATTACAGTTAGATATTGGCAATTTGAAAGTTATTGGCTGTATGGTATTTGTTAAAAATCTTGATATTGATGTTACTTTGCTTGATAAATCTCAAGTGGGCATTTTAGTAGGTTTTGGTAAAAGTTCTGTCTCTTATCGTATTGCTTTATTATCTCAACGTAAAATTATTGAATCTTGTAATGTAACCTTTTTGGAAGATAAAAACTTTTTAGATGCAAAGAAACATGTTTTAGAATTTAGACAATCCAAATGTGAAGATGACTTCTTTGATGATATGAAATTCTTTAACGACAAATTACAACCAGTTTCAGAGATATCATCTCCACTTGTTGTCACTGATGTTATGGACAAAACTGTTGACAACAGTAGTGAAATTAAAAATGATAGTATTGCTTCAAGAGTTACAGGTAGAAGGAGACAGGTCAATTGTATGGCTATAGTTGATATATCAGAGAAAGAAGCTCTGATGGATGATAAATGGCTTAAAGAAATGCAAGATGAAGTTAAAAAATTAACTACTTTTGATGTTTATGAAACAGTTGATAGAAAATATGCTAGTGAAGTTTTACCTGGCCGTTGGGTGTATACTAGGAAGCCTGATGGATCATTGAAAGCGAGATATGTAATTAAAGGGTTTAAGCAAGAAGCTGAAATTATCAACTTTAGTCCGACGACGGCTTATCTTACAATACGATTATTTCTTATATTGGCATCAAGTTTAAATTTTAAAGTGGCGACGTTAGATATAAGCTCAGCATTTCTTCAGAGTGGTTTAAGTGAAAATATTTTTGTTGAAATTCCTCTCTGTTGCAATGAAGAAAAATCTAAAGTATGGAGGTTAAAAAAGGCACTATATGGGTTAAGACAAGCTCCAAAGGCATGGAATAACACTGTAACTTCAATATTACTTTCTTTGGATCTAGTTCAATGTCAATGTGATTTCTCTGTCTTTAAAAATAATGACGGTACGCTATTTATAACTATTTATGTTGATGATTTTCTTTTTATTGGAAAAAATGAAAGTGTAATTGATGAATGTGTTGGTAAATTGAAAGAAAAATTAACATTAAAGTACTATGGGCTAATTAAAGAAAATGAACGAAGAAAGTTTACTGGTTATCATATTAGTCGTGTCAATGGAGCATTTAAGTTAGACATGGTTGAAAAAATTGAGGAACTTTTGCATCAATATCCAAATATCCAAGAATCAAAAACACCTTTTTATGACAAGTCTGAACTGGACGAATCTGAAAGTTTAAACGATGCAGAAGTAAAGAAATTTCAAAGTCTGCTAGGGAGTATAAGTTATATTGCCTATAATGGTAGGCCGGACATAACTTTTATCACAGCGAAAATTGCACGTAAAGCACATGCTCCAACCAAAAAATGTTGGCTTTCCTTGTTACAAATTGTGAAGTATCTTAAATTTGAGAAGGACTTGTCATTAACTTATGAAATCAACTCTAGTGGTCTTGATCTTATTACTTACTCAGATGCCTCATTTGCTACACCTCCAGATCTAGTATGTACATCAGGAATGTGTATTTATGCAGGGGGGAAGTTGGTTCATTGGAAAAGCAGTAAACAAAAATCAATTAGTAAATCTACATTTACTGCTGAACTATATTCATGTGTATCTGCAGTGGAGTATACAGTTTATGTGAAAAAATTTCTAGAATTTTTTATATCAAGAATAAACAAACCAACACTGTGTATCGATAATGTGCCTCTTTATAAGTCACTTCAAAAAGACTTTGGATATACAAGTAAAGCCAAAGCTACTGCGATAAATTTTTTATATTTAAAAAATGAACTGAATGATATGGTGCTAAAGGTAGTTTCAACTGATCTTATGAAAGCTGATCCACTGACCAAAGTTTCAAATAAACTAAAGTCTTTATTCGCAGGGGAAGTGTCATGATTTGTGTTTTTTGATTACATTAATTTTATATATATATGTGTCGCTTTTTTGTATAAGTTTAGTTTGCCTTTTTTTAAATAAAACATATATTTTAACAGTAAATAATTCTATTAAACTTCTATAAGTTTGATTTTTTAAAATGGTTTTGAAAGATAATATAAAAAAGTTATTTACAATAATTTAAATTATTAAAACATGTTAATAAAGATACTATAATATATTAATCAATGTTCTTTATAAAACATCTTACAATTTTCATCAAAATTGAAGTTTATTAATGTGTTTTTATATTTTAAATTACTATAAATTGTTTTTTTATATTATTTTTCAAAATCATTTTTAAAAATGGTTGTTTATTGTTTTTTCTTTAAATTTAAGTTGAAGAGAAATTTTTAGAGATCAAATATATCATTTGTTATTAAATAAAATTTACATCATACGTTATGAACATTAAAAAAAATTGTCAATTAATCTATTTTAAATTACAACTCAAAAAGCAATTAGTTTTTAAAGGTTAGCTAGAAAAATGAAAAAGTGAAAACAAACATAAACTCAAATAAATTTTTTTAGTTAATATACCATAAAAATTAGAAAAAAAGTAATTAAATAAATAAAATGTTATTGTTATTTTTTTGATTATTTAAAAAAATAATTTTTGTTAAAATATTTATAAGTTTACACAAATTTAACTTTTAATAAAGTAATTGATAATATATTATAAAGAAAAAGTTATATTCTAAGATTTCCATTACTTAAAAATACAATTTAAATAAAATATATATTTAATTTATATAAAATCATTATTGTTATAAATTTTATTACTCATTATGTTTTTTTGAATAAAACGGTCTGTAACTATTGCACAAAACACTATAGTTTGTTTTACTGATTGTAATGTAAAATATTTTATTAAAACAGTCTAAAATATTCATTTTTGTAACAATATTAAGATTGTATTATTTAAGAAAATTTGAATTTAAATTCAATTTGTAACCATTAACAAACTGTGTATATTTGTCAATTTATTGAAATATTGTAACAAAAAGTTTTCAGTGTTGTCAATGCCTGGAACATTCATTAGCTAAATTCAGGTTCAAAGATCAGAATTGTTGATTTTAAACGTCAAATTGTTACTTCAATGTTAAAATTAAAAAAACCTAAAGTATCAAGAGTCCGCCATATTCTTGAGACAGTAACAGGGGAAGGAAGAATTCCAAGAAGAAGATGTATTGAGTTTTATCAACAACTATCTAAAAAATTTGACTAAAACGTCGCTAGACAGAAAGCAAAGCAGGTTAAAACTAAGTGCTGTAGGTGTAAAAAATATTACTGTCTAGAATGTTTTCAGAGATTTCATTTAAAATGTAAATGAAATTGTTGTTGATGTTCTCTAACAAATTTGTATAAAAAATCTAATATGATTTTGATATTGTACAGAGAAGTAAAAAACGTGCATACCCAGGTATGCACTAGGAGGTCAACAAGTTAAAAATATCTTTGTAAGTTTGTGGTTCTAATGGAGTGTTCTATTATTTATTAATTCATAACACGTTATACCTTTGTTCTTAATTAATTTTTTTAACATTTCAGAAATGCGTCTACTTAAAAAAAAGCTCTATTTCGAATGATTTTCTACAGCTGTTTCCTTAGATTAGGAGAAAGAGGAGTCAATGGTAAAGAAGAAAAAGTAACTGCTGGTAGAGGAGGGTATAGCAGAAGAAGATTTAGAAGAGCAGTACACACAAAAACTCATAGCTATGAAACATAGTCGAGAAATTTTATTTATTTCTGTGTAAATTTTTCTTTATATCCAATAAATTATTTTAAAATATATTTGTCGTATCATTTATTTTTCTACGATTTAAAAAGAAATATTTATGATTTTTAAATTATTATGTATTAGTATATTCTCATAATATACATATACATATAAAAAATATGTGCATGTTGCACGTTTTATAATTGTATGTAATATTTTAAATAATTGACTACATATTTATTTAAAGAGTATATTATAAAAAATTTTTTGTATGTTAAACGTCTTAAAATTGTATGTAATATTTTAAATAATTTATTACATATTTGTTTAAAAAGTATATTATATAAAACATTTTTTAAAACATATTTTTAATATTTTCATCCAATTATTATAAATTTAAGATGAATTTATCTAAAATAAAACATATATTTAACGTAAAATAATTGTGTTATATAATTATTTTTTCTTTTCCATATGCTTGAAAAGAGTCAAAAATATTGTTCAAAAATGTCTTTATTAAACTAATATAATCACTTTAAAAAAGTGATTTTATACAAATAAAATGTATTTATTATGAAGTATTATTTTTAAGTAATAAACTTTGACACAAACAAAAATCTAATTGTTTTTTAAGCAAAATTAATTATTGATATAAGTGGAATTGTGTGACACGAAAAGACGATTAAAAAAAATTATAAATAAAAACTATTATAAATAAAGATTACATACGTAATTAATGTTTTATTAATTTATCTATTATTTAATATACAATTTCAATTATCTATACCAAAAAGAAATAAGAAAAAAAAATTTGTCTCTCACATAACTCTCTTCAAATTCAACCGATTTTTATGGGTAAATAGCCAAAAGATGTGTTTTTTTCTAACTAGAGGGGCTGGATTAGTTTCAAAAACTTTTGCCCAAATTATCTTTAAAAAACACTCTTTTTTGACCCCTTTTTTAGTATGGTTTTGTTTAGAGAATAACTTTCTTCAAAGTTAGTAAAAAAATTTGATTATATGTGATTTAAAAGGTACACTTTCAGAATAGTTCGGAAACATAATAATATTAAGGTTGAATAACAATTGGCTGAGTTATGGTCCAAAGAGTGGTGACTATTTGGAAAAAAAGATTTAAAATTAAAATAGCTATAAATTAGTCAAAACTTGATGAAATCATATAAAATGGTATCTGTTTTAGAGATCTACGTCTAACTAAAAAAATAAGAGTCTAACGAAGTTTATATCTTAACAACGAAAGAAGTTATGTTAATTTTTATGCCAATATTTTAGCTTTTTTTCCACTTTTTTCATAAAAATCAATTTTGTCTTCAGCATAACTTTCCTCAAACTTAATCATTTTTTATGGTTAAGTAGTCATTAGATGTGTTTTGTTCTAACTTAATGCGGAAAATGGGTTTTAAAACTTTTGGTCCATAAATGGCTAAATTGTTTTTAAAAAACATCACTTTTTCGGACAATTTTTTGCATAGTTTTGTTCCAGAAATAACTCTTTTCAAAGTTAATAAAATTTTATGGTCTATAACTTATTTGAAAGGTACAAGTATGGAATAAGGGGGAAACACAATAGCATTAGTATTGATACAAAATTGGCTAAGTTATGGGTCAATAAGTGATGACTATTTTTTTGGTAGAAACTAAAAAGTTAAACAGCTATTACTTAATGGAATCTTTATAAAATTAAGTATTTATAATCTTTTTTATATAGATATAAGTCTAACTTAAAAAATGAGACTATTGCGAAGTTTACAGCTTATCTAGAAAACGATTTATGCAATTTTTAGTATCATTTTTCTTGCTTTTTTCTATTTATTTTGTAAAAATCAATTTTGTTCCAGACATAACTCTTTTCAAACTTGATCATTTTTTATGAGTAAATTTTTATTAAAACTTTTGGATTGTATCCTATAAAATAAAACATATATAAAATATAAAGAACCATCAAAAATAATGTAGGGGATATAAAATTAACGTATAAAAAGGAGGGGGGAGATAGGTTGGTAATTTTTCCATTAATTTAGGAGATTTTGTTAATTTAAATTCCAAGTGTTCCTTCTCTTTTTTCGTTGCAAGAGAGGAACTCTTACTTATGGTTAAACATTTAAAAGTTGCATTTTTTTTAACTTAAGGCCGCCCGTCGATTCATCACTGGCTATTTTGCTTTTTTCGACATTGGTAAAATGTGTATTAACAATGAGTATTTTGTATTGTAATGTATCTTAACTGTATTAATCTTATAGTTATGGCACATTTTCTTATCTTGTTAACATATATAACCTTTTGTTATATATGAATTATGCAATAACATGAAATTTTAAAAATGATGCAAACTTTCATAGATGGCAATTTTTTATGATACAAATATATTAATGTATTATGAATACATTATTAGAAGTAAATATTAGTCAGTTTATCATTGATAAAAAATAATTTTGAGTAATAATAAAGATAATAAACAACAATAACCAGTAATATCAATAAAATTTTTTTTATTTTTATCTTTATAATATAACTATTATTAAAATTACAAAAATGCAATTGTCTAGTATATAGAGTTTAAAAATAACCTTTATGTTAAAATTACTGTAATTATTATCAATTTTTTTTTAGTTTTACAAATATATAATTATGCCCTAAATAATTATTTTCCATTAAACTTGTAAAATTAGTTTTTTAATTATTAGCTTTGGACATACTTGTAATTTATAAACTTTTATATTATAAAATCTTTTCATAAAACATAAATGTTTTTTTACTAGAATTTGAAAAATTAATATTTAAACAGAAAAAATGAGTTTCTTAATTACTATCATTCATAAACTATATTAAATAGGAATAAATGCTTGTTATTAATACTTATAATGTAATTTTTATTGTTATCATTATTGTAAATTTAAAATAAGTTATATAAAATATTTCCAGTATAATAATTTATGTAACTTTATTAAAATATTCATTAATTATACTTTGTTTACTATTATTTATTTAATAATTTCAGTAGTACTATAAAAAACAATTTATTAATTACATTAATATCTTATACTTCTATTTCGCTTTTTTATGCACTATTACTTGTCTATTTTGCTTTTTTATACACTGTTACTTGTCTATTCTGCTTTTTTATACACTGTTACTTGTCTATTTTGCTTTTTTATACCCTATTACTTGTCTATTTTGCTTTTTTATACCCTGCTACTTGTCTATTTTGGTTTTTTATACACACTGTTACTTGTCTATTTTGCTTTTTTATACACCGTTATATATAATACAAAGGAACTTTAGTCCAAATTGTTATATATTATAGTGTTAAAACAGGTGTCGAAAAAAGCAAAATAGCCGAGTCCACTTGTGGTCACACTCCATACAAGCTAGTGGTGAAACGACGTGCCGCCGATAGTTCCCGATTTTTATCTTGAAAAAAACGTTGGAGAGGAGTATATTTTTCATTATCTTTACCATATGGGGTTTGGCGAGACTTTTCTAGGACTTTCTGGATTGCTTTAGTTTTCGGGATGTTGTCATCGTACATTTTTTGTAAATCGTATTTCAAAGTTTTTACCATGCGTACGGCCTTGCCGTTAGTATAATGTTCAAACGGTATTGAAAAATGTGGTTCAATTCCTTTTGAGCATAAGTAGTCCGTTAATTCTTTACTTCTGAAATTTGATTGATTGTCGAACTGTATCATATCAAATGTTCCGGTAAGTTGAATTATTTGATCTATAAACTTTATGACTGTTATAGCACGCATGTTACTAATCCACGATGCAAACGTGTAGTTACTATATGCTTCAACCAAAGTGATAAAGAATGAAGAGTAAGCTTCACTGTACCCAATATCCACGTAAGCTTTCTGCATTAAAGAGTATTTTATCTTTCTATTTGTTTTAGGTATACGTAATTCCTTATTCTTATAGCAGGCAGAACAATTACTAAGAAAGGACTTGACAATGGTAGTGAATCCGACACAGGAAAATTTTCTTTGTATTCTTTCAACCATTATAGCATAACCTTCGTGAGATTTATGTAGTAAACGACATAAATGTGAAACGGTGGACTTTGGTATAACAATCTTACCATCTAAAGTAGTAACTAACTTATCTTGTGATATTTTGAAATTTGATAATTTTTGCATGTGTTTTGGTAAAGCTGTGATATCATTTGACTTATTTGTTCCATCTAAAAAAGTATAAAGTAATTGTATATGTTCATCACGTTGTTGAAGTTCTTGCCATTCTGGCCTAGACGGGAAAAAGTCCCAGTTGAAAGATCTATTTATTGAACATATTTGAATAGCCGGAAATTGTTCAGCATTACCAGTTTCAACTACCTTTAAACATCTGGATAGACAGTCCGCTATGAAGTTGGACTTTCCTTCCATATATTTAATTGTTTTAATACGATACTGTTGCATATGAAGTTTCCATTTATTCAGACGTGTTGAAAGATTTGGTTTAGAAAAAATGTACGTCAGACATTGGTGGTCCGTTATAATGGTTACAGGAACTCCGTACAAAATCAAATTCATGTGTGTCAATGCTGCTGAAATTGCTAATGCTTCCAAGTCGGTAGGGGGTGGTTCTTTTCACTCCCATGTAAAGATCGATTAAACATGGCAATAATTTTCATGTCTCCGTTCACCTTTTGAAGCAAAACTGCGCCTATTCCAATTTTGCTAGCATCTGTTAGGAAGAATGGCCAAGATTCATCTAGAACTTTAGCAAAGTTAGGTGCAGTTAGAATGGGGGCTTCAAGAAGACTCTTCTTTACTTTCTGGAAGCTTTCCAGAGCTTGTTCAGTCCAGGTGAAGGTTGGTTGAGTGGAAAGATCATATAATGGTTTTGAATCAATTGTATAGTTCTTTAAAAATCGACGTAGGAAGTTTGCAAGACCAAGGAATGACAACAATGTTTTCTTATTTTGTGGTATTGGAAAGTCCATTACCTTTCTTAATTTTTCTGGGGACATAGCAAGACCGGAAGAAGTAAGTCTCATACCTAAGTAACTAACCTCTTTTTGTAAAAATTTTGACTTCTTAAGATTCAATTTTAGTTCGTATTTTTGTAGTAATTGGAAGATTTCATTTAATATTTGAAGGTGTAAAGTTGTAGAAGAAGTGGCAACTAAAATGTCATCGATATAAATGTAGACATCAGTGGGATATTTTTCTAAAACAGGCTTGAGAACCATTTGCATGATTTTTTGGAAAATCCCAGGGGCTACTGATAACCCAAAAGGTAAAACAGCAAACTGGTAGTGTTTTACTCCAAAATTAAAAGCTGTGATCACTTGAGCTTCTGGAGAAAGTTTCAACTGCCAATATCCTTTATTAAGATCCATTGTGCTAAAAACCGATTTGTTTTCCAACTGTACAAAAATATTGTCAATCAACGGTAACGGTAAATTTTTATAACGTATATGTTGATTAACTTTAACAAAATCCAGGCACATACGGATAGAACCATCTGGTTTCTTAACAGGAAGGATAGGTGAGTTGTATGGACTCTCACTTTCAACTATTACGCCCATCTGTTCCATTTCTTTTATTTGTACTTGCAGATCTTGAAAAACTGCTACTGGAATTGGACGAGACTTCTGTTGTACAGGTTTTTCATCAAGTAGTTCAAAAGTAATTGGTGGGATTTTTGACGATGGTTTATGAAACCCTGAGGAAGCAACTACATCATAATATGACAATAATTTCTCAACAGTTGTATCCGGACTTATATTATTTACTGACCATAATCTTTGCAATTTGGATTGAAGTGTAGGAGATTTTGATAGTGCATTAGTTCCTAAAATAGCATCGATGTTATTTAGTGATTGTACAACTAACATGGGTACCAAAATATCTTCTACTAATAGTTCCACCGATCCAAGAAGATGTAAAGGTTGATTTTGCACGTCGCTGACTATGATACGAGGATTTTTCTTAATGACTGGAAGTGGATGTATTTCTTTTACTTTAGAGATTGTAATGAGTGAAACTTCAGCTCCTGAATCTAGAAGACAATTACTTTCTTTACCTTGTACATTACATACAACTACACTTTTTTTACCATTTAAGACAAGGCGATAAACATTTAAGATTTTATTATCATCATCAATAATATCTATGGGTTTATCACATTCAATTAAGTTTACTTTTTTACGAAAATCTTATTTTGTAGTTGATGGACCAGTATTCTCTTTTTTATAGGTAGGATCACGTTGAGTTTCTTTCTTTAATGCTGCCAAGACTTTAGCTTTCAATAAAGAATTTTCTCTATTTGATGAACAGTAGTAGTCGAAGATTTCATCGTAACGTTTTAATCCTTTTGCAGCGGCCAACCAATACTTAGCAATTTCTGAATCTGGCAAATGACGAAGCTCAGATAGTTCGTTAATCCATCCTTGAAGACGGTTGATGTATTGTATTGGTGAATCTGCCTTTCTACTATTGTTGATCAGTAATTGCTCCAAGATAATTTCTCTCCTCTTATTTGAAAAGTTGGGCTTGTAGTTTTCTATCCAGGCATCAGCAAATTCTTTGAAGTTATTGTAATCCTCAATTTTCAATGCTTTATAAGCAATAAGAGCTCCTCCTGATAGATATTCTTTAAAAAGTTGGTGTTGCGAAGTTGTTTCTAACCCGCCATAACGCATTTCAAACTTTTCTAAGAATTCACGAGGATTCTTGTCATCATAAGGTTGAAGAACTGGTAAATCGACTTTTTCTTTGCCAGAACATTTTGTACCATCTTTCATTCTTCTCTTTAAGCATCCATACTTGTATGCAAGAGTGAAGATAAGAGGCATGTGTTCAGCGAGAATGTCTTTATTTGCATCAGTAATTTGTTCAGATCAATTTCGCCTGTAGCATCACATATATCCGCCAAGAACATTCCTCGTTGTTGTGCATCTGCAGACTCTGTTTTGATTGATTCAATCGGTGGAACCTCCATGTTGTAACCTTTGCTCATAGCTAAGGCTATGAGTTTAGCACCAAAATCCATTTATTTCAGTGAAGACTAAACTGATTTATTATAAAAAACATGCTTTTTAAATAGAAAATAATATAATTAAAATTATCATAATAAAATTATTAATTAGCATTTATAAATATTTATATTTAAATATTACACTCTTTAAATAAATATGTAGTCAATTATTTAAAATATTACATACAATCATAAAACGTGCAACATGCACATATTTTTTAAATGTATATGTATATTACGAGAATATACTAATACATAATAATTAAACAATCGTGAATATTCTTTTTTAAATCGTAAAAAAATAAATGATACTACAAATATATTTTAAAATAATTTATTGGATATAAAGAAAAATTAACACAGAAAAAATTAAAATTTTTCAACTATGTTTCATAGCTATGAGTTTTTGTGTGTAACTACCAATTCATAATATTTTGAATAACTATTATTCTAAATAAACATTTTAAAATATTTTTAAAAATTTTGTATATTTAATTTTATTTCTACATTTTTTATGTTTGAGATACGGACGGTTAATGATCAAAAATAGAACAACAACATAAATATTTTTGTTAGAAAAATATTATCAATGTCGAAAAATTAAATAAACAGGTCAAAATCTCTAAATTGATAAATTGCTTTGAAAATAGTTAATGTTTGACTAATCATAACTTCCAAATTTAATTGTAATTAATAGTACTATACTCATTCGAAAGATATTTGTTTATTCTATCAGAATAATAATGAACGAACTTTAAAATTACTTCATCTAAATGTTATTGTTAAAAAATTCAGAATTTCAAAAAAAATAATAGTTTTTTTTTTCTACATTAAAAAATCCGACATCGTTGTTGAACTTTTATATGTTAATGATGTTTCAAAATTTGTAAAAAACAAGATATTCTTTTATAATCAATAGCAATTATAAAAATAGTTTTTTGTAAAAAAAAATTGGCATGAAATTGAAAAATGTACCTAAACTTTAAAGATCTATAGCCTTGTTTTGAATCTAAATTTCTTTATGAAACCTGTAAAACAATAATGCTATGTATTTCAGTTATAAAGTAGTTATAATACTACATTTGTGTTCTAAAAATAAGTAAAGTTATAAACTCGAATATCTGGAAGGTTTTACACACGTTGTTTTGTATTTTTGTTTTTTATGAAACCATTTTAAACTTTTTATTCATTTAAAAAAAAAACTTGTAAGAGATATAATGAAAATCGAAATGTTTTAGACTAAATATTTATAATTTAATTTACAAATGAAAAAAATAATAAAAAAATTTTTGAATAGCAATTGAAATTGTAAATTTTTTTAACTTGTTTTTTGTAGAGTTTAATATTGATATGATAAAGTCAACAAAGTTGTAAAGTTTTTCTAATCTAAGATAAATATAAAGTTTTTGCAACCCGTACGCTGATTGGTCAAAAATCAATCTTTAATTTTAAGAAAAGAAGAGTGAAATGTTGATTTCAAATAAACTACATGAAAACATGAAACATTTCACTGACTTGATTTCATTTATAACTTTGTTTATTACGCAAATTATCTTTTAATGCTAAGCGTTAATATTCTTACTCATATTAAATAAATACTTATAAGCTTATACTATATTGTTTTTAAAAAATTTATGTTTTTTCATTTAAGTTTATTAAAAACTTTACTATATATTCCGATTGATTGTTCGTTCTTTTCTAGTACACTTTAAAAACAAACAAATCATATAAATTTTAATTATTTAATAAAAATCTGATTTCTATAATAATATAATTTTTTTAATCTATGTAAAAATAATATTAATATTTATCTTTAGCTCTATTTGCTGTTCTCTGATTAATAAAAATTTAAATATTAATTTTTCAATAATTTTTGTATTGTAATTTCTAGTATTTAAGGATGATTTATTTCTAAAACATTAAAGTAAAATATTTAAAAATGAAAGTCATTAATACATTAACACTACTTATAATTATTTTAACATCTAAAACGCTTGTATCTCCTAAAGAATTTCCTGTTTTCTATATTTATATTAATGCCAAACCTAAATGTCTTTGTCCTAATGACCAAGTAGAACTAAGATTGACATCAATTGAATTGAAACATAGTTTTCCAAGAGGGAGCTGCGAAAACAAGGAAAGAATTTTTGCAATAATAGGTAAAAGTGATTTGACAAGTAAGTACATAAATGAGAAAAATAATTAATTTATTTAAAAGATCTTACGCTTGCATTCCAGCATACAGAAGGTGGTTCAACATTTAAAACAATAAACAAAATGAACGTTAATACACAATGTTCTCGCATTGAAATTAACAGGGCCTTTTTTTTCTATGAATATACTATATATGATTTTACTTGTGATGAATCTAAAATAATGTAAAGCCTGCACAGAAAAAAAAAGCATATTTTGTATCCTTAATAATGTAAATAATTTTAAAATTTTTATTTTTTGTTCAGTCAAATTTAATATTTATTTATTCTTTTTTGACTGACAATATTTTGTTAAATATGTAATGAACGGTTGACTGGAAAAGAGTGAAAACCAATCTATTCAACAAAGACAACTAAAAATCAAATATTTACGCATCAAGTAATATCAAGGCCTTCTGAGGAGTATATAAGAAAGAGAATTTATATAAAATATGTTGTTAGTGATTTCGGTATATCAATAAACATCTATTATAATATTAATATTTCTGCATTCATAACATGGAGGTTCCACGTTGAACTAATTTATTCCTGCGTCCGCTAAAAATTTACTATTCTCGAGATTGGATGATACTGCTATTATTCGTCTATAGCAGATATATTATATGTACTATATGGGTATAACTTTATAATTGAACATTGCAGACCTTTGACGCATGAAGACGATATTTCGCCGGACTAAACGCAATGATGCGGACATTTTAAGTTTTGAAACTGCAGTTGAAAAGTTGAAGCCTCAATGGCGCAAGAATCAAGAGGACGCTCTTAACAAAAGCGCAGAAGAACAACAAGAGGTTTATCAACACATGAAGCAGGAATTTGACAGCCTACGCAGAAAATATGGAATCACAGCCGAATTACAACCACCAATATTCAAATTCAAAGTTACAGATACCACGGAACAACAAAACAAATTGAATCAGGATTTAATGAAGAACATACGACCAGATGGACTTTTAGTACCTTTTAATGGCACATCAGTACGCGACTTGGAAAAATGGATTAACCAAACATTGAACATGCTTAAGACGATTGCCTTGACCGAAGAACGTATTCCCCTAATGATGAAAATTGCTAAGAATTACTTGAATAAGCTCATACCAGATGGAAACAGATTTGATAACATTATGAAACGTGCATGGACTAACAAAGAAGATGACATTGAAACAATATTTAACAAAATGATGAATATTCTACATTCTTCTGGAATTGCTGAAAATGAGAAATGTAAATTGGAAGCACCAATACTTGGTCAGAATGAATCCGTTTTGAATTATAGCAAACGCTTTGAAGAATATCATAAGCAACTGGAAGGAACAGATGAATTCAACAGAATTATTCATGCTGATACTATTAGTACGAGACTTTATGTTCTTTTATTAAAAGGATTGAACAATTTTATTAAGAAACACCTTCCAATACCAGGTTTACAAAAGATGAAGTATGAAGAAGTTATTGAAAAACTTACAGAAGTAGAAAATACTGCCTTAATATTCGGAGATAGTAACCAGATTAATGCTATTAACAACCAACGTCCATTCAAAAAGAAATTTTTTAATAAGAACAACAGAAACTACAAACCCCGTTACAATATGAATTCTTCTAGTTACAAGAAAAATTTACCACATGGTAACAATTATGAAAAGAAAAATACGAACAACTCATATAAAAAGAAACCATATACCAGCTATAAATCGAACAAATACAGCTCTAAACGCAACCATATGAACAACATTGAAGCGACCAATTCTAGACTTGATGAGACATGCAACCAATTAAAAGAACTAACTTTGGTTATTAAGAATGCCTTTACAATTTGTATTTTGATATTTTGCTTATGTCTACCACTTACTGGAGCAACCAATGTTGTATGCTTAACAGAGCCGAAGAACTTTAAATTGTTATACAAAAATTATAGAAATTTTATAAAGGACGATGCTTTGCCAATGCAAATATACAGAATGCCTAGTAGTTGTATGTTGACAGATCCCAGTGTTTATGTGAAAATTAATTCCATATATATAAATGACAAAGATAATTCAGAACTTCAATTGCACAATACAGAAGCAATGTGTGATACTACCAAAATATTTGAAGATATAAATGGTAATAAATATGGTGTTGTACCTATCATTACTAATAGCTATAAAGTATCTGCTGTAAAAAGAGCTAGTCACTACTTGGAATATTTTGATAATTTTGAAAGTACAGAGAAATGCCCTGACATTGTTGAACTGTCAAATGATCCACCAGTGAAGGTAGAACCAATAATCCCATCACAGCTGCCTGCCGCATCAGATACGTCAATAGTACTTAGAAAACGACCCCCAATCGAACAAACAGATGATGTTGTAGTCAAGATACGTAAATCTACTGACGATGAATTAGCACGATGTGAAGATGATAAGTTACAATTAAAGAATGCATTAAGCAAGTTGGAACTTGAGAAGGAACAATGGTTGAAGGACAAAGCGTCATTGGAGCGAGCAATCCAAGAGCAAAATACTAAATATGAAAGTTTACGATTAAATTTACAATCACAACTGGATCAGAAAGATAAGGACATTCAAACATTAAATAGCCGGATAAGTGACTATCAAACGTCTGTTTCGGAGAGAACACAACAACTTCGGAATTTGCAACAACAACTGCAATCTTTATCTTCATCTGTGAAAGCAAACGATCCTAAGGATTTACTTCAAAAATTGCACAATCTGGAAACATATATGAATAACTTTAAATGTCCCACAATCCCAACACTATCTTGTCCACCTTGCGATCTTAAAAACGTTAATGCCAATCTGAATAATTTGAAACATCGAACATCAACAGATCTGGATAAACGCATATCTGGAATTGAAAATAGCATGACGAAACTTGAACACGCGATAAATTCCTATACACCTACTATTGATGTACGACCAGAAATAAACGAATTGCACACAGCTATATCAGAGATTCCTACAATTTTGAAACAACTGAAAGAAGAAAATAACGAAATCAAATTGTCTACTTCTGCAACATCGGTAACTTGTCACTGTGCAAACTCACCTGATTTATCGGAATGGTTAACAAACATACCAAAAACAGGTATTGAGGAAACCATGACAGGTATGCCTAGTAGCATTGTAGCAATTATTTCTATTATTATGACATTATTGACTAAACATGGAATTCATCATTTTCGAGATAAGTTTAATTCACAACCCACCAGAACAAGAGAAGAAGTCCCATTGTATATTGTAGACGATTCACCCAAATATCGTTCGATTCAAGTACGAACAGATGAGAAAATGGAAATAAACGAAATACTGCATGAAGCAAGTCCTATTATTACTTTAAATATTGGCACTACACGTTTGGATACACTAATAGATACTGGAGCTAATCTCAATGTAATACACTGGAATAGTATTGAACAATTAAGTGATAAATACAAAAGTGAGATAAGAACTACAACACAGAGAGCACGTGCTGCGAATGGACAGCCTATGAAATTTGAGGGAGAAGTTGATGTTTATTTAACAATTGGAAATAGACATATTGCAGTACCAACTCTCATAAGTAAAGAAATTAATCATGATTTCATAATTGGAAGGCAAACATTAAAAGAAATGGGAGACAGTACACTTTTTAACTGGAAACGTGGAAGAATAGAAATAGGAAATCATTTCTATGATATCAACAATTCATCTAAGGTATATTCAAAAAAGAAAGTTACATTACCACCCTATTCATCAAATATTATTCATTGTGGATTACAAGCAAACAATTTTCCTTATGAAAACGGTTATTTTACTGTGAATGATACATTCAGGAAGGATAATCTTCTACTAACTTGTAACCAGATAGGTAATATTCATAATAATATGTATGCGGTATTAGTAATCAACATGGGAAACAATCCCGTCACGTTACCAAAAAATAAGCAAATTGGAAGAATTGCCGGTATTATAGCTGAAACTGATAATTCTGTTACTATCAAAGGAGAGGAGCTAATACCTGATGGAGGAGATTGGGAAGAAAATCTACTACCGTATCCTGTGAATAAGATCTTGTCAGATAATGAATTACTTTCACTTATTAACTGGAAGGACTGTAATTTATCAAAAGAAAATATAAAGAAACTAAAAAGAATCATCGTTAAGTACAAAAGAGCTTTTCATGAATATGATGGCAAGATAGGGAGATACAAAGGGAAAGAAAAGTTGACTATCCGACTGAAAGACAAAAATTCATTACCAAAACCTATAAGAGCACAGCAATTGTCGAGAGAAAAAGAAGCTGAAATTGAACGTCAAATAAAGCAGATGATTGAAGAAGATATGATAGAACCATCACGTAGTCCCTATCTTTCAAGAGTTGTATTAGTTAAAAAGAAAGATTCAAATTGGCGCTTTGTAGTGGATTTTCGAAGAATCAATTCATTAGTTGAAGCACAGAGTCATCATATACCAAAAATACAAAATATTCTCAACGAAGCAGCCGGAAAACGATTTTATTCAACATTCGATTTAAAATCTGGATTTCACCAAATAGCTTTGGATTCATCATCTAGGAAATTAGCTTCATTTGTTACCCATCAAGGTATCTTTAGTTATAAAGTTATGCCTATGGGATTAACGGGAAGCCCAGACGCATTTCAAAGAATTATGGAAACTGTTCTTTTCGGACTTGTAAACACTTTTGTATACATCGACGACATTTTGACAGCCTCAGATGATGAGAAAGAACATTTAGAGAATATTGAAGCAATCCTTAAACGTATACAAGACAACGGTATGAAGATATCATTGAAGAAAAGTAGTTTTGGTCTATTACAAATAAATTACTTAAGTTATACTATTGACTTTCATGGAATTACGCCAAACCAAGACAAAATAGCGGCTTTGGAAAAGAAACAGACTCCAAAAACGGCTAAAGAAGTAAAATCATTCATGGGAGCTGCATCCTATTTTCGCAGACACATACCAAACTTTGCACGTATCGCTGAACCATTGTATCGTATTACTAATGAGTTCATTTGGACTGCAGAACAGGAAACTGCTTTTCAAAACATAAAGAAAGCTTTATTAAACGCAACTTGTCTTAAGAAACCAGATAGTCGTGGAACGTATGAAATACAGACGGATGCATCTAATCAAGGAATTGGAGCTGTTTTAATTCAAGAAAATCGCCCTGTAGCATTTATATCAAGATCATTAACAAAAAGTGAAAAGAATTATCCGCCTATCAAACTTGAAGCAATTGCCCTAATATACGCACTACGTACTTTTAGAAGTTACATTTATGGAAAACAGACACAAGTTTACACTGATCATAAGCCTTTATTGGCCCTGATAAAGAATAAGAATTTAAAAGGAATATTGGAACGCTTCCAACTCGCTATTATGGAATTCGATGTTAAAATCGACTACGTCAAAGGTCCTGATAATCACATGGCAGATTATCTTTCAAGAGAAACGTTTAACCTCATAGCAGCCCTAGATGCTGCATTTCCAGTAATGCAACAATCATATAATACATCCTATAACATCAAAAATTTCATTCATTACTACACGGCAAAAAATAACTTTAAGTACGACGGTAAACCTCTGGTCACCGTTCGGAACAAAAATCGTTTCTACGTTCCAGAAATACTACGAGAGGAGCTTTTACTTAGGTATCACAAACACCCACTTCTTGGGAGCCACTTTGGATATCAGAAATGTGCTGAATACTTTCAAAGAATTTTCTATTGGCCTGAAATGATAAAAGATATGAAATCAGTTTGGGAAAATTGTTCTGAATGTTTAGCAAATAAAGAGCAACCCAATAGAAAAATTGCTGTCGTAAAGAAGCATTTAGAAAGACCCAATGAAATATTCAAAACATTATCCATAGATTATGGTGTCATAGAAGAAGGAAAATATGTTCTCGCTGTGGTGGATGAATTTACCAAATTTGCACAAGTAGCTATCACAACTAATCAAGGAGCTTTAACAACAACTACAGAATTAATGAAAATGTTTTGTAATTTTGGATTTCCACAAACAATCAGAAGCGACAATGGGCCCACCTTCAAATCAACGAAGTTTGTCGCCTTTCTCAAAGAGTTAGGAATTCAACATCTCACTTCATCTGCTCACCACCACAAAGGAAACAGCATTGCTGAACGATTTATAAGAACAATCAGAGAACGATTGAGATTCTATGACGTATCCAATAATACTATTTACATGTGTGTTTTTGCTCACAACAACATGAAACACACCACAACAAACATGAGTCCAATGTCTATAATACTGAACACAAAACCTCATCCAATTACGGGATCACCAATCCATACGAAAATGAGTGGTATTTTGGAACTTTTTAAGAAGACTACACCACAAGAACAAATAACCAACCCCGAACTATTACAAGTAGGTGAAAAGGTATGGAAACGTATTATGAATACTAGAACAACTAAGCACAAGAATACACCTAAACTTGACGGACCTTATGTTATTGTGAAACACATTTATGGTGATACTTACATCATACGTAAGATCACGGGGAAAGGAAGACTGACGGGACAAGAATTAAAAGTAAATGCTGAGATGCTAAAGAAGGAAAGTAACTCAAACCAACATTAAGACCCCACCGTCAGAAAATATGTAAACAAAACTTATAAAACATTTCAAAAACAATTTAAAATTGAAAAACCAATGGAGTATAATAATCAACAAATTTAATAAAGAAAAGGAAGAAGAACAGAAACAATTTAGAATTTTATTATGCTTCTATCTCCTTTCTTCTTACGAAACCGCCATCCTCACTTCTTTCCTCATATGCTGGAACGACAGGATCAGCAGCACTAGAATTTAAGAAATAGAAAATGATAAAAAAAGAAGTAGAAAACTCACAAATTAAAGCCAACTTGACGGCCCTGTGCTGAATAGAAAGCACCCATAACAACCCTTCTATTCTGGATATGTTGAGAAGGACGAAAGTGACGGATGAGCCGGCCCACAACCAACATAATCAAAATAGTTGATACAATTGAAAATCCAACAGCCAAAATTAGTGTTTGTTGATCATAACACTCCATTAACAAAAAAAATATATATATATATATAACTAAAACATTAAAAATTTTATGTAATACTAACGAAAAACTATATACAATCAAAAGAATATCATGTTAATAAGAAAATGAGAAAAAACTTTAAATAAAGACACCTGTATCAAAGAATGGCTAAATATCAAACAAGCCATGCTAAAATGCAGAGGTATTTATAAAAGGTTTATAATAAGAGCCTAGAAGAAAGAAGGAACCAAGAAAGAAAAAGAAAATAACCAATATCAAAAAGAGATTAACAAAAAGAAAGAAGTTAACTTACTAATGAAAAGAACTGAAGAGAGTTGATCAAGGAAATTGATGATCACAAAATATTAGTTGACAATTAAGAATAACTGAAGAATATCAAGAAGTATGGAGATCCAATGGAAGAATCTCCATAGCGAGGGGATGTAATGAACGGTTGACTGGAAAAGAGTGAAAACCAATCTATTCAACAAAGACAACTAAAAATCAAATATTTACGCATCAAGTAATATCAAGGCCTTCTGAGGAGTATATAAGAAAGAGAATTTATATAAAATATGTTGTTAGTGATTTCGGTATATCAATAAACATCTATTATAATATTAATATTTCTGCATTCATAACAAATATTATCACACATTACTGTTTTTTGCGAACACACAAACGTTTTTTTCGTCATTTCGCGGATCAAATTTAACAAAATACGGACCACTTTATCAATTCATGGACCAGCTGTCAAAACACGAACCATCTTATCAAAGTAGAAACAATGTCAATACATAATTAAATAATTTTTTAATAAACTATTGTTTAATTTTTATATTTAATAATTTTTATTTTGTAAATAAAAAGTTAGTTTTATATTTAATAAACTTTTTTTCAGTTAATTTTTTAAATTTAAAAATGGTCTTTGTCATATATTTGGTTTGCTCTAAAAGTGATAAAATAAATCATATTGTACAATGTCATAGGCATAAATATAAAGTCCAATCCAATGCTGTAGACGTACTAAAGAAATCACAGAAAAAATTTTTTATCTACTTTAATAAATGTTATTTTAAAGTAGAAGCAAAAAAAATTATAGTGAATGTTGTCATTTGAATACTAGGTGATATGGATGATAATGTTTTGATGACATTAATAGTATATAAATAGTCAACTTTATATTGTTAGTTAGTTTTTAGTATTTTAAATAAACTCTCTTATAATTACTAACTATTAATTTATATTTATCACTAGGTATATTTTTTAATAACTTTTACTTCATGATTCCTTTCTTAAAAAATTTATACAGGGTGGCCCACCTAAAACTCTCCAGACATTTGCATATATATCTCCACGCATAAATAAGCTACAAACATGGTATTATAATCATTTTGTAGCTGAAATATATCCCATCCTAAATCTATTGACAAATCAACAAAATGTGGATTCTACTTGGAGTTATGGGCTATTGAAATTTAGGTGCATTTTTCGACTTTCACTAAATGTAACTTTTTTATTTGGAAAGATTGTTTAAAAATTGTTGCAGATTCTGAAAGTACAAAGTCTTTTGTACTAACCTCCAAAATTACATAAAAATTAAAGTACAGCAACTATGTTAAATTTTTAAATAAAAGTTAAAAATCTTGATTTTTTCCAAAAAATCGATGTTTTTTGAAAATAAAATCTTAATCAGGTAATTTTTAAAAATGTTTTATTGATATTCTGATAGAGTAAGCAAAGCTCTATCGAATAAGTATAGTGTCACTAAATTTGATTAAGTTTGAAGAAAGTTATGAATAGTCAAAAATTGACCATTTTTTACAATAATCTATACCAAAAAGAAATAAGGAAAAAAATTTTGTCTTTAACATAACTCTCTTCAAATTTAACCGATTTTGATGGATAAATAGTCAAAAGATGTGTTTTTTTTAACTTAGGAAGTAAAATGGGTCTTAAATGTTTTGGGCCATAATTGGCCAAGTTATTTTCAAAAAACACTCTTTTTTTGGGCCTTTTTTACATAGTTTTGTTACACGACTAACTCTCCTCAAAGTTAACAAAATAAATTGATTTATATATCATTCGAAAGGTAAAATTCTAGAATAGTTCACAACCTTAGTGATATTGGATTTGATTTATAATTGGCCGAGTTATGGCCCAAAGAGTGGTGACCATTTTGAAAAAACATCTTAAAAGTTAAATAGTCATAACTCAGTCATAACTTGACGAAAACAAACAAAATAGTATCTATTATATAGATCTATATCTAACTTAAAAAATAAGGGTCTAACGAATTTTTTAGCTCAACTACGAAAGAAGTTATATAAATTTGAATGTCAATTTTTTTGCCTTTTTTCTATTTTTATTGTAAAAATCAATTTTGTTCCAGACATAACTCTCTTCAAACTTGATCAATTTTTATGCTTAAATACTCATTTGATGTATTTTTCTTCAACTTAGTGCGGAAAGTGGGTCTCAAAACTTTTGGTTCACAAGTGGCCAAATTATGTTTAAAAAATACCACGTTTTTAGACACTTTTTTGCATAGTTTTGTTCCAAAAATAACTCTTTACAAAGTTAATGAAATTTTTTGGTTTATGGCTTATTTGAGAGATACAACTTCAGAATAGTGCGGAAACACAACACCATTTGAATTGATAAAGAATTGGCTAAGATATGGATCAATTAGTGATGACCATTTTTTTGGTAAAAATTAAAAAGTTAAATAGCTATTACTTAAAGGAAACTTTATAAAATAAAATAACTATGGTTTGCTTATACAGATTTAAGTCTAACTTAGAAAATGAGACTATTGTGAAGTTTACAGCTTATCTAGAAAACGATTTATTCCAATTTTAGTGTCATTTTTCTTGATTTTTTTTGCTTTTATTGTAAAAATCAATTTTGTTCCAGACATAACTCTTTTCAAACTTGATCAAATTATATGGTCAAATAGTCATTTGATGTATTTTTTTTCAACTTAGTGCGGAAAATAGATCTCAAAACTTTTGGTCCACAAGTGACTAAATTATGTTTAAAAAGTACTACATTTTTAGACACATATTTGCATAGTTTGTTCCGAAAATAAATCTTTCCAAAGTCGATAAAATTTTATAGTTTACGACTCATTTGAAAGGTGCAAGTCAGGAATAAGAAGAAAACTTAATATTAAAAGAATTGACTATAAGTCGCCCAAGTTTTCGACCAAATTTTGTACATGATTTTTTTCAAATATTTATGATAAAATATATAATATATGGATATTCAAATTATTTATTGTACAACTGATATAAAATTTAAATAAATTAGATAAATATTGTAATTTTTATCCATCAAAAATTTATATAAGAGTTGCTTTTTTCTGATTTCATCCATAAAATTTTATATATAAAATATATTGAATATATTATGTCAAAGATGTTTTTGGCATTTTCTCAAAATTTTACTATATAAATTAATTAAGAATTAGAGATTTTTGTTAATCAAAAATATATGATAAATTTATATTGAAATTTTCAAGATGTTATTTATTTACTCTATAGGAATTTTATTTGATTATTAATTTGATAATATTTCGTTATTTAGTAATAATATTTTACCATAATTAAGAGTTTCTGTAGTTTATTTGTTATCGTTAAATATAAGTTTTATATTTCAATATTTAAAATAATTATTTTTTCAAGTTTTCTCCACATTACTTTATATCCATGTCTATTTTACAAACTATTCTTATTATTTATTCTTTTAAAATTATTTTAAGTTGCTAATTCATTGTTTTTGTTAATATTGTTAAGTTTGTTTTATTAATTTTAATAGATTTATTAGTATACTATATTGGTTCATTCTTATAAAATTTCTTCGGTATTTTTTTGTTTAGGTGTGTCATTCAAAAAAAAATTGATTTTTGGTTTTAAAATTATGCTTAAATTTCATTTTTATTAAAAACACTTAGTGACATAAAACAATGATGATTTACTGTTTATAAAAGAGAATAAAACCGCCACCTTATGTAAAAATAATGTAACCATATTAGTCATCATTATATTTTGTTATTATGAGTTCGTTAGAGTATTTTATTATCATTATATCATATTATTTAATTATTATTTTATCATATCAAATTATCAATTTTATCATTGTACAATTTTAGGGGTTAGAAAAGTGTAAAAGAAAAATATATTTAACCTAAGGGGGAAACCAAGACAGAGGATCTTGGGTAAGTATAAAAATATAACTTTAACTAATTAACTACTATATCTTAGTTTATTTTATTGTATCTTATTGTTTTATTGTGGCGTAAATAATAAAAGGTGTACGTAATTCCCAGATATAATATCAATACTTATAAAATATTATACTCTTTAAAAAGAATGTTTATATAATTTATAAGGAATTAGCTTTATTAATTTTTGCTAGAGAAAGCACACATGCTACAATATTATGCAATACTTAATAATATAATATTCTATATCATTTTTCATACAATAAATTTAGAGGTAGTATTATTTAGCTTATTTCTAGCTACTTTTCGTGTCTATTATTTCTTTATTAGTGATCTCTCTTTATTTAAATTATAAAAGATGTAAGCATTAAATTCAGAGTCCTCAACGTTACATTTACTACTAACTTTAAAATAGCTAAGATCTTGATCCTTAGATTTACCAGACTTGAAGAACCTCAACTATAAGAGTACATTATCGAATTCTTCTCAATAATAAATCTCAATAGTAGCCATCATGGTTTTGAAATCTTTACTTAGCATTGTGTTAATGAATGGTTCACAATCTCTATTTAAAACGTCAATAAATTTCCATAGACATAATTAATTTTTCTCAATAAAATTATCACAATTTAGTTAAAGTCATCATATTTTCTAGGATTTTATCTCATTATCACTAATAAAGTGTTATACTAGGATTTTAAAACACAATAAATTATTAAAAAATTATTTTGTCTATGTAGAAATTTAAAATTAATGATGACTTTTTTAAGATTACACTACCAGAATAACCTGGATGCTTTATCAGTTATTGTTTCTTCCAAATTAACAAAAAATTTAATTTTTTTCACATTCTCGATAAGAAAATATTATATTATTAATAAGTACCTTATTTTAACATGTAATATTTTTTTAACCAATAAGTCTTAAATTTAAGAATGGCTCTATCGAAAATAAAAAACACCATTTTTATTATTATCGTTCTTATAATTAGATTTTTTACTTTACGTTGTTATTATATTGTACTAATTTTTTAATTTCAGATAGAAAAAAAACAGGAGAAAATGGAATTCGTCAACAATTTATTGAAAAAAGTCAATAAAATTGACATTCCAAAAACTTCAATTTGTGATTCTACTGATTCAGTAAATCATAATTTTGGACATGATTTCGTTCAATCGAAGCATGTCGTTATTTTGAATGGAGACGTTAAATCGTCACATATTTTTGTAACTAATGAAATCGTTCAATCGATTATGATTAAAAACAATAGTGAAATTATTAAATTGATTAAAACTATAAAAAATAAAAAAAGTTGTGCTGGAGGCATGGTAATTAAAAATGATTACGTGCCAATAAATTCCAATAGTGCAACTTTTTGTAAAATTTTGCGGGCCGATATGTGCCAAGCAGCTTTAGGACAGAACAATCAATGTTTTGCAATGTCATCTGCAGCATTGATTATGGCATGTATCAAACCACCAATAAATTGGGAAAAATTTGATATAAATAATGTTCTAAATCAAGGAAATATTCTGTACGAAAGATGCGTTAATCTTTTGCGCAGTAAAAATGATAGAATGGATCCTAGAGGTTATTTATTAGTAACCAACATTTTACGAGAAACAATTTTGTTTAATCGTAAAGTAAGTTTTAGCACAGCTTCGTGCTATTCATTTGCGGGAAGAGGGAAGAAGGTTAAAAGAGACGAAATCGCTTTTGGTTTCGCTTCTCTTTCAGAAACATTAAATAGAATAGTAAACGAGCACATGTTTCTAATCTTGATTGCTAATGAAAGAGCTTCTTCAATAATACACCATGATGGAGTATTCTTCCTATTTGATCCACATACTATGGATCAATATGGAAGGTATTGCTCAAATGGTGTTTCGTGTATGTTAATGTTTAACACATTAGGAGATTTTATTGAACATTTACAAGCTAATCAAGTTTGTAATAATTCAATATTTGACCTTAATGGTGTAAACATTAGTGTTGAAAATATATCAGATGATAATTCTGATATTTCTACAACTAGAAATAATGCGAAGGGTAGATTATCAAAGATAGTCAAAAAAGAGCCCACATATTTATCTAAAAAAAATAAGAAAATCGATTCTAAATTAAATGAAGAGATATCTTTATTAAAAATTAGATATGATAAATGTAAAAAATTAAGTGAAAAAAAGAAAATACAAGTACAGTTAAATAGATTAGAAAAAAGATCTATAGATACTGTTAAAGAAAATTGTATTGAAACTTTAAAATTAAATGAGGTATTTGATAATAATCTCAAAAAAGGTTTTGATTTAGAAAAAGACGAACCAATGGAGATTGATATTTGTCAAAAAAATACATCGCAAATTCTAATGGATTTTGATGTAGACATTGATTCTACATTAAAAGAAATTATTGAAGTTGAAAATAAAATTAATAAATGCAAAAGAGCAAATGAAAAAAAAACTTCAAGTACATTTAAATAGATTACAAAAGAAAATGTCAACAGAAACTGTTAAAACAGAATCTAATGACATTTTAAGTATAATTGAATGTGATCTAAATAAAAATGTTACAATAAGTAATGAACAGTCAATGGAAGTTGACATATCTCAAAATGATATATCTGAAAATTCAATTAACTTTAATGTCGATTTTAAAAATAATATTGAACAATTAGGTTCAATTAATAAGAACATTATAATTTCTAAAAGAAAAACTAGAAAATTTGATATGAAATTATCGAGATTTAAAAAAAATCTACCAAAAGATTTCTTAAATGTTAAAGGCATTAGTAAAAAAAATAAAAAACAGAGTAACATTTCTTTAGTTAATGATATATTAGTAAATGTTGCTAATTTAAATATCACTAGAAAATTAAAAAATAAAGAAAAGATAAAGAAAAGGTTATCAAGATTATCAAGTAACATTATAAAATGTGATGATGTATCTTTAGATAAAAATTGTCAGGTAGATTACATAGTTGAAGCTCTTGAATCAGTCCAAGAAACCAAAGATTCTACCGAAAAAAGACAAAAAAGCAAAAAGTGTTTGAAAAAACAAAAACTTTTTCCAGCTAGAGATGAGGAACTTATTCCAGATGAGCATTATTTGGGTCTCCTTTATACTGGCTGTGAACATTGCCAAGCGATGTTCTATGAAAAAGAAAGAAAATATAAACAATGCTGTGAATTTGGGGGAGTTAAAGAATATGAAAGATTATTTAGTAACTTTCCTAAATTTATAAAAGATTTGTTTATAGGTGAAGATGAAGAAAGTATATACTTTAAAAAACATTGTAGGCGAATTAATAACAAATTTGCCTTTGCGAGTTATACCGGTCAACAAAGAGATTTTAAAACACCAGGACCTCCAACATTTGTGTTGCATGGTGAAGCTAAACGTGTAATAAACACAGCTGTACCTAAAAATAAAGATAATTTGTCTTATGGACAACTATATTTTTATGGACCTGATGTTGCTGAAGATATTAGAAATAAAAATGTTAACGCATTTAATGAAATATCAGTTATTAGTAATCTTACTCATATAATTTCAAAAATAAATATGTTAGCATTATCATATAAACATTTTGGAGATTATATTCGTGAGCAGGAACTTAAACATAAAAATGAAAACAAAGCTGTGCCAATTTATAAGTTGGTTTTGAAACCTCCAGCAAATAAGAATGATAGAGTTCGTAATTTGCCAGAGGTTACAGAAATAGCAGCTATATTTCAAAGTGAAGATGGAGAAGTTCCTGATTATAATGTTTTGTTATGTAGTAAAACAGGAAAATTAGAAACTTTGAGCCATTTCAGTCCCTTAAAAGATCCTGCAACATATCCATTGTTTTTCCCAACAGGAGCTTTTGGATGGGAAGAGAAAAAAACATATAAAAAAATAATGAGCAAAGATCTCTAACGAAATTGATTTATTACCAAAATCTAATTGCTGTGAGGCCATCATTTAATCCTTTACACGGGAGCACGTAAAGTCACCACTAGTTTGTATGGAAATTATTAACAAGTTAAAAAGCCTATTTTGCTTTTTTCGACACCTGTTTTAACACTACAATATATGACATATTGGAATAAAGTTACTTTGTATCATATATAATAATTTATAAAAAAGCAAAATAGACATTTTGCAGTGTATAAAACAGCAAAATAGACATTTTACAGGGTATAAAAAGCAAAATAGACATTTCATAGTGTATAAAAAAGCAAAATAGACATTTTATAGTGTATAAAAAAGCAAAATAGAGATATAGTTTAATAAATTATACTGATTATAAGGCAATATAGAAGTACAAAAAAAAGCAAAATAGACATCGTACAATATATAAAAAAGCTAAATAGAAGTTTAGTTTAATACATTGTACTATTTTTGAGTAAAAATACAGTAGTGTTCAAAAAAGCAAAATAGACATGTAATAGTGTATAAAAAAGCAAAATAGAAGTATAAGAGGTTAATGTATTATTAAATTGTTTTTTATAGTACTACTGATATCATTAATTAAATAAGAGTAAACAAAGTATAATTAATGAATATTTTAATAAAGTTACATAAATTACTATACTGAAAATATTTTATATATCTTATTTGAAATTTACAGTATTGATAACAATAAAAATTACATTAGTACATATAAGTACTAATAATAAGCATTTATTCTTATTTGACATCGTTTGTGAGTGATAGTAATTAACAAATTCACTTTATTTTTTGTCAAATATTAATTTTTCAAATTCTATAAAAACATTAATTTATTATGAAAAAGATTTTATAATTTAAAGGTTTTTAAATTTTAAGCATGTTCAAAGATAATAAATAAAAAACCAATTTCACAAGTTAAATGTAAATTAATTATTTAGTGCATGATTGTATATTTGTAAAATTTAAAAAAAATTGATAGAAGTTGCAATAATTTTAACAGATAGCTTATTTCTAGACTCTATATACTAAACATTTGAGTTCTGTAATTTTAATAATGGTTATACTATAAAAATAAAAGATAGAAGAAATTTTATTAATATTATTATCCTAATTATTACTCAAAATTATCTCTTATCAATGGTCAACTGTTTAATATTTTTTTTATTAATGTTTTCATAATACATTAATATATATTTATGTCATAAAATATTGCCATTCTTGAAAATTTGCTTCATTTTTAAAATTTCGCGTTATTGCATAATTCATATACAATAAAAGGTTAAAAAAGTTAATAAGATAAGAAAATGTAGCATAACTATAATATTCATACAATTAAGACACATTACAATACAAAAACTCATTGTTAATACATGTTTTTTCAATGTCGAAAAAAGCAAAATAGCAGTGGTGAGTTCACGTGTCCCCAATTTGTTAATTTACTGGGTGAGTGTATAATTTGCCATAAAGAAAACAAAATAATAAAAATATTCATATTATTTAAATAAAAAACTTTACAATAAATAAATTTTTTTCACAATATCCATCAAAAATCACATCATTTGTGGTACATTCTTGATTCTTTTCAATCAACTAACAATTAAAGAGTTTTCCAGTGATTTTTTAAAATCTCATACACATATAAAATCACTAGCTAAAATTGCTGATAATCATAATCTTTACTCTATTAGATAACCATGCAACATTTAATGCCTAAAGTTGCTGTAGTAATAAATGGTTTTGAAATTTCTCAGGTGTCAGCATATGATGATCTTAGTTTTGTATCAATATCAAAAATTCCAAACATTATTACTGTTATAAGATCGCCAACTAAAACTAAGAATGTTGAATTTTACAGTAATAGCGATCCATCGTATTAGTACCAAATTAAACTTTTTGAGGATGTCTAACTTGGTGAAAGATTTCAACATATTTTTAGAATATCTAATCAACTATTATTGTAATTGATAATTATTAGATCTGTAAGACTAATGAAAAATTGTTATTTGTTGTTAAGTAAATGTAATAATATAAAAATAAATATATGTGCCATTTGTTATTAATCTCGTTATTTCTCTACACATTATCCTACATTTATTACTACCTTTTAGTATCAACTTTGAAATCTGTGCAAAAACATTAATAAGTTTGTAAAATAGTATAAAATGGGTAAATAAACAAATAAAAATTTATAATAACTTTAAAAATAGGGTCAATCACTAAAAAATTTGGAAGTCTAAAAATCATTTAAGATAGATAAAACTACAGGCTGAATTCAAGCTCATTTTGCATATACAAAACGAGGTAGAAATGTATATGCAAAACAAATTTCAATGTATACACAAAATGATCTAAAAATATGTATGCAAAATTTGTACAACAATAGCATAAAAAATGACTTAGAATGTAGACGTAAAATAGGAAAGAATGTAGCCTGTTGCTTACGCCATTTTGGATGGCCGGTTATTTTAACATCACCTCCATTTTTTAGCATTCTGAGCATTTTTAGTCGAAAAGACATGTTTAGGTTTTGTGTGCAATGTAAAACATTTAAATTTGTACCTAAATTATTTTTATTATCTGGATGGTATGTTTATATAGTTGTAGATTAATTGATTATTTAAAAAAGAACTTGTTTGGTACTTAATATTTGCCTGAGACATTCAGCTCCTTAAAAAACATGAGAAATTAAAAAACGAAAGTAAACTAATATTTATTGAAAATAGTAAATATCTAACAAGAATTCTAACTAATAAAGTAACATATATCTTTTGATCCTTAAACACATTTCTAAATACCACTTTATTATATTGTTTTTCTAAAGTATCCAATAACCTGATAGATACAATATAATCATCCATTTAAAACATTACATGATTTTGTTTTCATTCTTCACATTCTATAATAAATAAATATAGTAATTTAAAAAACTCACAAAAAAGTTCAAAAAAAGTACTGAAATACTATTTTGTTGAATTTTAAATGTTTTTCAAAATGCCAGAGTTTTTCTATATAATTATTTTCATCATGCAAACAAAAACAATAGATATTAAAGATTACAATCACGTAAGCAAGCACTTAACAAGACCTTTATTAATAATAAGTTATTGTTTATGTGTAAAAAAACTTTCCCATGATTTTCTATTAAATATAAACATGGTGGGCTAAACTTAACATAAGTATAAATATTTATTTCCATCACAAGAACATACTTTTAGCACGAACTTGGGTAATTGGAATTGAATCAGTTATACTTTTACATCCAAAATCATTTAGCATCATTATTTTAAAATGTTTGATTACAACTAATGATAAAAAAATTGACAACAAATGTCCTGAATAAAAAAGTAGATTTAAAAAAATTTCAATTTCGGTAACTTTTTTTCCTTCTGAAAAAAATTAGAAGTATAATATTTGAGGGTGGTAAAAACAAACGTAAAATTAAGAAAACAAAATAATAGATTGTTGCAGGTACTTGATAACAAAAAGGAAACAAACTTTGAATCGCAACACTCCAAAACACTGATTTATTATCATTTATTTTTGCTTTATTTGAAACTGATGTCTTCTTAACAACTATTCTATAAATCACATAATTGATTATAAGAGATAGTGAAGAATAGATAAGGTTCATTAAAATGCTGCCATAAGTTATATATTTATAAAAAGGTAATTTACTATATATACTATATCCGCAACCTTGTCTAGGAACAAAATAAATATTTATTTCAAAAAATTTCCCAATTAATAAATATAAAAATGGCCCCATTGTAATTAATACAGTTAGTCCCATGACAATAATATTGGGCTTCTCATTATAAACTATCTTATAGAATCTAATAATATTTAAGTACAGCAAAGTCATATTCAAAATTTGATTAGAACCATAATGAATTGACTCCAATTTAGAACATGTCTTAACATTAACTTGACTGTTGGTGTAATAATGAATAGAAATATATAAATAGAATATTAAGTGGAAAATGGAGGCACAAATATACTCTAAAGACATGATCATTATCATGTATTTAAAGAATTTCCTTTCCTTGAATTTACTGTAAGTCAAACATCGATAAAAAAAGTAGATGTTCAGAGGTATTGACAATAAGCTTATAATAGATACTTGATAACCTGAGATTCCAAAGTATGGGCGAATGTACGTAGGTACCATTGAAGGATCCATTTTATATATTTACAAATCTCCTAGAATTTATAAATTAGAACTTTTAAAAGAAATTACTTATTCTCAAAAAAATGTACAACTGTTATTAAATAACAATAAAGAAAACATTGACGTTAACACTAATATCTTTCAAGTAAATAAATTATGGGCTGCACCATTAAAATTCTATAAATAGAAATTAGGGATTTTAATTAATTGGAAATAATTATTTATAACAACTTCGATAATAAAGCCATAATTATTCCTCCATTCAACTCATTTATCCTATAATTTATTATTAATGCAATATATTTTGTACAAATTCCCAACTACACTGATGGAGTAAGTTTCACTAAAAACACCCAAACTTTGAGCTGTTATTTCACTATACAAATGTCATAGATTTATTCTAAATAACATGAAAGTATAGCTGGCTGTAGTAATCCATAACTACAAATTTTCATGCATAATAGATAGAATTTTGTAGTTAGATCTACCATATTATATTTTTTCTTGTATTTTATATTCTACTACATTTTATAAATTACCATTCACTCAAAATAACATATTTTTTGTATCAATAACAAAAACTTTAGAGATTATATTTTTAAAAATATTCCCACGGAATAGACCACAATGTAATTATGATGGATGTAAAATATTGTTTGAAAACTTCATCATATGGATTTTGATGTTATGAAATATTTATCTTATATGTTGCAGAATAGTTGTGGTCTCCAAATCTTATTTTTGATTATATTAAACGGAACAGAATATTAACTAAAAGTTTTTCAAATATATACATATCACAATGCATAAATGGACTACATAAACACTTCAAATGTGTGACTGACACCACTTTTGCTCTGTCATCTTCAACATACATAAACATTCTTTGAAAATATAAACATCTAAAATAAAGATCTATATAAGAACAATCTATTGTGCTTGAAAACTAATTAAAATTGGTAGATTAATTCGTTCATGTGAGTTAGTTAATGTGTAAAGAAACTATAACATAAAATAATTATCTACATATATAAATAATTCAACCACTTACCTCAATTTTCTCATGGTCCACTGACTAAAACAAATGACGGTAAGTGTTTTTTTAAATTCTTATATGTTATTATTTTGACGACAGTTAAATATCATCACTATCTGACAAAAACATGAAGCAAGTAAATATTAATTATATCTTTCAAATTTAAAACACAAGAAACAAGTAAAAGTATATAATGAAAAAACGTTAATGAAGAAAACATACAAGAAAAACACCAAACAAAGGCAAGAAAATCTTTTATACAAAAACTTTATTGTCGTCATTAGTACTTTATTTATTTTAATCAAATGAAAATTAAGTTGTAGTCAATATAGGTAGAATACTTTGAAATTATTGTTACTATATATTTATATTAATCTATCAACAATCAGCTAGATAGAGGTTGCTGATTTTGTGGTGTCAGAGGAGTTTTGACAGTTTTAATACCATATTCCGAAACACATTGGGTGGTTTTTTCTTTGGCTGCTTGTTTCTTGTATGCTGGATCGTAATCATCAAAGAATGATAAAAGCCTTTGACTATTATCAATGTATCCTTTGTGAAGGAAGTAATGAATTAGTTGGAGATGTATGTAGAGGAATTCAACTGGTGTCCTAACAGCCATTAGTCGGTATGATCTGATATGCTTGACAATGGGAACAAGTGATTTTGGTAGTGTTCCATTATCAAGTTCATCCAACGCCATAAAAATGGATGCTAATGTTCCTGATCTCCTAATTCCACTGGTACAATGGATAATTACAGGTTTCTGGGAGTCTTTAATTCTTAAGTAGATGTTTATTGGTGTTAAAACCCATGGTTTTGGAAATCCTTCTTTTGGCCAATCTAAGTAATGAAGGTGACTGAATTCCTTTGGCTTTTTCTCGTCCTTCCTAAGGTATTGAATTCTCGAGAGGATGACGTTGTTATCTTCAGGCAGTGGTTCTCTACTTAATGTTGTCACTTTATATTGTCCAATATTCGTTGAACCAATTAGTGGAATGTACTGGCAACACGTAGTCTCTTTTTCATCACTAAAACTACACAACATCACAACAAATTCACATTCTTCCTGTTCTATCATCCGAAAGAAGTCAGAAGCTGTTGACATGATAACTGGTTGAGAGCCTGAAGATATATTAGTTTCATAGTTCATTGGTGCTTGTGTTATAATCATCCTATCACCAGCCTTAGATGTTGGGATGTAGTTAGCATGGATATAGTCATTCCCAAATTGATCACTTATCATAAGATGGACTCTTGTAGATTCAAGACATGGGACATTCTGTAAGTAATTAAATAAATGAATTAGTGATACGGCCTCTTACCTTATTTCTATTCTTATCTTTGTTCTTAACATCATAGAAAGCTTTAGCTTGGTCGGGAGTGATATTAAGATCATTGTTGAATTCAGCATCATACATTTCCTTCAGTCCTTTTATCTCTTTTGAAATTGCAAATTCAGTGAAAGGCTCAGTCATTTCTTTTGGATTTTTCTTGACTGTTCCATCAAGACCACTTTCTAGTCTTTTTGGTTTATTAATTACACAGCCGCCTTTGTAAACGAGTGCCTCCTTTTTAGGAAGACGAAGTGGTTTATTATATCTCCTCCTTCCTACTTTTTTACTATTATTGCTTTGACCACTGGAGACTACAGATGTGGGACCAGACTGAGTATTAGAGATGGATAGTATTTGTGTTCTTGGATTTCCTGAGACCTCCATGAAAGTAGTATTATTCTTGAAATCTGGTCTGACACTTTTAGCCTCTTCCTCACGGGAATCATGTAGATTGTTTTTTTTCTTCAATAAATTCCATTTGTTTTTAATTTTTTGAATAAACATTCTGTGGAAATTGAATAAATTATATAAAAATTCATGTTATTTTATATGCAGTAAATGGAAAAAATAATCATAATACGGACAAGATATTCAAATTAATACAAGAATATGAACAATACGGAAAATTAAAATTTTATAATAAAATTTATCAGTTATAGTGGTTAATTGATGACATATACAAGAAATAGTACAAATAATTTACAATATAAAAATAATAATTAAGGAATAATACTACACTTTGCGATTAGTTACAATAGCGTAAGTAAAACGCTTTCTGTGATGAGAAGCAATAAGGGAAACTTCATTAGTTCCACCAAATGTTGGTCTTGTGGCAAAGCGAACAGAAGTCTCCTGTTCAATGATAGACCTCTCGTACTCCTTTCTATCACTCCGTTTAGGAAAATGGAAACGAAAGAGTGGAACTACGTGGTCATCCTTAATTTTTTCAAGTCTACAACAGTAGTCATTAACTTTTTGGTAGATGGCAACAAATAACTTCTTGTCATTTTCGAAGCTGTCACCAGATTCAGGCTCAGCAATTGGATTCCCATTGTAGCTAAAAAATATCGTTTAATTATTCACTTGAAGTCTAAAATACTTACTCTGTCAATACTTTAATCTCCCCTGTATCAACAAGAACCATGAACTTGTAAGATTCCACTATTCTCTTAGCATTATTGTCGTAGAAAACCATGGATACTCCATTAATCTAAACAAAACATATTACAAACAAAAATAAATATCTCCTTACTTTCTTTTCTTTTAGTAATCTCTCCATATCCACGAAGAATGAAGTGAGGTGTTCACCCTCTCTAGCAGGAAGATTTGGTATGACAACATTCAGGCCATCTAAAAGCAAAGAAATCATCAATTAATAGGAAGATAAGTATGTTAAAACTTACTTGACGTTTCAATGTATCTCATATTCTTGTTGTAACGCTCCAAACGTTGAACAAGGATTGCTGAGAAGACATTGTGGCAGAAAAGTGAAGTCTTCTGGGATGAGAACAACTTCTTGAGGTTAAGTCCCAAGAAGTGTAAATGGCCATCCAATTCATGCTCAAATGAGTTACTCAGGAATGTTAACTCATCATTAGTATCGGATAAATTTAGTAGTGATGTATCCCTAATAATATCTGCAACTGCCATTTTTCCACAATCACAAATATTGGACGACAACCGTTGAGTTTTCGTTAATAGAGTTAGATTTTGTTATGGCAAAATATTAGTAAAAATATCTGAAAAATATGCAAATTAAACAATCAAATTATGTATGGAGAATATTAATTGAATTTTCGCGGGTTAATTATTCTATTTATGAAATTAAATATTTATTTTCTAATAAAAATTAACATACGACGAATGAACGAAAAAAATAAAGTCAATGACAAATAAAAGAATGAATACAATGCTTTATAAATGATGAAAAAAATTTGACATTACATTGTTTTAAGGTATTCTAACAGATAGATGTAATCTAAAATCATTATATCAAATAATTGTATGGGAATAAAAATAATTCCCAAGCTAGTGATGTACCGAGAAATCAAACTAAATGTTTTATTATTGGAATTATGACTTAACAAAGGATAACAAGTAATGGTTACATTTTTTTTGTCCCAAATTACCAAATAATTCTCCAGAAAAGTTACCTCAATTGGTGTATGTGGCGTTCTTAACTTTTTTAAAGAGTACGTTATGGAAATTCACCGAAATATCAAATTGTTAAGCGAATTTATGTATAGAAATATATCCGTGTTTGGTATCTATGGTTGTGGGAAAGTATCAAATCAGTTTATTGAAATGAAAATATATATTACTCAAAATTATTTAAAAATTCAATTTACTTAACAATCCATTGGTGAAAATTCTGTTGTATTGTGGCTTTATCAATCGCTTAGAAAGTTCTTTCTCTGTTACATCAAAAGATAGTTTCCAAAAGAATTATTAAATATGGAGACATACAACTCACCGGAAATTAACAATCTTATTTTGAAATATTCATAAATGCTATTTCACTAATTTGGAGGTTGACATTACAACGATTTTTAATATATTATATAAAAAGTGTTACATACCTGTGATATTATACCGTTTGTCTAACGAAGTTTAGGATGTTGACATGAAGATTCACGTGTTGAATGAGTATAGGGAACAAATTAAAATCGTAATTGTAACAAATCATTGTTTTACCTTACAATTATCTTAATTAACTAGTAAAACATTGCAAACGATTAAAAATAAAAAGTATGTTTTAGAACTTTTTAATTTTAATTCAGGAACGAATTATGAATAACACAAAAACAGAGAGGAATAAGTACAAAAATTCATGGTATCAATGGTCTAACTTTATTTTCAAAGTGGATGATAAATTAATAGCTTCAAGAAGTATTTTAACAGGCAATTAAAGGAATAATTAAATTAAAAAAATGTTTACTATAAGTACTACAAAGTTTTTGTGGACCAAATCCGTTCAGTAACGCAGTGGTCTATGAACTAGGATAGAGGATAATCCATTCAGATTTAACTTCAAGACTGCGATAGTATTTCTGGTCAATTTTGTTAGTTTATTCTTAAAATATTTGTCAGAAATCAACCAAAAACATTTGCTCAGAAGTTATTAAAAAATGTCTTACTACCTTTCTATCAAGTATCTCATAGACCACTAACCCATCGAGCAAATTTCGCCACAAAAAGGATATAGTATTTATTTTAACAAATTCATAGTAAATGACCATTTTAATCAGCTATTAAAGTTATTTTGATATTTTTAAAATAAAGCTAGATCTATTCACTCTTGCTTTTTCATTAATTTTTATATTTTTTATTTTGTTAATTGTTCGTTCTTGAATGAAAATTAAAAAGTTCTAAAATTTCTACAATACTTTACTTTTGCTAAGAAAGTAATCAATTAGAAATTTCATCTCCAAAATATCCGTTAGAAGTCCATCAGTTTCCGTTCTTTAAATACTTCATCACAATTATTCTAAATAATTTGAAAAATACTAGCTTACAAAAAATTTTTACAAGTACAAGATGTCAAAATTTGCGCTTTACTACCAAACGTCATTAAATAAACAATAATGATGAAGGAAGCCATAAGTTCATAATCAACCTAAAATTCCGAATTAAATGATATTAAAATAGTTAAAAAATGATTGGAACATTTTTGCAATTAATTGATGGGTTCATACTTTAGTAATAATGATATTTATAATAATTCTCTTCCGTGCGATTAAAGGCCAATAACCTTGCCTTCAAAATGAGATATTATCCATCTTAATCTGTCAAGAATGAGCTTCAGTACAAATTGTTTGTTTGTATCATTTATGTTGCCGTTAACTGAAAACGAAATCAAAACGTTAAACTTCTTATGTTGTTAAAGTTTAAGAAAGTTAGAGAAATCTTGAAATCCTTGTCAAAATATTGTGCAAGTCATTTATTTTATTATAATATTTTTTGATAGGAATGATGTATTATATGAAGTGTATTTGTTATCCCATTTTTTGTTTAAAAAAATCTTGAAGATTATAAAAAATTTAGAATTAGTAAAAGATTAATAATATATTAATATTACCGTATTCCACTGTATATATCATTTTATTATATAAAAAATAGTAAAAAAACATAAAAAATGATTGTAAAAAAAGTACTCATGAATTTAAATGTAATATCGAAACCAATAAAACTATTTAATAATTTTTAATGAATAGAATTAAATAGGAATTTTTAATAAAAAAATCTTACATGACAGGCGTTTTTTTATCTTTCTGAAAGTAAAAAAAGATTACAATTGACATCACATTAATGGTTATCTAAATACCTAAAATTTTAAAATCCAATATACATAAAGATACGGTTGAAGAGTGATTATCAATCAATTTTTAAATGTTTATGCAAATTTTTATTCATTCATAAGCATTTTTAAAATATTTATCAAAAGAAAATCAGATGCCATAACAAATACTACCTGATGTTGTCAAAAAATATCAAACTCCCTCAAAGAAAAAATAATATTTTAGTTGTACATTTAAAACCTCTGTTGTTCTGTATTTTATTGGAAGAAAAAGTTACATTAAATATGTTTTTATGTAAGAATAAATATAAAACTTTGACAAAATAATCTTCTAATTAGTATGTACTTAAATACACAAGTATAAAATTTCAATCTTCGGCAGAAAATGTAACAAATCCCTATTACCATTAAACAACCAGAAATAACTTTCTATTATGTTCTTATTCTAGAACTACATAAAAAAATACATTCCTTTGTTACAATGAACACATTCTCAATTTCAATAACTTAAAAAAAACAACCTGTGATTAAAGCACTACAATAATCAACTCACAATGTGATTCTTTACATCACACATTATATATAAATATTTATTTAATATTTATAAATTTGTTTTTTTTAAAAAACTTACCCTCAAAAAGAATCTATTTTCCTTAATCACAAATCATACCTCTACAATCACATTCTATTGAAATCACATTTTTACTTATCACATTGAATTAACGATGTACTTTAAGGATTACATTTAATACAATGAAAAAGAAGCATGAATTGAAAGTGATTAAAACATTCTTACAAAAGATCATACAATGTTTTATCTCAACAAACATTCAAGAACCATGTGTTTACATTTCAAAAATCAACTTTGTTATTACTCTGACTCACGTTATGTTGTACCCTTTTACGTAATCCACTAAAATTTCAAGTTATTTCAAAAATATAAATATATTAAATTTTCTGTAATCACATACTTAATAAACAATAAAAAAAACTTTAGAAGATCAAAAAACACTATTTCTTCATTTATTAAAAACAGTTAAAAATTTATTAATAGTTTTTATGAAATTCATAAAAAATATCATAGATAACAAAAGTAATACACTTATAGTAAATACTACAACTAAAATATTGAATCAAAGATCATAATATTGTATAGAAGTAATTTTCAAGAATACATCACCAAAAGATATTAATTTAAATTATCATTTTACATAATACTTCATAAATTATTATTACATATTCACTTAAAAAACAGCAATTGTTTTCGATGAAGTTTTTTATTAAGTTATGTGTATAAAGATAATTAATAGATGCAAAAATTATCCCCAGTGAATATGTAATTTAAAGTGATATAAGATAGATGTCCTTATGTTTATCTCAATCAAAGTGATGAGATGTATATTTAATCATAAGAAGGATGCCAAAATTTTTCTTCTCCTATATAGGTATTCTGACATTGCTTTTTGTCTGTAGTAATGAATTGCCTTAATGGAAATAAATAGTGTATGGAGGTTGGCGGCAATGAAAAGTACATTCATTAGTATTAAAAGATAAGGCAAAACACTGAGATCAGGATCTAAAGGACAACAATAATTATATTACTTTTACTTTCAATATAATCACAACATACATTCTAAACGGCGAAGTTTCCATAGTAATAATTTACGTAACCATTTTTTTCCATTACTTCCTATCAAAAGTAATACAGCTAATAAAATAATTGTTGATATGTATATAAGCAATTCCGCGAACTAAACATTTATTTATAAAAATATTTTTTTTAAAAAAAATAACGATATTTTTACTTACTTTCAATATGACTAGAGGAATTATTAGAATATACCTTTCCTTGTAAACAGAAAGAATAGCAAGAAATATAAAAAACAATCCTACTGTAACGTGTATTAAGGATATTACACCAAAAAAACCCCATGCATTTGCAAGGATCACTGTTTCAAATATTAATTTCGCCAGATCTGATCCTATTATTGCTTTAAACGCATTAATAATGTGTACTAAATTATAATATACTCTGTACTCTTCACCAAAAAAATACAATGAATCTGTCGTTGAAAATGATGGCATGCTATATTGTCTATATAAAATCTATATTTTTTTTTGTATAAACAAAATTAGAGAATAAATATACTTTATAAAAGGAGTATTTATGTGGATATCTCTAAAAGACTTGCATAAGTATTATACTTTTCAAGTGTTCTAAATATGATAGACCTTAAAAATAGAGAGTTGTCAAATGTTAAATATTATCTTCCCATGACAAGATGTACTGATTATTTTAACTAATCAAAACTTATATATTCCAAACTTTGATTGATAAGCTAATAACTACTCACTTTTAAGTTACTTTATCCTAATTTATAGTTGATAATTATACATACTATATATTTTATTTGTTAAGTCTCCTATAATAATAATAACACAGACAACGGCAGTTTGTTTAACAAAAGGTAGAATGATATAATAATGTAAAATGTTAGAAAGTTGTGGATTAGTTTAAATGTTAAGAATGAAAATAGTGATTAATTCCTACTTTTATTCCTCTGAAGACGTGTAATATTTTTCATTTGAGAAGTATTCTTTAAAGTGGTATCATTAATTTATTTCTTCATTAGCTTAATATCTCGCTCTTATGATAAAAAATTTTCAAATGTTATTTGAGAATTTTTACTGCCATTAACGGTTTTTCATAAATTTATTGCTAAATTGGATTTGGATTTAACTTCATTTCATTCTTTGATTCATATACCCGATTTATATTACATTACCTAATTAGTCGTTTACTTCAATTTAAACGAATCTCCTTACAAAATAATTAAACCTTACTTCATAACGACTAGCTACACAAACGAAATTGAATATGTAAAATGATTCTTATTAACAAAATTATAAATAATAAATTTCCCGAAAATGATATTATTCAAAAATACTTCATTAATAATTGGAATATTATATTTAACATGTAAATAGGATTAAAATATTTATCTTAAAGATAACGTTAAAGAGAATTGATGGAAAATGAATATAAAAAATATGAATAATAAATTTTGTTGATCATACTAAATATAAATATCAATTTGATAAAATATCTAAATGTTCATATTTTTCAATTACCATAAATTTATTATAAATACACATGACTATAATAACATGAAAAACCGTCATTTATTAAATACAATACAGACAAAATTCATTAATTCCCATAAATAAATAAAAATTTTTAATTAGTACATATTTCCAGAAAATATATAAATATTAAAAAATGTTATTTAAAAATGTAATATCAATAATGATATAAAAATAATAAGTCCTCAAGATTAATTAACAACATTTATATATAGAAATTTTAATGACGATATTATTCTATTTACATGCTTTAAACATGTGTAAAAAATTATAAACCTGCTATATTTATTGATATAATTACTTTAACTGTGATCAACTCAAAAAACAATTAACAAATATTTGCTATCTAGCTTCCGAGATATATGGAATAAAAATTCCTTAAATCAGAAACAAGATAAATACAATAATAAGTTGACGTAACTCCCTTGCCCCATACAATATCAATAATTCTCCTATTTTTTACAACTGTTTTTTTCATTATCCATTATCACTTATTGAAATTCTTTTATTATTTTATACAATTGAACGACCTTTTAATCAAAAAAGATCAAAATGATTTTTCAATCCTACCTCTTTTATTCTAGTTAAGTTAATAAAAAAAACTTTGTTATTTTAAAAATTCCACCTTCGTCAAGCCTCTTTTGCCTATAAATACGTATAAAGGTTGAAGTTGATTTCTTTAGTATCACAAAATGTTTTGTTATGAAATTGTTATTTTTACTCAAAATGGGTATATGGCTATAAATATCTACCTATTATATCCGTTCAGATATCTGGTATTACATGTGTCTACCTCATCAATTTATCAATGATAATTTTATAGTTTGTTATTGCAATAAATAATATTATCATTTTTTCCCAATATAAAATTTTTATTTCCTTTTTTATATCTCTTTATCTTGTATTTTGATCTTTCCTCTTCCAATTATTTGTTATTATTATTAATAACATTACATCACCACACTGATCAGTCTTTTTTCTATACAAATACAAAAATATAAATATTATAAAACAGTTTATCAGTATTTTTATAGAATATGAATAAATTTTAAATGCAAAAAATTAATATTCAAAAAATTTAAAGTACTTTTTAAAATCATTCTTAATATGGTATATCATTATTAAGTGACTTTAAAAAATTAAAAGCATATACTCCGAGGTGTACATTTCCTAATCATGCACATACAATGTTACAAGCACGTTCCATCAACACCATTATTTGCATACATCTACCAATTATTAATAATTGATAAGAGAAATATGATATAGGTAATTGTGTATAATTTTAAGATATAAGCCTCTTAAGTACTTAATATATAAGATTATATTACTAGAAAAATTATGATTGAATTTATTCTTTAGGTAATATTCAAGCACCATCATTTAGATTAACACCTTTTTTGAGTTATCAACGTTATTATATTTATTTGTAATTTATGTCTTGTAATAATTAAATTAAAGTAAAATTTTGAAGATGGTTCAAGTAAGTGTAATGACTTCTGCCTCCGGCAGACCAAAACCAACTGTACAACCTAAATTAGGAGGTTTTATTTATTTATTGGCATCAATGGCAGTTATTGGAGGTTTCCTCTTCGGTTATGATACGGGTATTGTGTCTGCAGCTATGCTTTATATACCAAATGCCAGCAACATGAAGCCTATGGGATCTGTATGGCAGGAGGTTATTGTTTCCGTCACACCCGGTGTTGCCGGTATAGCAGCACTCTTCTCTGGTTACATCTCCGATTTATATGGAAGAAAAAAACTTATTGTCCTCTCATCAGTCATCTTTGTTGTGGGTGCAATTATCTGTGGTGCTGCTGCTGAAAAAATTATGTTACTTATTGGAAGAATCGTCCTTGGTGCTGGAATTGGTTTTGCATCGATGATTGTTCCTATTTATGTTGGTGAAGCATCTCCCAGTAATATTAGAGGACAACTTGTTACAGGTTTTCAATTGATGATTACATTCGGTTTGATGGCAGCTAATATTATTGCTGGAGGTTTCAGTTACATTAATCCTGAAGTTGTTGGTTGGAGGTTGATGTTGGCTTTTGCTGCTGTACCAGCTGCTATTCAATTTGTTGGTTTTCTTTTCCTTCCTGAATCTCCAAGATGGTTATACAAAAATAGGGGTGAAGAGGAAGCTAGAGCTGTTTTGAATAAAATTTACAATGGAAATGAAGAATGGACTGAGTATGAGTTATGTGAGATCATGGAAAGTCAACAAAACGAAGATGAAGCCTCTGAGGGACATCGTGGTGAATTTACATTAAAGAGAATTATCAAAACTCCACACGTATTAAAAGCATTATGTATTGGATGTCTATTACAAGCATTCCAACAACTTTCTGGAATTAATACTTTAATGTACTACACAGGAACAATTATCAAATCTGCTGGTGTTAAGGATAACCATCTTACAATCTGGATTTCCGTTGGAACATCAGCCGTCAACTTCTTCTGTACTTTCATCCCAATGTATTTAATTGAAAAAATCGGTAGAAGGAAACTATTACTGGCTTCCGTTTGTGGAGTTATCATTTCACTTGTCCTAATGGGAATATCCTTTTTAATTATAAATAAAACATCAGCAAAGAACATTGATTATAGTAACTTGGGTTTTTATAACTCGACATTTGCAAATGACGCCAAACACTGTATGAAATATAGTTTGTGTGATGATTGCATCTCTGATGAAGGTTGTGGTTTTTGTTCAACACCAGATAATGTCAGGATTAAAGGTTATTGTTTCCCAGTTAATGAAGACGATTCATCGCAGGGATCAAGTATAGGGTATTGCAAAAATCCTTCTAATGATGAGATGCACTCATACGATGGTGACACCTATGAATGGAATAAAGAATATTGCATAACAAAGTGGACTGTACTTCCGATTATAATTATGGTTATATACTTATGTTCTTTCTCTACAGGTTAGTTAATGTTTGGCCCTTAAAAATGTTTTCAATAATTGCTTATACCTTTTATCGCATTTAAAGTATTTGACTTAAAATGATAAGAATATATAGTTTAATGACAATGTAAGCAAAAAAATGTAAATGATAGGATGTAATATATTTTTAAAAAATATTTAGGGTCCTTTATGTGACTTCCGATACACATTTATATTTGTCTCAAGATATTTAACTTTAATCTATATAGACATCAAATACTTAATAATAATTGTCTTTATCAAATATTTTTAATTGTGATAAGCAATTTTACTACAATTAATTGAAGTAAATAATGATAAAAGATAATTTGAAAAGAAAATATGAGCATTTTTTATATTAATTTGGTACATTTTTAGGTTATGCACCCCTACCATATGTGTTGAATGCTGAATTTTACCCATTCTGGGCAAGAGGTACATGTGTCTCATTATCAACATTCTCTAATTGGGCATTTAATTTACTTATCTCTTTGACATTTCTTTCACTCTCCGAGGCAGCAACGAAATATGGAACATTCTTTATTTATGCTGGTATAACACTTGTAGCTTTAATATTTTTCTATTTCTTTGTTCCTGAGACAAAAGGATTGACACTGGATGAGATAGAACTTCTATTTATGTCCAAGGAAGCTCGTGCACGCCTAGGAGTTCAAAAGAAGATACATCACGAGACCCTCGGACCAGAGGATCTAAAACCAATTACAACAGAGAAACAATAATAAAAAATCCCAATGTATACATTAATAAAAAAAAACCCTTCTATTTTCTCATAATTTGTACATTTATATAAAATTTAAAAGACATCAAACAAAATTAACCAATAATTTTTATTTGTTATGTTTTTAATAAGAATATTTAAAATAAATTTAAAATAAAATCTTTTTGATATAATCTATAAAATTTTGTGTTTGTAAATAGAGTATATGAGAGATATAAAAAGTTTGTTTATTTCTCTAACATCTGAAACAATAAATGTTTATCATATGATTTGTACGAATCTATACAATGCTAAGATTGTTATGTTGACTGTTTATTAGTTAAAATTGTTACAACAATTTTTGTTACTTCATTTAGTTATATGTAGAAAAAATGATAAGAATTTGTTGTTTTAATAATATGTGAACAATAAATGTTATTTTAAATTGCCTTTTAGCAATTAAATTTTGATTGACATTGTTAAATAAAATAATAATCATAAGAATTATTTTTTTAACTTTTTTTTATGTATTTATAATGTCAGCATTAGAAAAAGATAGTATATGAAAAACAACATGTTTTTAAAAAGTACCAACTTCAACAACACCACCTTTTTATTTCACTATTTAAAAACATATTTATTCATTTAAGAAAAAGAAACATTGATCTAATAGTTATTGTATTGACAAAAGTATTTTTACCATTCCTTCACTATATATCAAAATTATAAAATATTTATGGTATATTAATGTTACTAACCACGATAAAACTGTATAAACTCAATCGCTCTCTTGTAATTATATACATATCTCTTTGATTACCTCTATACTCTTTTATCTAACTTTGGTTTATAGTATGATACGCTCTATTTTGAATCTATATTTTTAAAAATAACTTATATTATATATTTATTTATTGAAAATTTGATAGATGAAAGGGGGAGAGAAGAAATATTTATGTACTCAATTGTATAATATGTTTAAAACTTTATATTTTTAAATTTTGTGTCTGTTTGTTAGTGTATGGTTAAAATGAATGAATATTTTTGAAATAAACAATCATTTTTACATTTGCTTGAGAGAATATGCTTGCTAAATTGCTTTGTTTTCACTTGAATATAGTTATCTACAAACTTTTTATATTTCTTAATAGTGGTTATTGATATTATGTTTTACTCCAAAAATTATGTTTTGTTTTTCCTTTATTTTTATAATGTGACCCAATATTTTTATTTTCCTTCTCACGTTCACAGGATAACCTGTAGTTATATTATTTCTTTATTTTCTAAATATATCTTATTTTTTTTCTTATAGAATAATGGATAGTGAAAAAGTTAACGAGGAACGAAAAGCAGAACTTATGAATGATGCTATAGTTCAATTGGAGGAGCAATACCTACACAGTGAGGATACCAAGCCTTCAAACACATGTAGTTATGATGTAATTAAAAAGAAAGAAGATGAAATGAATAAAGGATTATTTATTGTTCTGGATGATGCTCAAGTTGTTTCTCAAAGTCAAATACCTTTAAAATAATTTTAATAAAATTAATTTCTTTGTATGGTATGTAAAATATCGAACAAACTAACTTATGTAATCATTTCTCTTTAATATAAATTACTTATTTTCTCTTACATTACTAATGGAAATTAAAAAAAATTACATCTTCTTTTGGTTCAAATTATACTTATTAGAATGGAACGGACTATAAAAAAATACAGTAGAATATTATATTATATTGTTTAGAAAATGTTTTTTCCTGTTCATTACCAATAACTCTTCCTGGTTACTATCTGCATATTATAATAATACATTGATGATGTAAAAAAAGTTAGAATGAAAAATATGAAATGTTATCATAATATCATTCTTCAATGTGCACTTAAAAGTTTTTTGTATTAATTTTTTGTAAATATTATTTGTTTATTTTTTTTGATAAATATCTATTTTAAGGAACAACTTTTATTTCGAAACAATTAATCATTCTTTTTTTAGATTACAAATTATTTAATAATTAAAAGATGCAAGAATATGTATGCATTTATACAAATTCATTTTTTCATTATTTTTTTTCAAGTGTTAGAATATAAAGTTGGTAAAAAAAAGTGATTATTGTTAATGGGTAAACAATTAAAGACAAAGTTTAAGGCAAAATGTATAAATTTAAAAGATAAAAAGTGTATAAATGGTATTAAAAGTTTGTTGATTAACTTTTTTAATCTAACATATTATCAAAAAGTTCCATTTCAATTCTTAAAGAATGAAGTATTTTATCATAATGGAAACTTTTATACATAACATTGTAATAAAAGGTAAATATTATTTTGTCCAATCATCAGCCAAAATAATTGAAGAGGATAATAATATACATGTATATATTATTAGTAAATTTTATTATATATTTATTAAAAATATAAATATATTCTTCTGAATGGATTTAAATGTCTTTCTTTACCATAACTTTAATCTCCCACATAAACTTCTATTTTTATCACATAACTTCTATAATTTCTACTCATATATCAGAACTACATATAAAAACTTTATCCTATTTGAAAAATTGTTACAAATATCTACTTTCAAGAGAAATTGTTATAAAAATATTATTATTTCATCATTGTAAAAGTTTAATATTAAATAACAAAATTTTCTTTTTTTTTATGATATTTGAAGTTTAGTTACACCATTATTCATACGAATTTTTTTAACATTTCTTTTTATATATATCTTCAAATACATATTCTTTAGATTGAAACCTTTTTAAAATTTATTATTTATGTTTTGATTCCAAAAACAAATGTAAATTATATTATACTTTTTTTCCAATTGTATCAAAAAGATGAATTATAAAGCTCTTAAGTACAACAATAAAGTGCTCTTCCTCATTAACAGTCAACTTTTTTCGTTATGTGTAGAATTTTTTTCCATAATTTTAAAAGGATTTTTTTAAAAGTTTAACTTACTCTTTAAATTTGCACTTAATTCTATTAGCTTTTTTATTTTCTTCACGTAGAATAAAGTTTATTTTGAACAATTTTTTAAACTTTACATTAAGAGTGATAGTGACGCATTTGAAAGTGTTAAATGTTGTTTTTAGATAATTGTATTTAAGGGTAATAAATTTTACATTTTGAAGAGTAAATTTGTTAAAATTAATATTTTAGTGAGAGAAATTTTAACAATCATTCATAATTTCTATTAAAAATTTTAACTGATGCTTTTCCTTAATTCCATGTGTTATTATTGACGAAATAGCATGGAAATTTGTTTCCCTCCTGAATACCTGTTTATAAAGTTTATTATTATTCCTATTCCTACTTAATTAAATATTGAAAGTCAATATACATTTAAAAATGTTAAAAGCACTATCTAATTTTCAAATATATTCACAAGATAAACATGAACTTATATTTAAGTTTTTCTATTAATAAAACATGTATTGTACTTTTATTAACATTATAATAATTAAAGCTGTGATGAAAATAGATATATAGATTAAATACAATATCTAAACTTGTAATAGTTTTTTTCTTTATTAGAAAACTACAAACTTCACCTGAGAGTAACACTTTTTTTTGGTAAATGAATACTTATCTATATTTCATTAATATCATTTTTATTATTATAAATAGTTTTACCATAATATTCCTACCTTTCTTATTACACATATATAATTTATTTTATTAATTTTTACGTAACATTACATGAATTAGTTATTTTTTTAATGTTTATTAAAGATTGAGTTAGTCAACTGTTCTAAAATGTGAAACCAACTTAATTCTATGAAGCCTTTCGTTTATAAAAAGTGTTCTTGAAGTGTAGTGTTCCTTTAATACTAGATGAATGCATAATTAACTAGAAACCAATGTATATTATATTTAATTATTCTCTTTGTGTTTAAATATTTTTTTACAATGAAACTTTTAATCTTTTATAGTGTTGACACATTTGGGTAGGCATGTTTTTTTACCCATATAAGTATTTATCATCCTATCGAAATTTTGATGCTTACAAATGATATATATTAAATGCCTAAAAGCATATGTTAATTACAATTTCTTATTACCATAATTAATATCAGCAATATTTTTATAGCCATTTTAAATAAATAATCATTTTTTAACATATAATTTTTTCTAAAAAACACGGAAAAACAACGGACTGAATTAATTCGTTACTATTATCATCATCAAACAAAAATTTGTTTTCTAATAAAAATTTTTTTATTTATTTATCGAAATTTGTTTTATATTTAACTAATTTCTTATAATATCACTATCACACATATTTAATCTCTCAAAATTTGAAATTTTTATATTTTTAATTACTCAAATTTCATAGAAAAAAAAAACGAAAAGTTATCTTATATCTTTAGAAACGCAAAATTTCTGCTCAAACAATAGCAAATGATTTTAGATAATAACATTATTTTTCTATTTAATTTGATAGCAAAGATTCTCATTTGTTATCTCTTTACTAAATTATTTAACTTTATGAACATTCATCTTACGATTAACTGGTATAATTTATTTTTTTGGAATGCTTATTTTACGCTTTTCTGCGAGAACGAAGAATAATGATATCATAGAAGTTATTAGAAAAACAATTTCCTGTATAATTATCAAAATATCCCTTTTTTCATGTACATTTATCTAATAATAAGAGCAATTAGATATTTTTTTCCTTTTTACAGTATAAAAACATTGACTATATTAATTTACTTCCAATTTTTTATTACATTTTTAAACCAAATATTTTATTTAATTCCTTTTTTAATCTTCTATGATCATTAAAATATCGTCATCATTAAAATAATTATAAAATACTTAAAAATTCTTAATTGTACCTGTAGTTATAAATTTATTTTTAGAATTTACAATGTTGTTTTTTTCACTTAAAATTCTAAAAATAACATTATTATTAAGTTACAACCAATTATCGTATAATAATTTATTTTTTCAGCAAACAAAGTTCTTAAAAATTAATTGCAATGTACTTTGGTCCCTGTGTCATCGAGCATTACTGATCTTGTGTTTTAGATAAAGAAAAAAATAAAACTTCATATAGTGGAGTTTTAATTTATATCGAAACATTAAAAACATCTTAACTTGTAATAATTATTTTTTTTAGATTTCCTGTTTCAGAAGCTTATCACTTTTTTTACATTAAACATCGACAGATTTTTGATGGTTTTTTCTTTTTTAATATGAAAAATATCTTGTCATTAGTGTCATTACCATAAGCGATGTTTAAGATAACATAAATTTATAATAGTTACATTGAGGCATGAAAATATAATTCTTAGTAAACGGTAGCATTAAAAAGGGTCTTCATTATAAATATTTAAAAATAAATTTTTATCATCTTTTATATCTTATTCACTCCAATACTCATGAATATTTTATTATAACCTACATTTAAGTAGAGTAAATATATCATACTTCTTAAAATTTTAGCATATTTTTTTTGTAAAATGAAATATTTATTACTCTAAAAATTTTACCTGCTATTTTTTTTTATGAATTTTAAATACTTTAGAAATGGATATTTTTAAATATAATTAATCATTTTGCTATTTTTTTTAGAAACACCTGAAATTGATTGAATTGGCAGGTACTTTTTATTATTATCCTTCCTCAATTATAACTTTTTTCTTTTTAACAAGATTATAATACAACTTTACACTAAAAAAAATTAAATTTCTTAATTAAATTTCAAAGCAAATATACCATAATTATTGGAGAGCCATTGCTAAAACACCTAATATCCTAATAAATTGTATTAATTGCCTTCAGTTATTAATAGCAACAATCTAAACCATAACGTTGTTTATTAATAATAAAAAATATTTTAATAAATTACGTAAAAAAAGATTTATAGCTTAGTAGAACTAGACACATCTAGCGATTAATATTGTTAAACCGATTTCAAAATAGTGAGATATTTCAATGTAAAATAAATAAGAGATTTGTTATTAAGTTTTTCCTTTAAAAATATTTTATTTACTGTTAAAAGTCAATCATTTTTACTCTTTTCAAATTTTGCTTTATTTCATTATTCGAGTCAAGAAAACATTCACATTAAAGTTAACTACTAAATAACATTCGTTTAAACATTTTTAATTTTTTCTATAAGTAACTTTAATTCTTTGATAATTACTTATATTAACAATCAATTTACGGCAAAGTATCCCAAGATTTTACATTTTTATTAGTTAATATATTTCATTTTTTCTAAATATTTTATATACATATTAAGGAAAATTTCAACTTGTACTTAGTTAAGAATAGCAATTATATATATTAATATTTGCGATAAAAAGTTTGAAGTATCGAAATATTTTCTTCGTAAAAATAAACAAATACCTCCTAAAACGCTAGATTACACTAACATAATAAAATACATCAAAATACATATCCACGTCCATCAAATTTTATTATTATAAATGCACTTTATTATTATTTGTAACAAATGTACATTATATTATATAATCAAAGGCAAATTTTAAATTTACATAAAAAAAATCATCTCCACTACCCATGAAATTTGTGTTTGTTTTAACATTAAATTTTAGATTTATTAATTGTATTCATTACATTAATATTATTTCTCATTAAACTTTAATCTTTTTATAGAACGTTTCAAGTGACTTTTAATAAAGTAGAGTGGGTTGCTAAAATTTTGCTATATCAAACATTATCATACTCTCCATAAGTAGGAGTTATAACAATTTTGACAATAATAAATGCTGATACGATTTATCAAAGTATTACAGATAATTTATAGCTCATGTTAAATTTTGAAATTAAAATTTACTGAGACAGATAGACATCTTCAACTTTGTAATTGCTTAAAATCCCCCTTCTTTTAATCTTGGTTAAACATATTTTGTTTAAACATCTATTTTTAGCTTATAAAATATAATCTTTTATATCTTTGTTTAACCAACCAAATATCATTGAATCTTTGTTGTCTGCACCATGGATGATAGTTTTAACTTTCTTGATAAACTCCTTCTTATTAGTTGAAAACAATCATTCTGTAATGATAAAGTAAAAATAAAGGTAGGGAAAATAAATTCATTTCTTTAATAATATTTTGGTTTACAAAATTTTCTCCACCCTCCTCAGTATTCATAAACCATTTCTCCGTTACTCATTTTTATTTTTGCTCTTTTTAATCTCTCTCCTTCCTCCAAATACCATATATATAATACATATTATAATTTCTCTTCATTAACTCCTTGTTTTTGAACTAATAAAAATTTCATTTAAATTTTTTTGTTTAAAAACATAAAAAATTCTTTTTTGCTTGTTTTTACTATTTGTCTTTGATATACATACCAATTACCTAATAATTTCTAGAACGAAATTATGTAATTATAGAATTATTAATGGTAATGTATTTAAAAAAATTAATTTATACTTAGAAAGGATATTGATAAAAAAAATATTTTTTTCTTTTCAATCTCATAAAGCTATTTAAATAAATCTATTCTTTACATTAGCTTTATTATATCCCTTTGAAGCATCCTTTAATGTATTTATTGTTACAGCCTCCCCATACTTATAAACTCCTCATACTTTCAGAGACTTAATTGATAAATTCGTTAATTACCTATTAAATTATACAATTCTAATAAAATGGATTTACAAGATGTCAGTATAACAACACTCCCACTAACAACCACCATCGGCACGGTAACATCAATAAATACCACCACAGAGTATTGCAGTGATCAAAGCATAATATCTCAAGATAACTTAGAAACATTCATACAATCAGCAACTGTCTTCCTATTAATTTGCACATTATTGAGTTCTGTCTTTCAGATTTTTATCATTAATGTTGCCTGGAATTTAATTAAAAAGGGAAGTGGCGATAAATGTCTCCATATATTTCTTTTGAGTATGACTATTGCTGATTTCCTCCTTACTGGTATCGCTTACCCCATCGAACTTGGGATACGTGTTTTGGAGATTGAGAATGTTAATAGACATATAATGATGGTTATGCATGGCTTATGCTGGGTTGGTATTATTATTTCCAGTATCTCTTTAGTTTTTATGAATCTTGAAAAATTAGTTTTTTTCAAACTTCCTTTAAGGTATTATTTCAATAGGCATATCGATTAATAATTTAATTTTTAGTTATTCATTATACTTTACCCAACAACGTGTTGTTGTCACAACAATTTTATCTTGGATTGGAAGTATTGTATTTGTTGGTTTTGCCTGGCTTACAGGATCATTTAGTTGTGTTAATGAATCGTGTACCACGTTAGGAATGTTTAGAACTAAAATTCATGTTTATATTGCGTTTATTATTATTGTTAGTATTATCCCTACAATGACAAGTTTATTGGTTGGCATTTATATTATGAAACTTGTTAAAAATCATACTAAACAAATTGCTGAAGGTAAAATATCTTACTTTTAATTGACCTTTAATATTTTTACTTCCAGAAGCCACATTATTTAACGTACCAACCCATGATGGCTCAAATCGCTCAAATTCCATAAACAACTCAAAATGCGAACCAAAAAGCAGTAATCTCGTTGCTACACGATTAAAAACTTTCTATTACGTATTTATCACAAGTATCTTTACTGCATTAACTTTGTTACCATACCGTCTTATAAATATAGAAAGAGCCATTAATCCTTCCGCCCATAGAACTTGCTTAACAATATTAATTTACTGGATTCTTGTTTACATGGTATATTGTAATTCTGTAAGTTTTTTAAACTTTTCCTCCCTAAAAACAAAAACAATTACACTATTTTTATTTATAGATTTTTAATCCATTAATTACATTAACTGTTTTGCCCCAGTACCGTAGAAAGTTTCTTCAATTCTTCTGCTTCTGCCACTACAAAAATAGACCTGGAGAAAAATTTCAGATTAGAAGTAGTATTGGAGATTTTTAAGGAATTTAATCTTAACTTTTATCGTATGATAACTTAGAAAAAAAGTAAATAAAGTTTAATTAATTTTTATTTTCATATTTTGTAAATAATTTATTTATAATTACTTTTACAATTAACGGAATTATTTCATTTATTAAATCAATTATTATGTATGTAGTTATACTTTAATAAAATAAATATTGCATTATTGATAGTTTTTAATAAAAAACAAATGTGTATGTGTAATATATATATATATATCAGTCATCTCATTGACAAGTCCATTGTTTTGGTACCCAATCCCAAAATCCTTCACCTTTTGATAAACATCTATCTTTCGCGTACCATTCCATTGAGTAACAAGCAACAAACATTCCTGTTCCAAGTAATAAATTACAAAACATCGCTATATTCCAGATAGAATCTTTCTTTATCAACCTTGAGACAATAAAAAACACTCCCCCGCAAACAAAATACAAGAAAAACATTATCGGATAAAAAACTCTTAATGATATTCCAAACCAATACTCATGAAAGAATGCTGACAAAAAAAAGACCAAAGTTTGTGATATCTTCCTTCCTTTTTTATCCATCTTAAATGAGTCTTTTAAAAATGTGCTTAAATCTCTGTAAACATAAGCATACAACCATTCATGAACAACCAAATTCCAATCTCTATAGTATTGTGCCATATTCCTAGATTTCCACCAATGATCATAGAATAATCTATCACCGAATTGTAATGCCTCAGCAAACATATTCAACCAACAATGTAATATTCCATAAAACAACATCATTAAACATATCATACCTGGAAGGATAGATGGAAAGATGGCATAAATTAATGTCATTATGCTATTTTCCTGATAATTCATCTCCGAGAAATATGGATACACCTGTTGGATGAATATTAAATCAACAATATATATACAGGCAAGGCACTGAAAGAGGTAATTACCAACAACCTTCCATGATCTCGTTGGATACATAGGATATGTATTCCTATAAATAAAAGTTGGTGCGAACATATAATAATTAAACTGTTTCAGTGTCGGCCACCCTTCAATCACCGAATTCCTGCCCTCATATATTTGTTTTTTCCTCCTTACACCAGTTAAAAAATTCTCCCTCACAAAGGAATGAACTTTCATCGCTAATCTTGTCTATAATAAACATGAATAAAAATTAATTTTTAATATCGTTAGTTACGTTTTCGCATGTTATGATATATGAACAGGCTGGATTTAATTTCATCCACATACTCCATTTTATGGGGAGATAAAATAAACAGATTAGGTATGTTATGTAGGAGATGAGGTATAGTTTTTGTGATTGGAGATTACAGTTTTTTGATGGGATCAATGACCATAGGGTCATTCCGTAGTAGATGAAGATTATGGTTGAGAGGTGCATGGTGCCCCATGCGAGCATGGTTATTGGGAATCTGTTGAAGTTCCACCAGATTAACCATGTGTGGTGGAGGGGGTTTCCGTGTTGCCAGGTATCCCGGATCCATGTTCCTATGGCGAGGAGAATGAAGAGTGAAGCGAAGTAGTTGTATAATATTCTACCAGAAGAATTGAATTCTTTTCTAAAAAAAAGTTTTTTATAAAAAAAATAATATACTTACGTTAAGACAGAGTCTCTGACAACAAAAACTTTCTCCTTAAAATTTCTATTCTTCTTCTCATCCATCACTTTGCAATTATTATTTTGATCATTCTCACACAACTTCACATCATCCATAATCTACAAATTAATAAAAAAAATAATTTAATATAAAAAGTTCATTAGAAAAAATGATATCACAATTACTTAACATTAAAACAAGAAAGTATCGAAATGTTCTTGACAATAAGATGCGACAATCTTCATCAATAATAAGAATACATCACACTAACAATTACAAACCCATAATTCCATTATAAAATCTATATACATTAAAACTATATCTAAAATAGAATCATATAAATAGACTGCCTAATCAAGGTATTCAATGTTACGTGTATTTAACATTACGTCCCAATTGTCTTCTCCTTCAAAACTACCATCGAGGTTTGACCTTCATTTGTGTGAAGATATCACTACTAATGAAATGTATGTCGATTGTGGTTATTGATGCATACTGAAAAAAGATATATCAAAAAATTTTTTAATTATACAATTAATGAAAGCACTTGTTGAATTATTATTTTTTATGGAGTAATTGATTGGGTGTGTGTGCCGCCTGTCCTTAGATGAAATTTAAGTTATAATAATTCTTTTAAATGTTTTGATGTGGTTGTTTTTAATATATTTTTTAATAGATGTAATAAAAACATTTTTTCTTGTAAATATTTTGCTGGTCTAGTAACCTGGATAAAGTGCGACTATAGTTGACATTGTTGTTGAAAGTTTAAAGGCAGACCGGCTTGTCATAAAACAATTAAGAGATAAAGTAAAAAATAACTGATTTTCGGTTGTAAAAATCTCATTTCAATGGATAAAACGATAAAGACCCCCTACAAAAACATTCGAAACACAAATACACTTCCATCTTCCCTCCAACAACCATCCCAATATTTTATTATTTACTCTAAAAAATTAAAACAAAATAGACTTTCTTTCACATTTCGTGAGGTTTTTAATAACACTAAAAAAATTGGCAAAAAAAAATAGCATATGAACCAAAGAATTATTTATTGTATTGACATTGCACTTTTTCCCGTTAAAATGAAAAAAAAAATTATTTCCTTAGTACAAAATATATACTTTCATACATGTATTTTTATTACAATTTTTATCTCAGTGACAATATGTCCCTCTAACTTTTTTAGATATTACTCATGAATATTAAAGTAGTAAAAAATGGATATTTTTCATTTTATCATTTACTAAACTTCACTACGATATAAGTTAATTGAGTATTACGTTTCAGACAAGAGATTGTTTATCATTTATTATAAGAGAAATTGTGGTTTTTTTTTCACTATTATAGTATTTGTTTGTAATAGGAAGTATATTACAAAAATGAATCAGGTCTATTAATATATTATTAAATGTATTTTGAAAACAATAGCAGGTTTTTTTATTATTATCTTTCCATAACATGTATCTAAATTTACAAAAATTTATTTTGTAATATTATGCCTGTTTTCTTAAAATTAGTGTTATTTAATGCTAAATTTTTCGAATCTTTATAATCATATCATTTATCATTACTTGAAAAAAACTTTTGGGAATGCTTATTTATGGTTGGCGATGGGCATTACGAGTGAAAAAAATACTTTATCTTATGTGGGAGACAATTCAATTAAACTCCGTAGGATGATTTGATAGAATGTTTCAAATTATGAGGGCATGTTTGGTGTAAAATTAGAATGTTATTTGTGTGACAAAACACGATTACTGTATAACGATTGTCTTATTTTCCCATTCAAATCAGAAACCAAAAAGAGTTCGTAATATTGTTAATAAATTTTTTCAACGTTACACCATCAATTATTTAAAATTTAAGCTAATAACACCTCTAGCACTAAAAATTAGATTAATTAACCTACTCTTATGATAAAAAATACATTTGTCGTCATTTAACATCCAATAACCATTCACTTTCCCTGAGCTCCACTACTGTTTATCTAATATAATAAATTTTATTTATCCTTTTTATCTCCTAATACTTTACAACAATAGATTTATAGATAAATTTTTTGTCTCCATCATCAGATTAATTTATCACAAAAAAAGCTGTCATTATGTAATGCATTTATTTCGAAATATTATTATCCAAAGGAAGTATTATAAAAATCCTTTTTTGAAAGTTTTTTCTCCCTACAATTAATACGTAATATAATATAAATAAATATTCAAACTAAATATAGCTGTCTTTTGGATTTCCCATTTTTTTATAAAATGGATTTGCTAAAAAAAATTATATATTAAAAATAGGCTCTCAAAAATTTATTTTGTGATGACGAAATTTAATCATTTCTGATATTTAATTCTTTTTCATTCTCAATCTAATAAATTTATTTCCTTTCAATTATTTCCTTACAAAAGAATTATTATATTAAATATTATTTAGACATGTACATTATTATAGATATTTTCATTTAAAAATTTGATTATAACTGTAAAAAAGTTACTTTTTTTATTTTATTAGCTGCCTAAAAATTTCCGTCAACCCATATATAGCTATTTTGGTAATTTAACTTCAACATGTTTTTATTATTTATTATTAATATGACGTATTATTAATATGACAGAAGGATGAGCTAAAAGGGGTATCAACAAAAATATATGTAGAAGTTAGTAAAATGACGGTGGTAAAAAAAGGAAAAAAACTCACTTCTATATCATGTTAAATATTTTATCGCCCTCCTCATTATTTTAGGAAGGACATCTGATACATCTAAAATTTACACATATATAGACCTTTACAAGTATAGTTATTTCAAGTATATTCCATTTCAAATCATTAATTCTATAATTGCTCTCCTTATTTACTTCCATTATAGTTGGAGAAACTTTTTCAACTCATAAAATAAATATTTATCTTGTTTAAAAAAAATTTTAACATATCATGTTGTGTATGCAAATTTTAATACTGTCTTTATGACGAAATAATCTAATGTTATAAAAAATGCTTTTATATTTTTTTCCACCTCTTAACAAGTAAATCGTTTAAAAATAGTTTTTTTATTAATATTAAATAATATTTAAAACTTAATCATATTCTCGTTTTAATTTCACTGTTAGATGTGTTTATAAAATAAGAAGAATAAAGTGTCTACAAATATCCCATGTTTGATGGATAAAGAAGAAATATTTAGGGAAAAGAATATCCCTTTTAATAATTTTTTTAATTTAATATTTGGCATTAAAATGATATTTCATTTTAATTATTTGATAAACCTTAGGAGAAAATTTACTCGAAAACGTACCATCTCTCTTTTTCTCCGGATCATTACTTCTCTCTAATATTAATTAGGTACTTCACTTTTTTTCCTTTTACATTATTAGATAAGATTAAGGAAGAAAGTTTTTCATTAGAGATATTTTATCGTTTTCCATGTCCTTGGATAATTTTAAATAATGATATATTAATAAATTATTATGACATGACTATTTAATAAACATACTTTAGTTTTATAATATTATATCTTATGTTAAGATGTCTGATTTCATTTCCTTTATTTTAGTTAAGGAGTATTCTTGTTCAATCACAGAGTAGATAGCCTTAATTTGATAAGTTTTATTGTGACAAAAATAGTTCGTTTAAACCCTTTGAGGATTATACTACTAAAAAATTGTTTATTTATTTATTTTTTATTTATATATATTTTTACATCACTAATCTCCTAGTATTTTACATAATTTTATTTTTGAAGAATTCTGAATTTATAATTAAAAACCACTATATTTATTTTTCAACTATCAATTATTAATTGCAAATAATAAGTAATTAAGTTTAATTATAAGTAAAGAAAACTTTTTTTGTTATGTAAAACATTTACATCTTAAATATACATCCTCGCATACATTAATATTACTATTATAACTTTTTTTAAAAATAATATTTCTTTCTGTAAATATTAAAGATTATAAAACTTTTTCTTAGCACTATTTCTTAACAATCTATGTTTTACTAGATAAAAATCAAAAAATATAATATTTCTTATATATATATTCAACAACCACATTTATATTTTTCTCCTCAACATACATATGATAGTATTATTTTGTAAGACCTCATGATATTAAATTTTCAAAATCAAAGTTCTCCCGAATATTCAATTAATGTTTGTTTATGATACAATATTTATAGATATATATATAAATTTATGTATTTTATTTTTCTTTGCATTTTATTAAAATTGGATAGTGTAATAGATATTTTTTTTGAATTTTTAAAACATAATATTTATTGTAAAGAAAGGCAAATTGATACTTGCATTTATATGAGATTATTTTAGATTAGTCATAAGAGTGAAGATTAAGGTAGGTGCAGTGAGGGAGTATATTATCAGGAATTCTGAATACGAATTATGTTTATTTTTTGAAGTTGTCATTTTATCATCCTCCATTGTCTGTTATTTTTGTCGCTCTTCTGTTGGTTCTTGGTTTTGTATGAGCAACTCTCTCCACATACATTATAATTACTAATCTAAGGTATTTTTAGCAAAACTATATTTGTGCTTAGCGAAAATCGAAAAAAACTATTTATTTTTTTTTACCAAACATTATCAGACATGTCTATAGATGGTGGTAAGTTTTTATTCCATTTGATAAATATTTTTTTCTCATCAATCATCTTCCATCAAAATACGTTACATTTTGTTTACACTTTAGGTTTTTCTGATTATCCACATCACTTAAATAATCAAGAATCCCAATCACCAATATACTCTCTCCATCCAAGAAACACATACCACCTATCTCGAAGTACAGCCTCAGGACACGAGACACAAATCTTGTTTCTAATAATAGCTACCGGTACCATAATCATCCTTTTCATTCTTATTGTTATCATATGCGTCAAAAAAAACAAGTACCTCCACAGTCAGGGGTCGGATCAAGAAAATGACGATTCTGACAATCCAAATACGCTTACACCAACTGAGACAACAACCACCACCAACAACAAATACTCTTTGGGTAGGAAGAACAAAATATCGGGTAATGGTAAAAAAAACGGTAAAAATGGTTTCTCCAAGGGTAACGAAGTCAAGAGTGAATTTAATTTTACGGTACCAACTATTGTCATCACAACAGCAAGTTTGAAGAGAAAAAATTACAGAGATGAGGAGTTTGATTTTTAACTTTATTTTTAAGTATGATGTTTATATGTTATTATTATTCATTCATAAGGTAAATGTACATAAAGAAACTATAAATAGTTTTTTTTTTTATTAATCCTCCTCCTTGACGCAGGTAAAGGGATACAAAAAATCGTGTGGTAATTTTATATTAATACTAGGTAATCTTTCGTATTCATAAGTTTTCTCTAATTCATGAATAAACATATTTTTTAATTCTAATCCAATAAGTGTTTGACAGGACAGTTGGAAATTCTCTGGTACAACACTAATAACAAAAACATGAGGACTAGTTAATATTTTACAACTTTTCCATGTCCTACCACTTTCATGGCACTCACCAACAAAACAATTTCTATCTCCGTTACTATTTAAAGACTTCATAAAATTTTCACAAGAGGAGGGTGAAAATTTAACGAAACTATAGATGGATGATGTGATGGTAGAGAAGTTAAAAAGATGAGGGGAGAAATATTGTAGATAATTGAAAGTGCAATTACTTATATGCTTCGTGGTAAATTCTTTTCCCTCACCACTATTTTCAACTTCAACTTGAGAGGAGTTATTTTCTTCCTCCGTATCTTCGTTTCTTTTACTCTTGACAGGAAGTATCTTGTTAAAATTACCATCCTTACTCAATGGTATTTTTTTTGTTGGGAGGATTGTTAATGAAATACTTGTCGTGTGCTCGAAAAGAGTATTCGATTTGGGAATGTTCTCATAGGAGACGTTGACATTTGTTAGTAATGAGTTTTCATCCCATTCTGAGAAGATATTCGCGAATGATGGAGTGTAGATGTTTACGTGGATGTTTTTAACAACATTACGACATCCTTCCTCATTTTTGTCATTCCATTTTGGAGTTTCTAGATGACTGGTTTCTTCATTAATCTAAAATAAGAAACGAGTATAAAAATGTATGATTTAATTACTTTTTGTTTGTTCATTCATTTACAAATTGTTTTATTTATTCTTCAAAACATACATCTAGTTCCTTTAAAAACGAAGATGCCGAAAAAATTTGATTTTCATGACATATCTTTGAGTTCATTGAAGGGATAACATACAAACATGATATTGATAAGGTATATGACGTTGACATGTTTTGAAAAAGATTTAAATTTCTTCTGATATTTTTGAAAGAAGTGCAAAATCCATGTTCATCCTGTACTGGTATTAGGATACCTTCAATTACTAGGAGAATATTTATAAATAAATAAAACTTAAACATATTACTTAATACGATAAATCAAAGACTAAATACAAAACACATTTATTAACGTTACCAAGGTAACAAAACACACACCAAACTTTGACCCTTTACCCTATAAGCTAATCATAAAATAAAAAGAGTAAGGAAAAATTATCTCATTCATAATAAACTCCATAATCCAATTAGAGTAAAAAATCTCTATCAAATTCTGATAAAAAGAAAACTGCCTAAACGACATCAAATTAAACAATTCACCCCCACCATTGAACTTTGAAAGCCCTTTCATTCTCCCTTCAACTACCCCTCTATCACAAACCATACCATTATCCTTCATAAAGTAAAATCCCAATTTTTTCATGAAATCTAATTTTCCTCCTAACTCTGTATGCCCATCAAATTGAATTAACATAGGGTCTTTGAACTCTTCTCTTAACTTATTATCAAAAAGCCATATCCAATTTGTGATAAGATTAATTTTTATGAAGTCACATTTGGCTATTTTGCGATAGCATAATAATGTCATGTAGGCATTGTCGGGAGCGTAAAATTTTGATAAGTCCGTAGAGAGGGTTGAGAAGAAGTTTTTTGATTTTTCGGTGGGGTGGGTGAAGTAGTGGCCACCTGCTATTAGGTTGACTTTTGATGAGGCACTGTCGAAGGTTATGTCGGCATCGGGTGGGAGTTTTATTTTTAGGAGGGAGTCCCTCCAGAATGTGTCTTGTTGGGCCATGTAGAAACTGTAGCCGTGATTTAGTAGTTCTAGAGATAGTTTTGCTCTTAGTACATAGAATGATTGGTAGTATCCATCACCATAATTGAATGGGCGGTGGAGACATGGTATATTGAGAAGTAAAACATGAAGATTAGGATACTTTTCAATTAATTTCTCTTTTGCTTCCACATCCAATGCAATAATCAAAATCTGTTCATGAACACCTGTAAAAAACAAAAAATCCAATTAAATCTGATCAATTCCCAACTTGCCTTCTATATATTTCGTATTACACAAAAAATTAAAAGTCATATTCAAGGCATACTTATTCAAAATAAACACCAATAATGGTTTCTTTTCATCTCTGACCAAGGGGTTGTTTTCAAAGTTGTTACTTTTAATAACATTATCCTCAGTAAACATATCACTAAAATTAAACTCATTTACACATTTGTTTACTGTTTTCATAGTGTCATGACCAATGTATATCTTTCTTAAAACCATCAATAACAGAACAATACAGAAACTATTTTTAATATACTTTAAAAATAATTTAATGATAGCAATAGTACGTTTAATGAATGTTTCCATGTTTGTTGTAGAGATTAATATACTAAGACGTTTAAAATATGTTTATATTGATCGGTTATATGGTTTAAATACACCACAAAAAATACCTCTATCACGCATTGTAAATTCAAGGTTATTCTATATTAATAAGAAGATTAAATATGATATTTCGTTTACTTTGGACAAAAGAAATTTGAATATAAAAAACAACTTGAATGATCATTTACTTGAAAGCAAGGTAATTATATGGTAGAGTACGTGGATAATTTATACATGAAATTCTAAGGCACTCCAAAACTTTTGTCCTCTACAGGTTAATTATTTCCTGTTTAGTGAAATAAAAGCTGATTTTGTTTTAACACACACCATTGATTTTATCATTAATTGGATGCCTTGGATCTATCCCTCTACATGTAATAAAAACAAAAAAAACAATTAATCCCATTTTCCTCTCCTTCAATTCCAGTTGTTTGTTATAAATTCTCCTTACCAGAATCCAAATGTATATCAATCATAACAGTAAAATTGTTAAAGATCACTCTAGTTAAAAGATTGTCTATGTCAAAAGAGTTTCTCTTGTTATTTACCAGATCATTTTACCTTTACCTCTCCTCAACTTATTTACAAGCCTACATATCAAAGGACCCCTCTCCTTAATATTTAAACTGGACATTCAAAACATTCCACTTTCAGTATACAATCCCTCTCTTTAAATGACAACAACAAAATGCCATGGCATCACTATATACATATTGTCACACACCAGTCTCTCTCCTCCACCTGAACAGATGAAAGATCACAGTCAAAATGAGTCTTATACTTGTTACTCTTTTGTTTAAACATCCAAACTATCCCTCATTATACTTAATCAAACTTCTTATACAATCAATTTCATATCATTTTAACACTATATTCTAATATAAAAGACATATGTCTATGCATCTATTATCACTATCACCTTATTACTCATTCCTCTGTAAAATTGTTCCATGTCTCTAATCAAAGAACAAATAACACATTCTTTAGATAGAATGTTATTTATATATATTTATATTAATACATTTAAAATTATATGCATTTTTGTTTAATTTTTGCCATAAAATGAAAATTTTATTTACCAGTTTTTGAAAATTGGCGGTTGTTCTGTTCTTTTTTTTTTGTGGACGATAAAAATCTTATAGTTACCTTTAATGTACCTCATCCTTGCCGTGTTTAGTACTCCCTTAGTACAGGGGAAATTAGGTTTGGCGATTTTTGAGATCATTATCTTTTTTTTGTTCCATATATGACATTATTTTTGATTCTTGACATTTTACGCGTATTATTTATTAAGAATTCTATTTTTACTATTGTAACAAATATTAAATAATTTATTTGTTACTTAGGAGATAAGTGACAAACAAAAGTGGTTTTTTTCGTTAACAAAGTATTAAGTAACAGTCCCCTTGCTAAAATTTTACTTTCAACAAAAATACTCTTGACAGAAGGGTTTAGGTACTAACAATTAATCGTAAAAAAAAGGCGCCATCAAATAGTAGCTTAAAGCGTCATCTTGGTGATTTATTTAAATTTATTGTCACAATTCCAATTTAAGCTAAAAGATACTTGTTTTTTTTTCTACAATCCTCCAAATAAACTATCCCAATTGTTCTCTTTATCATTGAATGCTATACTTTTTCTATGAAAGATACTTATTTTAATTGACCCAACATATAGTTATGAATTTCCTTTATTGACTCTTTTAAAAAACCTCTACAAACTGGTAACCTTCATAACGGATGATTATATGGTATCCCTTTAATCATGCACATATCATTCAAAAGACAATACACTATTTTTGGAATTTTTTCCGTAAATTGATACATATAGGATGTTTGACAGAAAAAGTAAACATGTTTATGCAGATTTCATTTTGTTTTTGTATAGTATATAATTAGAGTTTTTGACTTTGCGTGTCGTAACATTTGATATTTTTGGTGATTGATCATTAATTAAAAAGCTGAACTATTATTTTGTTTGTAGTCTATTTTTTTCTAATTAGATTTATTTTATGTTCTTATTTATATGTTAATTTTTAGGAGGCTGTTGAAGTTGTTGCAGTTACTCTACTTAGAGGAAAATTTGTTTTTTGTTGCTGTAAATATCTTTGACAGGAGCTCCTTAAACAATGTTTGAGAAATTAAAGAAAATCTGGTCTTCCAGTAATAATATCAATACAGCTGGAAGAGTAAGTCCCAAACCTTTCAGGACTAAATCTACGCGAAATGTATCTAACATTCATTTTCATGAATTAACCCACCCACCTTGTAAGTTTCAATAAAAAAATTTATCCCAAATAAGGATTATTAATAAATCAAAAAATAAAATATTATGACATACCACTTAAAATATTTATAATAACCACTTTGTAGGTTGTAACGAGGAAGAACGTCTTAGATCATCAATAATAAACAGACCTCCTAGTGGTACATCAACAGCGGATGATGTTTCATTAACTAAGTATAATGTTTATTGCGCTGAAGAGGTTCATGATCTGCCAACACAAGAATTTATCGAAGGATCAGAAACACCAAGACCTGAGGATGGTGTTACCTTGACTCCAATTAGAAGGACTGATACCCCACGGTGTGCTGAGAACGGATTGTCGTGTAATATTGACTTTGTTACTTTGGTACACAAGAACAGTCAAAGTACCAAGAGTACAGATCATGAGAAAGGTAATTTCATCGTTAATAAAATTTACAAAACTTATATAAATTAAATTGAAAAGTATATTAATTATCGGTTTATCGGTAGGTGCCCATTACGAAACACCACTGTTCCTTCTCTAATAGCGTACTTTCATCTCCCACTTCTTTTTTTACTTCACAATTACCCTATCAATTTTGACGTATCTATCATAAGTTCAATTGTTTAACGTAATTTTTCTAGTTGTTATCAGATACTTCTTATTTGTTTCTACATATCTATTCTCTATACACACATCTCATTATCATCATTTTTTGATATATACGTTTATATAATCAACATTGATATTGTTATCAAAAAGAAGGTAAAATGGGTAAGGCATATGAGGGTAGTGATGTTATCATCTCTGGCAACACGCTTTCGAGTAATGAAAAAGACAAAAAACGTGTATCGATGGAGGTGCCTTCGTATTTATTATCACACTCCTCTCGTTTTAATTTTAATACCTTTACCTCGTATTTTACTCGATTTACTAAGGCGAAACCTACTGGTGGGAAGAAATCGACTGGTAGTTCGAATATTTTGGTTCCATCGATGGTTAAGAATTCTGGGAGGATTAGTAAGAAGGTTGATTCTGGTGGTGGGAAATGCAAGCTGAAGCCGTTGAGGCTGGATACTTCTATTATGGAGAGGTCCTCTTCAAGCAACAGGAAGGTAAGGAGAAACAAGGATGATACATACATTTATTGCGATGAACCAGATGATCTTCCTGCTTGTGAATTTCTACCAAAATTCCAAACACTACCAACTCAGGGCAAGTTAAAGACTATTCCTATCCGGAGAGTCCGCTCTGTCTCAGAACATTCAATCTTCGACGCTGTAAAGCAACAACAGTCCTCAGAAAACGGTAATTATCATTGTCATAACAATCTGTTAGGGTGATTAAAATTTTATAGCAGGGTATTAAAATTATTTGTATAACATCTTTTAACATAACATCTAAGATAGGGCACACTGATAAGCTTTTAGGATACATAAACTCAAATCTCCTATATCCTTTTAGTAAACTTTTATTAAAGTAGATAAATAATTTTAATTAGTTTATTGTATTTGAACATCCTCTTTGTGTTTTTTTCACAACAAATGTTGTTTAGAATTAAATGAAACAGAGAAGTGTTCTTCAAATTTTGAGTAATATGCCGCTTCCCCCTTTTGACTATTCAAAATGATGTTGGAGATAGGAAATTATTATTAATAATAAGTTATAGGGAAAGTTTATGATGTTACTTGGTTTTTAGTGTCGTCCTTCATGGTATTTAAACATTTTTATGTGAAATTTTGTTGTTGTAAAACCAACAGCATATTGCTTAGAAAATTTGCTAAAGATATTTTATTATAAATTCTACATGATCACTTAATTGATTTTTATTATAACAAAGTTCATTAAACCGTTAATCATTTCATTTTAATACATATCACTTATTTTTATACTTTAAATGCTATCCACAGGGAGAATTTAACATATTTCCTATAAACATCAACTTCACTAGTTAAAATTAATTATTTCACACTATAAAATGATATTTCTCTTTATAATCATTAATTCTCCCGTTTTTTTATCTTCTCCCCATGTATTTTAGTACGATACGAAAAAAAAATTCAAACTTTTTATAGATCTGAATTACGATTTTATGAATCTTTTTACGTTCTCTAAATTTAATTACATCTTTAATTAGATGAATAACTTGTTATTAAAAAGGAAATAATGAAGACAAATGAATTGTTGTACTTACCTCTTTTGAATATGTGTCTTTTTGATGTGTATAATAGTTTTTCTTTACCCATTCATTATAGATATTTAAGATTTATTTTTAGTAACATAATAACATAACATCCTATTGTCCATAATATGTTTAATATTTTTGTATCATCATATGTAATGAGCAATTATTCATCCTCCAACAAATGATTCGTTTTTTTAATGCATTCAATGAATGAGAAAACATTCATCATTTGATTTTATTAATAAGATTTCTACTATATATAACAACATATTGCCATCTTCACATTTTATTATATTTTGACAGTTACAAATATAATATAAAGTATATCTATCTTCCATTCATGCTTAGACATCGTTTCAATATAATGCATGTCTTTAAACAACTGGTCTATACGGATGTTTGTATATGTACTGTCAGATGCAGATGTTCCTTAAAATCATCTATCAGATTTCTTTTTTAATAGCTTATTATTTGTTAGGAAAGAGGTTGTAAACCATATAATATTACTTCTTTTATGATGTTTAGCTGATGATCTTATTTAGAGTCTGTATTAATTTCCCTTTTATTGGTTAATGCCTATATAAGTCCTCTTTATCACCTTCTTCATGTGTCCTTCATTTCGATTTCTTTACATGTAATAATTAATTTTTTTCCGTGACATCTAGCAAATTATTACATTACTCACTATTTGTTTGGAGATTGAGATTAGACTATATAAAAGGGGGAATCTATGGTTGTAAAAACGATAATTATGACTTTAACCGCATATAAGTCCTTTTTTAGATCATTTTCTATACCATCACCAACAAACCATGCATACACACGTGCCATTGTTGTTTTTGTTTGTTTAATGTCACAAATTCTACCTTTTCATGGTTATTATTATTATTATTGATGAAAGGGAGCAAGTTATTAATAACTATTTCACTTACAATACCTTTTAAAATAAATAAGCCTCAATTCAATATAAATATTTACTTGATTCCTCCTCGATTTTAAACCCACTGTATTATTATTTTACTGGAGAAAGAGTTCTATAATATTCTTTTTCATGGTGATTATATATTTATCTATACTTGACATTTATAGAGATATATACTATCATCAAACTATATTTTTTTAACCTTCAACTCATAAAAGGTTTAATAGTATTTACTAACGATAAAATAACAATAATAATATTATTATTATAAGTTTATATTCATCTAATCATATCTAATAATTCTCCTTTTATTTTTAATACTATTAAAGAGAAATGCGTCTCCCGAAACTTTTTAGACGTAATAAAACACCAGAAGGTAAGGGTAATTAATATTCAGTACCTTTGTTATCAAATGTCTTATCCTCCTTTTCCTCCCTCTCCTTCCAAAAGAACACATCTCAATTTGGTATCTTTATTATCGAATTTTGATAATAATCTCCTAATAGATAAATATAACATTACTTATCTCCAATTCAAAAGTTATTACTTTACATATTTTTACAATTTATTTAATCATTTTTAAATTTAATCTTAAAACTTATAAAATTATATTCCTACCTTATAATAAATAATATTACTATTAACTAGACGTTGTATACTCCTCTAAACATAACTTTGATAAATATATTCAAGAGCAATAAATGTTGTAGTGTAAGGTGAAAAGTATAATAAAATCACATTGATGATCGGCATCTTTTGTTTTATCATATTAAGCATTAATTAATTATTGTTTCACCTGTTAAAAATTGACAATAAATTAAAACATTATATAGGTGTATTTTATGTGTATAAAAACATCAGGATAAAATATTATATTTATATATTATACTAATATATTATATTGTTATCAGTGATATAAATTAAGTTCAAGTGGGATGCCTTGCGGAAGATTATTGGGTGAGATTGTTTAAAAAAGTTTTTAAGAGGATTTGTTGTAATCTAATTATTTGTAAATGTTTTTCTTCCTTAGTTTACAAGAATAACATTCTGTTAGAGTCCCCTAAAACAACAACATTTGTATAATTGTTTTGTCAGGAGATGCTAACTATTATTAAGATTATTGAAGGCAAACAGTTCTTAATATATGAAAGTAGATCTTTCCTCTTATTGAGATAATTATCACATTCTCAACAACACGAATTAGAGAAATCTAATTGCCTATACTTTTAAAGTCTCATATTTCTACTATAACAACATTATACACACTCTTGACTATTTCAATACATGGGAAGATCTATTTCATTGAATTTTGTTTTGAAAGTTACTGTTTGCATATTAGGTGTTGTGAGAATTCTATTCTTACCTAAAGATTTAAAGATAATTCCTAAAATTTGTAAGAGAGTTAAAAATTTATTGTGTTTTGTGATTGTTGGTTTTACTAATTTTTTCTTTTTAGTACGTCTACGCAAGAAGGACGAACAGGAATCGAGAAGTGTTAGCGATATAAGACAAATTATTCCGAATTCCGAGGAGAAGAAGATGTACAGGAGAAGGCAATCTTCAAACTTTTACATCCAAGATACCGACTTAAAAGAAAACGACATGGTAAGTTAATTTCTCCCCAGTTTACTTCCTTTTCCATCCTAAAATAAAGACATTCATCTTCTTTAACTATAAATGATAAAAGCAAACATAAACTCTGTCATATCAATTGCACCTGCCAATGATATGAATGAATAATGGATCTCCTTACCCTTATTTATACTCTTATCACACTCTCTTTATGTAAAAAACCTTATAGTCAAAATTTAAAAACCACACCGCAAAATTTCCATTCCCCTGATATTTTTTACTATATATTTATATATTTAATTTTTCCTCTTTATAATAAAATATTATTAATGTGGTCACTGTTTCAGTTCACCAAACAACAGCAGAATACTGTATCACAGAGGAAAAATGGAAATTATGGGGAGAGGAACGATATTGTGAATGAGGGAGTTGTTGCGTATGCATCAAATGCAGTTAATTTTAATCCTAATCCCTCAATGACGCAGTCTTTGTTTGTTCCCAGAGGTGGGATGAGGATTCCTTACCAGACGTCCTCTGAATCCAGGAATACTGGACAATTAATCTATGATGGAGTTACACCAAGGAGAATTGCACCGGAGAGAAGGAATTCACACTTCTTCAGTAGATTCAACCAGGACAATGTTGATTCTCCTGGAGAGGCTTTATACAGAGAGAATGACAATATATCACACGTAACAGATGGTTTCATTCAACAACTCTCACACTCACCAAGTACCAAAAGACCTATACATATCCTGCGCCAGAGTGCCTCAACTAATGATGGTATGTTTTAGTTGTATAAAAATTTTTGCCACCAAAATGAAGTGAGATAATGTTGGGAGTAAGATGATGATTTTTTTTTTATATGTTGTATCTTTATACGAATTCCTTAACCTTTAAGACGTTTTTCAAATTTAATTACAATAGTTTAGACCTGTCACCTTTTTTTCTGTCTTAGGTTTTTTTTTTATAGTATTTGGTTAGCTTCATACTTTTTTTTACCACTTATTTTCTACTACAACTACTTTCCCCCCCCTCGAACGTTATGTTTGATTTTTTATTCAAGAATACTAAAATCTTGAATCTGATCTCGAATTTTAAGTCAAACTCAAACATAGATGAAGTTATTAAGAAAAATGAGGCATCACTAAAGAGATCATTACTGGATGATAGAGTTTTACTGAGATATGATAAATTGACCAGTAACAATAATGAATGTATTTCACTTGTTCAAAAAGGTTAGTAAGTAGTAATTAATTACCTCTAGTTACGTATATTTTAATAGATAAGCTAATACCAAGGAGAAACAGAAAAAGGTTGTTTAAGAATAACGGTAGCATAAGAAGAGTCGTCAAAAGGATACAAAAAGGAAAACTCAAAGTAGAGAATCTATCTCACACACTTTCCTCCTCCAATCTCGATACATCATCATCGTCATCATCATCATCATCTGATAGAGGTAATAATAATAATTTCTATTTTCCTACTTTCTCACATTTTTTGTTACCACAAAGTTAAAATATTTTTATTTGCCTACCAAAACATATTGAAATATATATAATATAATGATGATATATGCCCTCTTTTTTAATGACTTTAATCTCCTCTCAAAGTCATATCATTATAAAATAAGTTATATATTGATAAATGATTGTAAATTTAGGCTTAACACATTTTCTATTCAATAATTAGATATGTATATATTTGATAGATAGTTTATAAGGAAAAAAGAAGGACATTGTCGGCAATGATTTTAGATGCCTAATGTTATTAATTTATTTAGAAAGATTGCCTCGTTAATAATAGTAATTTCTCAGGATTATAAACTATCACCATTTTAAGGCTTATTAATCTTATTTTTAATATATTCCTTTCTTTTCATATTATACTTTGTTTATTTGTAAAGGGTGTGATAATTTATTAAGGAAAAAGGCATTCTTATCAAAAAGATTTCTTATCCTAAAGATTAGATGTGTGACAAATTTGGGGAATTTTGACATGCACATACTATTATATATAGGAAATAAACAACAACTTTTCCACGTCTTTTACTCCATCTCCAAACTACCATGTGCCTTTACTTTCAATTTATTTAACTTAATTTAAAATACATCTTTTTATCTATGTCTCATTCGCATACAAAAAAAATTATCTATATTCAAAATAAGTAATTTTCTCCTTAAGTGCCTTTTTTTATTCTCCTTAAATTGTTGTTATTATAAAAACTAGTGCCCCCATAATATGCCTACAATAAATTCATTATGAATTGTTTAATGTTAGCAATAATATTTATAAGAAATTTGAGTATTCTGTTCCTGTGTCAAAAAGATTAGTGTAGAAACAGGACGGCCAGCCGTTTCATGGGGTGTCTTTTTGTAAAGAAGTTAGATTGTAGTGAAGATGTTTACATAAAACATCTTGGCCTTTATGACTGCTTGTCTTATTATTTCTTTTTACTCTCTTAAACATTATCATCTTCATTTTTCATTTTATACATTTTATTTTAATAATATATTAATCAAAATTGGTGTTTTTTAGCTTACTCGAATCAGGATTCTTTTTTTGGGAATTACGGGGAGACGGGGGAGGAACGTACTTTGAATACATCCTCCAATATACATTATCGTCAGGCCATACCTTCGGAATCCAGAAGGAGCCAAAGTTTCATCCAACTTCCTGGTTACACTAATCAACCATCAACTGCAAGTAACATTGAACACAGGACAGGTCAAAGTTATAATAGCCAATCTGTGATATACGCAGAAGGAGTGGTTAAACATCAGGGATCATCGTTATCTTCATCTGGGTAAGTATATTATTAAGTACCATTGTTATTTTGAAAACAATAGATTATTGTACACTAATCTTCTATGTTATACAGTGTATTATTAAGTATGTGTAATCCATTTATAGGTCCTTCATGGATAAATTAATTCGCGAACACATGTTATGTTTTGTAGACTACATGTATTAATGCCACCATGAGTTGAACTTCCTAGTTATTACTTTCTTATTAATTATTATGTTGATTATCTTTTTACTACTTACCCTTAATTATTTATACCATGACCTATAGTTTTTTAATTTACCACATGACAATGTTATGACATAGCTTGCGTGTTTATTTATACAATATATGAATAAATTTGGCATTTTATGTATATTATAGTAAATGTATATCTGTTTCGGCATAACATTAATGGATTAAATTTAAATTTAAACATTGGAAGTGTCAGTTACAGAGAACATATTTTTATGACTATTCCCCCATTGATCATATTTTAGAGATATCTATTTTCAAAAACACTACTACTACTACTACTCCTATAATAATTATTTTCACATTTTTTATATTTTATTATTACAGATGTGTTTCTAATATCTCATCACCAGCCCATCAGGAACAACATTACAATACCGGACAATCACCATATGGAGAAATGGGACATAGGACTGTGAAAAGTTCTAACAACGTCGGAGCAGTTCCACCTCAACCACAACATGGGTTGAGGATACAGCAACTTCACTCACCGTATGAGGCAACAAATACCATGACGCCGACTAGGAGCTCATCGACTCTTATCAAAAATAACTATCATAATACAAGACACCTATCAGAGGAGGTATTTATCGATAAACCTCCAAGGAGTGGAATCCCAAATGCTGTTAGTACTCAGAGGATTGATCAACTGGAAGAGTCATTACGGGACATCCAGCATAAATTGAATACCTCCACTGCTATACAGATGCAGTCTAATATTCAGACACCTCCTAAAGTCCAGTCAGAGGATACTCAACAAGCTTTGTTGGCTATATTAATGGATAAAAAAGCTGAGGCCGATCATTTGAAGGAGAAGATCAAGAAGATGCAAAATAAGTTACAGAAACAACAGTGTGACTTTGCAGATGAGATGGATAAGATGAGGTTGGAGGCAGAGAATATAAGGCATAAATTGAAGTTGATGACTGATAAGTTTAATAAGTTAGATCAGGAGTATCGCCTTTATAAGGATGTTACGCTTAATGCTGAGAGTGACAGTCAGAAGAATCTTGATGCTATGAGGGAGATTAAGGAGAGTTATGAGCGGGAGATAAATGCATTGAAACAGAGATTGAATAATATTCTTGTAACGACAGATGAGAATTCATCTTCGATTAAGGCAGAGAAGAAATGGTTGGAAGATGAGAATATGGCATTAAAGGCTAAACTTGGTGAGAAACAAGAGGAGATACAAAAATTGAAGGAGGAACTTCTTACGCTTCGCCTCTCAAAGTCAACACTTCACGATGATGAGTATGATGATGAGAACCTTCTGGTGTTGGATAAGAGTGAGGATGATTATGTTCCACCATTAGGAATAAATTTGAGAAAGAAGAACGGAAAGAGTAGCAAGATATCTCAGCAACTATCTTCATCGACGGATCGTTTATCCTCAAGATACTCATCATCGAATAGTTCAGGTTTTGGTGGATCTCAGTCACATGAACTTTTGGCTTCTCCTACTGTTGAGAGACCTTTCCATCCGGGGATGACGAATTCACAGTTGAGTTCAATGTCTAATAATTCAAATGAGGTTTCTTTGACTAATACACCATCTACGAGTGTCATCCAACCAAGAATGCAAAGAATAATTAGAGATAGTAATGAGATAGGAAAGCGCCTACGAATGATATCTAAATGCCTTTCTGAGATATCAACAAACTTCGTTGACGGGAAAGACCCAGAATTCCACAAGTTGGCATCACGTTTCAGTGACTCCTCAGACTCGGAGGATGACTTCAGTAGCCTTGACAACACCACATCATTCAACAGTGTACAATTCGAGAATATCATTCGCAGGCACAAGGAAGATATCCAGAGAGCTGAACAATTCCTCTCACAAGTCTCCAGTAACATCCTTCACTACACCACCAGAGCTCCAAGCGAGAATAAAGGTGCTTGCACCATCCAATAAAGATGATGACCACTATCTTTGAATGAACGAAGTATATATATAATATTATTCCTATAAACTTAAATTATTTTTTGTTTCCTAAACATTCAATATTTTTTATCTAATATTTTTTTTATGTACTCCTCCACAGTTTTTTTGAATCATTAATATAGATTGAGTGATATTAATTGGACACAATTAATAAACTATCGTATGGTGATTTTTTATCAAACACCACCCTACACATATCATTTCCCGTTAAATGAAAGAGATGTATACAATAAAGTTGGTGTGTTCTTCTTTTGGATAACTTTTTTTTTGATTGTATATTATTGTATATTATTATTATTGTTATTATTAATCGACTAAATATTAAATTCATAGTATTGTAATGGTTATATTTAAAGGAAATAAATCGGAATGTTTGTCTTTATATTTGAATGTCACGTTTTGTTACTATTGTTTTTTAGTAATAAAGAGATTATGATTTTTAAAATATGTGTAGTTTATTTGTTTTTTTTGCCGATGTTATTTCAGGATAAGTATAACATATTTTTTGTTATTCATAAAAAATGCCTATGACTTTTTGAAAATAAATATTTTACGATGTAAGTATTGTTTTTCAAGTTATATGTTATAAAATGAAAGGTAATCTTTGGATGATTATATTTTTTGGTTGTTGAATGAGATTAATTTGTTGTAATTAATCATCATTTGTTAGGGGGAATTGTGTAATTTATCATAAAATTCCTCAATTGTGATGGGAACATTAAAAATTTGTTTTCACTTTTTGAGATGATTGAGGGGTTCGGGATGGAAGGTAGATGTAATGGAGGTTTACAAGAAATGTTTGGTGGATATATATTTATTATTGGTGATAATTCATCGTTCATTTACGTAGTAATAAAGCATTTTGGTATGAGAAATAATTTCACTTCCATTTGGTCAATATAAAGTCAGTTCAATATAAAAGTTGTAATTAATGATACAAATAAAATCAAGACAAAGAAAAAGGCTATTTTTTATTAATCGTAAATCAAAACAATCCATTATAAAACTCTAACTCTTTTAATGATAGTTTTATTGTTATCAAATATACAATATAATTAAAAACATTTATCCACCATTACAAACATATGAAAATCTTTTTTCTATCAATGTATTGTTTTTAAGTACTCCGACATTTCAACACTAAGAAATGATAAGATTACTGAATTATTAATTCGATTGTAACAATAGGGGAAATGTAAATGACATGTAATATTATTATTTCTTTAGAGTAATTGCTTTTGTTGCTCTGGGTAATTACTTTTTAAACATAACATTTATTTCGTTTATTAGTTAGAAGATATATGAGAGTGATATGGAAAATTAGGGGATTTTTTTTGATAAAAGTTTTTAATATTAGAATTTCACGGTAAAGAGATAAAACTCTTGTTGGATGTACAGTTAATTTTTATGAGAACATTAATTGATAGAGAAAATAATATTCAAATTTTATACCTAATTTTCTTTTATTCTTCCCACAACGGAAAAATTAAATTTTATGAATAATAAAAATCAAATAAATAATTATATACATTAATTTATTGTTTGTAGAAGACTCTAATTGAAAATATTATTAAGTAAAAATATATTAAAAATTAACAATTCGTATGTCCTTATCATTATCCTATTCCATATCACCATTCTTAGCAATATCCTTAAAAAACTGATAATCTCTTTCAGGTCCATTAGAAGTAATAATAAAATACTTATTCTTCTTCACAATATTATATTTCTTCTGGAGTATTATGTCATTAATAGTAAATGTTATATTGAAAGTATCAAAAACTTCCTTAAATTGGAAATCTTTGGGAGCGATAATTAGGATATCAACATTCTTCAAAGCACATGCTTCTGAACTTTCTTTCACACATTCCTTTGATATGAAATGTGTGTCATCCTCAGTATAACATATCTCTTTGGCGATATTTTTTTCATACTTGTTGATCCTCCAGTTTATTTTACAGTAAATGCCTTGATTGAGTTTGGCATAAATTTCGTCTTTGAGGAATAAGGCTGTGTTGTTGAAGGATTTACCTGGTTTCATTACCATGATATATATTCCGAGATCACCATTACGAAGTCCATTGTAGGTGTAGACTTCACCTTCTACTTCAATATTGTAGATGTTCCTCATTTTGTAGGGGACTGACTCTGACAAAATAATGAATAGCTTGAAGTAAATAAGCAGGAGTATGAGTCCCATTTTGTAAGATATACTTCAATATATTTTGTAAATTATATAAACATTTTTTGATGATAGGAAATTTGAATGAAAAAATAATAATTTTAAACTTATATGTCTAAATTAGTGAAAACAATTTATACAGCAAAATTCAAAAATTGTTTTATAACATTTTTTGTTCTTTATGCAAAATAATGTGTTTTATTTTAAAATTAAAAGCGGTATGCCATATAAAACATAAATTATTTTTTATAAAAAACGTAATTCAACCTGACAAAAGAGATAGTACAAGTCGATGCATGGAATCCCAAATACTAGGAGGAAGTTAATGTCAAGACAAAGAAAATATTTAACCTTTAGAAAATAATCAATGAACATAAGGCAAAAATTAAAGTGCTGGAGTCGAGTTGTGAGAAGTTTCAGGTTATTTTTGTACTGTTTGAAGTTTTAACCAAAAGATTGTAAAATAAGACTTAAAGCTGATAAACAAACATAAGAATATAAAATTAAAAGTAATTGATAAGGTGTTAAAGTTAAGGATTATATCAGTTGGTATTAACCTTGAATTATGGAAGAAAATATTGTTAGAACGTTCTTGGTAAAAATATAGATTTAGTATGAAAATATATGTTTTTCTAAAGCTGATAAAAGTTATTTCTACTAATAATTAAGATTATTTTGACTTATTTTGTTTATGTAAGTGATAATTTTATTAAAACATAACAAAAAGTAATTTTTCTATAGGACTTCATTTATGTATCGAAATTTTAATGGCCGAAATCAACATGGACCATCCTGACCCTTGGAGCTAGCAAAATTAATCTTAGCAGCTAGTGCTGTTGCAATTGCCGACAATTGTTCTTGATGTGAGATTGGGTAGAAGCAATCACTCATCATTAACAAAGCCTGTATATTATTAGCTGGATTATAAGCAATTGTTACAATCTTGAATACACCGCTTTCTCTCACTTTCTGTGCCGCCTTAATAGCATAAGAATCTGGAGATGATGTCGTTGTTACGTATATAAGCCAATGTGGTTTGTAAGAAGGATTGTAACCAGTAGTGAGGAAACTAGAATCAAGTGCCCTTCCAATTACTTGACTGAGTTGCTTCTGTCCAGGTGATTGTTCTCCCATTATTGGATAATAGGAAGAGTAAATTGATTTTCGGAGAGTCTCGCTTGAGAAAAATGCATTGAATACAGGGAGAATGAACCATATGTCATCATCTCCTGGCGATGGTGAGAATGCAACATTAACATACTCTGGATCTATTTTAAAATTATTAAAAATTTCCATCAAGAAATTTGTTAGTGTGTCTGCATACATACTAGCTGGTACACTTGCTGAAACATCTGTTATCAAATAAATATTAGCTTTAGCGGTAGATGTTTCTGGAGGAGCCGTTGTTGTTGGTGGAGGAGCAGGAGCCATTGTTGTTGGTGGAGGAGCCGTTGATGTATTTGGATTAACAATACATGAGAATGACTTGATACGTGAAAATGAATTACCAGAGAAATCATATCCTTCTATTTTTATAAAGTATTGATCTTCATTGAGGCAAAATAGGCTGTTGTAGTAATAGTCGAATTCGCAATTATATCTTATACTAAACTTATGCGGTCTTGACATGATATTGTATCCTTCGAAGATGGAAAGGGCAGTTATTCCTCCAGGTTTCCTAACATTCGTAGTATGTGCAACGATCGTATTATGCTGATGGAGATATGGATTTTGATTGGGAAAATCGTTTCTCTCCGATGGTATTAAATCATATTGAGATGAAGGCACGAAACCAATATTAACATAGGAATGTGCTGTGGCTAAGACATAAATGAGACATCCAAGTTCTGGGGTTCTTGTTGAAGGAACTATTCGGTATACTCCTGGATTCTGTGGTGAATATACGTAGATCTTCCTTGTTGGATCTGTAGTATCTGTAGAAACTGGATTCATAAGAGTGCCATTTCTATTGTAAACGCTAATATCATGTTGGTTGTTTCCTGGAGCTTGGACTTCAATGGTAAATGAGAACATTGAGATATCAACAAAGAATAGAGCATTCTTGCTACAGGAGGGTTGATGTATAAAGTCTACCAAGACAGCAGCATTGTCATGATCGAAATGTTTGTTATTTGGAGTTTCACAAATTGGGAATTCACAATACTGCCCTGTGTACCCAGGCTGTTGACAGCCAAAGCCATCATTCATGTAACCAATTGTATTATATTCCTTTGGCATGCCTGCCAAAAGACTATTTGTATATGTCGCATCTTTACTGAAGTTCCATGTTTTTGCAACTAAAAAGTATAATTTAAATGTTAATTTCGTGATGACTATACTTACATTCTTTAATCAATCTTAAGTCCTCAAAATCAGACTCAGCATTTTTCAAATTGACTATTAATAATAGCAATATGATGGATGTAAAAAAAGATGTATACTTCCTTAATATTAGCATATTCAAAAAAGTACGTTCAAATTAAAAATGAAATAAAAGCAGAAATATTATAAAAGGCTTCAATAGCAATCTTTAAATACCATTTTGATGAACTTTTTATCTGCTGGTGAAAGTTCAATAACTTCAGTTGTTACATAAATTTATTGGTAATATAGAAGATATTTTTGATAAGAAGATCATTTCTGTATTTTTTTGAAGTTATAGATAGCTTTAATCTTTAGAAATTGACATCAGTGATGTAGCAAGATGAGGTTGATAAGACATTTTTTCATATTTCCAATTTTCAAGTACTTTTTTTCAATGGTTTCTACTGTTTCGTTGATATGTATTAACATTGTTTATCGTTTCAATTTAGTTATATAATAAATAATTGTTTAGTACAATAATAATAAGTACCTTCATATCTTTGTAATGTTATTTTTTGCTGTTGTCGTTTCTTCTACATATATTCTTTGGTATTTTTTAATTGATCTTTTATTTTCCAAAATAGATGAAGCATTTTACATTAAATTACTAAAAGTGTAATTATTTTTTCAGGTATCGTAAAACATTGAAATTTCTTTAATTTTAATTACCATAAAAATTTTTTTTTACTGATATATAACAGAAAAATATTTATGACACAATATTCAAAAATTGTTTAAAACAAAAGTCATTTTTCCTATTAATTACAGTCACAGATTCTTTAAACATTTTTTTGCTTTTTATGCAAAAATAGACAGTGTTTTATCTAAAAGGTTGTACTATGTAAATTATGAATTATTTTTAATAAAAAGCATAATTCAACTTGACAAAAGGGATAGCAGAGGTTGAAGCCGAGGATGCCAAATACTAGGAGGAAGTTAAAGTCAAGACCAAAAAAATGTCTGACCCAAAAAAATAACCGATGAAGAGAAGACAAAAATTAAGTTATAGAGTCACGTTGTAGGAAATATTAAGATATTGTTGTATCGAAGCGTAAGACTTGCAAGTATAAACATTAATTCTAATCAACGTTAGAAGAGAAAATGAAGTAGTCAAATATTTTTGGTTCTTTTAGCAAAGATTTATACTATTTCTGTTGTTCTTTGAAGATCTGTCTTGTGATGAAGATTGAAGTAACATCAGTTTTGTACTATTTGAAGTCATAACTTTAAAATTTGTAAAAAAAGACGTAATGTTGATAAACAAACACAATAATGTAAAATTTAAAAATACCTGATGAGGTGTGAAATTCACAGATGAATCAATTGATATTAATCTTGAATTATAGAAGAAAATATTGTTAGAATGTTCTTGGTAAAAATACACATTTATTTTGATAATAGCTCTTTTTTAGAGTTGATAAAAGCAATTTATACTTATAAGAAAGACTATTTGAACTTATTTTATTTATGTAAGTGATAATTTAATTGAGATATAACAAAAATAATTTTATCTGTAGAAATTCATTTATATATCGAATGTTTACAGGAGAAAATCAACATGGACCATCCTGACCTTTGGAGCTATCATAACTAATTATAGTTGCTAGTCCTTTTGCAATTCGTGACAAATGACGAGGTTCGTAAGCTGAGTAGAAGCAATCACTCATATTCAACAAAGCTTGTATATTATAAACAGGCTGATAAGCAATTGTTACAACCTTGAATTTACCGCTTTTTCTCACTTTCTGTGCTGCTGCAATAGCATCGGAATTTGGAGATGATATCGTTGTTACGTATATGAGCCAATGTGGTTTGTAAGAAGGATTGTAACCAGTATTAAGGAATCTAAGGTTAGTTGCCATTCCAATGATTTCACTGAGTTGCTTCTGTCCAGGTGATTGTACTCCATCTAATGAATAATAAGAAGAATTAATAGAAATTTGGAGACTGGTGTTTCCATAGAATTCATTGGATACAGGGAGAGTGAACCATATGTTATCATCTCCTGGTGATGGTGAGAATGCTACATTAACATACTTTGGATCTATTTTAAAATTATTAAAAAATTCCATCAAGAAATCTGTTAGTGTGCTTGCATATACTTTATTTAATACACTTTCTGAAACATCTCTTATCAAATAAATATCAGCTTTAGCGGTAGATGCTGCTGGAGGTGTCGTAGTTGTTGTTGTGGATGTTGGTGCTACAATATATGGTGCGCACTGTGCGATTCCGTCTTTAGTTGTTACGAATCCCTTACATCCTTTTATCAATTTAAGTCCTCAAAATCGGACTTAGCATTATTCAAATTGACTATTAACGATAACAATATGACGAATATGAAAAAAGAAGTATACTTCCTTAGTATTTCCATATTCAAAAGCCGCATCAAAAGAAGAAATATTTCAAAATAATCTAAGAGCAATCTTTAAATACCATATTGATGAACTTTCTATCTGCTAATAAAAGTTCAATTACTCTAGTTATTACATAAATCTATTAGTAAAATAAAAAGATATCTTTGATAAGAGCAGCATTTGAGAGCATTTTTGAAGCAATAGATAGCTCTAAACTTTGGAAATTGACATCAATGATGTAGCAAGATGAGGTTGATAAGGTATTTTTTCATATTTCTAATTTGCAAGTACTTTTTTCAGTGGCTTCTAATGTTTCATTGATACATTAACATTTTTTATCATTTCATTCAATTATAAAATAAATATTTGTTTAGTGAATAATAAATATGTACTTCTATATCCTTGTGATTTCGTTTTTTGCTGTTGTCGTTTCTTCTACATATATTCTTTAGTATTTTTTAATTGATCTTTTATTTTCCAAAATAGATGAAGCATTTTACATTAAATCACTAAAAGTGTCGTTTTTCTTTCAGGTATCGTAAAACATTGAAATTTCTTTAATTTTAATTATCATAAAAATTTTTTTTAACTGATATATAACAGAAAAATATTTATGACACAATATTCAAAAATTGTGTAAAACAAAAGTCGTTTTTCCTATTAATTACAGTCACAGATTCTTTAAACATTTTTTTGCTTTTTATGCAAAAATAGACAGTGTTTTATCTAAAAGGTTGTACTATGTAAATTATGAATTATTTTTAATAAAAAGCATAATTCAACATGACAAAAGGGATAGCAGAGGTTGAAGCCGAGGATGCCAAATACTAGGAGGAAGTTAAAGTCAAGACTAAGAAAATAATTAATCTTTAGAAAATAATCAATAAAAAGAAAGCAAAAATTGTGTTGCTGGAGTCGCGTTATGAGAAGTTTCAGTTTATTTTTGTACTGTTTGAAGTCTTAGCCAAAAGATTTGTTAAATAAGACTCAAAGTTGATAAACAAACATAAGAATGTAAACTTTAAAAATACTTGATAAGGTGTTAAAGTTAAGGATGACATCATTGGTATTAATCTTGATTTATGGAAGAAAATATTATAAGAATGTTCTCGGTAAAAATACACATTTAGTATGGGAATAGCTCTTTTTAGAGTTGATAAAAGCTATTCCTACTTACGATATAGACTATTCGAATTTATTTTATTTATGTTATTGAAATTTATTTAAATATAGCAAAAATAATTTTATCTACAGAACTTCATTTATATATCAAACGTTTACCGGAGAAAATCAACATGGACCATCCTGACCAATAGAATTATCAAAAATAATCTTAGCAGCCAGTACTGTTGCAAGTCCCGATAAATCCCGAGGTTGGTAAGCTGGGTAGAAGCAATCACTCATTCTCAACAAAGCCTCGATATTACCTGTTGGGTGGTAGGCAATTATTACAACCTTGAATTTACCGCTTTTTCTCACTTTCTGTGCTGCAGCAATAGCATCGAAATCTGAAGATGATGTTGTTGTTACGTATATAAGCCAATGTGGTTTGTAAGGGGGATTGTAACCAGTATTAAGAAAAATAGGATTAACTGCCATTCCAATGACATCAGCAAGTTGCTTCTGCCCAGGTGATTGTTCTCCCATTATTGGATAATAGGAAGAATTAATAGAATTTCGAAGAACTTCGCTTCCGTAGAATTCATTGAATACAGGAGGAGTGAGCCATGTGTCATTGTCTCCTGGTGATGGTGAGAATGCTACATTAACATACTTTGGATCTATTTTAAAATTATTAAAAAATTCCATTAAGAAATCTGTTAGTGTGCTTGCATATATTTTAGCTGGTACATTTGCTGAAACATCTGTTATCAAATAAATATCAGCCTTAGTGGTAGATGGTGCTAGAGGTTTCGTAGTTGTTGTTTTTACAATATATGGTGTGCATTGTGTGATTCCAGCTTTAGTTATTACGAATCCCTTACATTCTTTGATCAATCTTAAGTCCTCAAAATCAGACTCAGCATTATTCAAATTGACTATTAATGATACCAACATGACGAATATGAAAAAAGAAGTATAATTCCTTAGTATTTCCATATTCAAAAGTGACATCAAAAGAAGAAATACTTCAAAAGAATCCAAGGGAAAATCTTTAAATACCATTTTGATAAAATTTTCTATCTGATAATAAAAGTTCAAGTGCTCCAGTTATTACACAAATCTACTAGTAATGTAAAAGAATATTTATGATAAGACAAACATTTATGTGCTCTTATAAGCAATATATAGGTTTAATCTTCGAAAATGGACATAATTAATATAGAAAAATGATATTTGCAAAGGATTTTTTGATATTTCTAATTTAAAAGTGTTTTTTAAAATGGTTTCTGCTGTTTCGTTGATATGTATTAACATTGTTTATCATTTCAATTTAGTTATAAAATAAATATTTGTTTAGTACAATAATAATAAGTACCCTAATATCTTTATGGTGTCATTTTTTATGTTATGATTTATTCTACATATACACTATAGTATGTTTTTAATTGATCTTATATTTTCTAAGGTAGATAGAGGACATAATATTGAATTATAAAAGTTTCGACACTTTATGAGGTATCGTAAAACATTGAAATTTTTTAATTGAATTATCATAAAAATTTCTTGTTGATATATAACAGAAAATTATTTATGATACAATATTCAAAAATTCTTTAAAACAAAGGTCATTTTTTTAAATTAATTACAGTCAAAGCTCTTATTACATTTTTTGCTTTTTATGCAAAAATAGACAGTGTTTTTTCAAAAGGTTGTACTATGTGAAATATGAATAGTTGTTCATAAAAAGGATAATTCAACTTGATAAAGAGATAGAACAAGTTGGAGCCGAGAACGCCAAATACTAGGACGAAGTTAAAGTCAAGACTAAAAAAATATTTAATCTTTGGAAAATAATTAATAAACAGAAAGCAAAAATTATGTTGCTGGAGTTGCGTTATGAGAAGTTTCATTTTATTTTTGTACTGTTTGAAGTCTTAAACAAAAGATTTGTTAAATAAGGCTTAAAGTTGATAAACAAACATAAGAATGTAAACTTTAAAAATACTTGATAAGGTGTTAAAGTTAAGGATGACATCATTGGTATTAATCTTGATTTATGGAAGAAAATATTGTAAGAATGCTATCAGTAAAAATACTCATTTAATATAAAAATAGCTCTTTTTAGAGTTGATAAAAGCTATTCCTTCTTACGATATAGACTATTCGAATTTATTTTATTTATGTTATTGAAATTTATTTAAATATAGCAAAAATAATTTTATCTACAGAACTTCATTTATATATCAAACGTTTACCGGAGAAAATCAACATGGACCATCCTGACCAATAGAATTATCAAAAATAATCTTAGCAGCCAGTACTGTTGCAAGTCCCGATAAATCCCGAGGTTGGTAAGCTGGGTAGAAGCAATCACTCATTCTCAACAAAGACTCGATATTACCTGTTGGTTGGTAGGCAATTATTACAACCTTGAATTTTCCGCTTTTTCTCACCTTCTGTGCTGCAGCAATCGTGTTGGAATCTGGAGATGATGTTTTTGTGACATATATGAGCCAGTGTGGTTTGTAAGAAGGACTATATCCAGTATTAAGGAAATAAGGGTTAACTGCCATTCCAATGATTTCACTGAGTTGCTTCTGTCCAGGTGATTGTACTCCATCTAATGGATAATAAGAAGAATTAATGGAACTTTGGAGACTGGTGCTTCCATAGAAGGCGTTGAATACGGGTATAGTGTACCATATGTTATCATCTCCTGGTGATGGTGAGAATGCTACATTAACATACTTTGGATCTATTTTAAAATTATTAAAAAATTCCATCAAGAAATCTGTTAGTGTGCTTGCATATATTTTGGCTGGTACACTTGCTGAAACATCTGTTATCAAATAAATATCAGCCTTAGCGGTAGATGGTGCTGCAGGTTTCGTAGTTGTTGTTGTTACAATATATGGTGTGCACTGTGTGATTCCGTCTTTAGTTATTACGAATCCCTTACATTCTTTGATCAATCTTAAGTCCTCAAAATCGGACTTAGCATTATTGAAATTGACTATTAACGATATCAATATGACGGATATGAAAAAAGAAGTATACTTCCTTAGTATTATCATATTCAAAAGTGACATCAAAAGAAGAAATACTTCAAAATAATCCAAGGGCAATCTTTAAATACCATTTTGATAAAACTTTCTATCTGATAATAAAAATTCAAGTACCCCAGTTATTACACAAATCTACTAGTAATGTAAAAGGATATTTATAATAAGACAAACATGTATGTGTTCTTATAAGCAATAGATAGTTTTGATCTTCGAAAATGAACATAAATAATATAGAAAAATGATATTTACAAAGAATTTTTTGATATTTCTAATTTAAAAGTGTTTTTTTAATATTTTCTAATGATTCATCGATAGATTACCATTTTTATCATTTGATTAAATTTTATAATGAATGTTTGTTTAGTAGAAAAATTATATGTACTTTTATATCTTTATGATGTCATTTTTTATGTTATGATTTGTTCTACATACACACTTTAGTATATTTTTAATTGATCAATTATTTTCCAAGATATATAAGCACATAATATTGGATTATAAAAGTTTCGACACTTCAAATAGAAAAAAAGCATCATTTTTTGTCGTGTTAATAATTAATTTTTTAATTAAATCATTTTTTGTTGTAATGGTTTATAATATTCATTTTTCATTCTATGAATATTATAGTTTTTTAGCAAAATCGAGTTGCATTTTTAGTATAAAAGTATAAATAAAAAATGTTGTTAAAAATGTTTTTCAATATTACTAATAATGACTTTTCATATTCATTTTTGGAAAATTATAATTAGAATTTTTAAACGACGATTTTTGATGAGATAATTTATTAATTAAAGTGCAATTTGAATCTTTACTTTTTTCATTCTTAAAATATGCAATTTTGATTATTATCACTAACACAACTAATAATGATGTTTTTTTTCTCTGTGTAAATATACTTCTTTTTATTATTGCTACTTTTATGCAAGTCATTAAAGCATTTCCTAGTGTTTAAAAACTCAATAAATGGAAGAAAACAAATCAAATACGTAGAAAAAAAACTGTAAAATTGGAAAGGATGCTGTAAAGCATTATAATACAGAGCATGGTCCAAGCGCAATATTCAATAGTGTTTTATAAGCTGAAAGACAATATACTAGACTTTCTAAACATTATCATCTTAAAGTTTTAGTGCTGGAAAATTGTGAAGAAAACGAAGTAGGATGCCTACAACAATTGATGTAGATGTTTTTAAAAAATCAGAACCATTACGAACCTAAACTATTTGTACATAAAGACTCAGATGAGAATATCGAGAATCTACTATGATAAAGTTTTAATTAAAATATACTTTTCACCTTGATTATTTCATTGAAATAACTGAAAAATATTTCATTGATTGTTTTATTTCGAAAATCAGTAAAAACTTCATAATTAATGATATTGTGGGTAAAATATTTCATAATTGAATAAATCCTAAATTTTAAAATCAACAAAGTTTATTTTTGTTCGAAAATTTGGTCTAGATAAATTATAAAGTTTTTATCAGGTCAAGGGACCCTCAAAAAAGCTTTCTACTTTATGTAACAACGTGGAATAAACATAAGATATAAACCATTATATTTTAAACATAAAAGTAAATATTTGTGATGTAATCATATTATTTATCGTGGTTTCTTTTGTAAGAATCAAAAAAATAAAGAAAACTTTTTGGAATTTACTTAATCATTTTGATTATTTAATTTGTACATTATGTAGTTTAAAATGAAGTAGTATTTAAGATGAGATTATGGGATTTCTTTAGTAGAACAAAAATGAATTACTTTAATATATCTATTCTTATTATTACTACTTTTTTGTTAATCATTGAAGCATTTCCTAGTATTCATAAACCCCGTAAGCTTCATGAAATGAAGAAAAAGGATCCAAAAAATATAAAAATTGTAAATCTTGGAAGACAGTCTATTGACCGTTATAATAAAGAGAATGGCATGCATTCTAAATTTGTTGATGTTTTGGAAGCTGAGAAAGAATATACTAAAGATTCATCACACTATGTTCTTAAAATTTCAACGACAATGGACTGCGGAAGTGATGGTAGACTATGTTTAGAAGTAATAAAATCAGACATTTATAAAAATAACCGAAAACCTAGTGAAGTAACATTCGACGTACATCGAGAAGGAGATGTATATTATCTCTAAACTTGTATCATGAACTTTTAACTCAAATACATTTTTTATTTCCATTCATTTTATTCGGATGAATAAAAAAGTTAACATTCATTTTTCTATTTATATTATCAGTAAATATTTTAATATTTACTTCATTTTTTCATTAACTTTTAGATGAAACTCAAAATATAAAAAAATGATAGGTATTTACCATGGAAATCTACCATTTACTATACAAACTTATATTATATTTTTTTTAATAATGATAAATAATTTAAAACAACTAAAACCCACTCATTTGTCAACATTTTATAACATTTTTTAGAAAAATTGGAAATTATACTTTGAAAATCTACTTTATATTTTTATTATTTAATTAATATCAACAAATGTTAAAATGGAATTATATATAAGGTAAAGGTATAAGACATCTTCAATAGAACCAAAATGAATTATTTGCAGCTAGTTACTTTTGTTGTAGTTATTATTTTACTAAACACTGAAGCAAATTATATTGAGGATCATTCCATTATACAAAGAAGATGGAAATATAAAGATACAAATCATAAAACAATTCAAAAACTAGGAAAAGAATCGGTTGATAGATTTAATAAAGAGAACCATAAAGATTACCAATTTTATGCTGTTTCAAGTGCAAGAAAAAGAAATATAGGATTAGAACCAGAATATCATCTTACGGTTTTAGCAAAAACAAAATGTGGAAGTAATGGCTTACTATGTGAAAAAGAACTTCTTTCTGATATACATGGCAAACCAAAAAGTGGTAGAAATTTAGATATAAATGTTAAAGAAAATCTAAACTATTATCCATACCACTTGAATGTTTTTTAAAATAAATTATCTCCTATTTTAATCACACTTTCCAATAAAATACAAAAAGTTCACATTATTTTTTTATTTCTACAATTAATGAATATTTACTTTTTAAATTTTAAATAAAATCATATATCATTGATTAGTAATTCTTTTATCTATTAAGAAAGTTGTTAAAAAGTAAATTTTATTATTTCCTTAATTTTAAAACTTTCTCTTACAATAAAAATTCAAACAATTAATTAATAACATTCACAAAAAGTACAATATTAAAAATAGAAACTTTATATTTAAATTCATTACTCAAACAAATTCTATACAATATTATATCATTAATACAAAAAATAAAATTACCATTTATGTGGTTTCCATGAAAAATGGAGATCTTTATCACTAAAAAGACCATTGTAATAATTAGAGGAACGACGGAAAGCTTCTTCTTTTGAATATTTAGGTTTCCAGCCAACAACATATTTAAGTTTATACTTGTCAAAAACACACCAATTTCGATAATACATAACAAAGTAATTGTAATCAGGTAACATTCTGAAGAAATTTGATAAACCAAGTAATCTAATGAACCAAACAAATAGGTAGTAGAAGACAACAAAAGGAAGTCCTGTCAAAAGTAATGAACTTGAAGGAATCTCTTCTTTACCGTCTTTTAAGACTTGATCAACAACAGATTCTCTAATATTCTTCGTTGGTGTGTCATCCCCAACAATGATAACTTCACCTACCATATTACCTTGTAAGAGAGTTTCTCCACAAGTGATCATTGCATCGACAACATTTCCTACATAACACATTTCAAATGATCCGTTATCTCTTGACATTCCTGGGAGATAACCATACTTTTTAAGTATCTTTATTGAATCGGTGACTATTGATGAAGTATCACCTTCTCCATAACATGGTGGTGATCTTACAATGATCATGGGAATCGATTGAGAATCTGGAATAATTTTAAAAATAATTAGAAGTATTAAAAAACTTACATTTGAGAATCTCTTTCTCACCATTAACCTTTGAAGTAACATAACTTTTGAAGGGGACGCTATCTAATTTCAATTCTTCAATCTTCTTTTCCTTCTCTTGTAACGTTGGCCACACTGAGGATGATTGGGAGAGTGCTGAAGATAGATGAACGATGGATATGCCTTCAACATCTTTACATTCATCAACCAATGTCTGCGGGATAGTTTCATTATAAAACTTCAACTTCTCAATATTCGGCTTTATACTCCAATCTTTGTAGTCAACGATATTGTAAACCAACTTACAATCCTGTATAGCTCCTGATATAGAGTTGATTCCCCAAAATATACTTTTGCAGTTACCATTTTCATCGGATGGCTTATGTAACTGCCAATATTTAATATTAATTTCTGGGTAACTTTCTTTTATTTCTGATTCCAGGCGCTTTCCGATGAAGTTATTGTAACCAAAGATACATACATTCTTGACATTTTCCATCTTTAGAAACCAAAATAATATAAACTTTTTAACTATACTTTCGATGACAATTAATAAACGCTTTTCGTTACAAAAACAATCAGGATTATGTAATTGTTTTTGTCATTATTCCAATTTAAAACATTTATACTTTTTTATGGTCAAATTACTTTACGTTGACAGTGTATCTTTAGATGGCCTAAAAAACTTTTGATAATCTCTTTCACACCATCATAGTAAGATTAAATATTTTCTCGAACAATACGATACCTTTCTATTTGTCAGTGTTTCGTGTTTTTCATATTGAGTTACATATTTATCAGTTTAATTTATTTTAGGTAGAATTCACTTGAAACCATGAGTCGCAAAAGGTTTAAATCCTCACGTTTAACTGATTCTAAAACACGAAATGCTGGATGGAAAGATGATATCAGAAGAGAGTGCTTTCGTAAAATATGAGAGAATAAAAACACAACTTTAATTCTTTAAGAAAGAATGAAACAATTAGTGAGGATGAGGCTGTGAAAACTACTAATAATTAACTTATTTCCAAATTTGATATAATTCTTGCATATTTTAATTAATATTTATATTTTTTTATAATTATATATTACATAAATATTGTATTCTTTTTCATAAATGGCACATGTTTTATATTAAATATGGCTACATCAAAAAGCAAATATATTTTCCATAAGATGAGGATGAATTTATTGATATTGTAAATGAGATATACGAAGAAGTTCTCTTATAAGGTATGTTGTTTTCGTATCTAAGTGAGTAATGTAATTTTCTTTCAGAGTATAAATTTTATGAAGGGTACAAACGTCAGTGTATAACGTACGATATTAGTGAGTGTGCAAAAGCCATGACATCCGAAAATTTTGATTCCAAGTATATTTTATTTCTAAATTGTTTTGATGGACGTGCGACGTTGAAAAGCATTAGTGAATGCTAAATTATCGCTTCGTTCAAAAGCTGTGATTTTTGTCATATGTCCTATAATGAACGGATTTTTTGATGAGGATGATGTGATTGAACTATTTCAAATTGCTGCAAAAAGAACATCTCAAAATCAATTGCCTTAAAAAAGTTAATATTATTTTTATAGAAGGACAAAGATACACGTGGGAAGGATAGCTTCTCACTAATTCTATCTAATGAATGTGGATGTAATGATGATTTTTTTGATTTCACTCCTAGTTTTTATGACTAGTGTCCGGTGAATTTTTATGTATTGTATTTATGTATTTTAATATGTTGTATTTATGTAAATAATTTAATATAATGTATATATGTAAATAATTTAATAAATTTATTTAGTGGTTCTTTTTTGTTTTCAAGCCTGTTATGACAATACTTTTTTTAATGAAATTGAATAAGTATTGTTAATAAAATGTTAAATAATAATTGATCAACATTTTTTATAAATCATTGATGCATTTTCTTATAAATAATTAATGTTAAGGTAGTTTAAATTTTTACCAAATAAACATAATACATAGGTAGAATCAGAATAGCATTCTAAACAAATAAATCTTGTTATATTATAAATAAAATTGTAATAACTTTTATTAATATTTCGATTTTTTAGAGACCATCAAATGAATTAACACTTTATATTAGATATTACAAAATTATCTAAAGCTATATAATTTGGGTTATTTATATTCATTTTGTAGACTCCACTAGGATTTAATATTGTTAAATCATTTGTCGATTCATTATCACCTACAACAATAAAATTCAAGCTTCCTAGTTTTTTCAGAGTTGTTGCCAATTGTATTGAAAGTCGTAATTCATTATAATCTGCTAATGTAACAAATATAAAGTTATTCATCGGCCTATTGATATTACTTGCAAAATTATTAGAAGTAAGTAAGTTTAATAATTGTAAAATACTTTTTCCAGTGTTATTTCTTTTAACGTTTTTTAGCAATACATTATTAAGGCTATTTTTATCGCTTACAGAATTGAAGTTGACAGCAACAGTTGCTTTCGAATCATATGAAACAACAGAAATTCTTTCAAAATGGTTCCAATATGATTCAATTATATTATTACCTAACAGAATGTTAAGTTGCCCTTGAAATTGTGAATCAGAAACGTAATCCATTGATGAGGCAATTGAAAATATTAATGAACTATTACATGGAGAATATTGATTATTAATATATGCCGTTGGAGGGATAGTTGTAGTTGAAATAAGATTTGAAGGAGTAGTTGACTGTGGGAATTTTCTACCATTATTGTTTCTGGAAACATTATCTTCATATGGCCATTGATTTAAAATTACTGATAAACTATTCTCATACAATTGATATTGCTTTTCATTATAGTTATCCATTATTTCATCGTCGTGTTGAGGGGATTTAATACTTAAATATTTTAAATTGTTAGGATTATCTATATTTTTCCATGGATATGAGAAACCATTTAAAGATGAGCTATTTTTAACAAAAATTGACCAGTAAGTTCCAAGTTTATGAGCCATCTTATAATCAGTAACAGTTGAAAGGTTAGTATTAGGAGAGTCAAAAAATTCTGGTCTCATTGTTAATGCAAAAAAGTCATCAGCATGTGTTAGTGCTGTAAATAATAATTAGACTAATTACTTATGATGGTAACTTACGTTAATAGACTTTACCATTAATAGTGGTTTTGACACAATAATTATAAACATAACTATTTTCATATAAATATACATTTTTGTTTCCTCTATTCAACAATCGTACAGCATCTAAAGCTATAAAATTGTAAATTCTAAGTCTCAACATTGTATGGGATGTTATTTTAGCCCATTCGTATGAATCAGTATCATTAGTTTGTTGTGGAACATTAAAATTATAAACAAGTTTTGCAAAATTTTCATTATTATCTGTAGTGAAAATTTGTGACATATAAAGTAAAGCCAATTGATATCCACTCTTGTTTAGTAAAGAGGAAATCATATTGACTATTCTAACAATACCTCCTCCAGCTTCATCATTAACACTGCCTAAAATTGTAGGTCTTATTGTTACATTTTTATATAAATTCGATGGAGTATCTGGTAAAAAACCAATAAAATCTTTATCAATATATAAATCATACATATACATTTTCCAAGTTTGATAGTCAATAAATTTTTGAATTGACGTATTTTTAATACAATCATTTACGAAATCCATTGGATAATTATCCCATTCATTTTTAGTAATATTACATAAATCAGCAGCAATTTTATAATTTATATCTCCTTAAGTAAATGGTACACTTCCTGAACAATCTAAATTTATTTGAACGGACATTATAATTAATTGTTGAAATATATTTCTTGATAACGGTGATAGACTTTGTGCATCAACTGATACTGCACCTGTTAAGTGGCCAGCAAGAGTTATTCTCTCTAGATCTCCACCAAATTCAGATATATAGTTTTTCACAAATTTCAAAGCATTTGTTTGATCATATACACCTCTATTTGGGGGAATTTCATCTATAAATGTTGTAAAGAAACCATGAATACCAAGTTTATATTGAACTACAACAACAACGATATCGTTACTGACAAAATTTGTTATAAATCCTTTATATCCCCATTCCTTTATACTTCCACTTTCAAAACCGCCACCAGGAATGAGAACAAACACTGGATACTTATTTTTTGTGTTGACATCTGGTGAAAATATATTAATATATAAACAATCTTCAGATTGACCATCGGAAATAGTCAAATTATCATCCTTTAATGTTTGTGGACACATAGGTGGTTGTTTTTGAGCTATTTGTGAGTTATTTGGGAATTGTGTAATTGGAATAGAATGCTTGAAAAATATTAAAGAAATTTTTTAGATTATTTACCTTAAGACGTAAGTCTCCGATTGGTGGATGAACAAGTGGGACTGAAAAAAAAGTATCCGCTTTCCCGAAAAATTTTTCATTTACATCATTTTCTAAATCAACATGGGTTCCAATAATGGTTCCTAAAGATGTTTTTAAGGTAACATTATTATTTGAAATTGGATCACATATTAAATCATTTATAAATTTTCTTTCATATTTAAATGCATTTCTAAAAAGTTCTTTGAACTTTTCATCATCTGCAGCTACTAAGTAGATAAGTAAAGATCATATTGAGTGATAATAATATAACATTTTTACTAAATGATTACTGAGGAAATTTGTGATATTTAATAATCAAATTTTATCAGTTCATGTGACGTTAAAGATTCTATTTTTGTTGGATAAATATAACTTACTTATTATTAACTTATTTATCAGAAATTTTTTAATTTCAATAACTGATAAGAGGGTAAAGTAAAAAATCACAAAAGTCTTCTTATTCTTTGTGTAAAGAGATTTCAGTGATAAAGTAGTTAATTGTTTATACATAGTAGTAAAATTCCATGATTTTTAAGCCTTACTATTTCATAGAAACAATATACTTTGTAAAACTTTAGAAAAAAATTTTATGAGATAGTAAAGTGTAAGTACTTTTTTGATACCAATGATAACGCGTAGTTTGACTACTTATTTTCAAAGATAAAATTTTTTTATTATATTTATCTGAACATAAACAGTTTAGGACATTTTGTTAGAGATTTTTGTTAAGTAAATATAGAGCAATAAAATTCATACTTTTGTAGATAAAAATATTTCTATATACCTGTTACTTTAACAAATTTTTGAACTAATAAAATCATAAAAATTATTTAAAAATAGAAAAGAAATAAGTTTTATTAAATTTTAGTATATAATATTGCTTATACACAGAAAAATTGAACACAAATTTGCACAAAATGTATTAAATTTGTCCCACCTAACAAAATTTGAATTTTCATGATTTGCGACTAATTTGATCGCAATTATTTCGTACAGAAAATTAAGGCAATAATTATAATAAGTTTCTATTTTTAAAATTTGAATAAAATTTGATTTTTTTAAATGATGGGCCATTTTAATTACATTTCATTAAAAATTTTCAAAAATATCCCTTTTTATTTTTATGTGTTTAAATCGTTAACTTTTCATTATTATGTTTTTTAACACTTTGTCTATAAGATGTGTCTTATAGTACAAAAGTTTATATCTAGAAATTATCTAAAATTTTTCTGACTAAATTGAAAAGGAATATATTAATTTTTGTTTCTGTATCATAGATGTTACTTAGGTGAACATTTCGAGAACAATAGTTTACCAATGAGACACATATCTTTATAGCATACATCCCCATATTAAAATAATATATCAGGATTCAGAGAATGAAATTGAAAAAACGGAAAAAAGTTAATCTAAGTTTCTTTTAAACCTACATTTTCAGTATGATCTTAAGAAAATGGAGAAACTTTAAGTACTATAAAATCGTTGCAGAAATTTTTTTAGAAAAATGTTTTGGAAAAAAATTTTTGTGTTTTTTTAAAAAAAGTATGTCAAGATGAAACTTTTCAAGCCTGACATTGCCATAACACTTATGTAAAATTTAATTCTCTTTCGAACGGTATATACAACTTTAATCTGATTATCTGTTCTCGAGATATAGAGATATTAATTTTTTTTAAAATTTATTATTAATGCAATTTTTTACATATATGCTCTAAAAAAGGTAAGTAGTTTAAGTTATATTCATGAAGCCTATTTCCAAAATACACACATTTCTTGCACATATTTTTAAACATCAACAATTCATTTATCTTTATCCATTTTGAGATAGTCAATAGAAAGTGAAAGCAAATTTATTTATTTCCTAAGACAACAACACTTTTTAAGTATATAAAAGAAAAATCTGTATTATTTTTAGATACTAAAAATAAAAAATAATAAGAACAAATGATTTTTTGAATAAAACTCAAACAACAATAATACATTAAGGTTCTTGAACCAATTGTTTTTAACAATTTTAAAAATAAACTTATATTCTTAAAAATATTATAGAATTAGAATAGGTCGAAAATTTAATTTTTATTTAATCATATGTAATGTATATGCCGATTTAAAAAAAGTAAGATCAGTATAACACATATCAATTATTTAGATATGATAAAAAAGCTAAAATCAAATTATATTTGGATTTTAAATATTAAAAAAATTTATTAAATATAATTAAATTCTAGAACAAAATAAAGTTCAAATAGAAAAAAAGCATCATTTTTTGTCGTGTTAATGATTAATTTTTTAATTAAATCATTTTTCGTTTTAACGGTTTATAATATTCATTTTTGTATTCTATGAATATTATAATTTTTTAGCAAAATCGAGTTGCATTTTCAGTGCAAGAGTATAAATAAAAATTGTTGTTAACAATGGTTTTAAACAAAAAATGTTGTTAAAAATATTTTTCAATATTATTAATAATGACTTTTCATATTAATTTTTGGAAAATTATAATTAGAATTTTTAAACGTCCATTTTTGATAACTCATTAATTAAAGTGAAATTGGAATCTTTATTTTTCTCATTCTTAAAATATGCAATTTTGATTATTATCACTAACACAACGAAAACTTATGTTTTTTATTCTCTTTGTAAATATAGTTGTTTTTATTATTGCTACTTTTATGCTAATCATTAAAGCATTTCCTGGTATTTAAAAACTTAATAAATGGAAGAAAACCAATCAAAGACATAAAAAAAAAACTGTAAAATTTGAAAGGATACTGTTAAGCATTATAATACAGAGTATGGTCCAAGTGCAATATTCTATAGTGTTTTATAAGCTGAAAGACAATATACTAGACTTTCTAAACATTATTATCTTAAAGTTTTAGTGCTGGAAAATTGTGAAGAAAACGAAGTACGATGTCTACAACAATTGATGTAAATGTTTTTAAAAGAACAAAACCATTACGAACCTAAACTATTTGTACATAAAGACTCAGATGAGAATATCGAAAATCTACTATTATAAAGTTTTAATTAAAATATACTTTTCATCTTGATTATTTCATTGAAATAACTAAAAAATATTTCATTGATTATTTTATTTCGAAAATCAATAAAAACTTCGTAATTAATGATATTGTGTGTAAAATATTTCATGATTGATAAATCCTAAATTTTAAAATCAACACAGTTTATTTTTGTTCGAAAATTTGGTCTAGATAAACTATAAAGTTTTTATCATGTCAAGGGGGCCCTCAAAAAAGCTTTCTGCTTTATGCAACAACGTAGAATGAACTTGAGATATAAATCATTGTATTTTAAACATAAAAATAAATATTTGTGATGTAATTATATTATTTATCGTTGTTTCTTTTGTAAGAATCAAAAAAATAAGGAAAAACATTTTGGAATTTACTTTATCGTTTTGATTGTTAAATACTACACGATATTGTTTAGATAAAAATAATATTTGAGATCAAAGGATGGAATATTTTCAATAAATTGATGATGAATTATTTAAATGTAACTATTTTTATTATTGCTACTTTTTTAATAGTTACTAAGGAATTTTATTTGTTTCAGAAACATCGTAATCCTCATGAATGGAAGATTAGAAATCCAAAAAAAAGCAATATTGTAAAGTTGGGAAATGAAGCCGTTAAGATTTATAATTAAAAAAATCACTTAAACTTAAAATTTATTCATGTTGTACAAATTAGAAGCCAATATTAAAATAGTTCTAAACACTATGATCTTAAAATTTTGGCGGATCAAAATTGTAAGGGAAAAATTTATGAGTGCTTACAAGAAATTATAGCAAATATATTTAAAGACAAGGAACACCCTAGCGAATTAAGAATTAATGTACGTAACTACTGGATGTAGAACATCGTTCATTTACTACCACAAAATCCTAATTAAAACATATTTTTTATCTTTATTATTTTATTGAATAAATAAAAAGTTTTTCATTGATTTTTTTGTTTAAAAAAATGATAAACCCTGACTTTCTAAGTCAAAAAGATTTATTTTGTTCAGAAATTTAGTTTAGTTAAAAATGAAGCCTTTACTAAGTCTAGATATGGGCGGGTCAGTAAATTGTTCGACCCGGGATCGGTCGGTTTAGGGTCGTTTTTAAAATCGGCCCGTTGAGTTTATAGAATATACCCTTATAAAAAACATAATTTTATTATAATTAAAGAATATTTTCTAATAGAAAAAATATTACAATATATAAATTAACCCTTAAAACTAATAAATTGTTAAATTTTAGTAGTTAAATTAGTTCATCGACAATTTCTAATATATGAAAGTGTTGAAAAAGCACTTTCAGATTTGATACTAATTGACTTTATTATTCTTAATTTCTGATAAAGACTATGCAAATTAGGTGCTGATAATTTTACTGAATTCTAAAAATGGTCAATATTAACCTCAGAACTGATATTTTTAACATGGTAAAGATAATTAATATTATCACCGACAGATAAATTTTCAAAAGTTGTTAATAAATAGTATAAAACCGACCCAATAATTTTTGTAATTTTGCATCGCCTCTAAAATTTGGGGTCGATCCGTGTCAGATCCCATGTCTAACTAAGTCACAAGAGCATAAAAAAGGTTTCTACTTTTAAAGCAAAAATATGGAATAAACTTGAGTTATCAGACATTGTATCCCAAGTACAGAAGCAAATATTTGTAATGGAATTATATTATTTATCATGATTTCTTTTTTTAAGAATGAAAAAATTTTAAAATTTACTTAATTATTTGATTATTTAATTAGTACATAATATTGTTTAGAGTGAATTATTATTTAAAATAAGATTATGGAATATTTTCAGTAAAACAAAAATGAATTATTTAAATGTATCTATTTTAATTATTGGTACATTTTTAATAGCTACTGGAGCATCGTTTAATTTCCTTAAACACCATGATAATATCGGATGGCAAGATAAAAACACCAACAGTAGCAAAATTCTAAAGTTAGCACAACAATCTGTCGATCAGTTTAATAAGAAATATAAAACAGATGCTAAATTAGAAAATGTTATAAGTGCTACAAAAAGTTATATCAGCGGTTCAAAACATTATAATCTTGAAGTTTTAACAATGATAGATTGTGAAAATAATGGTAAAAAATGTCCAGAAAGAATTCATTCTGACATCTATCGAAACAACAATAAAGATAGTAAAACAGTTATTAAAGTGTATAAAGAAGGAGTTTTAAAATATCGCTAATTTTCCACCATAACATTTTAAATAAAATATACTTTTTATTATTATTTTTTCATTTAAATAAATAAAAAGTTTTTCATTTATTTTTTTATTTGAAAAAAGAATAAATTCTGAGTTCCTATGTCAAAAAGTTTTCTTTGCGTTCGAAAATTTAGTCTAGTTCAATTATGAACTTTAGATTAGGTCATAAGAAACTCAAAGAGATTTCCACTTTTAAAGTAAAAATAAAGAATAATTCGAGTTAATAGATATTGTATTTCAAGTATAGAAGCAAATATTTGTGATGGAATCGTATTATTTATAATAATTTCTTTTTTTAAGAACAAAAAATATAAAGAAAAAATTTTTGCAATTTACTTAATGATTTTGGTTATTTAATTAGTACATGATATTGCTTAGATTGAAATAATATTTAAGATCAGATGATGGAACATTTTTAGTAAAATCGAAAGGAATTACTTTAATGTATATATTTTTATAATCGTTACTTTTTTGACAATCATTGAAGCATTTCCTAGTTTTCATAGGCATCGTGAACTTTTTAAAATGAAGCAAAAGAATACAAAAAATAAAAAGATTGTAAACCTAGCAAAACAATCTATTGAACATTATAATAAAAAATATGACATGAATTTCTAATATGCTGGTGCTTTGGAAGCTAAAAAATAACATACTACGGATTCATCACATTATGTTCTTGTAATTTCTATAACGATGAATTGTGGAGCCAATGATCTCTTATGTTTAGAAGAAATCGAATCAAACGTCTTTAAAAACGACCACAGTCCTAAAAATGTAGCATTTTACGTACATAAAAAAGAGATGATGATTATCTACAGGGTGGACCAAAAGTCATGTCACAGTTGGATGGAACACATTATAAATGTTATAACTTTTTTTGTAGTTGACATTTTTAAATGATATTATACGCATTTTGTAGAGGATGATTTATAGAATAATATATCACAAGATCGTTCTCAAAAATGATCTTATCGAAAAGTTGTATTAAATTAAATAAAAATGTTTATATTTTTGCTTTAAAAGTGCATCTTATTATATTTCAATTGATTAAAAAATAAATGCTAGATGCTTAAAATGGTAGTTATAAGCATTTTTCTTCATAAAATGTTTTGTTTTTACAATATTACTTTTTTTCATATATTTTTAATATTTTCCACTGTCGTAACTTCAATAAGAAAGTACTCTACTGAAGAACGGACACAAATAGTTCGTGATTGCTACACCAACAGATGTTCAATTGCTACAACTTAAAAATTATTTAAAATCTTTTACAATGTGACCCAAGCTTCGTCAAGACATGCATTATTAAGTGTTGTAAATCATTTCAAAGAGTTAAATAAAACAATTTAATAAGAGTAATAATTAATGTTTTATAATGAACAAGCTTGTACAAGAAATTAAATAGTGATCATTTAAAAGATATCATTTTTTATACATAATTGTGTAAAATATTAAGAAACTAAAAACTTTTTGTTAAGTTCATTCTTGAGAACGATCTTGTAATATATTATTCTCTCACAAATTCTCTACAAAATGCGTATAATACTATAAAAATATGTCGCCTACAAAAAAAGTTATAAAGTGTTTTATTTCAACTGTGTCGTGACTTTTGGCCCACCATGTATTTTTTATTTATAAAGTTATAACGGAAAAATGAACTTTTTAAAAATTATAATTTTTTGAAAGTTTTTTTTTCTTCGTCAACAAATGAACATTTTTCTAGAATTTCATATCTTTAATATTGACTAAAGAATTCCCTCAAAATCGCTTTGAAACTAGAAAAATTTAAAGAGTAAGAAGATATATATTAATTAAAGTGTCGATAAATAATCTTTGATAAATTTTAGATGAAACCATTACAACTTGTTAATAGGTAACTCTACAAAAAAATATTTGCACAATCAGGTAGACAGTCATATTCTGTATAATTAAGATGAAGAAAATACTTTTAATTTATTCATCTAGTTAACCGAAGATGAGTTCATATTGTGCAGATCTACATAAGATGAGCCAGATCTACAAAAGATGGCTATCTGTGCATCTTGACATATCAATTTGACAAAAAAATCTTTCTTCAAAAAAAATTTCCCAACAAAGCTCGGGCGATTTTTCATATATCCAAACTTGTTCGATTTCTTGAGATTAATTTTAAAGTTTAAGAAATTAAGATATTTAGAGAAACTTTTTTTATTTTTCTCGATTTCATTTCCAGAACATAGATATATCACTTTGAAGTTCCAAAGTTTGGGGTAAAAAACGATGTTTTGTAGAATGCTTTAAATTTTCTAATCGCTGTAGCGATTGCTTATTTTTATTGTTTGTATGTAATAAGTTTAAGAAACAACACATATCCGTGAAATTTCAGGTTAATAGAACTATTTTAAAGGGGGGACTTTAGTGACCGTACATTTTAATATTATTCTCACTTAAGTAAAACAAAAAAAATTCAAAAAATAAATCTATAATTGCCATTAAAAATGTTAGAATAATCTAATGTTATTGACAAAATTGTTATTTAACCGTTGTGTGTTATCTAAAATTTTATTTATTTATTTTGAGTATTACATAATCTTGTAATTTTTCCATCCAAAATTTAATTGTATTTGGTTTGGTTCTAAAAACTTGTGATAAAGAGTTGTTAAAAACAATTATAATATCAATATAGTAAGTAATTTGGAATGAAATTATTTAATAAATATAATTTAGGTGACCACTACTTTATTGTATTTTATTAATTGTCAATAAAAGTCTTCTAACTAAGTCTTACACACCAGTAAAACTTCTATAAAAATTCTTACTCTTAAATAAATGTATCTTAAGAACGGAAATTTAGATGAATTTAATATTTTATTTACATTTAAAATTTAAAAATACATATCTTATGTAAAAAAAAGTAGAGTACACGAAAACCATTTTGCGACACAGATTTCGTTTATAATAAATATAGGGATAGAGAATTTTTTGCTTAAGTAATGACAAGCAGCAACCTGCTACACTGGTCTATTATACTTTCCCCAAAAATAGTTTTTTGTTTAAAAATAAAAATTTTTTAAGAAATTGAAAATCTTTTGTTTCATAATATTCCAACTATTAACTTCAAAGTTGTATTTCCTACTTATTATATTTTATAATATTAGGTTGTCCAGAATGAAATGGCTCTTTTTTACCCTAATTTTTAAATGCGCATAACTTTACTAAAAATAAATATTTTTATTCAAAATAACAACCGTGAGAATCTACACATTGTTGCCAACGAGATACAAGCTTATTTATTCCATTTGCATAGAAATCTGGGGTTCTAGATTCAATGAAAGCTTCAAAGACAGTTTTTGCTTCCTCATCGTTCCAGAAAACTTTCTCCGTTAAGAAGTTGTCAAGATGTTTGAAAAAATGGAAATCTGTTGGAGCAAGGTCAGGTGAATATGCGGGATGCGGCAGGGTTTCATATCCTAATTCGCTCAATTTCTGGAGGATCTTCTTTGAAACATGAGGTTTTGTGTTATCATGGAGGAGAATTGGCCCTTTTCTATTGACTAAAGCAGGCATTTTTTGGAACAATTTGTGATACATTTCTTCAAGCACTTGACAATAGGACTCCGAATTAATAGTTTCTCCAGGTTCCATGAACTTATAATGAATCACTCCTACAGCAGACCACCAAACAGTCACCATAACTTTTTTTTGTGTCAATGTGAGTTTCCGGAGGTGTTTTGGAGCTTCATCCTTGTCCAACCATTGTCCAGTTCTTTTACGATTGTCGTACAGAATCCATTTTTCATCACAAGTAATAAGGCGACTTAGAAATGGGTCATTTTTGTTCCTCAAAATAGGAAGAACAAACATCATAACGACACAATTTTTGATAGTCGTTTAATTCGGGAGATACCCATTTGTCGAGTTTTTTGTCTTTTCTATCTCCTTTAAGTGGTTAGAAATGGTTGATTTTGAAAGATTTAATTCCTCTGCAAGTTTTCTAACGGTTGTGCGTGGATTGGCTTCAACAGCTTTTCGCAATTCTTCGTTATCAAGAACTGATCCAGGTCTCCCATGCTTTTTGTTTTCAAGGTCTTCACTGCCTTCTTTGAATTTTCTAAACCATCTTTTTACAGTAGAAAGAGAGACAAGATCTTCTCCAAAAGTTCCATTAATTTCTTGAGTTGTTTTTGCAGCATTAGTACCGCGTTTGAACTCATAAAGCATAATAGCACGAATATCACGTTTTGACAGCATTGTTTGTTTTTGAAATAAATTGATGGTAAAAAGATCTCATGGCAATAATATATATATCATCGTGTATGGAAGATCTAGGAGAATCTAACGGCTTGTTTTATTATACCAAAAAATAGCCAGTCATTTGAGAAAACACGCGTCAAACAACGATCATCATAAAAGGGACATTTCATTCTGGACAACCTAATATTAGTAATTACTTTTGAAATGTTATATAGGTTTTTTAATGTTAAATATTTAGAAAATATGTTTTTTTTTAAATTGCTCCATGATTCCTTACTCATTTGATATTTTTAATTTGAATAACATTTTGGAAATTGCCAAAATTATAATAGAAAATTAAGGTGAATGTTTATGTTATACTTCTAAGTAGTTAAAAAATGCATAGTTTAGTTGTCAAATATGATAGAAATCTAAAATACAGATTGTATTTAAGTTTTGTTAGATTTTTTAAAACATTAATAATATTTGAGATTGATCATAAATATTTTATTATTATTTTGCTTAAAATGATCTAGTTTTGTAAAACAGTATCACAACATATCACATTTGGGAAATTTAATAAAAACTACTTTTACAAATTTAATGCTTGCTCTTTCTTTTGTCGCATATTTTTGTTTAAAATCATTGAAAATGTGTTATATGGAAAAAAAGTTTAGATTTCTAGTATATTTCAATTGATTAAATTTTTTTTCTATTTTTGTGAAATTAAAATCAAATCGAAACAATAACTTAAACTTTTTTGCATTAAATAGCTTTATATAGAACACAACAAGCTACAAATATATTTAAATCAAAGGATTTAGTGATTTGTTTAATAAAATATTCAAAAAAGTTTGACTTTTAAATTGCTTTTTATTTAAATACTTTGAAATATTATAAAATTTATTTTCAAATATTTTGATACATTGTTTAGACTTAGAAGTCTAGGTAAATTATTTTACTTTTTATATAAAACATTGAGGGATTTTTAGATATTTTAGAATTTATTTTGTAAAATAGTGTGTGCATCGCTAAATCATAAATTTTTAAAACTTATTTCTTAAATATTTTAATATATGTAGCTACACTGTAATATTTTGAAATAAATAATTGCAAACATTTTAAGTTTAAATTATTATAACTTAAAAAAATTTCCTGAAAAACTTTGTTTTATTCTAGAATTTGGTAATTTTGTTTTAAATCTTCAAAAACTAAATGAAATTAGATTTTGATTTTTTCATCATATTTTTATAATTGAAACATATTGTGTTAATTTTAATTACTTTTTAATCAACGTAAAGATTACTTTTAATTATATGGAAAATAATTTTTGGACCTATCTTATTATATTTTTAGAGATATAAAATAGATCTTAAAAAATGTTTTAAAAAATGGTTTTTAATAACTTTATGAATAATTGTTTTTTGAAATTTATTAAAAATCAGTTATTCTTATTATTATTTTTTACTACTAATATCTAAAAATAATAGAAATTTATTTATCACATGCATTTAAAAAATGTCACTATTTAAAAATTTATGAAATTAATGTTTACTTTTACTGAATATCTCAAGAATTGTTAGAAATAATTTAATTGTAAATATTAAAGAATATGCATAAGTAATCTGCGTTTTTTAAGAAATAGGTTTCCTAAATGTAGCTTTAATATTTATTTCTTTAGAACATCTATTTTAAAAAATTGACTATTAACAGATAAAAAAATTTAATATTAGGTTGTTAAACTGAAAATGTCGCTTTTAAGATCATCAATTTTTAAATGATGATAACTCTCTTATATGTTAACATATTGTTACAAGATATATACCATCTTGTAGAGCAAATCGAGGGCTATCATTGTCATCTTTTTGCATTTTAGTTACAATTATTAAAAAATTTTTATTACTCTAAAAAGAAGTTGGATCAAAAATGGATTTTCAAACAATTTACTTGTACGAGTTCAAACTTGGGCAAACGGCAGCTAAAACTTCAAGGAAAATGAATGAAGCATTTGGCCAAGCGTCTACTAACAAATGAATCGTACAACGTTGGTTCCAGAAATTCCGCAATGGAGATATAAGTCTTCAAAGAGTTAGATTACATACAATTAATCTAAAGAAGCTTCCAGAATAGAATAAAAAGAACAAAAAGAATTTTAAACCGCTATTCCAAAACAAATTTTGATTATTATAAATGACTGTATTTTAATATAATTTTTTCATTCATTAGCATTTATTATTATTATTATGTCGTGTTAAGGTCTATAGTTTTTAATGTAATATTTTAATTGTAATTTTTATTATTTTAGAAACTCACAGACCAATTTAAATAAATTTTTAACTAAAGGAAGGAGGGTTCTCGTAGAGTAAGTGTTCTTGAGAACGAAAAATTAAAGAGAATGGTGAAACGTAATCCAAGAATAACTGTTCGGGAGCTCGTAGGGGAATTAGGCGTCAGTATTGAAACTGTATCCAACCACTTAAAAGAGTTAAATATGAAGAAAAAAATGGATTCTATCATACCCCATGAATTAACTCCCGACCAATGTTTAAGGAGAATGGAAACTTGTTCTTTTCTGATTCTTAAGAACAAAAATGACCCATTTTTGAACAAAATTGTAACATGCAATGAAAAATGAATCTTGTTTGACAGTCGTATGAGGTCATTGCAATGGGTGGGCAAAAATGAGAGCCCTAAGAACTTCCCGAAACTCAAGAACTCAAATCAAGAAGCTTTTGTTAACTATTTGTTGGAATTGTGATGGAATTATCAATTATAAGTTTCTAAATCCTGGAGAAACAATGACTTCAGACCGATACTGTAAGGAAATAGAAGAAATGAATCAGAAATTATCGGTTCTGAAGCCTGCATTGGTCAACAGAAGAGGTCCAATACTACTTCATGATAATGCCAAACCTCACGTTTCAAGAATCACGGTGCAGAAATTAATCAAATTGGGATATGAAACTCTGCCACATCCTCCTTATTCACCGGACTTGTCTCCAACGGATTACCACTTATTCAAGGAATTAGAGCTTCATTTGCGTCAGAAAAAATTCTCCAAATCTGATGACCTGAAAAATGACGTCTTGGAGTTTTTGGATTCTAGAGACTGGAGTTTTTATTCAAATGGCATAAATAAACTCGTATCACGTTGGCAACAATGTGTTGATTGTAACGGTACCTACTTTAAATAAAAATATTAATTTTTGACTGAGTTATGACATTTTGAAGTTGACTGTCAAAAAGCGACATTTTCAATTGAACAACCTAATATAACATAATCGATTTCAAATAATCAAATAAAAATGTCATACATTTTCTAACTGTTAAAAGTATTGTGAAAAATGGTTTATATTTGACTAATCATAACTTTCTTAAAACTTAATTACAGTTGATAGTACTATATTCATTCGATATTTACTTTTTTTTAGAATAATATTACCGCAATATCAAAAATTACCTTACTAAATATTTAATTATTAAAAGTTACCAAAATTTTGACAAAATTAATGGTTTTTTTTCTTTGTTGAAACATAGTTTATGGCTTTTATATCCATGGTATTTTAGAAATAGATAGAAAATAAGGTGCTTTTTTATAATTAAAAGTCATAATATTGCCTTTCCACATCACAAAGATACGTTTATTTAAATTTATCACATGTACTAAAATTTTGATAATAATAACTCCGCCTGGAATGTAGATTTCTTTATAGGACCCATAGCAAATAATGATATGTATTTGTAGCTTGGCTAAAAAACTACTATAATATCACATTTGTTTTTCAAGAATAAAAAAAAGTTATTAATGTGGATATCTGAAGTGTCTTACGTGGGCTACTTTGTATAATCTTTTAAGAAAATAATTGAATGTTACTCTTTATATATTTTACTGTATTTACTTATTATTAACATAACTTAAATTTATTGAGAAAAGTAAAAATATATATTGAAATTATTAAGTTAAAATTTTTATATATAAGATCTCATTAACATGGTCATTAATTTAACTAAACATTGCAATCCAAAAAGAGATCTTAAAAAATATAGACTAAATTGTTATTTGATTTGAGAATGAATTTCAATCAATAAAATGCTTTATTTGAATAATAATGACATTTTACATCTAAAACATTTTATTATATTTTCATTTGATAATTCAATTGGTTTTAGATGTGATGTCATGAAATCACCTTCTTAAAGTGATATTTATAAAAATCAATAAATTATTGGAAAATTTTTTTATACAACAAAAGTTTTACTTTAATTTTAACGAGCATATGAAAAAGCTCATAATATAAATTCATAATAATATGCATATTTACGCGAATTTATATTTAAGAGAGAAATTTAGTTACGTTTAGATCTTAATCTCATTTATGCAAAAAAATTTATAACTTTTTAATGTTAATTTTTAAATGTAATTTTTTTTAATTTATTAAGAAATATGTGTTTTCAGATAAGTATAATATCGTAAAAATTATTAATTTAGAACATTATATTAACAAAAATGTCTGATATAACTTACAATAAAGTAGTAAAAAATAGTAAGTATACACTAATAAACACAATTTATATTCTTTAATTGAGAAATAAAAGTTTCATAGAATTATTTATCACAAAAAAAATTTATTATATAAAATTGTCTACAAAAAAACTAAAAAAGATGTTTTCTTCAAAAAAACATTTAGTCTAATCTTATTAAAAAGCTTGAAGTTAGTCTAGCCTCTTAATTGGATAAATTACATATTTTGTAATTTATTATATAATTTTAAAAATATTAAAAAACTAATTGATAAATTACAAGTTAAATATTTCTTATTTTACTTTTAGATTAAATGAATAATTTCTTTTTTTCAACGTGGAACAGTGTACGAGTATTTATATGTACTCAAAACATCACATTATAATATTATGAGTGAAAAATAAATAATATATTGTAATTTTGAATGTAATATTATACATACGCGTGGTAAATTTATGGATAACACCATTTAAAAAATTTATATTACTAATGCTATCATAGAAATCAAACAGAATTTCTTGGCATGTAAAGTATTTTTAATATCTAATAACTTGTTTCTTAAATATTTCTTTATTAATTTGCTTTTTCCAAACATCTATTGGTTTCGTAAATACAACATGAATATATATTCATTGATTTTTTATTATTCTTTATAATAAGAAAAAGTATCTGATAAAAGAGTAAATTTCTGTAGATAAAATTATTAAATTTTAATTAATTTTTTTGTTTTTTTTCAAACTTTTAGAAATTTTTAAGAATGTAAATGAATTCCAAGAACTACTATTTTTAATGTAGTAAAAACTTAATTATGATTATTTATAAGAACATATTTGTTATTATAAGTTCTATTTATCACATAATCAATAATTAAATTAGTCTTACTACTGAAGGAACCTTTTTTAACAAAAAGTAAATGTACAACAAAACTCTAAACAATTCTATTTTGAAAATAAATGTTAAGAAATTAACTTAAAAATTAAAAAGTCATGTTAATTTAAAATATTATAATGTTTTATAAATGCAATTTATTTTATAACTATTTAACAATGTATATAAGCAGTGATAAATATAACATAAGTAATGTAAATCAATAAAGCCAAGGTTGAAATTTGTTATAAAGATAAAATCTTATAAATAGCATTGCAATTAAAAAAATTTAATTTTAATGCTTTAAAAACAGGAAATTGTTTTCAAAGTGTCGTAAAAACATTTTTTTGTTTTTTTCATCCTGGCCGCACTTTAAAAATGATAATTTATGACTATTACCATTTTAAAAACATTTTTTAATCAACATATATAAATTTTACATTTATATAAACTTTATATAATCAATATGCGCAGTTATTATTAGAAAAAATGAAATCACAATTATGTAGAATTTATCAAAGAGTTGAACCTTACAAAGTATGATAACAAAAATCATTGGAGAAGAGATACCAACATTTTATATTTAAATTATTGTAGTAAAAAATTGTTTCTTAAAATTCTTCTATAATCTATAAATATTTTATACAAATTGAACTTTTATTTTAATTATAACATTTTATTTTAACTTCTTTATTTTTGTATAATTTTAAAAGTTTAATTTATATTGTTTAAAGGTTTAGATTTCAGAGATTATTTTTATTTAAATTATTGTTTCAATTCTTATATTCTAACAACAAAAATTACTATTAAAAATTTACCGAAGTTGTGTATTTTAAACAATGTTTACAATGTGGTTTTGTATATTGCGACACATAGCTTTGTCTTACTAAAAAGTTAAAGTAGATTTCAGATCTCTATTTTGTGGCAACAGTTTAATACCAGAAGCGAATTCAAAAAGATACGTGTTTTTTATTTTTTAAAAATTTAGAATCTCTTTAGACAAAAAATTAAAATAATTTTTCAAAGTACGCAATTAAATTGTCTTAAAAATAAAAACTTGTATTAAAAACTAAATATTTTGCGAATGGTGTTATTGAAAATAGCGTAGCATTAAATTATAAAGCAGGCTATTTTTTGTATAAATTATTTATTTTTAGAATTTTTTAAAGTGATTAATCATTTATCAAAAATAAAGAAGAAAATAAATCTCAACTATAATGCTATCGCTTCATTTATTATATAAGTAAAGTTATTTTAATCAGACAAATATTACAATGCACTTATCAAATTACATCATTGCATATAAATTACTTTTTTACGAACACCATCCATGTTTTTCTTTAACAATTAAATGTAAAATTATCGACATAAGAACAATTTCAATTCTTTCCTTGAAATACTTTAATATAAATAAGAGTAGAAAATTATTTAATTTTTAAGGTACTATTTTTAATAAATGTTGCGATTATATAGTAATCAAGGTTTATTTTTTGTTCGTCAAAATTTCATATACGAATCAAAGTATTCCAATGAAACAAAAATTTAAATAATTTCTTTGCGTTAATCATGAACTAAATTTCTTACTAATAATAAATAAATATTATGTTCATAATCATGAAAATTTATGAAAGCCAAACCATTTAGAAAATATATAGTTCCTTGTATAAAATTTTAAAGATTATGAAGATTCAATATATACAAAATTAACATTGTAGAATGATCAATAACATAAATATTGAAATATGTATAGCCAAGATAAAATATTCAATATTAATTTTACTTTCAAATTGCATACAATAAATATTATGACTTTTTATGCAAATTTTCTTTGGTTGATTATTTTGAATGTAGCTATTGTAAATAGAGTTTTGCAAACCACAGTAAATCATTTGAAAATCAAATTAACAAACCAGAATTTGTTTAAATTTAGTATAATCTAAGTAATGCAATCATGGAAATTGTCTGTCAAATACTGAATGAAAACATATAAAACATTAGTTAAAAGATAAGAAAAAAAATAAATACTTCTATTAAAAATTTTAATAATAATAAAAGAAATGCAGAAGAATCGTCAAAAAATGATTTTCAACATCATAAAATGAACAGTAGAAAGTTCAAAAATTGATGAAGAGAATAATTATTTGAATTTTATTCATAATGAATATTATTGAGGTATTTATAGCTTTTTAAATCCAATATAATTAAAGGTTTAAAAGACTTTTTAAATTAGGTTTAAAATTTGCAACGTTTTTGTTTCAAATGGGGAATACACTTATTATTCAACATATAAATCTAAATATTTATAAAACAAAGAAAAAATTTAAATGCAGTAGGAGTAAACGAAGTAATTGCAACAATTTGAAAAAGTTTAACTTTTTTAAATGTTAATTTTTTTAAATAATCTTATATTAATATGACATCTTAAAATCTCACTTAAAATTGTTTTTAAGATGTGTGAAAAAAGATTTATTCATAACAAAATTCTAAATGGTTGTATAATTTCTTCGTTTTTCAAAAAATTTCCAGATTTGTTAAACCTTCAAAAGTATGTGATTTTTTCTAAACATAATAACTTTTGATGAAACTATACACATCTAGTAATCTGAATTTTTTTCAGCAACTTTTTTCAGAATTCTTCATTAAACATCTATTACAAGTAAAGTTAGATATAAGATATGCTTTATAATGAACATTTTCAACAATTCACAAGTTAATATGTTTTTAAAAATATCCATATTTGTGATAATGAAGAGCAAAAAACATTTAAACATATAAAATATTATTAATTAGATATTGTAGTTGTATATTTACTCTTTAGTTTCTATTAAATAAAAAAAAACATTTATTTATTTTTATTATGGAAAAATAAGTAATATTTAATGCTTCATAACTTTATCTAAAATTAATATTTAATAATTAATCTTGAACTATGGTGTAAAAATAATTTTCCATATCTTATTGACTTAATATTAAAAATAAAATAATAGGTTTTGATAAAGACACACTTTTTCAAATGTTTACGATAACATCGTTAACACTTTGCAGATAATTTAGTGTATGATCTCATTGTACAGGATGTCTCGAAAGATACGTGATTTTATTGAGTATCAAAACTTTGATTATACTCTATACATTTTTGATACTATATCCATATGACAACCTTACTTATTTTTTACAATATACTTCAAAATCTTTTTTAAATCTTGACTTTTATGAAAGTTACATAGATTTATGTGAGTACCATTTTTTCTATAATTTCTAATTAAAAAAATGAGCATAACTTTTTTTAAATGATAATTTTTCTATAATATTACATTTATATGACAATCTAATTTCTTATAAAGTATAGAAAAAACATTACTAAAGATCAATCGTAAATAAAGTTATATATTTTTGTGTAGTAAGCATTTTTCTATAATTTATTAGCAATAATAAGTCGAGAAATTTAAATGTTAATATAACTTTAACAAATACATACTAATAATCATTTAAACATATAAAATGTCATAATTAACAATACCATTTAACTACTTGGTTTCACTTTTTAGTAAAATATTCTTAAAATTTAGATTATATCTTTTTTATTATAAACAAAAGCACACAATGCTTAATGTTTTATAACTTTACTTACTATTGAATTTTAACAATAAATCTCAATATTTTTTTAAGAAAAAAGTTAGGATATCAAATGACCATAATATTTAAAAGAAATATCAAAAAGTAAAAAATTGCTATAGTTTTTGTGCAGAAAAAATCTTATTCTTTTACAAAAAGTTAAGGAAAAAATTAAATTCATATAAATCTTTATAACTTTATTAAACATAAGATTTAAGAACGATCTTGAAGTATATTGTGGAAAACAAGTGAGACGATCATATACATTCAATATCATAAAATTCTAAAAGTTTTAATAAAGTTTTTGATATTCAATTGGATTGAGTATCTTTTGAGACACTGTGGATGTTGTAAAATTTAATTCTTTAAATTCATTAATTTTTTATATAATTTGATGTGTTTTAAAATTAAAATCTAGCAATATCTTACAAACCAGTTAAAAGTTTTATTTAAATCTTTAAATAGTTGTTTATCGAAGCTTCATTTTTTATCTGATTAGATTTATAGAAAATTAGAATTAAAATCAGAAAAAGGAATACCTTTCAGAGTTTTTTGAAATCAGAAATCATTCAAAGCTGTAATAATATAACCTATCTAAATTATTTTTAATCATACTGTTTCCTTTATGTCTATCATAAATTATTGCAATGGTATTTAATGTAAATGCTTTATTAAATTAAATATATTTTACATTATAAAATATTGATACTTTTTATAAGGACAAAGTGTACATTATTTCAATTCAGAGGCGGTATCAGAAGTGATACCACCTTATCAATACATTTTGCAATGAATCAAAATTAAAAATTACTCATTTTTTACATTCGTTTAAATACAATATTGTAATAAATACTTCAATTTTTATTTATCTTTAATAATTCAACTGTAGACCCGTTTTTGCAAATTACGTCTATGTCGTAGTGTCTGATTATCAAATTTTAAAAAACTGCCGAAAACCCTTTCTTAAGATGTCTTTGTTTAATCTTCCAACGCATTCTACTAGAATATTTTTATTAAAAAAATAATCACTACTTTTTGGTAGATAACTTGACTAGATATTAATAATACCAATGTTTTAACTTTTCGTCTTTATTGCTGAATCGTACATTTCAAGTAAGTCATTAAACAAAAAATTTTTAGTAATTTTAAATAAAGTTATTTATATCATAATTGTACAAAAAATGTTATAAAAATCAAACATTTTAAAAAAATGATTTGGCTAATTATGATCTTAATTTTGTGAGACTCATTTTTTTCTCAAGTTAGAAAAAACTCATCTTTAGCTATTTACTCATAAAAATTAGTTTAATTTGAAAAGATTTATAGGGAAGAAAATTTTTTTTATATTATTTTTATTATAGACTTTATCTATTAAAAGATTCCGTGTTATTTTAAGATTTCTTTAAGAATATAATATCTACCCTTGTATTACAAATTCAAATTAATGCCTTTTTCATTGTTTTAAGTTATTATTTCTTAAGTGAGCTTTATCTATTTTATAATATTATTGGAATAAAAAAATTTTAAAACTAAATATTATAAAATTTACACTGTAAAAATGTTAACTACATTTAAAACTAAAAACTGTTTTTATAAATGAAAATTACGCAGTCATGAATAATATAGCAGACTTATGTCATGTTAATGATCAAATACTTTATATTATTTTCAATCACAGAGTGTATATAAATACCGTATTAATTGTATAAAAATTCTCATACTTTTTATTAAAGTGTATGAATTTTATAACAATGATGTATACACAGTAAAAATAAAGTACATTTTATTTTATAAATTGAGGCAAAATTTTTATAATAATTAATATACATTATTTCCAAATACTAATGATAAAAAATGTTGATCTTTGTAGAAAATAATTTAAGTAAAATTGATAGTTGGAGGGAAATCTTATAAAATAGGATTTAAAGTACTAGTGAAACATTTTAAAGTACTATTAATTTTTTTATAATAGATTTAAATGACTTTTCAAAAATAAACTTTTTAATTGAATAAATTGTTTTTTCTTTAACGAAAACTTTATATTATTTATCAATAGTATTTGTGCTAAATAATCATCTTGAAATTAATTCACAATATTTCAAATTAAGATGATATTTTATATTTACTGTAATTTTATTGTTTTTAAGATATTAGGAAGTATCACCTTGTATTATTCATCATGGCTTACATTCTTAATTAACTTATGTAATTTATTATAATAATTTTGTTGAAAAGAAATCAAACCAACTTATTAGAAATTATTAAAATAGTCAAACTATAATAATTTTAGAACTAAAATTTAATTTTATAACTTTTGACATGATATAAGGCATATCTTAAAATAACATACATTTTTTGATAAAAATAACAATGCTATTTTTAAATCTCATAATATTTAATAGTCATTTATTTTACCATTATATTTCATGCTATTGATAGTAAGGATATGAAACCTTTTTGAGTTAATAAGGAAAATATTAATATTTTAAAGTAACTTTTATAATATAAATTAATTTTGTTGTGAAATTTTTATGGGTGTAGTACTAAACAAATTATTTTATTATTACTAAATTATATTTTATTATTTACTTACGGGAAATCTTAAATCTTGATTTTCCTTCTTTCCTACAATCTTAATGTTTTTAAACTCTTAAATAGACAAATTTAGCATTTTTTTAAAATATTATGCAATGTTACTCATTTCTTTAATATTGATGACATACTAAATTGTCGTGTTTTTAAATTTTATTTGTAATAACATTATTTATCAAATTTTCTCATTTTACTTACAATGTTTACTTTTTTATTAAAAAAAAGTCTTCTAAATAATCACATTTTATATTTAGAAACTAAAAAAAAATTAGAAGTTATTATACAATTCAATTTGAATATAATATTAATACATATTTATCTCTTACTATCTTTAATCATTTAAAACTATCTACAACATACAACTGTGTCTAAAAGGGACTAGGAATAAATAAAATATAGCATTATTATATAATAATATTAGTAAATAAAATAAAAATGTAAAAAACAATTTAACCCTTTCCCTGCCAGACTTTTTTCTCTTTGTATTACGCACTCCTCTGTGTGTAAAATAGAAAGAGTACTTTCACAAAAAATAAAAGGTTGACAAAAAATTGGTAATATCTTTCTCTAATAAAAATTTATATGTAACAATTAAAATAAGCTAAAAGTACAATTTTTTAATAAAAAATGGAGGTAATTTGATTTTTTATAATGGGAATTGATGGGAAATCTTGACGGGAGTTGATAAGAGCATAAAAAAATTTTTTTTTACATAAATAATCTTTTAATTTAATAATATTAATAAATTATATTAAATTATTGCACTAAAATAGAATTTTTATCTATTAAAGAAGCAGATAATGAAAGAGTTTGGACTGAAAAAGAAAACTTTTTAAAGCTAAGTTTTACTGGTAATCCAGGATTAAAAAATAATTTAAATGTTAATAGCAAAGCAATAGATTATCTCTACATGTTCTTAAATGATACTATCTTAGGCACAATTGTGGATATGACTAATGCTTCTGCTAATAACTTTATTAATAGTTTAAATGAAAATTTAGAAAAAATAGAATGGAATAGTTTGACTATTTCTGAGCTAAAAAACTTTTTGAGGTTAATACTACATATGGGTAATATTGTTCTTCCATCAACCCAAGATTATTGGAAATCGGATGATCTCTATGACTTTCCTGTTTTCAGGAATACTATGAATAGGCTAAGATTTAATACTATTCTTAGATTTTTAACATTTAGTAATGAGAGTGATTCGGATGACCGTCTTGGAAAGGTTAGATATTTATCTAATCATTTTAATAAAATCATGGAAGAACAATATTACCCTTCACGAGAGCTATGTATTGACGAATCAATGATGGGTTTCAAAGGAAGATTGTTGTTTCGTCAATTTATTAAAAATAAAAAACATAAATTTGGGGTAAAATTTTATATATTGACTGAACCTAATGGTCTAATTTTAAAACATCGTATATACGATGGAACAAAAATTGATTTTGATGGTTCTTCAAGTGCTACCGAGTCAATAGTTCTCGATCTTATGAAGAACTATTTAAGTAAAGGTCATTCTTTGTATATGGACAATTTCTATAATAGTATAAAATTATCAGAACGTCTATTAGAGTTTGCTACTTATTCTACCGGTACCTTGAGGTCTAATAGAAAATTAAACCCTCGTGATGTAGTAGATGCAAAACTTAAAAAAGGGGAAATAATAAGTCGCTATTCTTACAACGTTGGAATAACTAAATGGCGTGATACTAAAGAAGTCACCGTTATTTCAACAGAGTTTAATGGTGACGTTTTAAATTTAAAAAACAGGTGGGTAAAAATATAAGGAAACCTACATCAATTCATTCATATAATCAAAATATGGATGGAATTGATCGTATGGACCAAATGATTTCGTATTATACGAATCTTAGGAAAACGTCTAGATGGCATATGAAAGTGAATTTTCGAAAAATTGAAATGATTATTCACAATTCTCATATTTTATATGCTACTCAGGCATCAAAAAAAATACCTCTAAGAGAATTTAGGGAAGAAATCATTAAAGATTTATTAAAAAAAGAAACTCCTCCACCTAAAGAAATAAGAAAAAGACCCTTATTTCACTGTCTTTTAAAATTTGAAAAATTAAGAGGTAGTAAGGTAACCCAACGTAAAAGATGTATCATTTGTGCAAAATCAAATATTCGTAGGGATACATCTTATTACTGCGGAGCATGTTACAATGACCCTCCATTGTGCATAAAGAATTGTTTTTCTAATTATCATTTAGAAAATTATTAAATTTTTATGCTGCTCAAAAAATAATATTTCTTTTTTTTCCTTAACTTTACCTGTTAAAATTTTATTATTTTTTGAACAATCTAATATATAAAATTTTTTAAAATCTAGTCCGAAAATTATATTACGTGTATATTTTTTGTATTTTACTACATTTTTTATTTTAGATTTTTATGGTCACAGTCACGGGATAGGAGAAATTTTTAAAATTTTTTTTATATTTATTTTATTTTTATTTATAATTTTTAATTTCTTTTCTTTTTCTCTTCTTTTTTTAATATAAAAATTTTTATATCATTTGAAATAACTTTATTCCAAAGTATTCCATCTTATGTACAAATTACCACTGTACATTAACATTTTTGTTTATGACGCATATGTGCGTCATCCGGCAGGGAAAGGGTTAAATATTATTAATAACTACAAGAAAGTATCATTACGTATTAAAAAATAAATACTCTATAATCAAAAAATGTTAATTCTAGTTGATTATCATCTTGGTAAAAAAGGTTATATGATTAAAATTTTGTTTAATTGTTTATACGCCTACAATATATAAACATTACAATTAATTAACTTAACATTCATCTTAATTAATATAAACGATACCATTATTGATAATTTAACTCTTAACACATGATATAAAATATAATTTAAATAATACACTAATTTTGATTACACCTCGACCAACCTCTATTTAGTTATTTTGGTATTTTGATTGTTACGTCTTATTTGTAAGATACCTTATCTTACTTCCCCCTTCTTCAAATAAGATCTTCCTCAAGACTAGATCTTACCCAATTAGGCTTAACTTGTGTAATGTGTCTTTTCAATGGTCTTCCTCTACCTCCATTGATTTGTTTAACATAAACGGTGGTTCCAGACCTTTTAGTGATTACATAACCATCCTTCCATTTTGGGTTTAACTTATTTTTAACACTCTCCAAGATTAATACTTCAGATCCAACAGACAACTTAGATGGATTATTCTTTAAAATTTTACTACTCTTTTTCTTATAATTACCACAATCAGAAACTTTTTCTGGTTCTCCCCCACATTTTAATCCAAAGAATCTATCTTTATCATCATATTTTTCATAATCAAAGTTATTCTTTTCAGCCAGTACAAGTTTCGCAATCTCATACGATTTCTCTGCAATGTACGGAGTCATTGTAACATCATATAATTTATCATTTTTCATGTCCATAATTCTATTCTTTATTCCCATAAACAATTGACTTGGTGTTGTAGTAAGAGACTTATGCACAGTGTTGTTCATAAAGAATTGAATTGGTTTAATGAATTCCGGCCATCTTATATGGTTGATATCCACTAATTGTTTACGTAAACAGTCATTTAATGTTTTGAATGACCTTTCTGACAATGTATTATCATTATGATATCCAGCTCTGGAAACTCTGTGAATTATACCAAATTCAGCACAACCATTAGTGAAGTTTTCTCCTAAATAGTAACTTGCTCCATCACTGATGATAATAACAGGTATTCCATAGGAGTATATGAATTCATCTCTAAATTTTGTCCATACTTCTTGCCCAGATGTAGAGTGAAGTGGTACAAGAACAATGAATCTACTTAGAGAATCCACAATGTTAAGAACAAATTTGAAGTTATTTTCCGATGAGATAAGAGGACCTAATACATCAGTTGATACAATTTGTAGTGGTCGTGTAGCTACGGCAAGTCCTTTCTGAATTTTAACTGGAACTGCTGGATTGACTTTCTTACACACATCACAACTTCTAAGATATTCTGAATAATCTTTACTTAAACCAGGATAAGATAAATATTCACAGACTAATGGATAGGTACGAGAATATGAAAAATGACCCATCTTATCATGTATTTTATAAAATATGTCCCGAATAGTCTTGTCATCCGGTTTGTTTCCATCTAAATGTTGATCGATTGTTATAATACCAGTAATAAATTGACGTGACAATGAATCAACAACTTTAACTGAATTATTGTCTTTGTAAACTATTTGATAATCAAATTCTTCCATCTTTTCAATGTAATATAAACTTTTAGGTGACAATGTGGTCTTCGTGTAGGCATTCATTGGCTTGTGATCGTTCTGAATCACTACCTTACATCCATATAACATAGAAGAATAATGAACCAATGCTTTGTAAATACCCAAGAGTTCAAGTTCAATAGCACTTGGTCTAACCTTAAATTCTTTGAATCTTTCAGCATGATAAGCTATAACACATTTCTTTTTACCATCTAATTGATATAACATAGAACCAAAACCATCTAATGATGAATCTACCATAAGATAGAATTCTCTTCCATCATACATAGGTGAGCATATCAATGGTTTACTTGTCATCAAATCAATAACTTTATTATATGCATCAATACACTTTTGATCAAATTTCCAACATGTATCTTTCTTCAACAAATTAAGTAATGGTTTGATGATAAGACCCAAGTTATTCAAATTGCGTTTGAAGTATTGAGCCATTCCAAGAAATCTTTTTAACTGTTTAACATTCTGAGGCATCTCATATTGCTTGAGTTTATCTAAATAAGCATCCGATATAGTAAAACCATCTTTAGTTATTTCATAAGATAAGAATGTACACTTTCTTGCAAAAAACTTTGACTTTTCACGATTTATTTTGAAACCATTATCTTTCAACGTTAAGATAACATCTTTAGCTAAAGTTTTCAACTGGCTAAAACTTTTAGCAAAACCGACAATGTCGTCGACATAACAAATTACTCCCCAGTCATCATTATTTGACTCAATGAAATCCTTAAGAACAGTATTCAACGCTTTTACAAATAATTGAGAACTACATCTTGAACCAAATACGACACGTGTATACTTGTAGATCCCTTTATGTGTATAAACACCAAATAAATCTTGATCCTCTTTAAGAAGTTCAATTTGTAGAAAACTTTGAGTTAAATCAATACAGAAGAAATATTTTTGTTTAGACATTTTATAAATCACTTGTTCTATATTTGGTAAATCAATAGGCATAGGTAAAATATACTTATTAAGAATACGTACGTCTAAACATAAACGCCAGAGTCCACGAGGTTTGGCAACCAAAACATGATTACTGACAAACTTACAGCTCATGTCATCATCTGGTACAATTATCCCAGCTTCCATTGATGGAATCTTCAGCTCAGCAATCTGTCTAGCTTTAATGGGGTTGTAATTATATTTGACAGGTTTAGGTAACTCGACATCTTTCACTAACTGAATCTTCGTAGCAGGTACTACACATCTACCAATATCAAAATTATTGAGACTGAAAGCTTCTTTATAGGTTTCTTTCAATTTCTCCTCTTCATGTACCATCTGTTCATCCCTAATAACGTTAACTCGACGAACCTTCTTCTTTCCTTCACATGGAAATGAATTTTCAATTTTGTGTAAAATCAATGGTACCTCACACAAATCGTTGAGAATAAATACTTTATTTTGATTATCCACTTTATACGAATTTAAACGATCTAAAAACTCGTTTCCCAGCATCATGAGGCTTGGAGCGAATAATCGATTGTCAGTAACAAAATGACACTTTACCTTAAAATTGCATGCTCCAAATTTGACATCAAGATCACCACATCCAGTAGTAATAAGAGTATTAACATTTGACTCATCACCTCCTCCTACTTCAAATCTCTCTGTCTTCAACTTTATATTTTTAACTTTTAACGGCTCAACATCATCTACACTTATAATGTTGATGTCACTTCCAGTATCCAGGTAGATCTCGGCTTCTTTACCACTAACTTCCGCCAAGACAGAAACACCATTTTTTCTACCTTTATCAATACGTCCAGAAGTGTTCTTTACACTTTTAGAATTAATATTTGACAAATTTTTATTATTTTCACTCTCATTCTTTAATTTTTTGCATTGAGATTTCTTGTGGTTATCTCCACCACAATAATAACATCTGATAACATTTTTAGCTTTCTTTTCTTCATTATCAGCAGATCTTCGGTTTCTCCTAGCATCCACAATATATTCTTTACAGGCTGCATAGGCTTCAAAGATCAATTCTTGTAAATCACCAAATACTTTAATTTTATACAGGATCTTCTCAGCAGCTCTGGAGTTTGCTTTCTCACCAGATAAACTAATCTCTCAGCAACATACTCCACTAGCTGTTTCTGATCCATGTCAGAAAATCCTTTCTTCATCAACTCGACGTAACTTTTTAATGATTTCATTAATTTTTCACCATCAGCAACATTAAGTTCAAATACATCAGCTTCCATCCTGCTTTGTTTAGCTTCAGGATGTGTAGCAAACTTCTCCATTAAAGTAGCTTTGAGAGAGATGTAACTTGTTTTGACCGATTCAGGTATATGTCCTAATTCCTCTCGAATCTGGTCATCCAACGACAGCCACAAGATGTCTCCCCAATCTTCTTCAGGAATTTTCTCGATCCTAAACATGACCTGAAGATCCTCAATATAATGTTTGAACGGACGTGGGTTGGTTTTTGAGTACTTTGTAATATTTGATAAGATTCTGAGTGACGATGTTGCTTGGTGATTTGGTGGATAGTTGATATAGTACGGAATATAATTTGGTACACTTGCTTGCATTCCAAAAGGAGTTTGATATCCTCCAATACCTGTAACCACGGGTGTACCTACAAATGGTATATGATGACCTCCAACACCTGTAACCGTAGGTGTATTCTCAAATGGCAAAGGACGACTTCCAGCAACAGTAATCGTAGGAGTTGTAGGAACAGTTGTCGCTACCGGAACGATATTTTCATTCCCACTAACACTCATCCTTCCTGTGAAGTCACTTCTCTTTTTCCTCTTCTTAGAATCAACTTTCTTTTCACTATTTTCACTTCTTCTACTCACTGACTTTAAGATTTTCCGGCACTCCTCTATCAATCTCCTTGACCCAGGATTATACCGCTGAAGCACCCGGAACTTTTGAATAGCTAATCTCTCTAGCTCTTCCTCAGACCACGACTCCGACTCTTTCAAAGTCCTCAGAGTCACCAATAAACTTTCAACAGCTAATCTATCACTTCTCCGCAGAGTGATATCTCCCATACAACATAAAATTTACCCAAAATTTTAATTCAGAGCCCTTCCAATTAAAATTTAAGCTCTTCCAGAATTAAAATTTTATTTAATTGTTTATACGCCTACAATATATAAACATTACAATTAATTAACTTAACATTCATCTTAATTAATATAAACGATACCATTATTGATAATTTAACTCTTAACACATGATATAAAATATAATTTAAATAATACACTAATTTTGATTACACCTCGACCAACCTCTATTTAGTTATTTTGGTATTTTGATTGTTACGTCTTATTTGTAAGATACCTTATCTTACTTATGTTATATTAAACCATATTTCATATTAAATTTAACAAAATTCTGAAATGTTACAATTTTGCATACAAGAAAATTGACGGAGAAATTTTTATGCCATTTGCGGGAAAGCTAATAGACCACCCAATTGAAGAAAAAATATTTCTATAAATTTTAGGAAATATTTCCATAAAATTTTGAATGATATAAATTTTTAAATTCTTTAGTTTAAAAAATATTTAATATTATTCTTTCTCAATGAATAATAGATAAGACTATCTTACACAGATATGCAAAAGGCAATACATTTACCGAGCATTGAGTTTAATTTACAGAAAAAATTATCCTGAAATATATTTTTTCTGCAATAATTTTTTCGTCAACCAAAATTCCGGAAGTATTTTCGTGTGTTATTACAAATAAATTTTTCGATAATTGTTAAATAAAAATAATAGAATAATCGAAACAATTTGCTAACGTAATTTTATAAAGTTGTAACTATATAAGCTATACAAATATAAAAACTTCTATTATTTATTTTGTTAAAAAATTTATTTTCCAAGTCTTATGTTATGATAAAGCTTTTATTTCTTTGTTCACTAAAATATAAACATTATAATATTATATAAAAAACGTTATATAATTAATTAATTAATTATAAAATGAACTAAGTGAGATATAGTCTTTTTTTTTAAAACCGACAATTTCTTAAATCACTAATTTCTAAACATTGTAAAAACTTTTTATATAATTCTTTTATTTCACCACTTCTATCTAAATATGGATTAAGGTCTCCTAATTCACAGATCCATGACGGTCTTTCAAGATTAGTATATTTACAATCTTCTGGAATTTTTTTTATAATACTTGAATATCCATTACTAAAAAAAAATCCAACATAATAAACTAAAAATATATTAATAATTTTTTTTCTATACTTTCTTACTTCCTTTATCTATCTCCTTTTTAGGTAAATCTACTTTAAAAGTAATTCGTTGACCACATACACCAGTTGTACCAGGAAAAATCATGTTACCATCAGTATGTCCCATTATCGCCTTAACCGTTATTACAGCATTATCTGCAACTGGAGGTCTTTTATGCGATTTCGGAGAATTAGGTGTTGCATGGATCGTAAGCAATACTTTATTGCTATTACTTTTAACAATATTAGACATTAAAATAATTATAAATACTGTTAATGTTTTAAAAACTCTCATTTTAGAATTTTTTACTTTCATATTTTAAAAGTAAAATTTCCTTAAATACTAAAAATTACCATTCAAAATTAATAGAAAGTAAATATTTAATTTCTGAAAAATCAAAATACAACAAATATAGTGTATTTCAAATAGGCGTACCTTTTTTTAAATTTTAAAAACTTTGTTCATTTAATTGATTTTAATAAATCGTTCTTTAATCTGTAATTATGATTTTGAAATATTATCACAAAAAATTTGATATAATTTTTTGATTTTTTTCTGCAAAAATTACGCTTAAAGATGACAAATATTTTATAAAATTGTTTAAGACTTTATTAAATTTTTATTTAAAAAAAGGCTCTAAGTAGCATTTATTTTAGTTTAAGGATAATTTAAGTCTTTTTTCACAATTCAAGGAATCTTTTCTACAGAACTTCTTTATTATCATTTTAAAGACCGTTTTAATTTTTTCTTTTAATTCTTCCTCATTTTCAGTTTGTGTGTTGTATATGAGCGATTTGTCATGGCCTCAAAAGAAGAAATCCATCATAGTTAAATCAGATAATTTTTGAAAATAATATCAAACATGTTTATTTTTCTAGATACACACTACTTCATGAATAAATTAAACACTTAGAGACGACTATTTTTTTAAAATATTTTTATGACAAACAAAACTTCAAAATCTTAGCTACAGATTAAAAAAATTTTCTTTATGCGATTAAGAATAAAAGAAGTTATAAAGTTTAAAACGAAGTCCACCTATTTGAAACACTCTGTATTTGACAATTTGAAGTAATACAATTTTTACTTAATCCTGATATTTTCTTTGATATTATGCTTATTTTAAAATCCAACATATTTTTTATAATATTTTATGAATACGTTTTTATAAGTCAGTTTTGTTTAAAATTGTAAACATTTTTACAAAGATCAATACCTAATATACTCAACTAACAATAATAAGTTTTTGAAATTTGAAAAAATCATAAAGTAATATTGAAAAGCAATAATTATTCAACTACGCAGATTATTATAAATTAATTCAAATTATTATTTTAGTATTTGCACTTTTTTAATGAAAACATTTGAAAATTATTTTTTAATATGTAGAAAAATGCATAATCTTTTACAACATTTCATTAGTTTAACTTTTAAAGATGATCTTTAAAGGCATTTTAAAAAAATTCGGGCTTTCAGATAAGTTTAATTTCGCATAAAAATCTAATTAATAGTAATTCAAACAATTGAAAAACGTTAAAAAAGATACTCTTATATGTAAATAAATGCTTTTTATAAAGGCATTTATAATCTTACATAAGATCAAACCCTAGTTTTGTACCTTAAAATGTAATGTAGAAGAAAACTTAAGCTTTTAAATAAGAGTGTTATTATAAAAAAAAATTTTTAAATAATTTTTTATTATTGTTTTAATTTTTAGATATGAAAAAATTAAGATAAAATTAGTCAAAATTAAAGAAAATTCAAATTTTACTAGATTGAACATGTTTATGCATTTTGCACAAAATTATGTCCTTTTTTGTGTGTTTACTAGTCATTTAAAAGTAGTAAACATATTCAAAATGGCTTTATATATTAAATAAGAATACAAGATTGTCTTCTTAAACTTTTTTGATATCCGCGTATATAATTTTACATATTCTTAGAATATATATGTGATATTAAAATTATTTTAAAGCCAACATCCATATTTTTTTTGTTTTACAGAGTGCATAAAGAAATTTGGAATTTGAACGGAATTATAGTTTTTTAAAATTTAAGCAAATTTCTAAAATTTCAAGTTAATGATATTTTATTGTATAAAAATTATTTTGATAATTGTTTCTGACTACAAAAATTTTTTTTCTCAATTTTTCTTAAATTTTATAAACATAGAATTTCAATAACTATGTTGAATTTCTTAATATTAAAAAATATTATGTATTTTGTCAAATTTTCAATGTTCCCTAATAATAAAACTTTGATGAGATAATACTTAAAAATACGCTGGCATTATTAGAATATAATAAATAAATCTTTATCAAATAAAAATATTATCATTTATCACAATTAAATTTACAAAAAGTTATGATTAGTCAAATATTGACCACTTTCACGATATTTTTAACAGTTAGAGGAAGTATGCAAATTTATTTAATTTTTTAACATTAAAAATGTTTTTTAACAAAAATATTCTCGATATTACCCTATTTTAATTACTAACTTTTCGTATTTCAAACAAAGAGTGGTATGAACATAGAATTAAATATAGGATACTTTAAAAAAGATAGGTAATATTGTTTTTTAAAGTAATAGCTATGCAAAATAGTTTGATATGGTAGTAAATAATGTAAAAATATTAAAAATATCACTTTAAAAAAAGCTTGTGTAATAAAAGATATTGCAGTTTATTGGACAATATATGAACAAATGAGTAATATTATGTTAATTAACACATGTAAGTAATTATAATAATATTCAGTTAATATTTTTTAAATGTTGGAAAATACAACTATTATGTTTTCAAAAGTATGATAATGGTGATCTTAGACAAATTTTAATTTTCCTTAAAATCAATTATAATTAATGATATTATATCAGTTGCATGAGTATCTATTTTCTGAATTAAAATATTTTAAAAACTTCTTGAAAATAAACTCTTAAAAATTTTTAAAAAAATTCACAATTTTTTTTGTTAAAAAATTACTCAAAATTGTTAGACCTATATGTTTATGATATCTTAAAAATAGATAGAAAAGAAGTAACTTTTTTACAATAAAATAACATTTTACAGAAGTTTTATTGATGCGCATACACAAAATAGTATAAGACTTTTATTAACAATAAATAAGAATTACAAAAATAGGGAATGGGTAAACTCAACACGGTGTGTCATGACACATTTTGCCGCGTGGGAAAATTTCGCCGCATGTTTATAAAAGTTTAGGTTTATATTCAAATTTCATAAATAAATTCTCGTATATAAGTTAAATGTTTTTCAAAATCTTTAAAATAAAGTCAATTGATATAATTAATTTTAAATTTTTTTTTAAATAAAAAAATTCTGGTAACAATAAATGAACGCCGCGCGGTAACATATATAGCACAATATAGTCGCATGTTGAGTTTACCTCAAGGCCAAAAATAGTGGCTACTCAAATTTTTTATATTTTTTAAAATCTCATTGATAATTACTTACTATTGTATAAATATTACTATTTTTGATATCTCCTTACACACGTTTCTAGAACTTCCTACACACGTTACTAGAACGAAAATAAGATTAAATTCTAAATAAATAAACAGCAATGTTAAGCAAGCTTAAAACTAGATAAATAAAATTTAGATGACACATAAAATTTATATACTAGTTTTTTCGATGAAAATTAGATTACGTTACAAGAACAGTTTTATTTTATACTCTTTACTATTTCATCATAAGCAATAATCATAAAAAAATCTTTTCATATAGAAAGTAACACTAATTGAAATTTAAAAAGTGAACCTAAATTTTGAAAATATAATATCGAATGGAATCCAGATTTGTTTATGAAACTTATAAAATTAAAATGACATGTATGTTAATTACAAATTGTTATATTATTTCATATTAGTTCAAGAATAAGTGGAGTTGTACATAAAAATATCTTGAAGGTCTTACCTGGGCCATTCTTTATAGTTATGATATTTAGGAATATGTAAAAATGAACTTACTTTTTTCATAATCACATGCAATCATAAAGATATCTTCCGATGTAAAAAATTTCATTTATTTAAGATACAAAATTGTACGTTAGTTTAGAAGAATAATAACTTTGCACAGAATCCAAATTTCTTTTTATAATTTATAAAAGTCTAACTGTATGTTTCTTGGCTACAAAACAGTTGTATTACCACACTTTCATTTTTAAAATAAGCAGAATTATATATGTGAATATCTGAAGAGCCGTAAACGGGTCACCTTATATATTAAAATTTTTACATGTTTTTTTCAAATTATTGTTTAAATGTTAAATAAATTAAGTTTAAGTAAATTAAAAAATGATAAATTTTGTTAAGTAAAAGCAAATTAAAAACTACAAAAAACTGTACAATTTAAAAAAAATTTATTTTTATAGAAATTTGAAGATTTAATTGCTGAACATTTTTTCATAAACAACTTTGAATAATAGAAAGGACAAATTTTGACAAATGTTGATGAAATGTTATAAAATGTCCCACCCATTCAAAAAATAAAATTTTAATCGAATTTTAAGAATATCATGTGACAGCAAAAATATTGTAAACTACACAAAATATCAGTTTGTCGTACAACTTTTGCTGTCTTTTTTACAAAAAGTTATCTATACGACATTTTGATGTTATGTAACTTATATTTATCTTGATATTTTATAATATTATGCTCACCTTAAAATTCAACTTGTTTTCTATAATATATTTAAAGTAAATTATTAAAACTTTATTTTGTGTAAAGTTATAAGAGTTTTAATAAAAAACATTCTTTCTAACATTCTGCTGACAAAATTAAGCTTAGAAATTTAAATATTTCCTAAAATAATAATGAAAACCAATATTATTAGGAAATAATTTCTAATCTAGTATTTTGAAATGTATTAGTAGAAAACAACTTAAGTTCTAAGATAAAAAAAACATCATAGAAAAGTAGCAACTTACTTTAATAAATTCTTAATTAAAACTCTAATCTCTATAAGCGAAATAATTACGATAAAATTAGTCATTAGTTAAAGAAATTTGAATTTTATCAAGCGAGACAAAGTTACTATATTTTTCGCTGATATGGGTCTTTTTTATATGTTATCATATTTATTTTAAAAATTTATTATATTTTATAAGAAAAAAGGTTCTCTTACATAATAATTAAGATTCAAAAATTTTAATTGTTCTTGCTACTTATTATTGGGTTGGTGCATAATTATTGCGGCAATTTTTCGCAACGTTTTTCTTCTTAAAAAATCAACATTTTTTAAAATTTTTTTCTATAAAAATAATCCTCACATTCCAATTAGTGGGGTGCAAATTGGAAATTATATTCATTCTCGCCATATTATGCTCTGACACTTCGAGAAAGATTGGGATGAAAAACAATAATTTCGCGATCTAAACGAACTTTTTGTGAAAGAATAATCAGCAAAAGCCAGGTTGAAAGATGGTTGAGAAATTCAAATTTAGTAATTCAAATTGAATTTTTCTTTAATTTGACTTTCGTTGATTGCTTTTTCGTCAAGAAGGTTTGTTGAGATAGCGAAATAATTGTGCTACTTTCCACTTTTCTTGAAGTACTAGAGCATAATTATTGCGGCATTTTTTTGCGAATTTTTTTCCTTTAAAAATTGGCGTCTTTTTAATTTATTTCGATAAAAATAATTCTCACATTTCAAATATTGAGATGCAAATCGAAAGTTTTACCCATATTCATCATATCATGCACAAACACTTTGAGAATGGTTTGAAAGCATCACAGTCATTTTGCGATCTTAACGAACTTTTTGCAAAAAAAAAATCAACAAAAGTCAAATTTAAAGAAAACTCAATTAAAATTACCAAATTTAAATTTCCTGAACAATCTCCCAACATGATTTTTGCTGATTATTCTTTTACAAAGAGTTCGCTGAGATCGCGAAATTACTGTTTTTCATCCTAATCTTTCTTGAAGTGCCAGAACATAATATGGCGAGAATGAATATAATTTTCAATTTGCATCTCACTTATTAGAATGTGAAGATTATTTTTATAGAAAAAAATTTAAAAAAATGTTATTTTTTTAAGAAGAAAAACGTTGCGAAAAATTGCCGCAATAATTATGCACCAACCTAATATATCATTTTTTAAAAACAACATCACCAAGTCTAACAAAATGACATATAAGTTGAATGTTAATTTTTACTATAATTTGTCTCTAATAACCACTTATTTTAAAACTTATTCACGTTTATTCACTCTGTATATGAAGGTCTATTCAACACTTCAGTTTTTTTTTCAAATTTTCTTGATCTTTTATACATAGTTTTATTAAATTAGTTGCATCATACATAAACTAAAAAACTTAATTTAAAATTAAAAAAATACTAAAAAAATTTTATTTTTTTAATTAATATAATTTATTATAACTTAAAAATATTTAACTCAAATTTTTATTTTTGGTTAACCTAAAATATAAAAAAAAATGTTACTTACAACAAAGTGTGACAAAATGAATGAAAGAAAAATACACTTTTTTAATTTTAAAAAAATAGTAATTATTTTAAATAATTAAACATTTATTTATTCTTAATAATGTGGGAATATTATCTAATTTTGATTGTAAACTCTTGTCATATCAATTAAAGCATTTAGTTGTTTAGAATATAACACATTTATATTTCTACATTCTAAAGATATTATTTCTTTACATCTTATTACTTTTTATTAAAAAATAAAGTTTTTTATATTTCTCTAAAAAATATCGTGAATATAGATGTCAAATGACTAAACCAGATTTTTATCAAAATAAACAAAATTTTTACTAAAAGTTTTTAGTTGGATAACTTGTAAATAGTGTTTAATTGCTTTTTTGATTGAACAAAAAAACTCTACTGAATAATTATAGTACCATTAATTCCAATTTGATTTGAAGGAAGTTATAAGTAGACAAATATTATTAATTTCATATTTTTTCAATGTGTAAAATGCAAATATTATATCTCTAACATTGATGATACAAAATAATGTTATTAAAAGTACATTCTAATTTGCAAATTACTACATGTTTGTTTACATATGGTTAATAAAACTTTAATAATTTTTATCACCTGAAGTACTGAAGAAATGATTTCATGAAAACTTTTATATAATTTACCAGTATTTTTTACTTGTTTACATAATTATTATTTTATAAAATAATTTCCTTGCATTTTCTTAGATTATTGCAAATTTAATTTTTTTGAATTATTGATGTTTGAAATGCAACATTTAGTAAATAAATTAATTTTGCAAAAACTTTTATAAGACTTAAAGAGATATATATTAACCTCTTAATAAAAATATAAATCGAAGATGTCAGACAATAAATATAATTACAAGAATTTGTTATATTTTGAAATATTGATCTTCTACTATAGTCTTATCTTACGTCACTTATATCCAAATAAAAGTTATACATCGAAAAACTAAATTTTACGTGTTATTTTTATGAGTTCTTATAGTTTTTTATGATTTTGTTGGAGTATAATATGCTTAATTTTTTTTGTTTTATTATCATATTATATTACTTTTCTAAAATTGTTTTTATATATAATGTTTTAAATTGTTAAGATATCTTCTTCCTATTTGTATTCACATGTGAATAAAAAAAACCTCCTTGGACAAATAGGATTGTTCATTAAGAAGAATAATAAAAAATTTTATATTGAAAAACGTTATTTGTAGTAATTTAAGCTGCTTTTGATGACTAATTACATTTTTAAAAAACATTCTGAAGATTATCAATGATGAACTTGATAAAAATTTTTAAAGGTGTTAATTTAATTTCACAGATAAAATAATAATTTATAAAAAAGTAGATAATTATATTTTTTTTAGTTTACAATGTTATACTTACTTTACTAATTTTTTTTATAATTTTAATAGAGACTTCCCATTTGATATCAGTCTTATTGATTGATATAAATGAATATTTTTTCAGTACATAAATAGTTAAGAAAAAGTTTAAACACAAACTTTTTCTTAATACATAATATCTTTACACACTCAAATTTATGATACATTATTAGTAAGTAAACAATTAAAAGCAACTTTCAGCACCGTAAAGCTTGCTTATTTTTTTAGTTTATAATACCAATTTATATTATAAAACCTTATGCTTTCTTTGTTGTAATAATAAAAGATACCAAGTATTTTAAAATCAAATTTAGACTTTTCTTCAGACACTATTTTTTAGTTATAAAACTTTAAGAAATTTTTTAACTATCAGTACAATTATATTTAATTATTTTGAAATGAACATTTAGCTTAATGAGGTTGTTATTTTTATCATATATTTCTATTAATAGTATTCATTGTTATTATAATACATTTATTAAAATTTGTTAGATATTATACATTTTTTACTGAACTATTTGGTGTTATTGTAGATTCATCGCTTTTTTTTCAATACATCTTATTCCTCTATTTTTTTAAAATATCATAATAATTTCTTTTAGTTATGTGATATTTTAAGGAAATATTACAACAAAATAGATCTAAAGATTTTAATAACGATCAAGTTCCTGATTGCTTGTACATGATACAATCAACTTTAAACAATGATTTTTTAAATAAATTATTAAAGGCATTGATGGTGAACTTGATCAAGATAAAATTCTTTGGAAGATAAAGTTTTCTAAGAAAACATTTAATGAATTTCTTAACACTTTGTAATGCTCAAAATATGTTAATATAGTAAAGTATTATCATAAAATGTGTATTGTTAGAAAGAATTTAATTTTTAAAAACAAAAAATAACACTACAAACTTTATTTTACATTAAGAAATTTGTTTTTTAGTATATTAAGCTGTAAAATTTCATTGGAAGCAGGACAAACTTCTCTTGATGTAATTCTAATTCGTATTCTTCTACTTGAAAAGGAGAGAGTATATTATGTTAAAGATTCTAAATTTACAATACTACTTTTTTCAAAGTCTTTTATATTCTCTTAGTGTATTTTCTTCATTGACTGAATGTTTTGTTGAAATTCTCATAGTTAATTAACTATTTATATTTATTAGACATAATTATTCTTTGTTAGTTATTTACTTTTTCAAAAAATATGCAAAGGATTATAATGCATTAAAAATTTATATTAAAGAGATTGCTATTAGTAAATTATTAAACTTTTATGGAGGTGTTAAAAATAAATTTTTCATAGTTATTGAATTTTATAAAACAAAAGTGCAAAAAATATTTAAAAACTATGACAAACATTTATGCTCAACAACTAGAATTTTTAATGCTTTTGGTAAAAGAGTGTTAAAATTGATTGATTATAATTTTTAAAATGACCCTTTTGTTTAAAAGTGTCCAATGTTTCCACGATTTTTTTGAAGATATAGGAAAATACACTTTAGAGTTATTCAAACCATAATATAGTATATTTTTATTTCTGAAGGACGCTTTAAATAATGTATAAAAAAGTTTCGAAGAAATTATTTAACTAGAAATTAAAATTTTAAAAGTTCTGAAATCTTATACTGATTGCATAAGTTAATATCTAATGATTATAAAAAATTTTTTATGAAAAAATAAAATTGATTTATGTGCGAGGGAAATTATAATTGAGGTAATTATAAAGTTTGATAATTCTAATTGACATAATACTCACGAAATCAATATAAAGAATATTAATAAAGATGAAAAATTAAAAGAACTGATTGTTATTACTTTTGCGTTAGTTTAACTTTAAATATTATAAAATGAAAAGTTTTATCCTTAATCTTATGGATTAATGGTTATTTTACTTCTTTTGTCATCTGTTATTGATTATTTTAATCTTTGAATAGTTTTTATAGATTGTTTCTCTTTTAAATTGCTAAAATATATACTCCATTTTTTATAGCTATTGGAAAGTCAGGATATACTACAAATCGGAATAAATCGTTCATTTTTAACACGGACATGTTTAAAATACTTTCAAAGTGGTTGACATTTAAAAAAATGACTAATAATTATTACAGATTTCATAATAAAATTTTTTTTTATTAATAGAAAATTTTGTAGTTAGTCGTTAAAAAGTTTATTAAAAATTGTTTTTTATTTACCAAATATAAATACAATTTGGATTTTTCTAAAAGTAATATTTTTATCACAAAAATAAATTTAAACAGACAATTTCTCTCTGTTATTTTAAAACTTTTTAAGACTATTTTTGTAGAATTAACTAGAGAAATTTATGTTTTAATTAATTTATTTTATAATAAATTCTATCATTGATTATTGTTTATATGTTAACAGTATATGTTTTATAGAACATAACTTATTTGCTGTATCTTAATAATTGTGCTTTTATTAGGTGAAGTTGTTAAAATTTTCTTACCAAATAAAAATATTCAAATGTTATTGTGAACGCAATATATATAAAAATTTATTTTTCAATATAAAACTTTTTATCAATACAACACAAATAGAATAATTTATTGATTTTACACTGTATATTTCATTTAGTTACTTTTTGTTTTTTAGTTTTCTAGAAGTAAATAAAATGCTTTTATTAAAATTTCAAGAGAACAATTCTACATTAAATGTAATTTTTTAAAATTATTGAATTTTTTAGAATAGTCTTGATAAAGTATCTAAATAGTTGTTTTCTTTGAAAAACAATACACTAGCATCATTCATTTTTTGATAAGCTTGATGTACATTAACACATTTTTTTAAAAAGTGATAAATCTTTGTTTTTTCAATTATTATATTATAATTTTTTACACGTTCTTAACTACTATATTAGTAATAGATTATTACCGTTAATCCTTAAAAAATAAGGTGATATATAATGTAATAATAAAATAAATATTCTTTTTTTAATAGTTAATGTTTCAATGTATATTATATTAAAATTAAAAATTTTAAATAATACCCAATTTTTATTGATGAAAAATCAATTACACAATAATCTATCAATAAAACTAAATGTAATATTGTACTTTTTTGTATTAGTGAAAATTAGTAGAACAATAAATATTGATTTACTTTATTCTGATTAATCTTATTTAAATTAGTGGAGCAGAAAAAATAAAAGCGTTGTTTTCTTGTATAAAAAAGCTATATACTTAGTTCAACTGTTATGTTATAAACATTATTATTGAAGGGACAATCAAAAGATGTTTAAATATTCCAATAGTTTAATGTACTGTTTATTTAAATTTGCAATAATTCAAATATTCCTTAATATTTTGGTAAAATCTTGTGTTTTAAAATTATATTTACAAATAGAAAAAATTTAACTTATATTAAGTAAAGTGTTAATTTTAAATCGTAATCAAATCATAAAAACAAGCTATATTTGCTGAATTTTTAATAAAACGTTACCAAATTTTTGATCACATTGTAACTTTAAAAAAATATTATTGGTTTTGTTATTTAAGTGTGCTTTTGATTAAATTGATGCAAATGTTAGTGTTTACATGCATCATAAATTACTGCATATTTGAGTAGTCTCTTTGAAATATGAATTAACCACTTTCATGCTAAAATTTAAGCTGGAGAAAATGAAAATATAATGTTTTTAGTACAAGAATGAACCAAGAATTTCCATTTTTATTTGATGGCAAGTTATATACTTGTCGTCATTTTTAATTGTTTAAATATATCGCTTGTTATGAAAAAAAATGTTCTTACCCCTTATTAAGTGTAAAGTTATTAACCGTCTAACTTAAATAATTAACAATATTGAATATTGCTTTTCTTAAAAACAATTTCAATTATTCATTTTTAAAAATTTTATATTTTTATTCTGAAATTTTGCTTTTGATTGTTCGGATTTCATATAAAAGTTAAACTAAAAGTAGGCCTTATCAGTTAGAGTTTGATAGAAGACCAAACTCTCTTTTACAAAAAGACCGTTAGTTATATAACGATGTGGTACTTTCAATGCCTTTACTAACTTATAATTCTTATACTGCTTTGTTATACCTTATAGATATCTGAACGTTTAGTTGAGTACATATGTATTTATATAAGCATTTCCGAGAAAGTATGTGAGTGTTATAGGTATTTTAATTTTTCCAAATCGTTTCTTTTTTTAGAAATTATTTTGATAAAATGATATTGTTTATTTAATTCTTTCAAACTTGAAACCAATATTTTTCTAGCTTATGGAAAACTTTTGTCGATTACACTTGTACAGTGGCTTTTTATATTAACTGACATAAGAAAATTGTTTGTTAAAGTTTAAACAGTACTATTCTCGACTATAAATAAATTAAAACGTGTAGATACAGAAATGAATAATTAGAAGTGTTATAGAATAAACTATTAAGTTAATTATGGAAGTATATACTTAAATTTCTTCAAATTCTTAGAAGATAACATTGTTTTTTGTCGCTTGTTTAATTGGTAAATGAAAATAGTTCTAGGTTAGATAAATCATAAGCACAGAAACAACAAATTGAAAAATATAATTTAGGAGATGACAATAAAAGATATATTCACTTTTTAAATTTTACTAGAAAAATTACAATTTAAATGAATTTTATTAAAAATTTTCTATAGTTGTTATGTAAAATTTTTTGAAGTACAAAATGACTATGCTATAATTTATTAAAAAAAAATTAGTGACATTTAAATTAATTCCATCTATATTCAAATATTTATTGTATTTTTATTCATTTATAGAAATAGTTTTTACATAAAGAGTATGGTTTGTATTTTGGTGCTATGAATAAATCACTCAAGCTTCTTTGGGTATTGGCCGTATAATCCATCTATATAAGTTCTTATCAAGGATTGGATGATTATAAAAAACCATTTAAAAACTATTTTGAAGATGATAACTATGATGACAGTTTGCCTAGAGACCATAATGTTTAGGCTAATAATGAAATAGTTGATATAAAATGTCTAAATAAGCAAACACTTCCACCTTTAAAGCCAAATACGGATACAAATTTCTCATAATCCTATTTATAAAAGATCTGATGATAATTTAAAGAATTTTTAAGCATTAAAAGTGGATATGTAAATTAACATCACTAGTAAATTTATTATATCGGAGAAAATAAAGAAGTAATAATTAACTGCTTCAATATTTATAAAAATAATAAATGCCATGTTCTGGGGAAATGGGATCACATGATTAAGCGTGCTAATGAACCAGAAGTAAATATAATAATAAAAAGCATCTAAACATTATGAACCATACATATGAAAAAAATATGTATGAGTTCGTAGTTTCAAAAAGAACAAATTGTATTTGGTGTAAGGTGGAATTATCGAGAATTTAATTCCGAACATCCACAAATATGGAAAGAAAATACACTTATTACATTCAAATCCGACAAGATTAACTCCGATGATATTGAGTTTCATGAACCGCCTAATATGGAACAGCCTTGTCATCCTCCTCCATTTATTAATATAATAAATATTAAAGATATAAAAATTAATACCATAAATAATGAATGCTGGCTTATTGAAACACACAGCTTTCCCAGGACATTTTACATCAAATCAGTATATAATTGCATCACCTTTCAACTTGATTTTTTAAATATGAAAGTGTAACTATAACTTATTTGAAGAATTCAATGGATAACATGTTAGAAGAGATTAAGAGCGAGATTTTAATAAATAAAGAGAATATCTATAAAACTTTTTCTATAAATAAGCCACCAATTATAAAATTTATCTAATATTGTGATGATTGTATAGATGGTGGAATAGATGTTATACAAAAAATAATTTTTAGAACAAATGTTAATTTTAAAAATAAAATTCGAGACGATGGACATTCATTTGTCTATGGTTACCTATATTTTTCCTTTTTTTATAAAAAAGCCATTTCGCTTACCTAATTGACAAGTTGTAACAAAAAAAAATGCTGTTTCGCTTACCCATGGACAAGCGAATATTCCCTCTTCCAAAAAGTCACTGTCCCGAAGGGAACCCCTGTTCTTATACTGTTGGTATTTTAATATTAAATAAAATTAAATCAGACTTAAAACTTTCTGACACCTGTGGCGATCCTGGCTGTTATTTTAATATTTAACTTGTTTCTTAACCTATTATGGAAGAAAAATCAGATGCGCTAATGAAGATGAGTAAGGCCGAGTTATCATCGTTGCTATCATCTACTCTCTCAACCCAACCCAAAGTTAAGTCTCTGTTCGCTGGTCAAATGGATTTCGACTTGTTTCTGTTATCGAACCACCATTTTTTCTGTAACCTCCCTCATTTGAAGGTCGAGAGTGAAAAAGTTGGCAAATTGATTCAAACTTTGTCGGATGATGTCGTGAAAGAACTCGCTGAATTTTTTGGTATTAAATTCATGTCTTCAACTTCCTATGATTCTGTGATCGAATATTTGCAAGGGCGTTATAACAAAAAAGAATCTCGTTTTTCTGTTATATCTAGATTGTCGGATACTTCAAAGAAGCAAGACACGTTATTCGACTGGTTTTCCCGCTTACGTTCGATGAATCATCAGTTCAAGGCAAAATTTGGTACCGAATTGTGTGATCTTGTAATTATCAAAGACGTCATCTCTCAGCTCCATGAACCATTGAAGATTGAATCTATTAAGTATGTTGAGTCCACTTCGCTTAAGGAACTTAATCTCACAAATTTTTTATCTTATGTAGAAACTCTTCAATTAGCAAGTTCTATAGACCAAATTGATGCATTTAAAGTTGTCAGAAAAAAGCGTCAAAGAAAGAACCCACGTTATCGTAAAAGATCTTACGGTACAAAGCAGAAAGATGTTGATGCTATCTATTTTGATTCAGTCGATTTCTTGTCAACATGCTCGAAATTTATTACTGTAAATCTTTCTTCTAAGGTTTCATGTAATATGAAAGTTGATACAGGTGCTGATGATTCTGTTATACCTTTTTCTTTTTACAAAAAGAATCTCTCGAATGTGCCGCTTCAAAAAACTTCAAAAATCTGCACTTCAGCTACCAATGCTTCTATTAAAGTATATGGTTTTTTCAATTTTTCATTTGACAATGTTTCTTATCCTTGTTATGTTGCTGATGTTGCAAGACCGCTTTTAGGAGGTAATGCGGCTTGGATGGCTGTTCAATTGCTTTTATCTTCAAGGGTGGACGAAATCAAGCACGGTCCTAATCTTCGTTCAAATATCAAGCAGAAATTCCCAAATTTATTTAATCTTTCAGGAAAACAAACTGGTGCTCATGATTATGTTGTTGATGATGATATACTCAATCATCCTCCAATTTTTATCCCACCTCCCCAATTAACACCAATGATGCTGAATGTTGAGACAGCAAACGACAGTATTGAATATGTTAGTCCACCTCCATTGTTGTCGACAGAAAATGTTGAGATTGCATCACAAAATTCTAAAGTCAGTATATATGAACCAAATAATTCAATAAACTGTAGAGAACAAATGCCTCATAGCAGTAGAATGATGATGAATAGTATATCGCAACAACCTCAACAAGAAATGATACCTCAAAATACAATCCCGGAAGATATACAAATGAATAATTTGAATATTTCGACACCATCAATGATTTCTAGTCATATCGAAAATAGTCAAAATGTTGATGATATATGTACAATTTTAGGTGTCTGTGCTCTTTATGCTAATGCTATTCCAAATTTGATGAATTTTATTCTTTTACTTTCTCCGCTGTGTCGTAAGTATGCAAAATTTGAATGGAACTCAAAATTAGAATCACTTTTTCAAAAATTTAAGGCTAGCATACTATCATTATCACATAGCTATTTTTTTAAGAAAGATCGACCAACCTATTTATCATGTGATGCTTCAAGTATTGCAATTGGAGGTGTGCTAGACCAACAAGTTAATATTGGTGGAAAGTCAATCCGTGTTCCAGTTTTATTTTTTAGTAAAGCTCTTTCTCAGTTACAAATCAATTATTCTCAAACTGAAAAAGAACTTCTCGCACTGATCACTGGATTTCAAAAATTTAAATATTATATCATGGCTATAATAACTCGTCATGTTAATGAAATAATTAATAGTTAAATTTTACTTTATTTTATTTACATATTTGTCACTTTATGATTTTGTACCCAAAATCCTTTTTGAGGGGGACTGTCCCGAAGGGAACCCCTGTTCTTATACTGTTGGTATTTTAATATTAAATAAAATTAAATCAGACTTAAAACTTTCTGACAGTCACTAATTTTGTAGTAGGTGGGGATATTTTCGCTATTTTAACTGACACGTTTTCTGCCATTCCTACAATAACTTGCTCTTCCATTTATTGCCACTAATGCAGCCACCATACAGATCTTTCTTTCATCTTTGATACAAATAGATACCAATTCACAATACATCATGGCTTTTGAAATAAAAGTAGTTATTTTGGACAGTTAATCTTACTGCTAACTGCCTTCATTTTGTTTTCTGGCATGACAGCTCTGGCAGAAGACCTTGTCAATGAATGATGGAACTTAAGATAATTTGTACTTCTTTTGGTATCATAGTCTAGTTGAAAAGCAGTCAAAATATCCATTTCTTACTGACACAAAAAACGTAAACTATGGATTGTTAACACTCATCCTGCCTCTTGTTAACACTTCTAAATTTCCATTGTTTTTCTGTTAATGGTATGCGATCGGCCAGTTAACTGCATGCACCTAATAACTACTTTACCCCAACACCGGGAAGCTGGGTTAATAATATTTGAGAATCGGTATAAAAAGCTACATATAGTTGAATATAAACTATCCAAAATCTCTTTATTTTCCCAAAGCTAAATCGCACCAAAAAACAGATGTATAAAAAGAAAGAAAAAGATGACAAAAACATTTTTTGCAATAATATAATAAACACGTCATCTTTCTAATTTCTAAGTTTTAGAAGGCACACCTCACATTCATCGTCTGGACTTCTAGGGAATACGTAAAATTAAAAGGGAGATATTGTTATTAACAGTAAGAGTTTATAATAACTTTGTTGTATTGTTTATGTTTTATAGGGAATATAACTCCACTCTCAATTTATTGTTAATAAATTTTAACTGTAATAAATAATATAAAATATTGAAAAATTATTTTTTTAAGAAGTTTCAATAATAAAAGATATTACAGTTTTTAAAGACTTTTATATCTACTCACTAACGTATGTATGCAACGGCAAACGCTTTCTTAACTATATTTGACCCTCTAGATTTTAGAATTTGATTCTGAAAATTTGCATGTATATAGATTCCAACACGCTCGACCGGAATCTAAAATAAAAATTCCCAAAATGTTTCTCCATCATAGAGAAAAATGAAGCCAAAGTGCCAAAAATGATGCAAATTTTGGATTAATGGACGTGCCGCATTTTAACAAAATATATTATACACACTAATTACTCAGTAAATGGACGCGCCGTGTTTTAACAAAATATATCAGACAAATTAGTATGTGTGTTTAAAAATTTGATCTTGACCAACCTAACTAAAGTAAGAAGTGCCAAACCGAGGTTAAATAAAATATTTACTAACGAATAGTCGGTTTCATCGTGCGCTGTGCGGCATCCAAGCTCCAATGAAGTACTTCATGAGACTTCAGACTTCACGATGAATGTTCTGAAGTTAATTTTTAGAGGATTTTCTTTGGGAAATTGAAATTAAGATGAATCTAAGAGTTAAGGTTTCTGTGGCATTTTTTTTTACTTTAGAGTTATGGGTCGCATTTTTTTCTTATATAAATCTACTTTTTTTAAAATATGAGATGTCGAAAATTTTTTTTAAAAATAGAAATTTACTTAAGAGATTTAGAAATTATTAAATAACATAATTGAAAAGATGCACCTTTAAACAACTAATTTAGCAATTTATATTATTGACATTGATAATTACAAAGTTTTTAGATTATTACACTTATTTGTAACGAAAAATAATGAAAATAAATAACCACATCAAAAACCTAGGTTTTTGTATTCTAAAGACTTTTATATCTTAATATATTATACGCGCACTTAAATGAAAAAAATAAATTTTGCGAACTTTAAAGAATGAAAATAAATTTTGCGTACTAAAAAGGATGAAAATAAATTTTGATTCCTATAATATCACTCATCTGTATAAAAGTAGCGTCGTCTAGTAATTTAGATTATATCGATGACTACTAGAAAATTATAAATACATATAATATAATATTCCATGTAATTGGAAATGCAAATGTAAAATCAACTTAATCATTAATTTACCAATAGAAATTAAATATTACATGAAATTATATATCATAAGAAACGTGTACGATATCCTTTTAATGCTAATAATGATAAAAATATTGTTTGATTACTCTATTTTATTAAAATAGAACATTCTCATTGTTGTTGCAAATATATTAAAATCCACTCTCTACTCCAACAATAGAACACATATTCGGCATCCTTAAAAAAATAATAATTACACAACTTTGATTTAATAAAACTTTTATGTAAACATATACTATGATATATTCTATGTAATCAGAAACCAAACTGTTAAATGTAAATTCTACTTATCAGTGATTTTTTGCAAATGAAAATAAGTAATACATGAAATTATATATCATAATAAATTTTCACAATATCCATTTACTGCTAATAAGGATAAAATTGTTGTTTAATTATTATATTTTATTAACATAATACACTCTTAATATTGTTACAAATATATTAAAATTCGTTTTCTTTTCCAACAATAGAAAACATAATCGTTACCATTAAGAAAAACTAAAAAATCAAATGAAAATTGCACAGGTTCGATTTAATAATAAACGATAATAATCTAAGTCACTAGACGACGCTACTTTTATACAGATGAGTGATATTATAGGAATCAAAATTTATTTTCATCCTTTTTAGTACGCAAAATTTATTTTCATTCTTTAAAGTTCGCAAAATTTATTTTTTTCATTTAAGTGCGCGTATAATATATTAAGATATAAAAGTCTTTAGAATACAAAAACCTAGGTTTTTGATGTGGTTATTTATTAGGACGATATGTAAACAATAAGTGATATTATGCTAATTAACATGTGTAAGTAATTACAATAGTGAATGATGTGCAGGTAATTTGATCAAGTTGGGAGGAAGGAGTAACCAAAATTAATTGAAGAACGTATCAAACAGAATTTATTAATAAATTTGTTCATTATTTTTAATAAGTGTTCGTGTTTTAATTTTTTCCATATATAATTTTATTGTTGTAGGGTATTTGTTGGATAAGACGCCAGCAATAATAATTTTACAATAAAATATTATTTTCTCGATCTGGTTCGTGGGTTCAGATATAGAAGTCGAGTAGGTATTATTTTCTGGAACCGAAAGACTGTACTATATGAGCAAGGAGATACTGTTTTTGGAACATAAAGCTATTCTTTCGTGTGATACATCAGGAATCTTGGTGGAAGACATTGAGCTACGGGAGGTAGTTGACAATATAAGCGATATTGAGAAGCTGTCTGATAAGAAGAAAAGGTGTATTGCAGAGGAGATTCTGGAAAAGAAGGTGAAGGAGCTTAAGTTAGACAGTTCACCAGTTGAGAAAATAGAATTGAACGACAAGGAAAAGGAATCTCTTGTCATGATTGAGGATTCTTCTAGCGATATTGAAGAACCTTTTGGTGAGGAAAAGAGATCGCTTCTTCGTACAGAAGGATCAGTTGCTGAAATCAAAGAATCGTTGTTGCAGGTTAAGGAAGTGTTATTAAGTAGAAGGAACTTACTTATGAAGGAAAGTAATCGTTTATTGAGGGAAAAAAACTTACCGTTAAAGAGAAAAAGAAGTTTGCTTCGGTTAAAGAAGAGGAGAAAGAATCTTCCGAAAGTTGACGAGGAAGAGAAGGTGCAGAAGAGTTTCTGCAAGTTAAAAATAGAGACAAATATCGTAACTAGAAAGAAAAAAAAAACATGAGTCTTTTGAAAGATATAACGAAGTACGATTGCATGAATGGTTCACCCATCAAGGAGCATTTAACGATCTTGAAGGAAACCTTCATCCTGGAAGATATTGATGCTGATAGGAAGGAATGTTCATATTTGATGTTGACAGTTGATCAATCCTTGAGAGACTATATCCGTAGTCTATCAGACGAGTTGAAGTCAGATTGGGTATTATTGACCGCGAATTTGGAAGAGAAGTATCCTGGTGAAATCAGTGTTGTTTCAACGAAAGGAAAACTGCGTAACATGAGGATCAATACTTCTTATCATGAGTTTAGAAATTGTGCTTTGGAGTTAGTGAAGACATACAGAGTTGCTAATCACAAGAGAGGAGATGATGAGATCTTGGAGAAGTTACAAGAGTTGTGTGCCCATTCAGCGCCGATCTGGAATATGCTGAACAAAGCTGAAAATAAGGACTTGATTCAAACGATTGCGAAAATTGAAGCTTATTTGGCTAGTGAATCTAAGAGGAATTCGATCTTGAAAGGAAGTACTGTTGGTGCTGGTAAAGCTAGATGTTTCAACTGTAAAGAGGAAGGACATAAAGCTACACAATGTCAGAAGGCTGTCAAGTCTGAAGCCAACATTGAATGTTACAAGTGCAAGCAAAAAGGACATTATGCAAACAAGTACACGAATGAAGTTAAATTGGAGTCTAAAGTCAATGCCGTAGTTACTAAAAATGAATCTTCAGTTAAAATGAATTTATTGTACAGTGATGTTGTCGTTAATTAAGTTGTTGGTAACGTTAGTAATACATGTACATCAAATGATATTTTGATTAAGTGTAATATTGCGTATAATGACATTAACGTTTTAGCATTGGTAGACACAGGAAGTGAAATTAACATGATTACTCATGATGCTGCAGTAAGATGTGGACTTGCATTGGAACCGACTAATTTCCATATTAGAGGAATAGGTGGTGTTGATTGTGTTAATGCTGTAACTTTAATCAAATTGTTAGGTGAAGAGTTAGAAGTTTACGTTGGTAAGATTCCGGTTGCTGGTATTGATATTTTACTTGGTGTCAACGCAGTATTGAATTTAGGATTTCACAGGCTTTTTGGATTGTCGGAGAGAACTAAATTGACGTTTCCAGATGATGATCAACCTGTTTTGTTGAGTATTAGTGAAGTAATTGAGCATAGTCGTGAAACCAAAGTTAAAGGAACTATTGAATCGTCGAAGTCTTGTTATACCAATGATGAAATACTGGCAATGTTATTAGAACGTGATGAAAGAGTGATGGCTGCAATATCATTTAAGAAAAATGATATCGGTAGATTCAATGAAGAGGTAGATGTTATAGTGATTGACTTTATGAAAGCTAGTAAGGATTTTATGTCGTAAAAGTTTCCAGAAAAGATGCGTCAAGAAGGTGATAAGCTTATAAATGAATTGTTGTCTACAAATATTATTGTTCCTGGTGGAGCAAAGTTGTTGCATAATATCATTTGTGTAAGAAAGAAGACTGGTGATATGCGTGCTTGTGTAGATATGAGATATAGCAACAAGTACATGCATAAATATTATTACCCAATACCACGACTTGACCAATTTCTGTATAAGACAACGGGTTACCGTTATTGTTCCGTATTAGACCTGCCTGCTGCTTTTCATCAATTTTTGTTACATTCATCACAACGAGATTTATTTGGTATTTACTATCGTGGAAAATGTTATCGTTATCGAACTTTACCACGAGGATGTAAGAATAATCCAATGTTGATGCAAGAAAAGTTAAGTTCATTATTTGATGAAGATTTGATTTCATGGTAATATGATAATGGCATTATTTGTAGTTATGAGTTTGATGATCACATGGAAAAGTTGTTGAAAGTGTTGTTAAAGTTGGCTGAGGTAGGATTGAAGATTTCTCACGAAAAGTCGATTTATTGTTCTTCGGCTGTAGACTTTTTAGGTAATCGTTTGGAAGATGGACTTGTTATTACTGAATCAGCTAAACGTACCGTAAATTCAATTCGTCCACCTTCATCCGTTAGTGAAGTTCGTTCTCTGTTAGGAAATCTCGGTTTTTACTCAAAGTATGTTCGTAATTATTCTCAAATCTTGTTCCCGATTACACAGTTGTTGAAGAAGTCAGTTGATTTTGTTTGGAGTGAATCATGTGATGCTGCCCTTGTTGAACTTAAAAGAATACTTTCCAGTAATGTTGTACTTGCTAGACTTAGATTGGATCTTCCTCTGATTATTCAATCCGATTCTTGTGAACGTGGTTATGGAGTAGCTATGTTTCAGGATTTTCCAGGTGAAGGACGTCGACCAGTTTTGTTTTGGAGCATGAAGAGACCAAATAGAGTTAAGTATCGAAATAGTGTTTATTTAGAAGGACATGCTGTAATATGTTTTGTTCGTAAACATTTTCATCTACTTTTGGGTATGGATATTTTAATTGAGAGTGATAACAAACCGTTTGTACAGGCAATGACAGGTGGTACATCTCATCCTCAACTTAGTGCATGGGCACAGGAGTTGTCTTTTCTTTCAATTACGTGGATTTATATTTCTAAGAATGTTAACGACGTTGCAGATATTCTTAGTCGAGTAGAAAAGGATGAGGAAGGTGATGATGAACCTGATGAAGCTTTAGAAATTTCTCCTTTTAGAGAGGGGGTGGGTTTGGATAAGAAACATGTTTGTGCAATAACTACTATCGAACTTAAGGACCACCAGAAACAATGGATTACTTATAATGGCACAGATGGACTGACTAAGAGAGTCAATAGTGATTATTGGGGGAAGGTAAATGGATCCCGTTGGCATCAGATGAATTGGTTGAAAAGGAAGCTTTGCTTGTTCATAGTTTTGGGCATTTCAATTGGCGTAAAGTTGCTGCAGTTTTGAAACATAAAGTTTACAACCCGAATTTAGAAAGTATTGTTGAAAGATGTATTAGTGCTTGTAAGACATGTCAACAATGTAATGTTAATGGTAAGAAAGTTAAAGTTTCAAATTGGTGTAGTTACATGGTTCCAAGAGAAAATTATGCTGCTGATATTTGTGGTCCACGAGAAGGAAAGTATATTCTTCACATGGTTGAAAGTGCTACGTCGTTTTGGATGGTTGAAGTTATTCCAAATGTTGAAAGTGATACAGTAATGATGGCTTCTCTTAAGTTATGTTGGAAATATGGGTTTCCCAATAGTTGGAGATCGGATAATGCTCCATACTGGAATAAGACAATGGAGAAACTTGGAGAATTTGGATGTGATGTAAGTACAGGGAATCCATATCATCACAATAGTAATAGTGTAGCAGAGAATGCAATTGGTAATCTTCAGCATGTAATGAGGAAGATTTTGGCGGACCAAATTGATGGAAACAAGAAACCAATGAATCTGGAGGATGTTGTGGAATGGTCGGTTATATTCCATAACTCTATTGCTGAAGAAGGAGAAAGTCCTAGTGAACTATTCTTAGGACACAAGTTCAAGTACCCGTCATATGTGGAGAAGCATTCTTACAGTGAAGAAGGCTCTGATGCTGCAAGAGACGTTGAATTACTTCGATTGGAAATGTTGAGCAAGTCTAGTGCTCAACGGATGATGGAAAAAATAGTAAGAGAAGAAAAAGAAATAAAAAAGAGTAAGAATTTAATTGTTATGGATGAAGAGATGTATAAAATTGGAGATCTGGTCCTCACTTCTTCATGTTGGAAGTAGCTTAAAGCTAAATGGGAAGGTCCATATGTCATCAAGGAGATTCATGGATTAACTGCCGTACTCGAGAGAGCTGTTAAAGCTGTTAATGGAAAGAAACGAGGTAGATCACCAAAGAATGTTATCTCAAGGAACCTCGTCCAGTTGAAGAAATTTAAGGATGGTGATGTTTTAAGAGGTGGTGAGTGAATGATGTGCAGATAATTTACACACAAAAACGATTTCTGACATTTTGGTATGTACACTGCAAAAATAACGTTTTTGCAATGTATTTTTTAAAACGTCTCTCCAAATGAAAATTTACAATAATTACCGAAATTTTTAATCATAAGAGAACATGGTTAATAAGTAAATTTATTGAATAATAAGTATAATGTAACAATAATTAACATTATTAATAATATGATAAAAATAAACTAGTTTTCAAGTAAAAAAATGTATTTTTCAAAAAGAAATTTGATATATTATTTTATTTTTTTCCAATGAATAGTAACTTTATCAACTTATCATCAATATCATCTGTGGTAGATTCATATGTTGCTTCCAAGTTTTGCCAAAAAAACAACAATTTACATACTTAAAATGTTAAATAAACTTTGTATCACAAGAAAATTGGTTCCTTCTTTTCTTTTACTTGATGAAGTATGTTCGTCACTAAAATTTGGAAAAAATGTTAATGAAAAGGAACTTATAAACATTCTTCAAAACATAGTTTAGATTACTAAAATAAAAATAGAAGAAAATGATGTTTCTGCTTTGAAGTTAATTGCATCAAAGTTGCTTAAAGTAAATAAACATTCTGTTGGAGAATCTTTTAATGATGAAAAGTATAATATCTTCTCCATAAAGAATAAAAATTTTATTGGTGAATCTGATGGTGATTATATAACAACAAAGACTTCTGCAAGTACATCAGCTCCAATTAAAAATAGTATTAGCTTAAGTTCCAATAAGCCTTCTAGTACTATTTCATCTAATCCAATTGATTCTAATTTACAATGTTCTACTACTATGCTTCCTTTAACTAACTCGAACAATTTTGATAAAAGTGAATTAAAAAATAATAGTGCTGACAAAGAATTTTTTAACGATAATGAATATTAAATATTTATAGATTTTTCACAAAAAACTAAAATTGTTTTATTTGATTTTTTTTCTTCAATAATGTGTTAGAAATAATATCTACAATAATGTAACTTACTGACACATGCTTTGTAATTTTGTTTTTTGCAATTTCCTTTAAAATCTAACATAACATTAAATATTTTATAATAACAACAATTATCAGCCATTGGTAAATTCACAGAAACAGTGCGTTTGGTTTATCTTTAAAAAGTTGACCTACCACAAATATTTGTAGCAAAATTACCATTTTTAGTGTTTCATTATTATATTTAATAGAAAGAGAGATGGAAGAAAAGCTTATAATGAAAAATATGGTTAGCGATATTTAGATTGATTTTTATATCAAAAGTAAAATTTTATATAATAAGAATAATAAAAGATTTATTGGTGCCAATTTTTCCAGTAATGAACAAAATAACTAGACAATAAAATAGGACAATAATAGTTATTAGTGACAGTTCTACAATAGACAATTATAAACAACACAAATATAAAAGTATAAAAAGATCTTTCACTTAACATTTTAGAGTCTTATATAATATAAAGTCATTAAATTTTTACTTTAATAAAGAAGAATCTAGATATTTACAGATCTTTTACTCAACACACAGAGATAATCTCATCATTTTTTTCCCAATTCAATCATTTTTTTCTCTAAAAAATTAAATTTTTAATATAATCAATTTAAAATTTTTTTATATAGTAGTTTGAATATTATTTCTATTGTATAATATTTTTTAATTAGTAAATAAATAGTCAGTTAACTTATCTAATTTTAGAAATAATATATTGTATTTATATTTTTATTGTGGTTATATGAATACTTACGACTTCTGAAATATGCAAGACCTCTTATTTAAATCTCTCAAACCTTATTTATAGTCACTCTATTTTATACCATTTATCATAATACTACTTTTTTAATTTTTATATATGAGAAGATTTTATAAATATAACAAGGTAGTACTTCATATCCATTTAATTATAAATCTATTTGAAACAGTTATATTCCATGTGGATATATAATTTACAAATAAATTATTTGAGCATTTAAATTATCAAATACTAGGTAAATAACATCATCTTAACATTAAAATGATTAAAATTCTAATTGGCTCACAACATTTTTGAGGATTAAAATTTCTTTAATGTTTTTTCAATCAAAGGCTCCATATACCATGATGGACATACATACCAAAGATGGAAGCTATTGGACAAGTTTGAAGTTTATAAAACAAGTCCGGATTTTCATTTGCTGAATTTCATGAAATCCATGGACACTCTAATTTCTTGAAAACAACTTCAAGAAGTCTAAAAAACTTCTATATATGTATATTTGAGTTCATATAAGACAAAATTGAATTATTTTAGAAAAATATATTTGGCCAACAATTATCGAAAATTGGACCTCAAGATTTAGACCCCAAAATATCCCATTGAATTTGCCGTATTCAATTGCATATACCCGAAAATATTTATTCCTGTGAAGTAAATACTTCTTGATATTGAAACATCTATTTTTAAGATTATCAATTTCTAAAGGCGAATTTTGTTATATATGTATTCGGGCATTTTTGCCCATTGCAAACATTAGGATTGAAACTTTGCCTAATATTGTCGATTCAATTTTATTAGATTTAAAAATTAAAAAAACATTTTTCCAATTTTTGCAATTAAACAATAATTGCATTGTAAATAAATAGCTCAATGCATTGCAATAGGTATTAAAAAAACCATGAAAATGTCCGAATTTGTTTTTGTGTGTATGGAAGAAAATTGTGTGAAGGAACAAAACTTTGCTGTGCAATGTTGTATGGTCAAAAAACAAAAGATTTTTTCAAACACATAAAATCAAATTCTTCGTCTACTATACATATGATGAGGGTTTAAATAATATATATATTTTTAATAATTTGATAGCACTTTTATTGTTGTTTACATGGGCAAAAAAATTAGAAATAATTAATTTTTTAGGTTTAAAAGATTAATGAAAAAAATAACAAAATACTATGATTGTTTCTCAAAATAAAACACATAAAACTAAACAAAAAATATATTCAATAATAAAGAAAAAAAACCCTCAAAATCATAAGAAATGTTAATTTTTTTCTTACAAAAACGCATTATTTCTATATTTAACAAGTATTATTTTATTGAAAAAATACAATGTTTTAATAATCAAAATAATGATAAATTAGCATATAAAATACATACAATTTTCTTTTATTTGTTATGTATAATTTAAAAAAAATTGAATACTAAAATTTACAAAAAGCATAACGTTTTTTTGTTTTTACATATTATAATAAAAAACGAAGGAATAAATAGTAAAAAAATATAAGTGGTTTGGCTAATAGATTTATTTTATTGGAGAACACACATAAAAAAAATAAAACGGCACAATACAAAAAAAACTATAAAGTAATTAACACATACAGGGTGTCTCAAAAGTAACTCCCCAGTTGCAAATGCTTATAATTTTTTTCCTATGTGAGATAAAAGTGTAAAATTTTGTAGGTTTGTAGATAAGCGAAGTAATATTTTTTATTTTTTTTCCTATTAAAAAATTATGGTTCCATCAGGACGTATAGCCTCTTGAAAAAAAATCTTTTTTTTGTCCTATTTGTGCGTGTAACTTTTTTAAATAAAAAGATATTAACATGATTCTTTTATAGATCGAAAGCCCATCTTCTTTTGTACTAGAATCACTGATACCATAAATGTTAAACTTCACTAACATTGTTTAATTTTTAATAAAAACAAAAAAACCATGATTTTTGCCAAAATTTCGTGCTTTTTTCAAAATTAAAGCTTATTGAGAAGATTATTAAGAATGTTGTATAATTATTCTGATAGAGCAAACGATTCTCTATCAAATGAATGTAGTATCATAAAAATAAAATAAGTTTGAAGAAAGTTATGATTTACTAAAGATCGCCGATTTCGTACTTTTGGTAAAAAATTATGTAGCAAACACTATTTTTCTCAACATATTTGATACTTAATAGTATTATTATCATCAAAAAATATGTTATTTTACAAAATATTGCTTCTTTGTTCATATATGATCAAAAAAATTCTAATAATTTCGAACACTTAAATTTTGAAAATGTCGGCAGTTGACGCATTATATCAACTACCTATAAAAATTTACATAACATATAAATTTTAATATAAACAATTAATATATATATCGTTAAAATTGTAAAATAATTGTCTTATTAATATTTAATAAAATATAAATTTATTTTCAATATGACCACGAGCCAGAAGCTGATGGAGCTGATGGCTGACAGAAAAAATTATTTTTTTAAATATTTATTACCATTTATCTGCATTATCTACTATTTTACGTATTTATTATCCTATAAGAGCATTGTTAAACATCTTTAAAAAATATCGTATGTTCGATCTTGTTCTCAAAGAATTTATGTTTGAAATATGAACAGTTAACAATAAAAAATAAAATAATATTTTAACTACTTTCAATAAAGAATCATTATCAATGTTAAAAAATTAAAAAAAGTAACATAATTTTTTTTAATTTCCAGAAAAATGAAAAAATTGAACTATTTTTGAATTGTCATAACTTACTTAAAACTTATTTATAATAGACAAGATTATTACCGTTGAATAGAGCATCGTTAACGCTATTAGAATAATGATACCACATTTGAGAAATTCTTCTCAATGAGCTTTAATTTTGAAAAAAGCACGAAATTTTGGCAAAAATCATGGTTTTTTGTTTTTATTAAAAATTAAACAATGTTAATGAAGTTTAACATTTATGGTATTAGTGATTCTAGTACAAAAGAAGTTGGGCTTTCGATCTATAAAAGAATCATCCTAATATCTTTTCATTCAAAAAAGTTACATGCACAAATAGGGCAAAAAAAAGATTTTTTTTCAAGGGGCCATAATTCCTGATGGAACCATAATTTTTTAATAGGAAAAAAAAAATATTACTTCGCTTATCTACAAACCCACAAAATTTTACGCTTTTATCTCACGTAGGAAAAAAGTTATAAGAGTTCGCAACTGGGGAGTTACTTTTGAGACACCCTGTAGACAATTATTAAAGAATTATGATGACATACCCAAGGTCGGCTCCTTGGTTCCTATAACAGCCAGAGAATGACCGAATAGGTGAAACATCATCTATTTATACTATAAAAAACAATGACATAGGAACGCGTCATCTTTTACTAAATATTTTATGATTATTTGACAGGTGACCCTTCGTTTTGAAAAATAAAACTAAACCTTTTTTTCTTCAAAACATGGAATTTTATTTAATCAAAGTAACCAACGCAGTTGATAAATTCAATTAAATGTACTGTTATTAAAGAATATTATAATTTCTAGAGAAGTTTTTATGACGTAAATAGAAGTTGGGTAAGAATATTTAGTATAATTGATTATTATATAGCTAATCAGGATAAAATAAATTCTTTTAAATGACAAGACAATTGGGGTAATCCAGATATGGTAAGTTTTATATCTCAAGAAATAGCTTTTTAATTTCATTTTTTACTAATTAAATATAACTGAAGTTGTGAAAAATAAACAAACATATTCTCTGAAAGTTGTCTATCGTCCGGTTAAGTTTAAAGATTTTTAAGTTTTAAGTAAAAATGTTTTAGAATGTACAAATACCATTTGAGTATTGTGAGTATAGTAGAAAAAATTATTCTATACAATCAATTCAAACGCTTTTAAAAGATGTAGAAGGAATTGTGATAACAGATAATGATGTACCTGAGAAAAATAGGCATCATAAACATGGAGGTATAAGAATTAAGTGTTGCTGTGGATGAACCAAAAACAGTTATGCTTAGAGAGCTTCAGGAGAAACAAATAAATAAAAAACAACTGTTAAAAATCTTAGTACTTATAAAATTGATTTTAAAGTAGCAATAAAATTCTTTTCATCCAAGTTAGTCTGTTTTAGTAGTGTAACAGGAGCCGATAAAATTGCTATTCAGGGAGATGTTGTTGATGAGTTATATGATGTTATTCCAGGCAAATGGCTCTACATCACTGAAGATGACACAGATGAAATTGAAGATAAAAAAAAGTAAAATCTTTAATTCTATTTGTGATACATTCATCTGTTAAAATATATATAACCTTACTACATTATTTTAAGTCAAAAAAATACATTTATTGAAGATTAAAAGAAAATAATAGTAAGAATTTTGAGAGAATTGAAAACAAAAATTAAGTCAAACAAAAAAGTAGACTTTTTTTATTTTGAGGGCCAAGAAACTAGTGAAGATATTAAAATGACCGAGTGTGATGAAAGTAAAACTTTACAAATTTTGGGAATGGTAGAGTATCTCTTTATTGTTAAAAATGATTATATTTTTATTTATTTTATCATTAGTTTTTTGTCTATATAATAAGTTTGTTAATAAATATACTTATACACAGAAAAAAAGTGGGAAGCATTTTTTTGTAAAATGTAATGAATTTTTCCCACCTAACAAAATTTGAATTTCCTAATTTGCGACTAATTTTAATGCAATTATATCGTACATAAAAATTAAACAATAATTAAGTAGTTATTAAAATAAGTTTCTATTTTTTATTATATTATTGTTATTTTAAAATTTAGATTTTCTTTTACAATAATTTTTTAAATATAAGATTAGAATTTAATTTTATGTAAGATTACATATTGTTGCACATGGTGCAAGAGGATTAGCTTGATATAACTTTGTCATTGTTTTTTTCATATTTAAAGAGTAATTTTTATAAATAAAGGCAGTATCGATAATAATCTGTTTTATTATTGTCTAACATGGGGGCTCAACCAGATTCTATTATATCATATTGTGGTAAATATGATTACATTGAATACATTCAACGTGTAAAGTTATTATCAGGTGATAATTCTTCATTAGGGATATACTTTGCTAGAGCGCAACCAGAGGATATTGCTATGGAATTCTTCGATTCATTCGACAAAGATGTTTCTATTAATGATATTGGTGAAGACCATATTCAAGCGTTCTGTGAAAAGTATCAGGTGAAATGTATTGATGAAAAAACTAAGGAATTGTTAAACTTTAGTGATGTAAGACGGAAATTTGATGAGACCGCATCAAGTTATGTGATGTGTTTAAAGCGTATGTTAAAATATTTTAATGGAACTGATGATTTGTTATTGTTCAAAATTATTGGCGAGGTACCTATAGAGGTAAAAGCAAAGCTTAAGGATGATAATTTATCGTTAAAGTTTGTAATGCATGAATGGGATGAATTTCTTAGATTAATGGGTATGAGAAAGATACTAAATGGAAAATCTAATGAAAAGAATTTCAATAATGAAAAAAAAGGTGATAAAAATCAAAGAGTTTTTGACAATGATTTTACTAGAAAAGTAGAGATCAAAGATGAGGTCAAAAAATTAGATAGTGATATAAGACATAATGGTAATGTTAAAGGTGAAATTGATATAGAAGAAAAAATTAAGAGTAATACCAATATTATGACTGATAATGGTCGTGAAAAAATGAAAATGAAGGTCCCACCCCAAGTTTTATGTTTCAATTGTGGTGGAAATCATTATGCATCAAAATGTGAATTGAGAGGGGTTCAAATGGGATCATTGCAAATGCCTGAATCTTTTAAAGTGGCACCTATGCTTATGGAAGCAGTATCAATTGCAGGAATTGTAGGACCAGTTAACATTGATACAGGATCACAAGTTAACTTGTTACCGTTAGGTTTAAGCAAGCAATTTAGTTCTCGATTTGATATGAAAAGAATTAATGTGATGGGCAAAGCCATAGATGGTAAAAATGTTGAACTAGAGTTGAAAGCTGAACTACCAATATTGGCATTGCGTACAAATAAGAGGTATTGGACTGCTGAATTTTATTTTGCTAAGGGAGTAAGTCCAACAATTTCTTATCATACGGCAAGAGAATTGGATATATCTGTTGATGAATTGGCAGATGAAGTAATTAAAAATAGAGAAAGTATCATGAATAAGTTAAATGAAGTGCACTATCATAGTGAATTATTGGCAAATGAATTCGTGAAAAATGAAAAAATTTTTAATGATATACTTTTACATCCAATTTCATATGTGGATATACCGGTAGTTGAAGAAGTTCAAAGTAAAATTTGTAAGCCTTATAAATTGAAAGATGGAGCAGATAGTGTACTACGTAAACAATTAGCTGATGAGATTGTTAATGAACGATTAGTACAAGTATTTAATCCAAGAGTAACATCTCCAGTAAGAATAGTTCTTGAGCCAAAACCAAGAATGTGTATGGATGCGCGAAGAATTAACAAGTATTTAGCTGAAGTTGAAATTGAGTTACCAAATCTTGTAGAAATTCAACAGAAATTATCTCAAAATGAATGTTTTAGTAAAGCTGATTTAAAATGGGCATTCAAGAATCTGGGTATTTCTGATGGTTCTCAAGAATATAGTACTATTGTTACAGCATATGGGACATTTCAAAGTAATCGACTTCAGTTTGGGTATAAATCTAGTAGTAGCATATTTCATAAATGGTTTGAGAGTTGTCTTAAGGAGTTTGGGGTTGAAAAATATATCTTATATATAGATGACTTGTGTTTGTTAGGATCTAAACAAGATCAAATCATTGAGTGGATAAAAGTAATTAATTGTTGTGCTCATTATAATATTAAATTAAATTTTGCTAAGTGCTCTTTCTTTTGTAATGATATGGAATTTTTAGGTCATAAATTTAGTGTTGGTTGTGTTTCTGTTTTGGATGCGAGACTAAATGAGGTTAAAAATCTACAATACCCTAGTACAAAAGATGAATGGTTAGCAGTATTAGGAAAATTAAACTACATGTCTAAATTTATTCCTAATTATGGTAAATTAGCAAAGAAATTGTACCCAAAAAAGTCCGGAATTATTAATGATTCTGAAGGAAAAATTGTGTGGAAAGAATTGATGAATGAAATTCATAATGTAAGAAATTTTTATCTTCCATTACCAAATGAAAAATTATATGTAGAAGCAATTATGGATGATAATGTGATTTCTGCTGAAATATATGTTCAAAGAGACAGTAAAAAATTAATTTCAATTGTTGAAAGGAAAAAAATTGATGCTGAGAATAGATATACAAGTGCTGAAGTTGAATTAGTTAGCATTAATAATGCTTTAAATAAATTAAAAATAGATAGTACAAGAGTTGTATTAGTGGTTAGTAATAATTACGTAGCAAAGTTGTTGAAACAGACAGATGATGTTCTCAACGAAGCTTCTAATAGATTACAATCATTAATTATACCTTTACAATTACGAGAATATGATGTCATAGTGAAATCAAAACCAATACATGTTAAAGCCATGGTGATTGTACCTAATGAACCAATAGAATTAAGTTTAGCTGATAAAATATTGGATTGGCAAAAAAGTGATAACATGTGTCAAATGATTAAAGAGTATATTAAAACATTAAACAAAGATGTTTATAAGAAATTACCTAAAATGCTTGTTGATAAAATGAATTTAATTGATATAGATTTAGATGGTATGTTATTTGTTGACAGAAAACCAATAATTTCAATAGAATTGGGAAAAGAATTAGCATTACATGATCATATGAAGAATCATAACGGGCAAAAAGCACTGTATGAAGCTTTAGCTACAAAATTTTTTTGTTTTGGTTTATCAAATGTTTGTATTGAAATAGTACGGAAATGTCATGTTTGTAATGTTACTAGACCTTTACAACCGAGTAAAGCTAAAGTGAATGTATGGCCAAAATGTACGTATGCTCGTGAGCGAATGCACTGTGATATTGCATATTATGAATCTTTACCAATTTTTGTGATTACTGATGCATTTTCCTCATATACGTATGCATGTGTTTTAAGAAGTAAAAAATCAAGTGAAATTTTAGAAGTGTTGAAGAAAATTTACAGTGAACATCCAGTAAAAATGTTGGTAAGTGATAATGAACCAGCCTTAAATTCAAGGGAAATAATGGAATTAATTAATAATCAGTCAACTACTACTTGGATTACAAAGAAAAGTAACTCAATAGCTTATCATTCACAATCGAATGGTTTAGTTGAAAGAGCCATACGCTCCTTAAAAGCTAAACTTGATAAGTTTAGATTTGAAAACAAAGATATGTCATTGGAAAAATTGCTAGTTTTAGCACTTACAGCAACGAATAATTGCGGTAATAAACATACAAAATTTTATTGTGGTATTGATTATCAAGATAATGTATTTAATGATAAATATGTTCAGGTTAAAGAATATCCAATTTATTTTAGAAAATGCGGTAAATTATCAACACAATTTGAAATTGGTACAGTTATTGGACATTTGGGAAATAGAACACTTCATATTGTTGACGACAATAATGTGGGTCATTTTATTTCAAAAGATTATGTTCATAATGGATTGGTACCACCACATTTGTATGATATTGAAGAAGTATCATTAGAGGATTCTAATTTGTTCAATGAACAAACCGTAAATGTGATTCCGGCCCCGGAGATTGATGAAATCAATGAGGTGGAAAGAATGAATGAAAAGTTAGAGAATGAAATAGATGGAAAACAAAACGTAGATGATTCTGTAACTGACGATAATTTAGGAAAAGAAAACAAGTCAACAATACTTGATCACAACTATGAAGATAGTTATATTGAAAATTGGAAAGTTGAGAATAAACTTGAATCATTGGTCTGTGATGAGGAAATTATTGAATGTATAAGAAAGTTTGAAGGAGATACAATAATGATTATTGACGGTAGTGCTGATAATAGTAAGAAAGCAGACGCTTCAAATCATGGTATTGGAGTAGTAATTATAAATAAGTCATTCAAAAGTATTATGATGAAAGGACTTCATGGATTTTTAGTTGGAAGAGTGACTTCAGCTAGAGTAGAAGTTGCTGCTATGCTTGCTGCATTAGAAGAAAGTTGTAATATGGAGAAGGTATTAATTTTGGGTGATAATACTTATGTACTAGAAGCATGTATTGATAAAGAACAACTGAATAAATTTGCTAAAGATTATTATCAACCACAGAATAAGTTATGGTCAAAAATAAAAGTTATATTAGATAAAGAGAGTGACAATAAGTTTACATTTGAACATATAACTTCAAAGACGAATGAATTTAGTAAAGTGGTAGATCAAATAGCTAAAGGAACGACACCAATTACAGTTCGTTTATTAGAGGTATTGAAACCTTTGGGAAAGTTTAAAGTTGCCAAAGAAGGTATTTCAAAGAATATTTTTAAGAATTAAATTGTATTCCTCCCCCAATGTTGCACATGGTGCAAGAGGATTAGCTTGATATAACTTTGTCATTGTTTTTTTCATATTTAAAGAGTAATTTTTATAAATAAAGGCAGTATCGATAATAATCTGTTTTATTATTGTCTAACACATATGCTTTCATAAAGAGCTTTCTTTAACATATCACAATATTTTTGTTAATAAGTTTAAGTAGTTTGAATTATTATAAATTTTACTTTTTTATGAAGTTACACTCTTCTGAAGGCGGAAATTTTTTTGGTACTTTAAAGGTCTCATTTAAAAATCAAATCTATGAAAAGTCATAAAATTATATGGATTTTTATCTATAGTAAAAAATATCTTCTACATATTTAAAGTTAATATATGAACAAATACTAAAATAATATTTTTAATTATTAATGCTTTGTGTGGTTAAATAATAATTTTTAGCTTTTTGTTATTATTATTATAAATTTTTATATTTATTGTTACAAGTAAATTGTTTAAGCTAATGATTTTTGTTAAAACTTAACAACTTTACACGAAATTGAGTTTTAACAACGTATTTCATGTATATTAGAAAAAAAAAACTAGATCCTAAGATTAGAATTATATCAAAAACATTAAGATTAAATAAAAGTTACATTATTTAAAATATAAAACAATTATAATTTTGTAAAAAAAACAGCAAAGTTTTGCGACAACCTGATATTTTTCATCATTTAAAACATTTTTGCTGTCGCTTGATAATTTTAAAATTTGAATAAATGTTGGTTTTTTTAACAGGTGAGAATTTTTATTGCATTTTATGTAATAATGTCAAAATTTTTCCCATTTTTTTCTGTGTGTACTTAAATATGTTGATTAGAATATGCTTAAACACATATATAAAAATTATGAGAAAGTAATGTATAGTTTTTAAAATATTGCCATATTTATTCATTATACTTTATAAATATATGATAAATATAAATGTATGAAAATCGTTTTTTCAAATGCTACAGATAGTAAATACGAGTTTTTGGAAACAATCAAAATACCTAGATATGTTGATTAGAATGTACTTAATCACATATATCAAAATTGTGAGAAAGTAATGTTTCGTTTTTAAGAAATTATCATTTTCACTAAAATACGTTACTAAGATATTAAATATATAGATGTATGAAAATTGTTTTTTCAAATGCCATAGATGGTAAATTTGATTTTTTAGAAACAATCAAAATATATAGATATGTTGATTAGAATGTTCTTAATCATATATATCAATATTGTAGGAAAGTTATGTTTCATTTTTAAGTTTTGCTATTTTAATGATCATGCTTTATTTTATATTCGTATATAGATGATGTATGGGAATTGTTTTTCCAAAAGTCATAGATGATAAAAATGATTTTTTAGAAACAAATGGAATATTCAAATATGTTGATTAGAATGTTCTTAATCACATATATCAAAATTGTAGGAAAGTTATGTTTTATTTTTAAGTTTTGTTATTTTAATGATCATGCTCTATTAATATATCGTATATAGATAATGTATGGGAATTGTTTTCCAAAAGCCATATATGATAAAAATGATTTTTTAGAAACAATCAAAATATATAGATATGTTGATTAGAATGTTCTTAATCACATATATCAATATTGTAGGAAAGTTATGTTTCATTTTTAAGTTTTGCTATTTTAATGATCATGTTTTATTTTATATTCGTATATAGATGATGTATGGGAATTGTTTTCCAAAAGTCATAGATAATAAAAATGATTTTTTAGAAACAAATGGAATATTTAAGTATGTTGATTAGAATGTGCTTAATCACATGTATAAAAATTATGAGAAAGTAATGTTTCGTTTTCAAAATATTGCCATTTTTATGCATCATACCTTACTGATATCAAGTATATATAAATGTATGAATATTGTTGTTTCAAATGCCATAGATGGTAAATTTGAGTTTTTAGAAACAATGAAAATACCTAGATATGTTGATTAGAATGTACTTAATCACATATATAAAAATTATGAGAAAGTAATGTTTCGTTCTTAAGATATTGTTATATTTATTTATTATATTTTACTTATTTATGACATATATAAATGTTTGGAAATTACTTTTTAAATGCTATAAGTGGTAAATATGAATTTTAAGAAAAAAATATCTTAAAATGTTGATAAAAATGATCTTAATAACATTATCAAAAAATTTAAACGCTGATTTACTTATTTCTAAAGATTTTGTCTTTTAGAGTTTCTAGCATATTGAAATCCGGATTTCCAAATGTCAAATGATAAAGATATATTTTAAACAAAATATAGTACTCAAGATTACAATTGTTTTAATTAAAAAACAGTTAAACTGGCATTATGGATGTGATAGTGTTTACAAATTTATAAAATTTCTCTATTTTAGTATTAATTACTGTTATAAAACTGTAACTAACTCAAGATAATTGATAAAGCAAAACAGCATTTTTTCTAAATGTTAATAAAATTTTTGTTACTTATTTTATTTTATGTTTGGAATCAAACACAACGCATACATATTATTTATTATTATAATTTTTTCATTATCTTTGGTAACTATTTTTTGATTAAAACAATTTTAATTTAGAATATTAAATTTTATCTAAAATAATTTTTATCTTTTGCAATTTGTAAAAGTCGAGTTTTAATTTACTATTAATTTTAACAAAATAAAATTTATAATGATAATTAAATCAACATTTTCAATTATTCATATTTCAATTTATTAAATATTCCAATATATTAATACTTTAATTTATTAATTCTTCAAGTTTCTCATATGTTTTAGATAGCTAATAATAACAAACTTTCGTAATATTAACCCAAATGAACAATTGCTAGTTTAGTTATTTTCGTCGTATAACTTTTTAATCAAGTTAGTAAATTAATAGACTGAACTTTTAACGCAATTGATCAAATTAGTATGTAACTATACTATTAGTTTAGGTAAATCAAGAGTTGAAAATTACTCAAAATTTTAAGGATTATAAATATGCTATATAAAGCAATTTGTTTAATTAAAATAAAAATCTAGTACTAATAATACTTTTAACTACCCTAATTTGCTAGTAAAGTAATTTTTATAATTTTTCAATTCTTTAAAATTTTGATTTCTTAGTTTGTTAATTCCTTTAAATATATTATTAAGGTGTCAATTTTTTATTATTTAAGAAATGTTAAACCAAAGGTAAGTAGATTATGCGTAATGTTATTAAAGATGAGATAATTAATAAGCGATGAAAAAGAAAAATTGTAAAAATAATATATTACTTTGTTAAGTTGATTTTTTGAAAAATAAAGCATTATTTTAATATTTGTATATACAAAGTTTTAGTGAAAGATAATTTGTTTGCAAATTTTATAACATGCATTTGCACTTAGATTTAGTGCACAATTAAAATTAAAATGCTAAGAAAACATTTATAAAATCTTCTATCTTTATTAATAATATATATTCCAAAAACACACGAAATAAGAAAATTCATCAAATTTAAATGTATTCAATATTTTAAAAAACTAAGTAAATTTTACAATTTTTTTCATGTCCATTATTAGACAAAATACATTATGTAAAAAAAATGAATGGAATGTTTCCGCTCATCATCTTTTGTTTAGTGATTTTAAAAACGAAGGGTATATGCATTTAATAATATTTGACATAAGCATATTATTTTAAAATAGTTATCTATCATATTAACTGTATATACAAAAAAAATTAAATGTATGTTATTTTGTGAAATTTTGTATATGCAAAAATGAGGCATACGAAAGTATATGCACAAAAAAAATTGTTTTACATAACAGCCTTCGTGAGAGAAGAATTTGATTTTATGTGAATCAGGCTTTAACTTATTTTTAAAGTATTTCGAAAAATTGTTATGCACAACTCAAATTTTACAGCAATCGTCTTAATAATTTTAAAAATCCAAAGACGCATAATGACTATTTAAAAACATTATCTATTCTTTAAATACAAGCATATGATTTTCTAAACCAATAACAAGAATTTAATTGTTTCGAACTACAGCAAAGCATGTTAACAATCATGATAATAAATGGTCTATATTTTAAATTTCCTTAATTTTCTAACAATATATATATAAAATAAAGTTAATAAATATTAAATATTTCTTAGCACACCTCACGAATTACAAACATTCTCTTAAGATATGTAAAAATCACTGTCTTTATTAGAAGTATATTTTAAAGTTTTTTTTTACACTTTAAAGATAGAAAAATTTACACCTTTAAGAAATCTAAATTAAATATTTTGTGTATTTTTAAAAGACAGCGATAGATTTATAATACTATAAAAATAAAGTCAGTAAAACATTAGAAGTATACGATATCTGGTATTGTAAGAAAAATTCAGTTTACTAAAAAAATTATGTCGTTTATATAAAAATGAAAGAAAGTTAAGTATAATTCCTCAAAAAAAAAGTAATTTTAACATCCAAATTTGTTTTATTAAATATCATATACTGATATAGATATTCTGACATTGTAAACAAGTAGCCATCAAACAAAGCGAATAGAGCTGCTTGTAATTTTAATAATAAAAGATTTAATTTCAATTATACTCAAAATTTACACCATATAAATTTCGCTTATTTTTGTGTAATTTTGGCGGAAAAATTTAACTAGCTTTGCGGTAGCGATCAAAATTAATTTTTAAAATTATCTAAAAATTTAAATATAATTTTTTTCATAGGACAGAAAATGAACTGTGGACGAAAAATGATCCTTTAGGACGGAAAATGCACGTTTTTTTTTTGTGTGTTCTGAAAATTTTCTCCGTTAAGAAGTTATCGAGATGTTTGAAAAAGTGGAAATCTGTTGAAGCAAGGTCAGATAAATATGCGGGATAAGGCAGTGTTCCATACATTAATTCGTTCAGTTTCTAGAGGGTCTTCTTTGAAACATGAGGTTTTGCGTTATCATGGAGGAGAATTGGCTCATTTCTATTGACTAAACCAGGCATTTTTTGAGACAATTTTTGATGCATTTCTTCAAGCACTTGACAATAGGACTCCGAATTAATAGTTTCTCCATGTTCCATGAACTTATAATGAATCACTCCTACAGCAGACCACGAAACAGTTATCATAACCTTCTTTGGGGTCAATTTGGGTTTTGGAAAGTGTTTTGGAGCTTTATTTTTGTCCAACCATTGTCTAGTTCTTTCACGATTGTCGTACAGAATCCACTTTTCGTCACAAGTTATAAGATGACTTAGAAATGGGTCATTTTTGTTCCTTAAAATGAGGGAAGAACAAACCTCAAAACGACACATTTTTTGATAGTCGTTTAATTCATCAGGTACCCATTTGTCAAGCTTTTTTGTCTTTTCTATCTCTTTTAAGTGACGGGAAATTGTTGCTGTAGATACATTTAAGTCTTCTGCAAGACTCCTGACAGTTGCACGTGGATTGGCTTCAACAGCTTTCCGTAATTCATCGTTATCAATCACGGTCTCAGGTCTCCCACGCTCTTCATTCTCGAGGTCTTCACTTCCTTCTTTGAATTTTCTAAACCATCTTTGTACAGTAGAAACAGAGACAAGATCTTCTCCGAAAGATTCATTAATTTGTTGAGTTGTTTTTGAAGCATTAGTACCGCGTTTGAACTCACAAAGCATAATAGCACGAATATCACGTTTTGAAAGCATAGTTTGTTTTTGAAATAATTTGAAGATAAATAGAGCTCATGGCAACAATATATATATCATCGTGTAGAGGAGATTTAGGAGAATCTAACAGTTTGTTTAATTATACCAAAACATAACAAATCGTTTAAGAAAAGGCGCGCCAAACAACGCGCATTAAAAAACAGTCACTTCATATGTAACAACCTAATAAATAGCTCAATGCATTGCAATAGGTATTAAAAAAAACCATGGAAATATCCGAATTTGTTTTTGTGTATGTACTTATCACAATGAAATAATTCTTCATTTATGTTATATCATTATTAATATTTATGTAGAAAACAATTCCAGTGTCTTGCTTTTATAGATTCAAAATCAAGTGTTAACCATAGTTGACAATACAACTTTGAGTATATTCTACTTATTGTACTGAATTCCGTTTGATTTCCGAAGTGAATTGCCTGTAAATTACCTTATAACTTGGATGAAAGACCTATTTACAACATTTAATAGCATAAGCCTTTTTTATCTTCGTTTATAAATGTTTCTTCAATAAAAAGCAAAATATTATTATTTTTGTAATATTTGATATTATATAATGTAATATGTATAATTTCATCACCATCTTTATTTATAATAAAATGAAAGTTATCGAGATACTTTGCTTCAAGTGTTTCAAGGACTCGTTATATATTCAAAATTATGTATCTAGAAAAATATAAATTAAAAATCTTTTATAGCTCAAGTTAAAAGAGTATTAATAATGATACAGTTTAGTTCAATAACTATCTTTTTTCTTTTACCGACAAATGATAGCCATTTTATTTAATAAGTAATCATTTTTTAATATTAGCTATTAATTACGTGTCGTGAAAAAATTTTATATAGTCTTTCGTTATTTTAGTTAATAAAGTAAGAATGGATGAATCCTGAACGGATTGTTAGCTCAATGAGTCCTATCCTGATTACCTGTTCACCTGTCATTGGGATTATTAATTATCATTCTTTTTATATTGTTATAACCCCAGTTTCATTCTAATAAAATTTTTACTGTTTTGTGGACAGTACTTTTATTCTATTGTGTTTCACGGGTCTCTCCGAAGCCCTACTTCTGTCCAACGCTACGCCATTGAAGGCTCACAGCTATACGGATCTGCATTTTATTACTACTTTTGGGTTACTCGCTGCGGGAGTTATCAATTTTTGTGAAGGTCTTTCTACAGCCTATTTCTGTTCCACGCTACGCCACCGAAGGCTCACAGCTACACAGATCAACTTTTATCTTTACTTGTGTCACCACTGCTCTTATTCTGTTACACGCTACGCCACTGAAGGCTCACAGCTACACAGACCTGCATTTTATCGCTTTTTGTTTTACTACTGCTCTTACTCTGTTACACGCTACGCCACTGAAGGCTCACAGCTACACAGATTTACATTTTATCTACTTTTGATTTACACACTGCTGAAGTTAGCAATTCCTAGAAGTAAGTGATTGACGAAATTTTTACTGGATTAGTCGTCAATACAACTTACAGAAGAGAAGCTTGCTACGTTATCGTTATCAATTCACATTCTGGAATCGCCTAAAATTTCTGAATCTGACCAACTCATCTATACTCAAATAGAGGACGTACTCAATACCCTCTCATCGCTAGATCAATATCAACATATCGATTTTAAATCACTTGACCGACAAGATATCTTCGCTCGTACAAAGAGACATCATAGTGATCCTACTAGACTGTCTCGCGCTATCTTTACAGTTCTGTCTGAAGTAGAATCTAACGATACTACTATGGCTCAACCAACTGTGGCTCAACGCCAATCTTACGACTTTTGCTTATCTGTTACCTTATTCAATCATCGTGACCAAACCCAACGTGTCGAACAATTCTTGGAATCCTTAAATGAAGCTTTTGAATTAGATGGTATTACTCAAGATAGAGTTAAGATCAATGTACTCCGCCAACGTGTTGAACAAGTTACCAGACGTTTGTTACCAACTGTCGCTGCGACTGAAACTTTCCAATCTTACTCTACAAAGATCAGAAATGCTTTTCCATCTAGCTACTCTGACACACTTGCCTCTGATAAGTACTACAAGTTCAAGATCGACATGAAATCGTTTGAAGAATCTTTACTCCAATTTGAACATCTCGCTGAAATCGTCTTAGCCAACTACCCTGAAGCTGATAAATTGAATTCTATCAAAGATCGTCTAAAATGTCAACTCGCCTCTTATAAAGATCTGTACGAATATGTTAGAGATTTCGATGGAAATCCTGTTACGCTTTTTAGAGATCTGATTCATCGGTATGATGACGAAAAGATAAGAAGACAAACTGCTAACGCTGGTAAGTTCTCAAGATACACTTCTTTTTCTCGTTTTAAGTCTATTAAGTGTTATCATTGCCAAATCTTGGGACATACTAGTGATCAGTGTAAAAGAAAGAAACAAGGTGCTCCACCAGGTGATTATTCAAGACGTCCTATCAAAACTGAATTTGAAGGTGATGCCACTGGAAGATCAATCTCCAATGAAGTTCATTTAAACTAACGGGGTCCAGAGAGCCTCCTCTGGACTTAAACAACAAAGCACAAGACAGACCTGAATCTCCTAGAGTTCTTGCTACGGTTATTGTAAATGGGTTATCTGCTACTGCTCTTCTCGATGGTGGATCTGATGTTAGTATCATTAATACGGACTTAGCTAAACAGCTTGATTTATGTGTTTCAAATGACGTTGAAAGTATTACTACACTCGCGGGTAAATGTGAAATGGTGTATCTCTACAAATCAATGATCGATCTCGTATCACGTGTAGCCGAAATCAACTCTATTCTGGTCCAACTCCTAATTATGCTCAACTACTTCTTGGCAGACCTGCTCTTGCTAGTTTTGGAATCATAATTGACTATAGTACATCTACTTTTTCTTACAGACCTGAGTTTAATGATAAAAACTGTCAATTTGTTCTAAAAGATAAGTCACAAGATGAACTTGAGTTTAAATCTAAGTTAGAGAAAACCTTCCCATCATTAATATCCCAGCATATGTATGATGTGGATGAAGGCTTTGCAACGGCACCTCCTCAAGATTTTACAACTACCAATCCTATCAAAGACTACAAAGTGTTCAATCGTAAGTATCCATTACGGGGTGAAAGAGAAACAATCCAATCAATGTTAGGCCAAGGAATTCTGAAACCAACCAAATCTTTAGAGATCTGCAATCACTATCTTATTGACAAACCTCATTCAAAGGAAAAACGGTTCATTATTGACTGTCGACCAGTTAATAATCGTACTCGAAAGTTATGGACTGAAAATAGAAAAACAACTTCTCTTATCAACTCTTTTCACATGTTTAAATTTGCCTCTTGTGTTGATCTTAGATCTGGTTATAATCAAGTTAATCTCGCTGAAAGTGATCTTCATATGTACAATTTTCAATTCTTACATCAACGATTTACATTTACGAAACTGCCCCAAGGCTCAACCAACGCACCAATCATTTATCAAAATCTTATGGAAGATCTTGTATTACCGTTACGACAAAAATTTGACGAAAATCTGCATGCTATTATTGTGTATCTGGACGATATATTGGTTCTTAGCAATACTGATTCAGAAAAACATAAACGTGTTATGTGGGAATTATGCAAACTATTCAATGAACGTAAAGTCAAATTAAATTGGGAAAAATGTCATTTTATTCATCAAACAATATGTTTCTTAGGCTGGAAGTTTTCTGGTAAAGACATGTATCCTGAACCAGATAGTGTTCCAGAGAAAATGAAAGTTCTACCTACATCAAAAGTTATATTATACAAATGGTTACAAACTCTCAATTATTATAGAATATCAATTCCAAAATATGCTGAAAAGACTACAGACCTGTATTTTCTCACTCGTCAACGCTCTTCAAAACATGTTCAATGGACTGAATCTACAATTCAAGCTTATCATGAAATAGTCAACTTGGTATACTGTAAGCCTCGCATACAACTTCGTGATCATTCAAAGAAAGTTATTATGGAAGTCGATGCATCCCAGTTATGCATTGGAGCTGTACTGTTACAAGAATCTGACAATCCCGAGAATGAAGAAGTTTTATTTAGAAAGAAATATGTACCGATCTGTTATTACTCTGAAATGTTATCTCCAACCAAGAAAGCTCGTGCTGCAACGTATCTCGAATTGTATGGCATAAAGAAAGCTTTAATCTTCTTTGCTCCACTTATATCTCAAGAAGAACTAACTGTTTATTCTGACCATAAACCACTGGAGAAAGTTTTAGAACATAACGTTACCCCCAGATATGCTGACCTGATCGATGCCATTTCTTCATATTCAATAAAGATACATTACATTAATGGAAAGAGTAACTCTCTATCAGACCTGTTAAGCCGGATGTTCGCGTATGATTCTCTCGAATCCCATCACTTAACTGTATCTACTGACAATTCAAAAAGTCAACTATTGGCACAAGAATTATTTGATGAGTATCATAAGAAGCTATCACATATCTGTTATTCAAAAATGAAAGACTATGTTATCGAACATCTTCATGAACTTAAGTTGTCACACTATATGGTACTGGAAGTTTTGGAAAATTTACTTATCTTAATAAAAGAATGTCCGATCTGCAACCAAAACAACCCACTTAAGAGAAAGAAGAAATTAAAAACAACCCCTACGACTGTGCTAAAAATACTTTATCTTGACTTTGCCTTATTAGAGAACCACTATGTTTTAGTAATGATTGATGGTTTTTCGAAATACCTATGGACGGTTGTCACTGAATCACAATCTACTAACATTGTTATTACTGCTCTGCATTCCATTCAGAATCAACTTGATTGCCCTATTATTACTATTCGTGCTGATAATTTCAAGTCTTTTACTAGCCCACAACTCATCCAAGAATTCCCAGAAATTAAGTTTGAATCAACTATCCCGAATGAACATACTTCAAATGGTGTTGCTGAACGTGTTATTCGAACACTTCGTGCACTTCTCAAGAAAGACGAGTCAACATTTCGCGGAAGGAATAGTTTTCAAAGAAGGGTGGCGGTTGTGACTAGGAATTATAATAGAACAAAACATTCAAGTACTGGTGAAAGACCTAGAGATCTGATTTTTGTTTTTTCTACTCATGGCATATCAAGAGATCCTGAAGATATTAAGTTGAAAAATCTCAAGCTAGAAACTCTCCAATATGTTAACAACCCTGTGGCTTATAGAATCTACAAACAAGGAAAACCTGAGACTGCTGTTGGTATTCTTCAAAGTGTTAACGAAAATGACGATACTGTCATGATCAAGTCAAAGGAAAACTCAATGATCAAAAGACCTGTTCTAAAAATTAGGCCACTGGAAAATTTTAAAGGAGGGAGAAGTAAGAATGGATGAATCCTGAACGGATTGTTAGCTCAATGAGTCCTATCCTGATTACCTGTTCACCTGTCATTGGGATTATTAATTATCATTCTTTTTATATTGTTATAACCCCAGTTTCATTCTAATAAAATTTTTACTAATAAAAAGCAATTGTAATAATAGTTTTTGTTAACATCAAATTCCAATAATCGTATTAATGAAATTCTATTTTATTTAAAATCATAGCTATTTTCCCAAGCATAAAAATTAACTAACGCATTTTAATGTATTTATTAGATGAAAGAAATAAATTATTCGAAAATGTTTGGTCAATTGTTTTTGAGTAGAATAATATTTTGTCTTTTTGACATGAAATCTTGAAAAAAAGACTCGTCGCGCGTTGCCTCTGCACTCAAACTGAAAGTGTTAGGTCGAGCTAACATTTCCACAATACGCTGACTCGAGTTAACATATATTTTAATATAATTTGTATGGTATGTACCAAAGTACCTTTGTTGTTTGTGTGTAAATAACTACCATGCTTTGTAAATTTTTTATAATGAGTGATTAAAACAATTTACTAACAAAAATAAAGTTAAAAAGTATGTAATACCACAATAAACAAATAGTAATACAATTTTTACCACATCAAATATAAATTATTAATGATTTTATTTCAATATTTGTTCTTTTTTGTGTCACATCTTATAAATTTAATCTATTTTGACATTATATTTCCGAAGAAACTTTTTTAGTTCTTCTCTAATTATAATTTTTTTTATAATAGTAAGAGAGGGCATTCGATGATTAGCACTTGCTTGAAAAAATCTTTTTACTATCTTATGTTTTGATTCAAATCTATCTGTACTAAGATCATGTAACTTATTTCCATTAAATTCAGCTATGATTGCATAGTGTGTAATATAATGGAGCTTTTTTGACCATCCATATTTGTTTTCTGAGAGTTTTAGGCTTTCTAAAACAACATTATCACAGGTATTTTTAAGGTTTGTAATATCATATGGATTTAGTGGTGTTTTTTGACAACATAAATTATAAAGCTTTAGGCATGCATTTAAAGTTCTTTGATATTGTAAGAGCCTAGTGCTTGGATACTCCTGTAATAAATTACTAATTAAATCAAACATGCATTGTGCTGCCTCTAATGTTCCATGTCCACTATTAAACGTTATTGCTTTACGTCTATTTTCATCAACCATTGACACTTTCAAACTTATTAAATCACGGCTAAGAATATTTGAGATATTTTGATAAACATTTTTACCACGATTTTTATGGTAATTTAGTAAAGGCATAGATACATCACACAATCTTATCCCAGGAAAGTTAATATCACTTTTACATATTCCTTGTATTATTAGATAAAGATTCGTTGGAATCACACCTTCCAATAGATCATGAAAATAATCAGAATAATACATTGGTTTTAAACATCTAAAAATCGGGTCATCCGGTATCATTGTTCTTATAAGTTCGTCTTTATTTTTTTCAAAATCACTAACTTTAGAAAATTTTTCATATTCCACTGGAGTTAGTGTACACAACCTACATGACGGAATTACCCCACGACAGCTATTATTAGAATTAATCTCCCAGTATGAATCGAGGAATGGATGATCTCCCAATAATTGAATAAATACAAATTCCAACGTACGTTCTTGAAATTCAATTATATTATTAGAATTAAATTCATGAAAAAAAGCCTTAAAAAAGTTGTAGTATTTTCCTCTATCTGATTTTAATTCTGGATGTTTTAATTCAATTGTCGGGAGAAGAGCAATAGTGTAAATTGACTCTAACTTTGATTTATCAATAAAATCATTCTTCAGTCTTATTGAAACATGTAAGAATTGAGACATACCTGATGTAAATGCATTAATATTTATTTCATCTGCGTAAAGCTGTAACTCAATTTTATTATTGCATTGAGAAATTACATCACTGTGGTTTTGGCAAATAAGATTTAATAAATATTTTGTATCTATCATTACAGCAAAATTTTTTTTGTTTTCAGTTATCGGAATTGTATTGCTTTGTGATGTAATGTTATTTAATTCTCTACTAATGTTTTCATCTTCATCAAACGGAGATATGTATTTCAATTTATCCATTCCACCTTTGTTTATAATTTCAGAAAGGTAATTGAGAGTTTCAACTGCCATAAGATTATTGTAAATGAGGGCAAATTGTTGACAAGAAGTAATATTCCATTCAAGCATTTCGACAGTCGTTGAATTTTTACTCATTAACCAGAAAAAATTTTTTAGAGTAGCATTTAAAAATTTAACATGTGGATCAGTTATGGTATCACTAAAAATTATCTCATCATTATTAGAAGATAAGTTGCTCAATTCATCAACATTATCATTAAATTCATTTATAGGTACATCAATACTTTCTAATGATAAATTACAATTTTCAGTTGGTTCTTCTATTGAGCTAGCACTGGTATTAGAATATAATTCACTTGAGTTTTCTACAAAATTTTGATAAACAAATTTAAGACACCAGCCTTAGACCTGCCTTCGGCAGGTCACGTCTGGTCCGCAGAGCATATTTTTTAAACGAATTTTTGTATTAAATTATTATCAAAATATTTGTATTAGAACAATTTGTCATTCATAGAAATAAAAAAAACACAATTAAAAAAACAATCATTTATTTAAAAATGTTAAAAAAAATTACAAATAAAAAAAATTCATTTATTAAAAAATGTTAAAAAAATCTTCCTGCTCCATTGTTTTTCGTCTTCCCTTTGTTCTTCTTCCTCCAAGTTACTTGTGTTATATATTTTTACTATTTGATCAGAATCTACGTATTAAATATTTCTGTATATACAATATTTTTTGCTTTATCCAATTCTGTTTTTACAAATAGACAATCAGGACTTTTTACACGTGAAAAAGCCACATACAATTGTCCATGTGAAAATACTGGTGTTGTTAAATCTACACCAACTTTACTTAATGTTTGCCCTTGACTTTTATTAATAGTCATAGCAAAAGCAAGTCTTACAGGAAACTGTTTCCTTGCTAATGTAAAAGGATATTCTCCTTCAGAACTATATAAAACTATTCTAGGTATAAGAACAGTTTTATCTTTATTTAACCCTGACAAATGGATACATGTCAAGATTCTTTTATTAATCTTTATAATTCTCAATCTTGTGCCATTACAAAGTCCTTCTTTTATGTTTAAGTTACGAAGAACAATAATAACAGCATTAATCTTGAGATTCAACACATGCGGTGGTAAACCGCTAGGTGTTAACTGATTCAGATTTTCAATAGGCATGTTGTAGTAATTTTCATTTGTATCCGAATCTTTTCTAATCGAATCGGCTGAAAATATTTTTTCTACATCGCCTGGTAGAGTATTTAATACTTCATTATTAATAGACTCTACAATGACATTTGTTGGAGCAAGAATTGCATAATTAGATTTTTCTAATATGCTTTCATTTTTAGCTCCAAAGATATCGTTCACTAAATTTCCAGTTGATTGGATATTTAATGGTATATCTACTTCGCCATCTTCATTTTTTTGAAGAGCATCATTACCAATGTCTAAAATCCACTTGGCAAAATCTATCTCGTCCTCTTTAACCCTCATGTTTCTGGTAAGTTTCACTGTCTCAAAATGAACGTTCCAAAGAGGGCTATATTTTATGGAGAACAAAACATTTTGATGTCTTGTAGAATTTGGTAGGATAGGCAATGTTTGCCTGAAATCACCACCACATATGATGACTTTTCCACCGAATGGAAGATCATTCTTGCAAACTTTTTTCAGTTGCTGATCAAGATAATCAATTACATACTTACTAAGCATAGGTGCTTCATCAATTATTATTAATGAAGCTTTTTCAAGCATAGTAGTACGTAATTTATTAAGCTTGGATAGCCTAAAATTACTATCGTATAAGGTAATAGGTACTGAAAACATAGAATGAACTGTTTGTCCATTTCTAAGAAGAGTAGCCGCAATACCTGTTGAAGCACAATTAAGTACTATCTTATCTTCAGCTCTAAGCAAATAATATAACGTTGTGTAGACGAATGTCTTACCTGTTCCTGCAGGTCCTTCTAAAAAGAAGCAACGTTTATCTGAGAAATTATTAACAATGATATTTAATATCCTATTAATAAAGTTTCTCTGTTCTTCATTAGCTGATTTTAAATTTTCCTCACCTAACCTTTTTAGAACATCTTTATCTTCAACATAATCAATCTCTATAATATCGAAATTGACTTCAGGTAAATCAGTATAGCCATTAAAGTTATTAGATTGTAGAACATTTCTAATATCAAAAATGGCTTGAGCTTCCGCTCTTTCTTCATTACCGTTGTATTTCATTAAGTAATCTTCGATTAAGTAATTTTTAAACTTAATGAAGGTATCATAATGCCTTGTAAAAGATGGCCAATAGCAAATCATGAGCCCGAAGTAATTACGAAGCATGTTAGGCATCGCGCTTTCACATGCTTCTTCAAACAATTCATTGTAATTGTCTTCAGTATCAAGTAAGCCTCTTGCTATAGCAGCATCTCTAAATGAAGGCCATTGAACATCACTAACAATTTTCAAATCACCTTCACATGTTGCTCCAGGTACATGAAGCAAAAGTTGGCGAAGTGAAAACAATTCGACATTCATAGGTGATACAGTAAATATCCTTCCTATTGTACGCCTTTGGCGATGTCTCAATTTCCATTCTCTCGTTTTTAAGTCAAACCAATAATACTCCGGTATCTCATTATAGAGATACTTTCTAGCATTAATATCGTTTTTATTAAGATTATAAAATGCTAATAATGTAGACTTATAACCTTTATCTGCTTTGAAACAGTTATTGTTGCCATTATTCATTTCATCAGCAACGGTGCAATCCTCATTTATCAGGTGAACTGCTAATCTTACAACAGTCCAATCTTTATAAAGTATTGGATACTCCATGATTCTCCAAACTGCTTCTGATGGTCCTACATATCTACCATCGATATGAAGTTTAACCTCATCTTTCGATTCAACGGTTTCGACCACATCTGCAGAAATTTTGTCACCATTTGACTTATGTGTATACTTAAATAAATACTTAGGACTTAAAACACTCTCACATATTTTTACATTAATATGTGAATTGTATTTCAAGCTTAAATAAGGATTATATGTTACACAAAAATCGTTATTTACTTTGTTACCAAATCTATCTGTAATATCTAATAAGGGATCAAATGATCTCTTAATGTTAACTTTACCTTTAGAAGTAATGGAAGTTACTTTATGGTACTGTTCTGGGAATTTTTTAGTGCAAATATTCTTTGCCTCATCCCAACAGGGTACTTTTGTTTTCGAAATATCACATCTCGAATGTACCATTGTTTTTGTAACAATTTCAAAAAGACGTGGATTTTTTTCTTTATCAGGGAATTCTGCTTTAACACATTCATCTACCTGATCAGAAGTTAATCTGAAGTCTTCTTTTGAAACTTTTACCAATATATGAATATGTGGTAAAGATCTTTTTTGAAACTCAATGGTCGACTGTAGATAAACTACATTGCCCATAATTTTGTTTTCTTTCAAGTCATGTATTAAAGCATCGGATTTATGCTTAAACACTCTTGCAATCAAGTCATGGCGATCATTCGGTAGTTGTCCTGGATAAAGATTTTCTGTAATCTCTCTCCAATTTGGGTTTGTGGTCATTGTAATAAAGAAATCTGGTTTCCCAAATTTCCTAACAATGGCCATACCGTCTTGATAGCCTAAATGCATGAATCTTCTTGAACCAATGTAACTGCTAAAAAGTTTAATTCTTTCACTTTTTTTTGCAGCTTCTTCATTATCTTCATCACCGATAAGATAATCTTCAAGAAGATCTTCTATGTGTTTATTATTCTTTTGTTTAAGCTCTTTGTTAAGCTTAATAACATAATTTAGACGATCTCTTTCTATTGCTGTGTAAGCATCAACAACAAATAGTTGAAATAATAATCCTCCATGATGTAAAGGATTAAATGATGGCCTCACAGCAATTAGATTTTGGTAATAAACCAATTTCGTTAGAGATCTTTGTTCATTACCTTTTTTATAAGTTGTTTTCTCTTTCCATCCAAAAGCTCCTGTTGGGAAGAACAATGGATATGTTGCAGGATCTTTTAAGGCACTGAAATGGCTCAAAGTTTCCAATTTTCCTGTTTTATTACATAACAAAACATTATAATCAGGAACTTCTCCATCTTCACTTTGAAATATAGCTGCTATTTCTGTAACCTCTGGCAAATTACGAACTCTATCGTTCTTATTTGCTGGAGGTCTCAAAACCAATTTATACATTGTCACAGCTTTTTTCTCATTTTTGTGTTTTATTTCTTGCTCACGAATATAATCACCAAAATGTTTATATGATAATGCTAACATATTTATTTTGGAAATTATATGAGTAAGATTACTAATAACTGATATTTCATTAAATGCGTTAACATTTTTATTTCTAATATCTTCAGCAACATCAGGTCCATAAAAATATAGTTGTCCATAGGACAAATTATCTTTATTTTCAGGTACAGCTGTGTTTATTACACGCTTTGCCTCACCATGCAACACAAATGTTGGAGGACCTGGTGTTTTAAAATCTCTTTGTTGACCGGTATAACTCGCAAAGGCAAATTTATTATTAATTCGCCTACAATGCTTTTTAAAGTATATACTTTCTTCATCTTCACCTATAAACAAATCTTTTATAAATTTAGGAAAGTTATTAAATAATCTTTCATATTCTTTAACTCCCCCAAATTCACAGCATTGTTTATATTTGCTTTCTTTTTCATAGAACATCGCTTGGCAATGTTCACAGCCAGTATAAAGGGAACCCAAATAATGCTCATCTGGGATAATTTCCTTATTTCTAGCTGGAAAAAGTTTTTGTTTTTTCAAACTCTTTTTACTTTTTTCCCTTTTTTTAGTAAAATTGTTAGCTACTTGAATTGAATCAAGAGCTTTTACAATAGAATCTACCTGAGAATTTTTATTTAATGGTACATCAGCACATTTTATAATGTTACTTGGTAATCTTTTAATTCTTTTTGTCAATTTTTTTTTACCAATTGTTTTTCGAGTTTTATCTAATTGAACAAAATTTACTAATACATCTTTAATTACCGAAATTTTGTCATTACCATCGTTTAGTTTATCGCATTCTGCAATATTTTTTAAACTTTTTGGTAAACTCTTTTTAGATCTTTGTAATTGTAATCGTAATTTATTAGTATCCGATTTTCTTTTACAATTTTTAATTTTATTTTTAGTAATTTTTACTTGATTTAATACAGATCTAATATCTACACTATGTTCTTTTGGATCTTTTGATATATTTTTTTCAAATATATCAACTTCCATTGGCTCCTCATTACTTATCGTAACATTTTTATTTAGATCACAAATAAATACTTTATTTATTTTCAAATTGTCATTAGATTCCGCTTTAACAGTATCTTTTGATAATTTAGTTTGCAATCTATTTAAATGCTTTTGTAATTTCTTTTTTTCATTGACTCTTTTGCAATTTTTTATTTTACTTTCAATTTCATTTTTTTCTTTTAATGTAGAATCAATATCTACATCAAAATTTATTGCAACATGCGATATATTTTTTTCACAAATGTCAATTTCCATTGGTTCGTCATTTTTAAAATCGAAACCTTTGTTGAAATTACTATCAAATTCCTCATTTATTTTTATGTATTCAATACAATCTTTTTTAACAGTATCTTTAGATTTTCTTTCTAATCTATTTAACTGTGCTTGCAATTTTCTTTTTCCCTCAATTCTTTTGCATTTTTCAATTCTAGTTTTTAATGAAGAGATTTCTTCATTCAAATTAGAATCGATCTTTTTGCTTTTTTTAGATAAGTGTAAGGATTCTTTATTGACTATTTTTGATAGTCTATCCCTTACCTTATTTTTACTGGCTGAAACATCAGGATTATTACCTGATATATCTTCAACACTAATGTTTACACCGTCAATTTGAAATACTGAATTATTACAAACCTGATTAGCTTGTAAATGTTTTATCAAATCAACTAATGTGTTAAACATTAGCATACATGAAACACCATTTGAACAGTATCTTCCATATTGATCCATAGAATGTCGATCAAATATGAAGAATGCTTCATAATGGTGTAATATTGAAGAAGCCCTTTCATTAGCAATCAAGATTAGAAACTGATGTTCGTTTACTAATCTATTCAATGCTTCTGAAAGAGAAACGAAACCAAAGTTAATCTCGTTTCTTCTAGCCTTCTTCCCTCTTCCCGTAAATGATAAGCACGAAGCTGTGCTAAAAGTTATTTTACGATTAAACAAAATTGTTTCTCGTAAAATATTGGTTATTGATAAATAACCTCTATGATCAATTACCTCATTAATGCTGCGCATATAATTAATGCATTCTTCGTATAAAACGTTTCCCTGGTTTAGGACATTATTTATATCAAATTTTACCCAATTTAATGGTGATTTGATACATGCCATAATCAATGCAGCAGATGACATTGCAACACATTGGTTATTTTGTCCTAAAGATGCTTGGCACATATCGGCTTGCAAAATTTTAAAAATAGTTGTACTATTGGAATTTATTGGCACGTAATCATTCTGAATTACCATGCCTCCAGCACAACTTTTTTTATTTTTTATAGCTTTAACCAAATCATCGGCTTGACCATTGTTTCTAATGGTTATCGAATAAATGATTCCATTAGTATTAAGAATGTATGACACAATAATGTCTTCATTCAAAATAATGACATGCTTCGAATTAATGAAATCATGTACAAAATTATGATTTACTGAATCAGTAAAATTACAAATTGAAGTTTTTGGAATGTCAATTTTATTGACTTTTTTCAATAAATTGTTGACGAATTCCATTTCTCCCGTTTTTTTCTATCTGAAATTAAAAAAATTAGTAGAATATAATAACAACGTAAAAAATTTATTTATAAGAACGATAATAATAAAAATGGTACTTTTTAGTTTCGATAGAGCTATTCTTAAATTTAAGTTTTAGTGATCAAAAAAAACTATATGTTTAAAAACAGTATTTTTTATAAAAATAGATCAATATAGTATACTAATAAATCAATAGAAATTAATAAAATAAACTTAACAATATTAACAAAAACAATGAATTAGCAACTTAAAATAGTTTTGAAAGAATAAATAAAAAAGAATAGTTTGTAAAATAAACGTGGATATAAAGTAATGTGAAGAAAACTTGAAAAAATAATTATTTTAAATATTGACATATAAAACTTATATTTTAAGATAACAAATAAATTACAGAAACTCTTAATTATAGCAAAATATTATTACTAAATTACTAAATATTATCAAATTAATAATCAAATAAAATTCCTATAGAGCAAATAAATAACATCTTGAAAATTTCAATATAAATTTGATCACATATTTTTTGATTAAAAAAAATCTCTAATTCTTCATTAATTTATATAGTAAAATTTTGAGAAAATGCCTAAAACATATTTGGCATAGCACATTCTATATATTTTATATATAAAATTTTATGGATGAAATCAGAAAAATTCAACTCCTATATAAATTTTTGATGGATATAAATTACAATATTTATTTAATTTATTTAAATTTTATATCAGTTATACAACAAAGAATTTAAATATCTATATATTATATATTTTATATTAAAATTTTAAAAGAAATCATGTACTAAAATACTTTATTTCAAGTACTACAACAAATAATTTAAATATCCATGTATTATATATATGTTTTTACAGAAGTTTGGAAAAAAAACATGCAAAAAATATTTTTATTTCAAGAATTTAATAAAATCACATGCATGAAACTGTTAAAAATTAAAATTTTGCATTGACTTTCTAAAAACAAAAATCACAAATAATCTGAATAAATTTTTTAACATAAAAAATTACAATTTTTTAAATTAAATGCAAATTATTATCAGTATATAATAACCTTTTTTTATAAAAAAATTTATAATTTAAAAATTAAAAATTTATTATGGCAGGTCAAACAGGAGTGACACAAAAACAAAAAAGAATATTAAGTAAGTAACATATAAAAAATATTAATAATTTTTTCCCAGAAATGTTTTCAAATTTACGTATGAATGAAAAACAGAAGACGGATGAGGAGCTTCTAAAAATAGCTGAGGAGAGATATCTCAAGCAAAAAAGGGAGAAGAATAGAAAAAGAAAGGAAAAAATAAAAGAAAAGAAGAAGAAGTTCAAAAAGGATGAATGGAAGAACAAAAAAGGGGGGAGACCCCAAGCCCGCCCTCCCATTTTTAACATTAATTATAATGGGAACATAGGAAAAATAATAACAATTCATAAAAAATAAATAAAAATTTTATTTTTTTTATGTATTTTAATTTAATTATAGAAATAAAAATTTTAATTTCTTACTATTTTCTTTACTCAAAACTTTTAATGACACATTTCGCATATAGATTTTATTTTGTTTGTAATGAACATTCTTGAAAATAGATTTACATATAAGAAATGTTCTTTTTTAAATTTGCTGTGTTTTACATACTTTATCTGTAACATACATATAATATTGTGTCAATATATTTTTTACATTTATAGCATTTATTTATAATTAAAAGAACAAACATGTATATGTTTTATTGATATAAAACTATTTAACATACTTTTTTCATAAATTAAGACATTAGTATGTAAATAAAATACTGAAATAATTTCCATCATTTTTTTACAAAAATGTTTAATGTTACATACAAAATATGTTGCCAAAAATTTTTGAGTGTTACTTTATTTGTATGATTATTCAGCATAGGGAGAGTATTGCAAACACGTTGCCACAACACGATCATACACTCAAATTCTTAACATTTTTGTTTCTTTTAGGAGATCTTTTTTATGTTCGAAATATGTAAAACTTTAATCTGTAATAAAAAAATAATAACGATAAATTGAAAAGTTAATTTTCTTACTTTTAATTAGATGAATCAAAACAAAATCTAAATTAAATTGAGAAACAAATACATTTGAACATAAAAACATATAATAAACAAATCTAAAATCATTAATATTGTTTTACTATATTTGGGAAAAATACCTAAATTTAATGTTCATTCTTTTAATTACAATATTAAGAGAAGTTACAGCAGTTATTAGATTGAATTTTTTGAAAAAATGGTTAACACTTTTTGATCCATAACTTAACTAATATATAATCAATGATTTTAATATTAAATTTCCTTTTTATTTCTGGGTTGTGCCTTTTAAAACAATAATAAACTAAAAATTTTCAATAACTTTGAGAGGAAAGATACTTATGATAAAATATTACACAAAAGATGTCTGGGAAATAAATCTTTTTAAAGATAGTTTGTCAATTTTGTTCAAGACTCTTCAAAATATTTTTTTTTCTCGCTTCTAGTTAAAAGAAATATATTTATTATTTATGAAATCAAAAAAATTTATCGAGTTTAAACAATGCTATGCTGAAGACAAACTGATTTTTGTGTAGAAAATGAATAAAATGTGTAACAATTGTAACTAAAATTAGTATAACTCGTGTCGCTGATAAGCTATAAACTTCGCAATAGTTTCATTTATTAAGTTAGAGATAAATCTATCTAAAAAAAATCATGTTAACTTGATTTTTTATGGTTTTAATTAAGTAATAGCTTACTAACTTCTTAATTTTTATAAAAAAAATGGTTACCACTCTTTGGCATATATCTTGGCCAGTTTCTTAACGATTCACTAATAGTACATTTCCTCTTTAATCCTGACTCGTACCTTACAAAAAAGTCATAAGCTATAACATTTCACTTACTTTTACAAAAGTTTTTTTGAAAGACATAATTACACAAAAAAGTGACTAAAAGCTGGTGTTTTTTAAAAATAACATGGTCTATTACGAACCAATATTTTTAAAGACTGTTTTCCCCACTAAGTTACAAAAAAATACATCTAATGACTACTTAATCATAAAAATTGATTAAGTTTGAAGAATGTTATGTCAATCACAAAATTGATTTTTATGAAAAAGATGAAGAAAAAGTGGAAAAATTGACACCTAAATAATTATAACTCTTTATTTTGTTAATAAATATAATTCGTTGTAGTTTTATTTTTTAAGTTAGACATAGATCTATAAAATACTTTGAATTGATTTATTTTAAACAACTTTTTATTTAGATTACAGCACTAAAATTTTTTGTTTTTATTTAAAAAATGGTGACTATTCTTGGGCTCATAACTTAGTCAGTTTTTCATATATTTCTATCGTATTGTGTTTCCCCAGAATTCCAGATTTAAATCTGTTTAAGGACTAAAAAAATAATTTATTTCATTAACTTTGAAGAAAGTTATTCTCTGCACAAAACTATGCAAAAAATTGTCCAAAAATGTGGTATTTTTTAAACATAACTTGGCCATTTATAGACTAAAAGTTTTAAGACCCATTTTCCGCACTAAGTTAGAAAAAAACACATCTAATCATTACTTTACCGTAAAAATTGATTAAGTTTGAAGAAAGTTATACTGAAGACAAAATTGATTTTTGTGAAAAAAATGAAAAAAAAGCGAAAAAGTTGACATTCAAATTAATATAACTCTTCTCTTTGTTAACCTAAAAACTTTGTTAGATACTTCTTTTTTAAGTCAGACCTACATCTATATAACAGATACTATTTTATTTCATTTTATTACGTTATGACTAAGTTATAGCTATTTAACTTTTTAATAATTTTTTTAAAATGGTTAGCACTCTTTGGACCATAACTCGGCTAATTTTTATTACAATTCAATAGAACTGTGTTTCCGCACTATTCTGGAATTAGACCTTTCAAATGATATATAAATCATTGTATCTTATCTTTTTTAAAATAACGTTATACCCTGGTCAAATCTATGCTAAAAAAGGCCAAAAAAACGATGTTTTTTAAAGATAATTTGGCCAAAATTTGGCCAAAAATTTTTAAAACTGATCCAGCCCCTCTAGTTAGAAAAAAACACATCTTTTGGCTATTTACCCATAAAAATCGGTTGAAATTGAAGAGAGTTATGAGAGAGACAAATTTTTTTTCCTTATTTCTTTTTGTTATAGAAAGTAAAAAAGAAACAATAATAAAGTGTTATATTGAAATTTAAAGATAATTTAAATATTAAATATATTATATATTGTACGTGTTTTGAGATAATCAATGAATGACTCGTTTATCCACATTCACATATTTAATTAATACTTGGAGGGACCTTCTCGGCCTCCAAGATAACATAAAGTTAAAATAATTGATCTTTATTTACTGTTTAATAATATTACTTAATTGGCACTATTAAAAAAAATGTCAAAAATCAGAATTATGTTAAATATTATACATTATAACTATAAAATCATTAATTTATTGAGTATAAAGTTCATTATATAGATAATGTATTAAATATATATTATATATCATTACTATATACTCATTAATTTATTGAGTATAAAGTTCATTACATCTGTTGATGTATCAAACATATATGTTTTGACTTTTAAACTTTCAAAATTAGTCTTATAATTTTGATAACTATGGATAGAGGTAAGCTTGTATATTTTCATATTTGTAAATGTTTATATAATTTCTATTATTGTAGCTACCAGCTTTACGATTGTAACAGATAAACACGTTTTTTTTTAAGGAAAATATTCTCCACTTAGCAATTTTTATATTTCTCCATTCCATGATGATTCAATAAATTTAACGTTCAACTGTGTTGAGCAATATTATCAATTTTTTAATGCAATTACGTTTGCGGATTCACAATCTGCACACATGATAATGACTTCTTATAGTCCATTTGCATGCAAAAGTATTGGCAAAAAAATTTTGAATTATTATGAACCACATTAGGTAATCAAGCGAAATGAGGTAATGGCCAAAGCATTGCGATTGAAATTCTCAGTACCAGAAAATAAAGAAATGTTAAAACATTATTATTTGGATGGAATGAAAAAAAAAGTTTTTGTAGAAGTTACAAATAATATGTATTGGGGAAAAAAGGATGTAGTTTTAAAAACACATAATATTAATAATAGTGAGGATGGATTGAATACACTTGGTCAAATGTTAACTTCATTAGCTGAAGAATTCTTTATCACAGATAATCAATAGATGGTACTTTTATATGTACTGTATAAACTATTATATATTGATACAGATAGTACTGCAATAATTGTAATTTTAATATATTTTCTGTATAGTGTGTTTAATTTTTGCCGTTCATTTGTAGTGAATATCATGATAAAGCATATTGTGATTTATAAAATAATATTGATGAGGGAGTTTATTGTGAAAAAAATTGTTTATTACTGTTTAATGATTCAGATATAAAATTAAAATCATATAAATTATCTAAATTATGAGTCAGTGCTAAATCAAAAATTAATGGTATTTCTCTCACGTTTTATGTTCGTTAAAAAATTTAAATTGTTACTCAATATTAGGACTATCTTCTTTCTCTTCCTTTTCAGCAATCTCTGTAAGAATACTTTCTGAATTGTACAAAAAATCCATTAATTTTCTCATCATTTGAGAATCATATACCTCCTGAACTGGTAAACATTTTTGTGTTGACAATAAAATACAAAATAACAGACTAAAATCTTTTTTTAAAGATTCAAGTATAAAACCATCAAATATTAAATCACCTCTGTTCAAATTCATAAGAAGGAAAATAAATCATCTAGCAGTATCAAACCAATTCCAAGTTTATTCCTTTCATTTTCAAGTTTCACAAGTACAAATAAATCCGATTGTAACTGCTTATAACAATAATTTAAATACAAATGGATGTGACTCTCAACTTCTTCACGGTCATTTTTTAATTTTGTTAAAAACAACATTTGTGAATGTCTAAATTGAAGTATGTATTCTTCAACATTTTAAAACTTTATTACCACTTATTAAAGAACAGGAGAATCATATGAATGTGATGTTAATTCACCAGGCAGATGTACATTTATTCGACTACTTCATACAACCAGAGAGTTTGGAAAAATAATGTTTTTAATTCTAAAAAACTACCTAGTCTTGTTATAATTTCAACAAAACGTTCAGACATCTTGGAAGTAACGAAGCACATGATGTGGTGTATAAAATTAAGGAAGATAAATCTCCATTAACAATCGTCCTTTATTAATTAGACTACTACTTTCACAAAAGACAACAGTACTTATTAACGTAAAAACAGATACCATCTATATTCATATTTTTAACTTTACTTCATCATGTTGATTACTCATTTTTTCTAATAATCTTGAGACTGATAAAGATACAACAAGCTGACAATGTCAATACTTAAAACAAGAGTCAAACACCATCTATATTATGAAAGCCTAAGCAAAAATATTTATTTTATAAATCTTACCAATTTGCATCAATTTTTTATAGATCATCTCTTTGATTCTATTATATTTATATTCCTTTTTATAAATATTATACTAATATTGTTAGTTATACTATTCCTCCATGAAAAACTTTTTGAAGTAGGATGTAAGAGACCTTAAAGTAAATTTAATTTGTTTATTCTCGTGTATATTAAATATAAAAACAATACCTGTTTCTGGAAACATTTAAAATATTAGAATAGGTAGGTTTTCTATAGGAAGACTTCTAGTTTATAATAACAACATAATAATTTCAAAATATGTAATCTGTTTGATAAAAGGTAGATGGAATATATATTAAATTTATTTTAAAAGCTCTCTGATTAACAATAATGTGTTTAATAATAAAAGTACCTTTCTCTTTATACTATCTTGGAAAGGGTGGGTTGTCCCACCCTACATCCCCTTTTCTACCTGGTTTATCAGGTAGGGATTAAGTAAACTTGGTTTTTTCTTTTTTTGCATGTGTTAAAGGTTTTTTTTCTTTTGTCATCTTCTTTATTGTATATGTTAAAGGTTTTTTTCTTTTGTCATCTTCTCTATTGTATATGGCAGCGTAGATGATTTTCCTTTTTTTTTCTTTTACTTATATGTTTGATAAGATTAATTCTTTTTCATCTTTTTTATTATAGTTTTCTAAGAGATAGATGTATTTTTAATTCATTATTTTTAATTTAATTTTAGTTTAACTTTTTCTTTATTTATAGTTCCAATTTTTGAAATTTGATTGCGAATGGCTCCAAGTACTTATACCGAACTTTGTCAATCTCTGGGCTTTATTTCTTCCAATGACTGTCCGGTTTCAACTTCATGTCCACCGCCACCACCACCACCTCCACCACCACCATGTAAGCCTATTACCATTCAGTATGCGGATAGTCCTAAGGAGTACTGGATGGAAGTTTTAAATCTTGTTCTTCAGTTGTTAATGCCGGTGATTGTTTATTACTTTAACAGGTGGACTCAGCGAAATCAGTAGAGTTGGTGTTCTCTTCTTTTATTTGTTTTTTGTTTTGATTTTAAAGTATAAATTTGTTATTGTTAATATTTTTGTTGACTAGTAAATTTTTAATTTCTTTTCGTTTTTGGATTGTTGGTGGCGTTGGTGTTGATTATTATTTTCCTTCTGATTTCCCATTGTGTAGATGAAATAGCTTGGTGGCATTTTAGTATATTAATGTATCTTCATTTATTTATTAATAAGTCAACTGCTTATTTTTGCGAGTATTAATTAAATTAGCAGACAGGTATTTGATATTTGATAATTTGTTAAAACGTATATTTAGGGATTATGTCTTTTGTCTAGTTATTATTCAGTCAAATGAAATATTAGAAAAATTTTTTTCTTTTATATTATATAATGTTACATTTTGTGCCTCTAGTTAGTACTATGCACTTTTTATTGCAATTTTTAAGTAATTAATGAAATTTTTCATTATCAGTCTGTCCCCTTTTCAGACTAAACATATGTTGTTTAGTCGTATAAAAGTATTTTAAGCTATGTGTATATAAATATGCCATTATCAAGAATTGGTGCTTTTTTTAACGTACACATTGTGATTATATATTAACGTAACAATTATATTGTCTACATTACCAGTTATTAAATAATATTAATTTTGTTATTCTAGCTAAGTTCCCGTGAAACTGTAGTAATGGACAATATTGATAGAAATGATGATAATGCTCTGCTTGATGGTTCAGACGGCCATCAAAGTGATGAAGGAAACATGAATGATCTTCTGGATGAACCGAACGATCATCAAAAGGACAGGGGAGACATTGCTGTTATTCCTGGCGGCTCCGAGGCACGAATCGTTAGTGAAAGTGATCGTTATTTTATGCCTTTGGCGTTATCAAAGACTCAAGACAAAAGGGTAACCCAAACATGGTCGTGTGTAGAAAAATACGATGTTGTTCTGAATATTAATATCAGAGGAACAGTCAAGGCTTTTGAAAAATATGCTCACTGCCTGTTGACAGGTGATGATGTCAATATCGTTTTGGGGCGCTGGCGAGTTAGTAGTGTGCCAAGAAGGGGAATGATCTTCCATCAATATTGCCCTCCATTATTGGCATTTTCAACTGACCGCCGGTTGAAGAACGGTAAAATCTGCCCCAAAGAATGCTTGGAGTGGGTGAATGGCCGTCGAAGTGGGCCATTGAATGCTGCTGCCATCAAGGTGGCAATGTATCAGGAATCGCATTATGCAAGTGTAGTGGCTGCATTGAATAAACAAAGAGCGACATTATTGGACATCAATTTTTCTATGCAAGGGTGCCGTAAGCTGTTAGGAGATGCAGTTGTTGAAACACTCAAGGTAAGACCAATGGGGGTCTGTAATAACCTTGACTTCTTGGCATCTTTACATGTTAAGGCGCTGTACTGGGATGGGAATAGCAACACTATAACACGAGGAGTATTGACAGCTTTCCCAAATTTGGCTGTCATCGTCTACAGGGATTGCAAATTCACAAGAAGCGTACAACTCCCTGGTAGCATAAGGATAATAATATGTTGCACCCGTAGATGTCAATGTGATTTGGGAAGAATACGAGGCTGGCAAAGACCATATAGCGTCAAATGTGGACCAAATGTTATTGGTGGACCAGCTAGCCTGTATTTCAAGACAAAGGAGGACTTCCTTTGTTTCGGAGACTATTCTGGCGTATCCAGAATAAGACATACACAAGATGTCTAGTGTCCAGTTTTATTATTTCATTTTATGCTTATATTGTAGCTTATATAGTATAATAAAACTTTGTTAATTATTATATTTGTTTTGAGTACTCGTCTTAAGATGGGTGTACGGGAACGATTTTCAATCTGTCCGCTGTAACCCTTTCTTCCTTTCCGGTTAGGCGACCTGCCTTGGTGCAGCGTCGAATGATGAATGTGTCTCCATGTACGTGAGATATGACTGTGTAAGGGCCGTCGAATTGGTCCTGATATTTATGAGAGGTATGAGACAATTTTTTATGCGTTACTCGTTTCATAACGATGTGGCCAGGTAGCAATTGTTTACCCTGACGACTAACTGTATTTGGAGTATCCGAATACTTCTCCATACCGTATTTTAGAACATCCGTTAGTCCGCTAGTGATGCCATGCATAGGAATATCCTTTAATACACGATCAGCCGTGTTGAGAACAAAGTAACTTGGTGGATATCCTGTGGACATGTGCTTAGTACGGTTGTAAGCATAGGTTAAGGCATAAAACGTTTCGATTGGGGTTAACTCTGTTTGAGCACGAAGTGATTCACGAATTGTACGATTGAATCTTTCTACAAACGCATTCGATTTGTGGTTATGTGGTGATGAAATATAATGCTTGATATGCATTGTCTGAAGGTACTTTTCAACCTTATTGCCAATAAAAGATGCTCCACCATCTGTACGAAGTGTTCTGGGATAACCGAAAGTCGAGAAACATTTCATCAGTTGTACCAACGTGGACTGCTGATCTTGTTTTTTAGTTATGGCAGTGTAAGCAAAGCGACTGTATTCGTCGATAATAACAAGAACATGAAGCTTATCGTCAAGTTGTATATAGTCGGCATTCAATGTTTCCCAGACTTCACTTGGTCGAGGAATTGAATGTGTGTTTGTTTGAACAAGATTAGAAGGTTGATGTTTGGTTCTCCAACATACCTCACAATCTTGCCATACACGTTGCATGTCCTTAGCCATCTTAGGCCAATGAAATATAAGACAAAATTTATCAGCTAGTTTAGCATATCTCCAGTGTTGACCAATGTCGGGATGTTCATGAAATCTTCGCAAAAGTTCATTCCGTAACACACGAGGTACATAAACGCGAGATTTTCCTTTAATAGTTATCATTACTCCCTCATCTTGGAGAATAGCTTTTTCTTGGTCGTCAAGAAACTGTGCAAATCGGGATATTTCAAATGGTTTATCTCGGATGTCATTCATGATAGGAAATGCATCCTCATATAGAGATTCATTGGCTATGATAGCATTGAATTAGTTTCTACTAAGATAGTCGGCAACATTGTTGTCGGATCCTTTAACATAGACTATAGTAATATCATATTCCATTATGGCCATTTGGTACCTCTGAAGAATACCTGTCAGCTCCTTGTTTTTGAGCAGCGCTAACAGAGGCTTATGATCAGTAACCACTGTTGTGTGTTTACCATAGATGTAAGGTCTAAATTGTTTGAGGGCATACACGAGCCCCAATGCCTCGAGTTTAATAATCGGATAATTCTTTTCTGCCGGTTTGAGAGAACGCGAAGCAAAAGCTATAGGTTTACTCTTCTGTGTTAGTGCTGCACCTAATCCTTGAAAGGAGGCGTCAGTAAATATGGTATATGGAATAGTGTGGTCTGGTGGTGCCAGAACAGCAGCATTGATAAGTGCGTCTTTCATTTTGTGAAATGCCTTTTTCTGATCATCTGACCATTGAAAATGATTAATGACACGATATAAAGGTTCAGCTATTGCTGAAAAATTGTCAATGTGCTTTCGAAAGTAAGAGACGGCACCTAGGAAGGATTTAAGTTCCTTCTCGTTCTTAGGGTCAGTTTTATTAGATATTGCTTTGACTTTAGCTGGATTAGGATGGATTCCTTCGAAATCAATCACGAAGCCTAAATAATGTGCACAATTTTGACCGAATTGACACTTATTAAGAGTTATTTTCATGTTGTATAAGCGAATACGGGATAGGATATCATGAATCCTTTCCAGATGTTCATCTTCGTCGTTAGTGCATGTCAATATATCATCGAGATATATGTAACAATTGTCAATACCACAAAGAACTTTGTCCATGATATCTTGGAATTTGTCGGGTGAACCAGTCAAGCCCATAGACATAACTTTATACTGGTATATTCCTCTGTGTGTCACGAATGCAGCAATACGTTTACTAGCTTCATCAAGGGGTATTTGGTGAAACCCTTGTTTCAAATCAAATACACTGTAGAAACGATGACCGCTAGCTTCTTATGTTAAACGATCAATTCGTGGTATTATGTGGTGTTTGTTTTATTAACTTATTGATAGCTCTAAAATCCACAACAAATCGCCACTTTGAATCTTTCTTGCGTACAAGAACAACTCTAGACAAGTATGGTGATCTACTGTCTTCAATCATACCTTTTTCTAGCATATCTTGAACTTGTCTATCAATTTCCTCCTCTACTTCTTTAGATCGGCGGCCTGGCCGGATACGTTGAGGCAAGGAATGTGAAGATAGCTCTATATTAAGACGTTCTGGGCCATTATATAGACCGATTATGCCGTCATATTCGAAAAAAGCTTCTCTATTCTCCCATATTATCTCTTTTAATTGGGATTTACTTTTTTCTGATAACACGCATGATTCCCATTCAATCAAGTCAAATAACTTTTCTCTAGTTAGAGGTGGGTGAGGATGCGGATAATTAGGAAGGGAATTCTCCCAATAAGCATCATCTGGAATTATCTCTTCTCCAGATATACGAATAGTATTTTCATCTAGCTCTTCAATTGAAAAGAGTTTACCGATTTCAGTGTTACTGGGTACATTTACCGGATTATATCCTTTATTTTGTATAATAACAGCGTATCTGTTATCAATTACCGGACCTATCTGGTCATAAGTCATTATGTGATTTACTCTTTTCCAATGGTTATTACTTTGGAAGAGGAAATTCACTTTGTTATACATGGTTTTTACGTTAGGTGTGACATGTACTATTCTGGTAGTCATGGGGAGAATAGTGATATTATCAATGGTTTTAACTGTGAAAAATTGCTCCTCATGAGAATTAGAATCAACCAAGTTGATAGTTAATTCGTTACCATATATAGCTCGAAGACCTTGTATTCCGATTACCATGTCATGAGGAATAGTATCAGAAACATGAGTTTTAATTTTTGATACTTTATTATTTACTTTAAGAGTTATTATCGTGGAGCCTAAGAACTTCATAACTGTATTGTTTGCTAACTGTGCTCCACTACTTTTGGATACAATGTTAGACTTTATATTTTTGGGTAATTGGTCATAAATTGTCTTGTTTATGACGTTTATATTTGCACCCGTGTCTAATAGGGCATTCATCGTAAATGAAGGGAATTGAATTTTAATGATAGGCAGTTTAGACGGTGCATCTTCAACAGCAATGTTATTAACTACGCCATTCCGTGATACACGAATGGGATTTCCTAACAGCAAGTCATTATGATGTGTGGATAACAATGGTTCATTCACAAACAATGTATTGTTTGGTGCATCTGTAGATCGGAAATCTTGTACCATTTTAGCGGCTTTATTAAAGCCGTACTTTGTAAGGATGATAGCGATTAAAGTCATTGCGCTTGCTACTGTGTTTGGCATTTCATGAATAGCTGTATCAAATTGTTGATCGCGTATCAACTTAATCCAATTCATGAACGAGGTGTACATATCAGGATCGTTGTCCAAACAACGAACTCTGTAATATGTGATTGGGTTAGGTGGAACAGGATGTTGTTGCACATCCCCCGCCTGCTAGACGGCATCACGTAATTGTCCTTTTAATTGGGCATTCTCAACCCTAAGGTTAATATTACTGTTCAAACATATCTCATGCTTTTCCATTATACCATCACAAGGCACGGACGATTGTGGTGCATCTACACAAGTAACGTTAATGACAACTTGTGGAATGTCATTGTTTACAGATACACTGTCCTGATCAACCGATGTGGTTGTGTTACAGACAATATTAGATGATGCCAGTTGTAGAGCATCATGCAATTGTATTTTAAGCTCACGTGATTGCTCGCGAACATCTTTGAGGGAAGCCAATTCTACGCGTAATGCCTTAATATCGAATTCCATTGCTTCAATTGTAGACAGATGTTCAGTCTTTTTCATGTAATCAGTACGAAAGGTAGTTAACTCACTATTTTTCAACTCTAATAGTTCGTTTAAAGAAGTAATACGAGCTGTTAATTCGTCGATTTCATTCTGTAAACTATCAGTTTGTGTAGATTTCTCGTTTACTTGCTTATGAAGAAGTTGGACTTCACTATTCAACAGCAGCGTGTCCTGAAGACAGTGCTGCAGATCATTGGTGTTCTTGGTACAAGACGAAGCTGAGGCACGGAGTTGGTTAAGCTCCTCTCTCTCATCAATCGTCTTATCTACATACTGTTGCACGATTTTCATATCGTTCATACATTTAGTATTATCACCCCTGAGAAGTTGAAGTTGGTTATTCTTTAACTCCAGCTCCTTTTTCAACTTTTTTTCGCTCGTTTTGACATTCTAATAATTTGTCTTCGAGCTCTCGGATAGAAGATATTTGCTGTTCATGCAATGCAGCTTTCTGACGCTCACCCGCAAAACCGACTGTACCGCGGTGGTGAGGGATTGAAGTTCCTCCTTCATTGATATAGGAGGAATAGTCAACGTGAAAGCATTAGGTATGCCTTCTATATGTGTTGTAACTGTCTTAATGTCGTCGAGTATTTTAGATTTATCGTCTGCCAAAATGCGTTCTGACTTCTTTAATTTCTCGACTTTCTTCGTTTGGCTTTTCAATTTAGCCTCGCAATTACGTAACTCAGCTTCTATTTTAGATACTACTGTTTTATCTTGTGTGCTGGCACGAAGTGTAGTTGTAGCTTCAGGTGCCTTATTTGTGTTACTTGAAGCGGGTGTTTTACTCTTCTCCGTCGCGGCATGTATTACCTTTGGGGGCGCTTCCTTAATTAGAGCTACCATATTGGAAAGCTCACAAGATTGTTCATAAGCTAATATGGCTGCATGTACCTTCTTAAGAATAGAAGATGAATCAACTGTGTCGTCTGATATTTCGACAAAATCATTATTATTGTTATCGAAGCGAACAGTTTTTACATTATGACAATTTGGATTGGCAGTTGTAGTTATTTTCTTATCGAAATCGAAGTGGTTATCAAGAAAAACATCTTTTACTCTAAGACCTTTATTTTCTAGTATGCTCCCAATTTTACAATTGGGTAGTAGCTGTTTATAATGTACTTTTACCATATTGTCAACGCCAAAATCGCATTGATTGTAATAAGCACCATATTGTGAGGGAGCCAGCTTACATTTACCTATAGGTGCTGATGCTCCAAATGGAATTAGAAAAGCTAGTATTAACATACAAATAGTCAATGTGTTAAGTTTTAACTCTTTGACAAGATTACTTAGATCATAGACAATGCCATCAAGTTTACCAGTGGATTGTGCATCTGTACGATCGTCATGTGATGCCTGTACGTTGTTGATTTTACCTTGCTGTGGATAGCGAGTGGTGCTTTTACTCTAAGGATAGGTCTTATGGTCTCCACGGCGGTTGGTAGTTCCACCTGTAGGAGCCTTGTTTGTATTATATGTCGTGTTAGGTTTACGAACATCGGCATGTTTCGTTAATTGACGTGATGTGTGACCGTTAGATGTATTAGCCTGATTATTATACTTGTTTTTAATATTGTTGTTAAAAGTATTATTATTATTCCCTTTATAAGTATGCTGGCGATTGTGATTATTCTTACTATGAGAATTATTAGGATGACGACTAGATCTACGATCAGAAGACTGTATTTTATTAGTATTAGGCTTCATTCCTCGTGATAAATGAGGACGCCGAATTACATCAATTGCCGGTTGCATTCTAATCTGAGTTTCTATATATGATGCAACAAAATCATCATATTCCAACTCATACAAATTGGGGGTAATGTTGTTAAGGCGTAGCAACAGATGTAACCCTTTTGTAAATAACATTAATTGATCTCTTTTAAGATCCTTAGAAGTCCGGAAAAAGGCATTAGGATTGGTGACCGAGAATTTTTTTCGTATATACTCAGAAAATTTGTTTCGTGAGCGGAAACATCTAATGCGTCATTCATGGGAGGCACGGCATAGAAGTTTTCATAACTTTGCAGACCTTGCCTAGCCAGAATGTCTTTAATATCATTTAATATTTCTGTCAATGTAAAATTGTAACTAACTGAAAAACCATCGATAGTGCTTTTCTTGGTAACAGCGATGTTACGGGCATTAGCGATTTTGCTATCCGAAGGAATGATATAATTGACTAGCTTTGCTGCTATGTTATCAATTACCGGGAATTCATCCTTATTATGGGCTAAAAGATTGAGGGTATTAATGCAATGTTGCATAAAATTGGTATAACCGTTAATTGATTTTCCTTTAAATGTACCAAACATTTTCTTTGTTTGGGCTAATAACAGAGCATTTTCCAACTCGCTAACAGTGCGAATTGATCTCTTCTTGGGAGTATAAGATGCTCGTAAGTCGGGAACATAATAGTCACTACTAATATGTAATTCTTTCAAAACCTCCGTTAACCGGTTGGTTTGTTCGGCACGGAGAGCATCGTACTTGTGAGGCTCTGTATCAAGTACTTGCTGCTGTTCGTTAAGCAATTCAGCAATAACGGTTTTCACAATGGTCGACTGCTCAGCCAATGGAATACCATTTTGGCCTGGTTTCGTTTCGTCAACCTGACGTGGTAATCTCAAATGCGAAACTTGAGATAATATAGAGGTGCTGCCTTTGTGGAACAAATTACGCCATCCCTTGAAAGCAGGTAATGACGTGTCCACGTTGGGCAATATTTTAGGATGCTCTTGAAAAGAGACAACCTTGTTGGATGGTGTAGCTTTTGAAGCATACGTAGTATCATGATTAGGAAAGACTTCACTAACATGATGATCGCCACTTTCGTGGATTGGGGGTCGTGCTTGCAACATAATGGGTACAACCTGTGATGGTTGTAGCATTATGTTGACAGGCTTGGTGTCACTTGCGTGAGCATCGCCACTTACGTGGAGGGAAGTATTTTTCTTTGTAGGTAAACTACTTGAACGATAATTAAACGACATGTTGATATCGAAAACTAAAAATGATATGAAAGTTAGAAAATAACGGAATTATATAACATTTGTAGATAAAGAGTGTAATACTCAAGAATGTATCTTCTACTTAGTAACTCTGATGGTACCTGATTGTTTTTTAAAAAATGTCTCAGTAATTCTATCCTATGTTGTGCACAACTATACTTATCTTAATCAACGTTACAACTCAATAAACAACTAAGATTAATGAGAAGCGTAGGAAGCAAGGCAAAAAATGCTTATATGTTGCAAACTACATATATACCAAGGCTGAATTTCTAAATGTTAAAGTGCCATGAGTATTGTGAAAATGATAATAACGTACAATAAAAATTAACATCATGAAGAATATCGGTTATAGATATAGAAAAACAATGCATTGGTTTTTTTTGAGAATTAAATATAGTTTATGGTTCGTGGAACCTCCATGTAATCTGTTTGATAAAAGGTAGATAGAATATATAATAAATTTATTTAAAAGCTCTCTGATTAAGATGTGAATATTATAAATATATCTTTCTTTTATACTATTTTATAAAGGGTGGGTTGTCCCACCCTACAAATGCATTTTTCTGTAAGATTTCTATATCCATATTTTTTTGAATACTTAGCTTTCATTAATCCGTATGTTCTTATACACTAAAATAATAATTTTAAATCGAATTATATTGAATAGTAATAATATACTTTATGAAGACAATATATATAAAATTATTTAAAAAATAATTCTAAAGATTTTTTTTATCACCATACCTCTAATTTACTTGATCGTAAATTGTTTATTCTAACACAAATATGTAATATTGTTCCTTCACTTTTATTTGGACCTGAAAGTACCAACAAATCAAAACAGTTAACGTGTTTTGAAAATTTATATTTAATCTAATTTATTTATTAATATAAATTATCTATAATTGACGGTAATGCAATCAATTTAATTAAAGTCTTTAATAGATTATTTTTGAAAATTAAGTTAAGACTTATGCAACAAACTTTTTTTAAATAGTATTAAATTTACGCAGAAATGAGCATGTCTATTACTACTATTTATCTGATAAAATAATATCTTGAATAAAATGTATACTTTTAAAAATAACAAAAAAATTTCAATATAATATAAAATTATATTGTTATCATTATTTATTTTTCACTAAAACATACCTATAGGGTTATAAACACAAACTTCATCACCATACAATGTTAGTTCTAAAATGTTATTTGGAAGATGATTTAAAAAATTAAAATCCATTTTCTCATAACTTCTTTTTATAAAAGATTCTAAATCTTTCTTCAAATTTATTGTATATAAATTATTAGGATTTCTTTTATTAATATTAATGATCTCTTGAGTACTGTTATCATCATCAAGTTCTTCCATTAACTTATTTTCTTTGATATAATTTACTTTTAATAAATTTTTAATATCTAATTTTGAAGCTTCTTCATAATTACCTATAATCAAATTAAAATATTTGATTATTATAAAAGTAAATCATCAAATGATTTATATTTAATTGGAGGTACGGCGGCCTCAAATTCGATGATAAATAAGACTATAAATAAGAAAGATCTTATAATAGAAGATTATTTTGATTTTGCCAACTAAAATCTACTAACAAGCCAGGAGATGGAAATTGCTAAAAAGCCTGAAAAGGGTAAATTTGAATGTGTCTTAATATCGTATAATTATGTTTATTATGTTTAGCTTTTTTTTATATTTATATCTTGTAATCTAAAAATAAATTTGAAATAAAGTTTTAAGAAAGTTGTTCTGTTGTCGTGGAAGTTCACCGATAAGTTGTTGGCTGGCCGATCTTTAACATTGAGGAATATAGTCAAGTTAACATTAAAAATTAACTTTCGAGAGAAAAAATGAAAGACATTATAGAAGTTAAGTAAATTTGATATAAGGGTCATGATTTATTCTATAATATCATCAAATAAATTTTTACATTATAATTTTGAATATTTACAGAAATTTGATTTTTATAACATTGAAATTTTTTTAATTTGCATAAAAATAATATTAATATTTATTTGTAATTATATTTGTTGTTCATTGAATATTAGGAAATTAAATATTTATTTTCCTGTAATTTTACATGAGAATTTCTAGTATTTAAAGAAATTTTGTTTTAAAAATATCAAAATAGAATATTCAAAAATGAGAGTTTTTAAAACATCAACAGTATTAATAATTATTTTTATATCTAACTGTTTTGGAGGAATGAATGATAATTATGATGCTGAATTTCAAGGAACACCAAGATGTCGTTTTGAAGATAAAGAGAAAAAGGAAGAAGTTACAGTACAAATATATGTGGAGCATTCGTCTACGACTTTCCCAAAAAAAACTGGAAAATGCAATCAAATACTAAGGGTTTCAAATAGATTTGCACATGCAACTTTAGTAACTAATGGTAAAAAATATAGTAAAGAAATTATTTAATTATTTTTAGCTATTTATCTTATATATTCTTATGGTAGTTCTAATATAAAATTTAGAAGAGATATACCAAAGGATTGTTATAATGTGAGACATTTTAATGCAACTTCTGCAAGATTTTTTTGTTATCTTACAGATCTCGATCCATTATTAAATGGAAGACGTATCTTAGTAAGAAAAAATAGTCGTAGAAAATGAATTATTTGACATAGTAAATTATAAATAATAAAAACTAGATATTTTTTTTATCTTTTATACTTTTATATAATAACAACTTTGCTAAATTATATTATAAATTATTTCGGTTATTTAATTGTTTAAAATTACTATTTATCTAAAAATTTAATTGGAATAAAATAAAAAAATAATAAATTACTTTACACACAAATTAAAAATTCCGCAATTTAAGGTTGCAATTTAATGCTAATTGTCATACAATTCACCTAAAATTGTATAACAATTTAATGAATTTTGTATTACATTTTTACTAATTTTTGTATAGGTACAATTCTATTCAAATTGTATTACAATTTAGGTAGAATTGTTATGCATTCCAGGTAGAATAGTTTTGCATTTTAGGAAGAATTAGTTATGCATTTTAGAAAGAATCGTTAGGCATTTTAGGTAGAATTGTATGACAATTGAAGAAGAATTGTATGACATTTGAGGGTGAATTGTATGACATTTGAGGAAGAATTGTATAACAATTTAGGTAGAATTGTTATGCAAATTTTATAAAAAAAATTTATCAAATATATTTAATTAATTATATTCTTCTTAGAAAAGAGAAAAATAATATATAAAAAGATTAAGAATTAAATAAAATTTACTATAAACTTATCGATGTACCAAATTAATCTAACAAACTTAATAAAAGTTTGAAATATTATATATAAAATCACAAAAATAATGTTAGTACTTTAAAACATTGTTATTTAAATATGGAAGAACTTTCATTTTCTAAACATTTATAATATACATGTACTTCAATATAAATTTAATAAAGATTTTATTTTAATAGTTAATTAGTAACTAATATATGTAGTATGAACTATGTAACAAAATTTTTATAAATAATTTTCAAAAATTTTACTTATCTTATTTTTCGTAAATCACTTTTTTAAATCATATAATGTTGATCTATTTGTAAAATTCTTGACCATTTTTATTTTTGTTTTGTGTTTTCATTAATAAAATTTTCTAAATTTATATTGAGATACAAATATATTATTATAATGTTTAGAAAATGAAAGTTCTTCTATATTTAAATAACAATGTTTTAAAGTACTAACATTATTTTTGTGATTTTATATATAATATTTCAAACTTTTATTAAGTTTGTTAGATTAATTTGGTACATCGATAAGTTTATAGTAAATTTTATTTAATTCTTAATCTTTTTATATATTATTTTTCTTTTTTCTAAGAAGAATATAATTAATTAAATATATTTAATAATTTTTTTTTTATAAAATTTGCATAACAATTCTACCTAAATTGTTATACAATTCTTTCTCAAATGTCATACAATTCACCCTCAAATGTCATACAATTCTTCCTCAATTGTCATACAATTCTACCTAAAATGCAAAACAATTCTACCTAAAATGCCTAACGATTCTTCCTAAAATGCATAACTAATTCTTCCCAAAATGCAAAACTATTCTACCTGGAATGCGTAACAATTCCTCCTAAAATGCAAAACTATTCTATTCATTTTGTAAAATTTCCTTTTTTTGTAAATGTAATACAATTTTACATAAATTGTCATGTGCATCTTAAATTGCGAAATTTTTAATTTGTGTGTACTTGAATAAACTAATTTAAAAAGATAAACTTTTACTAATTTCAGATTAAAATAATATGACTATTTTAGCAGATATGTCAGACGTTTTAAAAATAATGATATAACTTTGCAAGTGTTAACATAAGAAAAATCAACATAAAAGTATATTTAATTTACAAGATTTATATATTATAATATTAACTTTAACTTTTTTCATTGTAAGTCACTTTCTTACATTTTATAAAAAATAATCTTGTAATTTATTCACATAAAAATGTTATATTAAGTGTCCTTTAAAAGTTTATATGATCCGTAATAATCTCTGTTATAAACATATAAAACCATTTTTTGTTCATTGATTTTTATCCATAATAAAAAAAATAAGAAAAAAGATTTGTCTCTCTCATAATTCTATTCAAATTCAATCGATTTTTATAAGTAAATAGTTAAAAGATGTGTTTTTTTCTAACTAGAGGAGCTGGACCAGTTTTAAAAACTTTTGGTCAAAATTTGATCAAGTTATTCTTAAAAAACACCCTTTTTGATCTCTTTTTTAGCATAGATTTGATCCGGAGATAACATTATTTTAAAATATATAATATACAATGATTTATATATTATTTGAAAGGCGAGCTTCCAGAATACTGCGGAAACACAATATTATTGAATTGTATTAAACAGTGACTGAGTTATGGTCCAAAGAGTGATAATCATTTTGAAAAAAGGTTTAAAAGTTAAATAATTAACACTTAGTCAAAGCTTTACGGAAATAAACAAAATAATATTTATTAAATGGAACTACGTCGAACATAAAAAATAAAGGTCTAACGAAGTTTATGGCTCAACTAGGAAAGAAGTTATATTATTAGGTTGTTGCAAAAGTTCTGTCGCGTTTTTTATGGTCATTTTTAATCATCAAAAAAAATTATTACAATTGATATAAAATTAAGCTATTATAATAATTAGATAGTACCACTTCTTAACTTTAAAATTCGTACACTGCGCGACAAAATTAATGCACCACTCATATTCTGTATTAAATAAATAATTAGATATTGTGAATAGTCTATAAATAATTATCACTAAGAAAAACAATATTTAAGACATATAAACAGATAATACAAAATGTTTTAGACACGTATTAAAAAATGATGATGACTTTTGACGCGACAAAATTTTTGCACCACCTCAATTTTTGTTAAATAAACTAACAAAAAAGCTTCTTAAAATCTATTAAATAATTAATTTCATCTTCTTTTGCTTCTACGACATGGAAACATCTTGATTTGAAACTTTCAAACAATAATTTTATATAGTCTTTTGGTATTTTTTTTGCTTGAGAAAAAATTGCATTTTCCAGTTCAAATATATTTCTAAACGAATTTTCATATACCATAGATTGTAGTTTTGACCATAAATTCTCAATAATATTTAAATTCGGTAATCTTGCTGGTCATTGCAAGCTTTTAAATGGCTGAGACGTCAAAAAATCTCTTGTTTTTTGAGAAGTATGGACAGAAGCATTGTCTTGTTACCACCAATACTTTCCTCTTTCACTAGTTTTAATGTTGTTTTTTAAAAATAGGAAGATTTTAGTCTCAAGCAATTTTTTATACTCATCAGAGTTCATTCTTGATAACGTTTTAGTCAAATAAAATTTATCCGGATTGACCACACATCAAGGTACCATTATAGAACCACCTTTTTTTCTGTCTTTTTTGTAAATTTAATGTAGGTACACTATTTTTTTGATAGCTACATAAATTATCAGGTCCAACAACGGAAAATTTCTTTACATAATTAAATGTAATGAAGTTTGTTGATATATTCACCTGTCAACATTTTTTTTACAAAATTTTACTCTTTCATTTTTAGCTGGTTTTTATAATAGTATTTTTAATTCAATTTTACCATACGTAAACTTCATTGTCTTTCTTTTTCATAGGATTGTTCTTAAAAATACATCAAGATTTAATTCATTTTTTTTAATTTTTAAGTTAATTAAAAAATTTCTCTTATTTTTTTCCATTTTAAGCCTTTTAATTTATCTGATCTATTTAATTTTTTCTGGACGCCTTGCCTTACTTCTGATCTTTCTATTCTTTGTTTTGCTTGATTTTAGTATTCCTGAAACAGTAATTTAGGCGATTTTTAATTTTCTGGCAATCCATCTACATTATTTGTTTTCTCTTGAATAATTCAAAATTTGTTGCATAATTTCAGCATATAACATTTTATAGATAAGAATTAATTTTTTATCATAGGTATTAAATGTATATTACGTAATCAAGTAACTTTTAAACTTATCTTTTTTATGTGGTGCAAAAATTTTGTCGCGTCAAAAGTCATCATTTTTTGATACGTGTCTAAAACATTTTTGTATTATCTGTTTATATGTCTTAAATATTGTCTTTCTTGGTGATAATTATTTATAAACTATTCACAAAATCTAATTTTTTATTTAATACAAAATGTGAGTGGTGCATTAATTTTGTCGTGCAGTGTATAATCACAATTTGTGATACTATCTATGCTACATTTCCTTTTGCTAAAAGTAGATGTTGTCAGAAGTCATTTTTAACACTGTATTTTCTAAGAGCTCCAACTAAGACAATTGACAACTGATGCTTCCAAAAATTTTTGTGTAGCATTGGGGAAAGATGTAGTAAATGTTAGAATTATGTAAAGATCTTTCTCAAAGTTTCAAGACAAAAAAATGAATCTTGAACATGAAGTATGGATTTTTATGGCTTCAGCTTCGAATGAAGATTTTTTTAATTATATCAATTCCAAACTACTTTTGATGATCTTTATTATAAAATTCTATCAAAATTAGACAAAAAAAATTATAGAATTCGAAAAATAACAAAAATGTTGTTCTTCAGTATGACGGCATGTGACATTGAAGACTCGAAAAAATCTGGATAAGAAAAGTTATGAATTACTCTCACACACAACATATTCTCTAGATGTTTCTCTATCTAATCACTATTTATTCTTATCTGTTCATAGCTTCTAGGATGGTAGATACTTTAGTAAAGTTGGTAAAGCAAATATTGGTTTTTTTGAAACATTCTTCAAAAAGGTTAAGAAATTCTTCAAATCTGGAATCGATAAGGTGGCTACTTAATGGAGACCAGTTGTAGATTATATTCGATAGTATATTGTAAATTAGACATATTTCTTATTAAAACTACAATCATTTAAAAATTTCGTAAAAAATACGACAGAAATTTTGCGACAACCTTATATTTTATTGTTGAGGATAGAAAAATTGTTATTTTTAATATTTTTATTGTATCTTGTATAAATTTGAAGGTGAATCGCCAAATTAATAAAATTTAACTATTTTTAGTAAAAATAACAATAGACAAAGTTTTAATATCACTTTTACGATGCGCCTTGAAGATATGAGATTTGACAAAAACGACGCGGAAAAGCGTCATTTTTGCAAAATCTCGTTTTTAATACTACGCGTTAGCGGTGTGAGAGAGATTAGTTATTAAGAAGATTCGTGGAAAGTTAATTAGAAATATTATTAGAAAAAATATTAGTAAAATTTTGGAATGTGATATTTGTCGTTTAAACAATATTTTAAAGAAAAATAGTTATCATCGCCCAAAGGCTGGTATAATGGAATGTTTATGTATAGATTTTTGCAAAATCTCAGAAAGTAAATGGGGAGAGAAAGTATTATGTGGAATCTTGGATAGATTCTCCAAATACATTAAATTTTATGGAATTAGAAAGACTTCATTTTCAATTCAAAAATTATTACAAGAATGATTTGATACTTTTGGTTATCCCAAATACTTACATTCAGATAATGCTAAAGAGCTACACCGTCAACAATTTGTAGAATTGTTACAATCAAATGGCATAATTAGTACTTATGGTGCACCTTATGAACATTACAATCGAGAGATTAAAACAGCCTTTCGAACATTTAGAGCAATTCATGGGAAATTACCAATTAAATCGAAAGATGTACAAGAAAACCTCAACAAAGTGGCACATATTATGAATACGGCGGAACATAAATATTTACAATGTTCTCCCAATACCTTGGTTTTAAGATACAATCCAAGATTGAGAGCCGACAATTTAATGAATTTAAAAATAGACAACGACAGTCAAGGTAAAAAGCTTATAGAGCTACAGTATGTTTTAGAAGAGTGGAAGAATAGACCTAGTTATCCTGTCAATTCTAAGTTTAATGAAGGACAAGAAGTTTATTACCGTGGGCATAAACTACATCCAAAGACTGAGAAAGGCAAGATACTTTACAAAGACAATGGTGTTACAAAAATTCAACCGGATGGAACCAATGACAAGCTACAGTGTCATTGGGCTTCAAATGCTAAAATGAAACCTGCATTTGTTAACAATAAGAAGGAATAAGGAAGGAGTAAAAAATATCATTCAAATTGAATCATAGATAAAAAGCATAAATTGAATATTATTGTTTTAAAAAATTAGATCATTTCTTTGAAAGTGTTTACACCAATAAAATATTTACTATAAATAAATTTATATTAAAACAGTCTTTATGTAGAAATGTAGGGGAACTTGCCCTGATAATATTTTACATATTATCTTAATTTTTAAATTAATTTTTAAAAAAATTTGTCCGATCTTAAAAATGTTACCAAAAAGAGAATTAAGAATAATTTTCTTACATGAAATCAAACTTAGACGTAATAGAGTTAAAGCATATCGAAATAAAGTGAATGCATAGGAGGAAGAGTCAACTTCTGAACGCTTTTTGCATTGCACACCGGTAAGATGACCGGATTTTATGCTTTTTCGCGCATTTTGGCGGGTAGAGACGCATTTTTATAACTTTAGGGCGCATTGTAAAAGTGATATTAAAACATTTCACACCGCTAACGCGTAGTATTAAAAACGGGATTTTGCATAAATGACGCTTTTCCGCGTCATTTTTACAAAATCTCATATCTTCGAGGCGCACCGTAAAAGTAATATTAAAATTTTTTCAATTGTTATTTTTATTAAAAATTAGGTATTATGCTTTTTTAAAAATTCAAAAATTCCAATTTTAAAGGTGTTTTTCACCTCAAAAAATACCCAAAAATGGCACTTTTTGGGACTTTACAGGAGCTACCACGAGATTTCAAAAAATATGAGACAGATGTCATTCGATTCGTGAACTTCTTATCTATAACATATTTTTTTTTCAAAGGATGTTTTACGACTGGGAAAAAAGTTATGAGGCAAAAAGTAATTTTACCTCAAAAAGTACCAAACTTTTAATAATAAAGAACGAAAAAATAGTTTTTACGTAATTTTCCTTAGTATTTTTATTTAATTTTAAATACTTAGTATATAAAAGTAAGAAAAACGAGAAAATTTTGAAAGTATTACCAATTTCTAAGTCATGATAATTATTCGTTATTCCCATTAAATAAAACATTTTTTTTTATTGTTTTGTGGTATTATAATTTTTACAATGAAAACTAATTGTGTAATTCTTAAGCCAAGCATATAAACCTTTAATTTCTTGCTCACTGAAATACCAAAAAGTCCCATAATCACCAATAAATTTAACTAAATGATCAATCAAATATATGATATTTCGGTAATACAAAGAATTTTTTAGTTAAAGTTAAATGTTTGCAAAGATTCTTCAAACTTTAAATGTAGATATTCAAAACATTTTGTTAATTCATCAGTAATGCATAATTAGAACTTATATAAAAAGTCCTAAGGCTTTTAAAAAGTTCATTTCTTTTTTTTGTTTGTCCATTAGCATATTTAAAATGAGACAGCTAGTTTTAAATCTTAATAAAGCAAATTTTATTTTTCTAGGCATATTGAAATAGGTAAATAAATCAAATAGTTAAGAAATTTAATTGTTTATACCTTTATAGCTAACAATTGTTGGCATTTTTAATCAAAAATCACTTTGTTTTGATAAAGAGCCTGTTGGCATTTTTTACATGTTTATTGTTTGCTTTTTTTATTTGTTTGCATTCTTTAAAAGTTTTATAATATATATTTTTAATTTTAAGTATGTTTTATAATTTTAACAATTATTTTTTATCATTTTTACAATAAAATTTGGTACTTTTTGAGGTAAACTTACTTTTTGCCTCATAACTTTTTTCCCAGTCGTAAAACATCCTTTGAAAAAAAAATATGCTATAGATAAGAAGTTCACGAATCGAATGACATCTGTCTCATATTTTTTGAAATCTCGTGGTAGCTCCTGTAAAGTCCCAAAAAGTGCCATTTTTGGGTATTTTTTGAGGTGAAAAACACCTTTAAAATTGGAATTTTTGAATTTTTAAAAAAGCATAATACCTAATTTTTAATAAAAATAACAATTGAAAAAATTTTAATATTACTTTTACGGTGCGCCCTAAAGTTATAAAAATGCGTCTCTACCCGCCAAAATGCGCGAAAAAGCATAAAATCCGGTCATCTTACCGGTGTGGTATGTTAATGATATGTATGCTTATACCATTAGGTGGTTGTCAACCCCTTGGTATATGTCGATTTGCACCTTCTGAATTTCCTCGATTGTATCTTCAGAACAACTATGACGCTAAAAAGGCAAAACAAGTTACATTAGTATCTGTTGATACCAAATGTGTAGCTTTAGACGTGTTTGCTAGTGGCTATCGCCTTGGCAACGTCTTTGTAGACCCCGACAGTAATGTCGAACATTACTTTGATAAAAAGGCTCCAACATTTTCTTGTACTGGAAGCCACCTTGTCCATTTATCAGGACGCAATGAAACCTTCGCGGAAGAAGTTTCAACAGGTACACATAATGTTGATACCTCTTTAAAGAACATACGAGCTAAGCATGCTATGTATGAAGCTGGATGTGATAAACTTAGTTCTGTTTCACAGACAGTACCTATGGATCCTCATCCTAGCAAAATAGTCTCATCGACTAAGGCGCCTGTTGTGATGTTAACAGAGCGACCACATATTGTACAAATTGTTTCACACGGTACAAATGTTTCTGCTTCAAAGATTAAGGCACCAACGGATGTTAGTGTTCTTTCGAAAGCAACAAAATCTAATAATGATGCTACCTTAAAAGCTGCATCTGTTGATAGTTTAAAAGTATCATCAACCACATCTGGTTATCAGAAAATTAAATCTTCATTGAAAACCTGTGAAGAAGAATTAGAAAAGACGAAAACTCTCTTAAAAGAGAGTACAAGTACTATATCCGACCTACGATCGGAAATAGAACGAATAAAGCGAGCAAATAACATGCTTTCCGAGCAACTTCGTGATTCTGAAGATCGTCATCGGACGACTTTGCGATCAATGACTGCGGAATCGGCTAAATCCCTTTCCGAAGACATAAAAACAGTCTCTAATGTTTTGACTGATGAAAATAGAATCCGCCAGGAATGTGAAGACATCTGGAAGGATGAAATAAAACGTCTTAATAGTGAGATTGAGGATTGTAATACCAAACTCAATAAGCTAAAGACGGCAAATAACGCGTTACGTGGAGAACGTGATAAAGCTAGTAAAGCTTTAAAATCCTGTAATATAGATAAGGATACTTGTCTTAAAGATTTAGATGAGTTAAAATCAGACGTTAATCGTCTTAATATAGCACTTGAGGATAAGGACAATGAATTATCCGAAGCTAAAACATTAATAGATTCTCATGAATCCCAAATACAGGTTTATAAAAACCAGGAAGCTGCTCTAACCGAACAGTTAGCTGCAATAAATAATCGTATTTCTCAATTAGAGAATACCGAATTAGAGAATGATGACGAGCAAGAGCATAATTCATCATCCAATGTACATGCGTTAAACGAATGTACTAATAAAGAGGCACAATGCCATCTACAATTAATTAAGACACAAAGTCTAACTGATTTAACACGTACGGAGCTTACTCGTTGTGAATCACAGATTGCTGTGATAAAATCACGAGCATCCTCATCGCCGTGTCTAAACAATATTCCCGCTACTGATAACAAATCAGAGAAGGAATTGTCCATGATGGAATGGGCTAAAAAAATATATCAAATACATGTTGATGAAGCAATAACAGAAATGTCTAATTCTATTGCTAGTGCATTAACATTAATCACTGCAATTTTGGTTAAGTACGGTTTTAATAAAACTGCTGAAACTTTGAGAAAACGTTATGGTTCTTCTTCTAACAATGAGATCCCATACACTCATCAATTAAGGACGATTTCTGAAGCACGACCGCTTACAAGAACTCCTATTCGAGTATCCCGTTATGGGGTAATACAGAATATTCGTAATTCTGATTCAATGGTAAAATTACCTGTGATTTCGATTAATATCGGATCAAATAAATTCGATGCACTTGTTGATACTGGTGCTTCTATAAATGTCATTAGTCAAGATGCATTTAATCTCATACCTAGTACACATAAAACTATGGTAAAACCATCGTTAAAAGCTGCAACAGTAGCAAATAATGACAAACTCGTTTTTAGCGGGGCTTCTAGAATTTATATCGAAGCAAATAATAAACGAGAACAACTTGAATTTCACATAGTGGACAAGTTATCATATGATATAATAATTGGTATCCCTGGATTACATCGAATTTTTGGTGATGAACTAACTATTCGATTTAATCATAGTATGCCATCTATTACCAACGTACCCGTCAAGACGGCTTCTAAGGTACGTGTTCCTCCTAGAACAACAAAAGTAATTCATGCCGATGTACATGCAATTCCATCCCATGAAAAAATTAATTGTTTATTTGTGAGTAACCCTCGTTGGAAGGGTAGTGATCACATTTTGACCTACTATCAGACAGGTCCTGTAATTGATAATAAATTTGCCGTGATTCTTCAAAATCATGGATCAAATACTGTATTAATACCCGCTAATACTGAAATTGGTAATCTACATTCTATTGAAGAAGTAGATGATAATACTATACGGATCTCTGGTGATGAAATAATCCCAGAAGATGCCGCATGGGAAGATTCCTTACCCAACTATCCAGAGAGTCATGCTCCTCTTACTAGAGAGCAACTAATGGATTCCATTTCTTGGACAAATTGTACTCTTTCTCAGAAGGCAAAAGAGGTGTTACAAGATATTATATGGAATAATCGTACCGCATTTTTCGAATATGATGGAAATGCTGGTCTTTATAATGGTGATGAGCGTCTCAATATTGAGTTAGCCACATCTGAATTACCTCAACGTATTCGGCCTGGTCGTAGGTCGAGAGAGATTGAGATTGAAATTGATAAGCAGGTCGAAGACATGCTTGAAAAGGGGATGATCGAACACAGTCGATCTTCTTACCTTTCTAGAGTCGTATTAGTACAAAAGAAAGACATGAAATGGCGTTTTGTCGTCGATTTCAGAGCTATTAATAAGCTTATAAAACAACAGTCACATCTTATCCCACGGATAGACAGATTGACTAAGGAAGCTAGTGGTCATAAGTACTACAGCGTATTTGATCTGAAACAAGGATTTCATCAAATACCTCTCGATGAACATAGCAGGCGTATTGCTGCTTTTGTTACACATTGAGGAATTTACCAATATAAGGTAATGCCTATGGGACTTACTGGATCACCAGATAAGTTTCAAGATATAATGGACAAAGTCCTTAGCAACATACCCGATTGCTATATCTACTTGGATGATATTCTCACTTGTTCTCAAGATGAGGAATCTCATATCCACAATATTAATAATATTCTGTCACGTATAGCAGAATATAATATGAAAATCACTTTAAATAAGTGTCAATTTGGGCAAAAGAATACTCAATATTTAAGATACATCAATGATTTTGATGGCATTTATCCTAACACTGATAAGGTTAAAGCTATCACAAAAGGCGTTAACCAAAAGAAGATATATATACTAAGAAGAATTCATACATAATGTCATATATTGAAATAGTAAAGATTGTTGTTACTTCATATTTAAAAAAGGATCTTTATTAAAAAAAACACTAAGATTATTAAAGAAAAAATCAAATATCAAATACCAGAAACATTATTTTTAAACTTCTTCTACCTACTATTTAACAATACCAAATACAAAATTAGTTATAGATGATATTTTCTAACGTTAATATTATAGGAACAAAATAAACATCAGAACTAATACATTTCCAGATCGCTACGAAGTAGCTAAAAAGGAATGTAACGTCCTCAGAAGGCGTCAAACAAAAGAAGATATGTATATCACACTATGTTGCTATGTGTTCATTTCCTCGGTCGAATACTTTGACCCTTGCCGCAGCGACGTTTTTCTAAACTTGTAAAAAACCCATTTTCAGATAATAAAAGTTTATGAAACCTTTACAGTGCAATGTACATGCTATATAGAAGTAGATTATTAAAAAAATTTTCAAAATTTCCAAAAATGGAGATTTTTTTTTGAAGCCTTATATCTGAAAACTTTAATATCTAATCTTTTATAAGATCTATATATTCTGAAAGCCCTTGATCTCCCCTACAAGAATATATCAATATCACATCAAAGTTTCTATACAGTTTTTAGATGATTAGCTTTAAAGTTAATTACCCATGATTTTCCCATTTTTTTGGTATTAAAAGCCAATTTTTTTAAATTATTAGAACTTAAAAATTGTTTTAACATAGATTACATTTTATACTATATTTAAAATAATAAACTTACTGCACAATATTATATATAAATGATCATTTCAGCCAAATATTTTAAGTAGTGATGTCTAGGAAAAAACTTGTTAAAATCTTTAATTATGAAACTTTGTAAACTGAAATTTGTATATTACAATCATATCAAGTTTTAACTATATATATTTTTATTATTCCTTTCCATAAAAAGTATTTTATGCTATGGCTTGAACACATCTCAAATGTGCTTTACTATATCTCATAAAAATATAATAATATTTATATTTGCTATGTAAAACACAATTTTTTAGCATTTTAAAAAGTTTTTTAATGCTAGAACCAAATTATTTAATCATTTTATTAAAAGTGAAAAATTTATTTTTTTTCAACATAGATCAATCATTTAAGGCAATTTTTGTTTACTTTTAACTTATTAACATAGCCTATAATATGTAATAGAGAATTTTTGAGTTCTAGTAATTCAAAAAATTGGCTTTTAATATCAAAAATATTGAAAAATTATGGGTAATTAACTTTAAAGCTACTTATCTAAAAACTGGATAGAAATTTTAATATGATAATAGTATATTCATGTAGGGGAGATCAAGGGGTTTCAGAATATATAGGTCTCATCTAAGGATAAATATTAAAGTTTTTTGATATAAGCTTTCAAAAAAAATCTCCATTTTTGAAAATTTTGGAAATTGTTTTTAATAATCTACATCAATATCGCATGTACATTGCACTGTAAAGATTTCATAAACTTTTATTGGCTACAAATGGATTTTTCATTAATGTAGAAAAACGTCGCTGCGGCAGATGTCAAAGTATTCGACCGAGGAAACAACATAGTGTGATATACCAAGAAGAATTCATACATAATGTCATATATTGAAATAGAAATGATTGTTGTTACTTCATATTAATTAAAGGATCTATATTATATTTTATTTCGTATTATTACTCGAGGATAGCATCTCGTTAAAAAAGCTTAGAAAATATGAATATAGTGAGTAGTATACTAAAAAGAAAAATAAACAATTTACCAAAATGATGAGGTTAATGTAATCATGTAAACAGACAAAAACATAAAAATAATTTACTAATAATTTAATCATTTTATTATAATATATTTAATTATTATATATTATAGCGGTTTTGTTTTTTAATAAAGTTTTGAATAAGCTATCTATTCGCTACTAAAATCTAAAATTTACTATATAATTAATATGCAACAGAAACTTTCTTGGTTTTCAAGATAACAAAAAGTTTATTATTGGTAAAAGTATAAAATTTTTATAAAGAGTAACTTTTTTTACATGTCATAGTAAAAGAATGTTACATTTATTATACAAAAAAAATCTCCAAAATAGATGAAAGTTTATAAGTTAACGTTAAACAAAAATTTCTTAATAATACAAAAAAAAGATGTTGACCCTCGTAACAACAAAATAACATTAATGTAATGTTTTATCTTAGAAAATGTACAAATAAATAATGTTTTAATCAGAAGTGATTTTTGGACTACATTGTATTTCTTTTAGATGATTTTGAATTCAGAAAAATTTTCACTGAATATTTTTTATAAAATATAAAGTCAGACATAATTTTTAGTATTAAAATAAGTTTGTTTGAAATCTTTTCAGTAACGTTATTATAATATATTACATAAATTGATTATGAGCGTATGCCATGACGCAAAATACGAGCTGATACTTGGAATTAGCTTTAAAAACAATAAAATTATATTAATTATTAAAAAGCGAATCAAAAATAGTTGTTTTTGCTATTTCAATATACTTTTACAACAATATTAAAATTTGCAAATGGAAAATTATAAAAATAAATTCTGATTTTTATATTACCACTTCACATTTTATAAAAGTAGCGTTGTCTATGGCAATTAAATACCTATCGTGTTTAATTAAATTATAATTGCAAAAATAATTTGCTAGTTACATTTTGTTTAAATTGTTAAAAGTAAAAATTGTTTCATTGTTGATAGTGTAATACAATATAAAGTATCTCACATTTATCATTTAAAATCTAATGATATATTTTTACTAGTTTTCGGCTAATATCTAGATGCCATAAACGACGCTGCTTCTATAACATGTGAAGTGATAATATAAAAATAAGAATTTATTTTCTACTTTTCTTGACAAAAATTTAATTACCTATAAACTTATAATTGATAAATGTTGATAATGTGAAAAGCTAAATTAATAGTTTAAAAGTGAATCATTTTAATTATGTCATTTAATAATTTCTTAATCTCTCAAATCAATATTTAATTTTAAAAAAAATTTTTAACCTTTCATTTAAGTGAAAAAAATTAAAGTGTAAATTTATATAAGACAAAAAAGAGATCCATAAGTTAGAAGTAAAATGATTCCCATTAAAAATTCTACACTTTAAATTCATCATTATTTTTTACTTTTTAAAAAAACTCTTAAAAAATTAACTTCAAAACCACTATCGTGAAGTTTGAAGCCTTACGAGTATCCCCTTTAAAGTTTGGATGCCGCACAACGTACAGCGAAACTAGTAATTTATCAGTACATATTTTTTCTAACCTACATTTGACACTTCTAATTTTAGTTGGGTTGGTGAAGGTCAAAATTTTTACGCACACACACTAAATTTGTGTTTGAAAATATCCTATTAAAACGCGGTGCGTCCATCAATTCTGAAATTGTAATTTTTTGGCACTTTGGCTTCATTTTTCTCTATGAGAGAGAAATATTTTTGATTTTTTAAAATTTCGGTAGGGGTATACTGAAATCTATTTACATGCAAATTTTCAGAATCAATTTCTGAATTCTAGGAAATCAAAAATGCTAGCCTTGCATTGATCGTTGCATACATACGATGCTAAGCATATATAAAAGTATATCAAATATCATGTCATTACCAACAAAATAAATATAAAACTACATTTTCAAAATCATTCTTTAATTTTGAAACATTATACATTATTTTAAGATAATCTTTCATAATAAAATACTATTGAAAAATAATATAAAGTTTTAAAGAGAAAAAACAATAAATTCAATTTAAAAGGCACTTTACTGCGTTATAAGAAAACTATTAACACTTAATTAACAACACTATAAATTTCAAACTACTACTTCAGGTTCACTTTTAGAAAATTGTCTTTTAACTATGAATTTTACTTAAATTACTCTATAAAAACATGAGAATTCTTTTTATTATTAGTGTTCTAAAATAACGTATATACATTATTATGAAAGTTATAAATCAATTTTTAAAAAAAGTATATATTTAATATATATTTAGCAACCTGCACAATCCTGTTTTTTTGAACAACGTTGTTCCAACATAAAAAAGTTGTTGAAAAATATACCCCTTTTTTGACTGTAAATAACCATAAATAACATTTTAATAAATAGCAAATATGAAAAACTAATATCATATTCATACTCAGCATAAAAATCCGAATCTGATGATATAAAAAAAATTCAAAAATCTTTAAAAAAATTTTTTGGCACCTTGTTAATTAATTCATAACATTTTTAAAAAACGATTTATTGAAAATCCGTCAAATCAGATTAAAGAATAAACTCTTGTCTACAAAATGAGCTATTAACCATATTCATAGGTAGCCTGAGAGCTTCAATAAATATTATTTATTGTCGACAATTTAGTGTACAAAAATTTAAAAAAAATTATTAAAAATTTAATAACTCCATTTTAAGACTAGATATTTTAAATCCATCAGATGGGATTATAGAATAAAGGATAGGCTACAAAATTAGCTATTAACCATGCTCGTAGGTAGTCTGGGAGCTTCAATGAATATTATTTTCTGTCGATTTTTAAATCTGCCAAAAATTAAAAAAAAAATTTTAAAGATTAATAACTCAATTTTAAAACATGATATCAAAAATCCGTCAAATCAGATTAAAGAATAAACTCTTGGCTACAAAATGAGCTATTAATCATGTTCACAGGTCTTCTAGGGACTTCAATAAATATTATTTTTTGTCGAAAATTTGGTGTGCCAAAAATTTATAAAAAGTTATTTAAAATTTAATAACTCCATTTTATGACGAGATATTTAAAATCCATCAGATGGGATTATAGAATAAAAGATGGGCTACAAAATGGGCCATTAACCATGTTCGTAGGTGGTCTGGGAGCTTGAATAAATATTATTTTCTGTCAAAATGTAGCCGATGTAAATTTTTTTTTAAGATGTTTAAAAATTAATAACTCAATTTTGAGACGAGATATCAAAAATCCGTCAGATCAGATTAAAGAATGAACTCTTGGCTACAAAATGAGCTATTAATCATATTCATAGATAGTCTGGGGGCTTCAATAAATATTATTTTTTGTCGACAATTTAGTCAATCAAAAATTTTTAAAAAAATTATTAAAAATTCTATAACTTAATTTTGGGAAGAGATATTTAAAATCCGTTAGATCAGATTATAGAATAAAAGATTCGCTACAAAATGAGCTATTAATTATATTCTCATGTAGCCTAGGGGCTTCAATAATTATTATTTTTTGTTGGCAATCAAATTTGTTACAAATGAATAAATTTTTTACTACAAACTTGTTTTTACATGTTTTTTTGCATTTTTTTAACAAAGTAATCACTTTTTTATGTTTCTTAGTAATAAATACTTCCATTTTAATTCATATTTACTTGTTTATTTACTTAAACATAATATAAGTAGACAAATAAAGTAGTTTTATAAAGACAGTTGGAATAACGCTTCTGTAACATTTCATCCCCACGCGGAAATTTTGTTAACTCCCATTTTTATGTGTTTACACTCAACATTCTTGAAATATTATTTCAAAAATGGAATCAGCGCATAAAACTCCCCCTATATACTAATTTTTAGAATGTTAGGGGCAGTTTGAAATTTTGACAAAAAAATTGTGCAGGTTGCTATATATATTGTATATAAATTTTTGTTAACCCTTTCCCGACCGGATGACGCATATATGCGTCATAAACAAAAATGTTACTGCGTAGTGGTAATTTATACTCAGATGAGAAACTTTGGAATGGTGTTTTCTACCCCTTATAATGTATTTGTATGGAAAAAAAGAAAAAATAAATTAACAAATAACAGTCAAATATCATATATAAGAGTAAATTTAATAAAATTTTAGTAAAAAATTATATTTTTAACTTATTTATTTAATTTTTACTGAAGAAATATATTACCAACCATATTTAACCTTTTATTCTATGTGAAAGTACTATTTCTATTTTACACACAGAGGAGTGCGTAATACAAAGTGAAAAATCTCTGGTCGTGAAAGGGTTAAAAAACAACACACTTTATAAAAATGTATGACATCTTTTACATAATCAATTCAGAATTTAGTTATATTCTGTGATTCAAAAAAGATATTTGATCGTCAAAATGACGCAAGTCAGTTAATTTATCATGATTTTACAATTTCATTTATAATAACAGTTTTTAATTCCAAGTCTAATTAATAATTATGGAATATAAACTATATTATAGTTAGTTTTAATTAACAAAATTAAATTTATAACAAAAAAATTGATATAGTTTATTTAAAGAATAGTAACTTACAATAATTAAAAAAGCTATTATCTAACATTTGTTAACCTTGAATAAATAATAAATCCTTTAAAAATTTTTAAAATAACACGATAGTATTTGAAATATAAAATTTATTAGAAATAGTTAGTAATAAAAACGAAGAATTCAATGCATTAATGTGAATTAAAATGAATGGTAAATAAAATTTTTAATTTTTATCTTTTGATTCATTGTTTTATTTTTTGATAATCTGGCATCATGTCTAATTCCGCCTTCGAGTTGACACAATATAGATTTTGTCTTTATAAAAATTATTAATATTTTATTACGTTAACTGAGATTAACTTAATATGATGTTTACATAAAGTGTTGCTGTAATAATTAATGATAAACATAAGAAAAAGAGTAATGATTAAAAATAACTTCGATAAAATACATTATTACATTTATGAATGATATCTAGTTACAAAAAACTTTTAAAGTTATCTTATTTTTTTATAAATTTAAATAGATAACAAATAAAAAATTGACAAGTAAATTTCTAAAGATTTAAATAAAACTTAAAATTGGTTCGCGAGATATTACTAGATTTTAAACCTAAAGAAATCAAATCTAAGAGAGAAATAATGTTTTTAAATGGTTAAATGTATCAACATCCAGGATATGTCTAAAAATACACAAACCAGTTGAGCATAAATAACTTTTTTATTCCTTAAGAATTTTATGATATTCAGTACATTTTATAGTCTCGCTCGTTTTTTACAATATACTTCAAGATCGTTTTTAAATCTTAAATTTAAATAAAGTTATACAGATTTATATGTATACTATTTTTTCCAGTAACTTCCTGTAAAAGAATAAACATTTATCTGCACATAGACCATCGCAACTGTTTTAACTTTTAATATTTTTCACAATATTATAGTTAGTTAATATTCCAACTTCTCTTCTACAAAGTATATATAAGATTTATTGTTAGAAGTCAAAAACAAGTAAATTTATAAAACATTGTGTGTTTATGTTCATAATAAAAAAAATAAATATAAATTCCAACAAATTTTAAATATTTTACTAAAAAAATAAACAAATAACTAAATAATATTATTAATTCACATTTTATAAGTTCAAATGTTTAATTGTATTTATTACCAAAATTTTACTATTTATTAAAATTCTAAATTACTATTGTTAAAAAATTATAAAGAAATGCCTGCTACAAAAAAATCTTTATTATAACTCATAATTTACTTTAATAATTCTGCTTTCTTTTATTTATAAAAAAATAAAACTACCAGATAACAATAGTATTATGAATAAAATATCGTTTACAAGAAAGTTATGCCTTTTTTAAATAAAAATGTATAGGAAAAATAGCATTTGCATAAATCCCTATAACATTCTCCTAACATAAGGTTAAAAAACAATCTTAACATATGTTGTCGAAATAAAATTGGTGCTATCGAATGAATATAATATTATAAATTTTAAAAAATATAAAAGAAGCTATGATGCTTAACTTAATCGCGTATGATTTATGACATTATGTACAAAAAGATGTAAACTAAATTATATATTGGGTTTCAACGATATCACCATAGACATTTGAAAGAGTGTAATTTCTCAAAATATAATATTTTTTATTACATTATTTTCATCTGATAGTTCACATTCTTTTATAAACATATTTTATGACTAATTATTTTAATTTTATGTAAAATTACTAAACATCAAACATTACTCATTTTTTAATTTCAAAAATAGCTTTTTGTTCCATTTAATTATTTTTATTAAATGCAAGGAACAAATATACAACTACAATCTCTTATTAATCATTTTTTATATTATTAAATATTTGGTCACTTTATTATTACAAAAATGGATTTTTTTAAAAAAACTTAAATTTATAAACTTGATAATTGCACAGAAAAATTTTTTTTACCTTATAATTAATATTGTTTTAAGAAAAAACATTGTATGTAACATTAGAAAAACATAAAGATTTTTGAATAAAAAATTGTATGTATGTACAAAAAATTAGACTTGTAGCAATTCAAACAAACAGGTATGTTTTGTATTACGATTTCAATATATGTCTGTATAACATATATATTTTTTTGAATATTTCAGTGATAATTTTAGAAAAAAATATGTTATGATATTCATCATAATAAAAATATTTATCATAAAAATACAATGTATGACTTTTAGACTAATTTTTAATTATTTTTAAATAGTTTAGTAAATATAAGTTTTAGAAATTTAAAAATTTTATGGTAATAATAATTAAAGAGAAATAACTATTTAACTACACAAGTATGATTTATTTAAAATAAGTTTCCTGAGAAAGTCGAGCAATTTTAAAAATGTGGGACAAGCAAAAATCTAAGACCCAATTTTTATATGCTTAAACGATACCCCTAGGTGACATATTACCACATATAAAATATTAGCTTCATATCTCCACTCTACGCGTTTTTATGGCTTCAGAAACTTTTAAACCATGATTGCGTATCTCGAAAACTACTTTATGAAACTATAACAATATATATATCATTCTTCACCATTTTTTGAGCACTTTTTAAGTACCAGGATAAATTTTGAAAAATCTTACTTCTAAGTATATTTTGTGACATAAAATCATAGAAGATGAAAAACCCGAATCTCGAAAATATTATATTCGAATTCAGCGTGTCTGAAAACCTATATATACGTTTTTGAATTATTAAAAAAGTGCTGAGAAAAAAAGTTACATATTAAATATTCACAAAATAATTTACAAATATATTAGAATTACTTTTAATTTGACATACTGAAGCTTATTTTTGTATTTTATTAATTATATATGGATTTTATTTCTTGAAAATTGCTTCTTTGGCACTTCTTGCTATTTTGAAAAAAGTGGTCATGAAGGCCTGAATGGTCGGGACAAGCAAAAATCTAAGTCTTCAATTTTTATGTTTAAACGTTGTGCTTTGGTGACATATTACCACGTACAAAATATCAGCTTCATAAATCTATCCTTTACATCTATATGACTTCTGAAAGTTTTCGACCTTGATTACGTATCTCGAAAACTACTTTGTGAAACTATAACAATATATATATCATTCTTCACCATTTTTTGAGTATTTTTTATGTACAAAGATAAATTTTAAAAAATTTAATTTTTTAACAAATTTTGTGATCAAAACTCGTAGAAGATGGAAAACCCGAATCTCGAAAATGTTATATTCGAATTCAGCGTGTCTGAAAACCTATATATACGTTTTTGAATCATTAAAAAAGTGCTGAGAAAAAAAGTTCTATGGAAGTGATTTTGAACATAATTTTCAAAATCAACAAAATTCATTTTAATAGCAAATAATTGATTGTATTTCACTTTTAAACAATCAAAATTGAATTTTAATTATTCAAACATCACATTTTTAAACATTATATATAACTTGAAAAAATATTTGTGAACTTCGTATAAATTAAGCAAATAAAGTTTAAGTACTTATTTTAATGTTCTTTAATAATGTATCTTACTGGTATATCATAGAATTTCTTAGTGCCATAGATTTACTTTGTACGTATATATTAATTTTGAAATTTGTTGACCATAAGTGCATCTCGAAAATGAGTGTATGAATTTAAACAATATTATTCTTTACCATTTTTAAAGGTAATACATTACCATAAATTATTGAAATTCTTATTTTTATGTTTATTTTTCAACGCAAAACTATAGAAGACGAAAACATTATAATCTTGAAAACATTAAATTCAAATTCAACGTGATCGAAAATGTATGTGTATGTTTTCGATTTATTGAGATTGTGACGAGGAAAAAAGTTCCGCATGATAATATAGTAAAATTTACTATGATTCAAATTTTGGGGACACGTCAACTCACCACTCGTCTATATGGGAATTATGAACAAGCTCTGAAGCCTATTTTACTTTTTTCAACATTTGTTTTTAACACTATAATAAACGCAAAATTGAAATTAAATTACTTCCTATTATATATAATGGTGTATAAAAAAGCAAAATAGACATTTAACAGTTTATAAAAAAGGAAAATAGGAGTATAGTTTAATAAATAATACTGTATATAAGTTAATATATAGAAGTACATAAAAAAGCAAAATAGACGTTGAATAATGTACAAAAAAGCAAAATAGACATCGTACAGTGTATAAAAAAGCAAAATAGACATGTAGTTTAATAAACAAAACTATAAATAAGGTATAATATAGAAGTACAAAAAAAAGCAAAGTAGACATCGTACAAAGTATAAAAAGCAAAATAGACTTATTTAAAGTTAATGTAATTAACAAATTGTTTTTTATAGTACTAGTGATATTAGTAGATAGATATTTGTAATCAAAGCATGATCGATTAATATTTTAATGAAGTTACAAAAACTACTATGCTGAAAATCATTTCTATAGCTCATTTTAAATTTACAGCAATAGCAATAATAAATTGGTAATTTTTAACAACAAATATATTGAAAAATTAAAAAAACAATTTTATATACAAATGTGGAAATAATTTTAAAATATTTCTTATTAAAATAGTAAACATTGAATTAAATAATAAACAATTAAAATATAAATTACACTTTACTACCTAATTGCATTGTGTTTGGATTATACTTTTCTTTTTCTTAAGTTACTGATCGTTGTTGATAGTGATTTGGCTTTTTCATTTAAACACGGCAGGAATAGTGTTAATGTTTTTAATAACATCCAGAAGAAGAAGTGTACAATAGAAAAAATTATTTTGAATAAAATTCAATAGCATCCAAAAGTTTATCCAATTCAAATGTCTTAAAATAAATATAGCCAACAGCTAATGATATTTTAGTTCCAAATACAAATAGAAATACAGCTCCAATACAAATGTAAAATTTGTATTTCTGTAATGTGTGTCCAAACAGTCCGGTAAACAATTTTTTAAATGTTAAGCTCATTTAAAATGTTGCCTAAGCATTCTTATTTACGACTAGCTGACAATGATTTCTACAACATTGTGAAACATAATAAATTTATATACAGTAAACAACAAGAATCAGCTGCAGAATTTCTTTTCTTTATGCTTGATCAGTTTCAAAGTTGGACTCCAGACTTAATGAAACGTCTTAATTATAAAAAAAAAACAATCTAATCTGCGAACACTGTTAAACTAGCAGGATAATAAGTGAATTTGAAGCACCCATTTTGAATATAAATATCAATGATATTAATAACAAAAAGAATATAAATAACGCAATAAAGAGGATGTTGGAATATGAAATAGAAAGTGTTGTTCGTAAATGTCCGATATGCAACAAGATTTCTTCAAACATGACTATAAAACGGATAATAAGAAAATATCCAAAATATTTGTTTGTGGAGCTTACAAAAAATATCATGGATAAAGAACATCAAAATATGAGGATTGACTTCATATCCTCAAAAGATTCTTTGTATGTAAATAAATTCTTCACACCAAATACGCCGTATAAACTGAAAGGATTTATTGCATACGAGAGATTTGGACGTAGAACAGGACATTATGTAACTTATGTACGTTATGAAAATAAGTGGCATTGCCTTAATGATAGTCAAAAGCCTAAAGAAATAGATGAAAACGAATTACCTACAGAAAGGTCCACTGTTTTGCTTTATGAAATAAAATAATAATAATAAATTATTTATTTTTTATGACAGATTAATGAAAGTTTTTCTTCTATTTTGTTTTTTTGAAAAAAGTAAAACAAATGATTCTACAACGAAAATGATGACCAAATTGCATATATAAACTCTTATTTTATCATCATTTCGTCATTTTAAAATGTCTTATACTAATGTAATTCATTTCGGACCCCGTTTTGTCATTATACTTATTTATATTTCTAATAAAGCCTTCCTTTATACTTCTTGTACATCTCTGAATACTTCAAGTAATTATCCTATATTTCTGAAAACTTTCCAGCATTACTACCTTACAGATCTGACTAACTGTCATTCGTTATAAAATTTTACTTAAATACTATTTCCTTATTCAAAAATATATCTAAAATTTCTTCTAAATTCAACAGTTTATTATTGCATTGATGACATTCATCATAATTATTAATATAGAGCTTTGATTGTGATGATATTTTTAATTTGTGTAGTAGGTGTTTTATCATATCATTACATTTATATAAATATAATTCCTTTACTTTTTTTATTGCTTGTTATAATAAAATAATGATAATGTCTTTATAATACATTAATATATAATATTTGTATCATAAAAATTACCATCTATGAAGGTTTGCATCATTTTTAAAATTTTGTGTTATTGCATAATTCATACATAATAAAGGATTATATATGTTAATAAGATAAGAAAATGTGTCATAACTATGAGATTAAGACAGTTAAGGCGCATAACAATACAAAATACTCATTGTTAATACATATTTTACCAAAGTCGAAAAAAGCAAAATAGCCAGTGGTGAGCTGACGGGTTCCCCAAATTTTCGTTGTATTTTATATTAATATTATTAGTTAGTTAAAAAGAATACTTGTAATTAATATTGACTAACAAGAGTTATTTTTGGTCAATGCAAAACTATTATTATTAATACAATGTGTCCTGTAGAATATTTTTATTGTTTGAATATAAATAGCTAAATTTTTGATATTTTGGTTATTTGATAGTTCAACTTCTTTTATACAAAACATTTTCAGATTGTCATTAAAAGTCAAGTTTAAAAAAAAGTTTAAAAGATTTATGTTAACGTCGGTAAAAATTTCAAAAAATTGCTTTCGTGATTATAGTTAAATTACTTGACTATGAATTTAATACTTTAACATAATAATATGAATCATTTTATAGCTTAACTTCTATTTATAATATTTTTAAGATTCATTATTAGAAGTTAATCTTAGGTATAATTTTGGAAACTCTTATTATAATATTTTATTTTCTAAATTTAATAACAAAAATACACAAAATGAAAGTATGACAGTTTAAATTAACATCTTAAAAATACTATTTATCATAATTGACATAAAAACGAGATATCATATAAAAATAAGACCGATAAAATACTGCATTTATCTCATTTTGATGAAAATAAATTCTACCTAATTTTTCAATGTATAATAGTGGAGACGTAAAATTTGTATGCAAAATGATGTAGAATGTACTTCATAAAATGGGTAAAACCTCATACTATAAAATGATATTGTATCATTTACTTTCTTGATATAAAATGTTTTTATCAAACACATATGTTTAGTTATCTTTGTGTTTAAAATATTGAAATTTAAAAATTTAGCTATCTTCTACAGTAAATAGAAGTAAGCATTAAATCTTGTAAAATACTATTAATTAATTAGCATTATTTAATGGTTTATTTCTTGTTCATTGTAAATATTTTTTTTTAATTATGCAAAGTTATTCTTTACTTTTTTTTATGAACGAAAATGAAAAATCTTTTTCAAAATTTATATAGTTGACTTATAACAAGGGACATTGAAATACAATATAGAAATCAAATTGATTTTCTTAATGATAGTAATTTCATAGAAACTTATAAGATATTAATAGCTTTATGATTCTTCATAACAATTAAATTTTATGTTTTACGAATAAAAATGTACATCTTTATCGACATTAATAGAATTTTTTTAACTTTCATTAAAACTTGAGTTTTAATAACATTCTTAAAATATTTTGTATAAAAAAAGTTAAACTAACAAATAAGCAAAATATCAAAAATTAAGTCATATTTGCTCAGATAATGGAAAAGTTTACAAGACACACTATCTTCATAATAATAATTTGGTATAAAAGAATTTAATGATCGGTGATTAATACTAATTATAAGTCTTATTCTCAACTATTTAATGATATTATTGTAAAAATACAATAACAATTTTGACCAATAAGAAATATTACTATACTGTCATGCAGAACTTTTTTCCTCGACACAATTTAATAAACCAAGGGCATATATATTCGTTTTCGGTTATGTAAAATTCGAATTTATATTTTAAAAATTCGGATTTTTTGTCCTCTATACTCTTGGAGAAAAGTTGAATGTTAAAGTAAGAATTATAAAATTTAATGTAATGTATTTAAAGAGCTTTAAAATTAGTGGAGAATAATATTGTTGTAACTTCATGCACTTATTCTTAGGAGAGGTAATTGTTTAACAATTTTTGAAAACCATATATACATACAGTAGAAATTTATTGGATTAAAGATTTATTTGTGATAATATATCATAAAGATCCAAAAATTAAGTATATAAAAATAAGTATCTAGATTTTTTCCTGTCTGAGCTTTTCAGAATTCTTAAGCATTATTTTTAAGTTGACTAAAATGTAAAAAAACAATGTATAAAGAAAGAAAACGTAATTGTGACTGATAAAAAACAAAATATGTTTATGATTTTGCTATTAAAATGAATTTTGTTGATTTTGAAAATTATGTTCAAAATCACTTCCATAGAACTTTTTTTCTCAGCACTTTTTTAATAATTCAAAAATGTATATATAGGTTTTCAGACACGCTGAATTCGAATATAACATTTTCGAGATTCGGGTTTTCCATCTTCTACGAGTTTTGATCACAAAAGTTGTTAAAAAATTAAATTTTTTAAAATTTATCTTTGTACATAAAAAATACTCAAAAAATGGTGAAGAATGATATATATATTGTTATAGTTTCACAAAGTAGTTTTCGAGATACGTAATCAAGGTCGAAAACTTTCAGAAGTCATATAGATGTAAAGGATAGATTTATGAAGCTGATATTTTGTACGTGGTAATATGTCACCAAGGCACAACGTTTAAGCATAAAAAAGTGAGGACTTAGATTTTTGCTTGTCCCGACTATTCAGGCCTTCATGACCACTTTTTTCAAAATAGCAAGAAGTGCCGAAGAAGCAATTTTCAATAAACAAAATTCATATACAATTAATAAAATACAAAAATAAGCTTCAGTATGTCAAATTAAAAGTAATTCTAATATATTTGTAAATTATTTTGTGAATATTTAATATGTAACTTTTTTTCTCAGCACTTTTTTAATAATTCAAAAACGTATATATAGGTTTTCAGACACGCTGAATTCGAATATAATATTTTCGAGATTCGGGTTTTTCATCTTCTACGATTTTATGTCACAAAATATACTTAGAAGTAAGATTTTTTAAAATTTATCCTGGTACTTAAAAAGAACTCAAAAAATGGTGAAGAATGATATATATATTGTTATAGTTTTATAAAGTAGTTTTCGAGATACGCAATCATGGTCGAAAAGTTTCTGAAGCCATAAAAACGCGAAGAGCGGAGATATGAAGCTAATATTTTATATGTAGTAATATGTCACCTAGGGGTATCATTTAAGCATATAAAAATGGGGTCTTAGATTTTTGCTTGTCCCACCCTGTTTGAGTATCTCAAGAAACGTATTTTAAAATATAATTTTATTTTACACTTTTTATAATTAAAACATTTTAAAGCTATTTTTTTTATTGTGAACAAAGATAAATAATGCTTTTAAACTTCCATAAGTTTATTTTTTTAAAATGATCTTGAAAGATAATAAGAAAAAGTGAATTATAATAATTTAAATTATTAAATATTTTATTAAAGATACTATAATGTATTAGTAAATCCTCTTTATAAAAATTCTTACAATTTTAATTAAAATTAAAGTTAATTAATGTGTTTTTATAATTCAAATAACTATAAATTACTTTTTCATACTATCTTTCAAGATCATTTTTAAAAATTGTTGTTTTTTTGTTTTTTGTCTTTTTAAATTTAAGTTGAAGAGAAATTTTTAAATACCAAGTATATCATTTGTTAATAAATAAAATTTTGATCATGCATTATCAACATTTAAAAAAAACTGTCAATTACTTTATTTGAAAGTACAACTTAAAAATCAATTAGTTTATGAAGATTAGCTAGAAAAATGAAAAAATGAAAACAAACATAAATTCAAATAAATTTTTTTTAGTTAACATAGCAAATAAAAAAAAGAAAAACAATAAAATAAATAAATTGTTATTGTTGTTATTAGATTGTTTAAAAAAATAATTTTTGTTAAAACATTTGCAAGTTTACAAAAATTTGACTTTTAATAGAATAATTCATAAAATACTATAAAGGAAAAGTTATACTCTAGAATGTTCATAATAATAATTAAAAAAATCAAGATTTGATAAAAATTTGCATTAATTACACACAAAAAAAATGGGACAAATTTTGACATTATTACATAAAATGCAATAACATGTCCCACCACTTTGAAATGTCAAAATTTATTCAAATTTTAAAAATATCAGGCGAAAACAAAAATGTTTTAAATGACGCAAAATTTTAGATTTTCGCATAAATTTGGTCGTTTTTTTACAAAAATATATACTTTTAATATTTTGAAGTAATGAAACATTTATTTAATCTTAGAAATTTTAAAAATATTACACCTATTTTAGAATCTAATTTGTTTTTATAATATATTATGAAGTGAGTTATCAGAAGTCAATTTCGTGTAAAGTTGTTAACGTTTTAACAAAAATCATTCTCTTAAACAACCCGTTAACACCAGTAAATTTAAAAAATTAGAATTTTTATAACTACAATAAGAAAGAGTGATAATTATCAAACCATATAAAGTAATGTTTATCAAAAATATTATCTTAGTACTTGCTATTTTTCTTATTTAAATTAAAATATTTAAAAATTTTTTTTACTATGAACAAAACGTATAATGTTTTAAAACTTTTAATCGGTTTGACTTTTAAAGATGATCTTGAAAAACAGTATAAAAAAGTTGAGTCATCAGATGAATATAACTTTCTATAAAAATCTTATTTATAGTTATTCAAACAATTGAAGAATATCTAAAAAATACTATCATATATCGATAAATATTCTTTATAAAAGCATTTTTTAATCTTATAATAAGCTAAAATCTAATATTGTATTTAAAAATGTATTGTAAAAAATAACTTAAGTTTTAAAATAAAAACAATAAAATATAAAATAAAAACTAATTCTAGTTATTGTCTTAATTTTTTGTACAAAATAATTGCGTTAAAATTATCGCAAATCAAGAAAATTCAAATTTTATTAGGTGGGACAAATTTATTACATTTTACGCAAATGTGTGTCCCATTTTTTTTTGTGTGTACTGAAACTGGAAAATTTAAAATTCATCCAACAAAAGAATTTTTTTGTATCCAAAAAGTAAATAAAAATGAATATTTGAATTATTTCAAGTAAGTATTTAAATGCCTTTCCATTATAGTTTTGAAATTGATATAAATATTACAATATCATTCTTTTATTAACTATATATTCACCCTAATTTTACAAATATATAAATGAGAAAAAACAAAAAAGTTAATGCCTTAAAATAACTTTTTTCGTTTTTAACTACAAATTTCGTTATAGTTTTTATATTTTATGCCAGACTTTGTTCTATGTAATAACATTAGTTTTATTTTCTTTAAACGACTTTTTATAAAGTTATAACATTATAAAATCTTGATTTTTACTAAAAAATAGTCATTATCTCTTGATCTATTACTTTGTTCATTTTTTATAAATCTTTTGATATTAAGTTTAATTCTTATTTTTGAGTTGTATCTTTCAAATGAGTCATGAATCATAAAATTTTATTAACTTTGATAAGAGATATTTTCGGAACAAAACTATGCAAAAGTATATCTGAAAATGTGGTATTTTTTAAACACAATTTGACCACTTGTGGATTAAAAGTTTTGAGACTTATTCTCCCCGCTAAGTTAAAAAAAAGTATATTAAATGACTATTTGACCATAAAAATCGATCGAGTTTAAAAAGAGTTATGTCTGGAACAAAATTGATTTTTGCAAAAAAAATAGAAAAAAGCAAGAAAAATGACGCTAAAATTGGCATAAATCGTTTTGTAGATAAGCTATAAACTTCGCAATAGTTTCAATTTTTAAGTTAGAACTAGATCTATTTAATTAAAATCTTGTCTATTTTATTTTTATAAGTTTTTTTAAAGTAATAACTATTTAATTTTTTAATTTTCATTAACAAAATAGTCATCAGTTATTGACCCATAACTTGGCCAATTTTGTATCAATACTAATGCTATTGTGTTTCCCCCTTATTCCTATCTTGTACCTTTTAAATGAGTAATAAATCATAAAATTTCATTAACTTTAAAAAGAGTTATTTCTGCACAGAAAACCAAAAGGGTAATTTTCGAACCCGTCAATTATTGATATTTGCACTGTACAAGATGACCCTTTTTAACCTAAACAAATTAATATATTGCATATTTCATTTTTAATATTTTGTCTATATGTAATATATCAAATTATCATATATAATTTTAAGAAAAAAGCTACTATACAATTACTAAAAAAAGAATATAACAAAATGATAAAATAATATATTGATATTTTATTAAAATGATATTTATGACTTTTAAAATAGTAAACTTGTTACTTTTAATTAACATATCAAGGATAATTAAACATATTCATATAATATAGTTAATAATATTTATAAATTCTAAAATAAAAGTTTTTTTTAATTGTGTTTAATCATTTTTCCATTACCCCTCTTCAACTGATTTACTGTCCTTCTCATAATTTCTACTATTAGAAACAACGTAAATCTTTGTCATGGTATTTTAATGAAGTTGTTGCATTAACCATTGTTAAAGTGAAATAAAAAAGTGATAAAAAGGCTTGTTAATATGTACAAATGCCATCAAAAGTTTAGAAAATAAATTATTTACTTATAATGTTAGAAAGTTTAGCAAAGTTTCTGTATAATTTCGTATTTTATTAAGATTTTTAAAAAAGTATATTTGTGTAGAGAAAATTTATATCCTGAGACGTTTGAAATTGACTTTTAATAATGACTGATTAAAAATTTTTTGTTTTAACGAAAGTATATATTAAATAATCAATTAATTTTCGAAAATTATTGGTTATACAAGATATTTAAACAAAGAGAACAATAAAAAAAATATAATATTTAATATACAATTGATGATTTAAAGATCCATTCAACAGTTTGGTCACATCAATAAATTGTATTCAATCACAGGTAGTAAAATGTAATATTTTCATAACTCCCAGTTGCAAATTTATACGAATCTTATGAGAAAAATTAGCAATAAGATTGCCCAAAAAATCTAAAAAAACTTTTAAAATACATGTGTATGGTGAGATAATGTTTTTAAAATATATTGTTGACGATTAGCAATTGATGTTATAAGTTTTTAAGATATAAAAGTTGGTGAAGTAGATGTAAAATTTTTTTAATTTTATAAATTTTATTTATAAATGATTATTATAAACAACTTTTTTTAAGTAGAATAAGAAAAATAAAAATTATACATAAAACAATAACAAACATTTAAAAATTATAGAATAATTTAAATTAAGATATCAATTATCGTATCAAAAAACATCTGATTAACTATTTTAGTGAAACGATCTGATCATTCTACTGAATACTCTTGTAGTATATAACAAACAAATTCATTTTTCTTCAAATAATCAGCAACTTTATAAAATTTTCTATTCGAAAAAATACATATTCTTTACTATTTTCACCAGATAATTCTGATGTCGAAAATAATGTCAAAAAAGCAGTCTTCTTTGTGTCCACTGAACTAAGTGGCAAAACGATTAGTTGGAAATTATTTCTACATGCTCTGCAATTTAAATCATCTATAAAGTGCGATTTCTTATAGTTGTAACAGTAGAAGGACTTTGTAAGCAGATCTAAATAAAAACGAAGAAGTTGTTGTCTCAGGAAAAAATATAACGTCGTGGGCATATATCAAAAAATGGAGAACTGGATGCCAAAAAATTATTTTATATGTACAACTAGAACACTTGAGGAACAAAGGAGGTTATTCTTGTTGTATTTTAAAATGTATTAATTTTTAATATAATTTATTTTTAGTAAAGTTTTCAATTTAATTAAGTGTTAATAAAGTTTTTAATTAATTAATTGTTAATAAAATTTTAAATATAAATACACATTGGAAAGTAACTTTTAAGTTTTAATTTATTTTAAACAAAAAACATTTAAAGAAGTACTACATGAATAATAAAAAGTCGAATAATTGACAGTACAAACATCTTAAAAACTTCAAATCAAAAAAGCAACTAAATATTCACAATTAGTAAACATAATAGTGATAAATTATAAATAAGTGAATGTAATTATTTAATTTATCATAATACATATTAGCTTAAATGAACATAGTATTATTGAATATTTGTCTAGTCTCATTTTTATATTTCTTGATATTCACAAAAATTAAAAATATCATATTTACATATTGTATAGATCTCACTAAATGTCAAAATGACATGACTGTCTCTAGAATTCGTCGTGCATAGTTGTGTTCATTTAGACACCATTTCGTTTTCTGTGTGGAACAAAACTATGCAAAAACGTGTCCAAAAAAGTGATGTTTTATAAAATAATTTGGCCAGTTATGAACCAAACGTTTTGAGATCCACTTTCCGCACTAAGTTGAAAAAAATAAATTAAATGAGTATTTGGCCATAAAAATTGATCAAGTTTGGAGAGTTATGTCTGGAACAAAATTGATTTTTACAATAAAAATGGAAAAAGGCGAAAAATCAACATTCAAATTAATATAACTTCTTACGTAGTTGAGCTATAAACTTCCTTAGACCCTTGTTTTTTAAGTTAGACATAGATCTATAAAAACTGTATTACTTTATTTGTTTCCATCAAGTTATAACTAAATTATGATTATTTAACTTTTAAGATGTTTTTTCAAAATGATCACCACTCTTTGGGCCATAACTCGGCCAATTATAAATCAAATTTAATAACATTAAGCTTGCGAACTATTCCAGAATTTTACCTTTCGAATGAGATATAAAGCAATTTATTTCGTTAACTTTGAAGTGAGTTAGTCGTGTAACAAAACTATGTAAAAAAGGCCCTAAAAAAGGATATTTTTTAAAGAGAACTTGGCCAATTATGACCCAAAACATTTAAGACCCATTTTGCCCCCTAAGTTAGAATAAAACACATCTTTTGGCTACTTACTCGTAAAAATCGGTTAAATTTTAAGAGAGTTATGTTAAAGACAAAATTTTTTTCCTTATTTCTTTTTGGTATAGAAAAAGCATAATTCAACTTGATGAAAGAGAAAGAACAGGCTGAAGCCGAGAATGCCGAAATACTAGGAGGATGTTAAAGCCAAGACCAAAAAAATATCTGAGCCTGTAAAAATAACTAATGAAGGGAAAAATTATGTTATAGATTCAGGTTGTAAGAAGTTTAAGAATATGGTTGTGCTGAAGCATAGGACTTGAAATGTAGTAACATAAATTCTAATTAACGTTAGAAGAGACACTGAAGTTATCAAACATTTTCCAATATGTACACATAATCTCATGATCTCTTATAAAATTTTTTGAAAATTATAGAAATTATTTTAATATTTAAAATCATTTTTATTTTGTTTAATGTTTAATAAAAAAATAATCTTTTCTGACATGTTTGGTAGTTTATCTATATCACATTTAGTAATAGTTAAATAGTAATTTATAATTTTTTCAAATTAAGGTTTACTTTCACCGATTTTATTTTTTACTAGACGTTATTTTATTAAAATTTATGGTAATTTCTTTTATCATTTTAATGATCTGAGAAATGAAAGGTTGTCTAGAAGTAAATAAAATAGTGCTAGCTTTTATGAAAAAATTGTTTGTGTTTAATAAACATTAAATATTTAAAAAAAACTATATTAAAACTAAAAAATATAAATATAATAAAATTTAAATATAATTTTTAAATAATCCGCTTTTTGATAAAATTAGACCTCAAAATGATGAAAAAACTTTTTTGTGAATAATGTATTTGTAATTTTTACACCTTTATTTATTATTTTAAAATATATTTAATGTACTTTAAAAAAATTGATAACTTTAAGGTTAAAAAAAAACGGAAATCTTTTTTGTGTCATTGCTATAATTTTTGAATAAATAATAATTTTCTTAAATTATTTTTGTTTGTTTAAATTGTTTTATATTGATCTAGACTCATTGAAGCAAATTCTATAGTTGTTAATCATGAGGTAACTTCTACGAGTAATTATTAGGAGTTTGCAAGATTGAAAAGACGAAGTGGACAAGATGACAATTTTATTGAAGGTTCTCAGCATATAAGAAGAAGATCTTTACCTAGAAATTCAGCTACACTAAGTAGACCAATTTATGTTGGTTCTCCTATTTCTCCTAATTGTCTTCGATGATCCAGTGGTATATTGTAAAGACTCCACCTATATTAAGCAATGAAGATATATCCAAATGATAATAAAAAATTTTAAGTTATATAATCACATAATTCTACAATCATTGTTATTTCACTATAAGTAAAATTTGTTTTATTTTCCATTAGTATGTTCTTATCAAATTTTAACAAATGATATATTTTAACACTTTCTTGAAATGTTCAAAGAAAAGTAAGATTCAATAATATTTTTTTGTAGGTACCTATCTACTCACATTTTTCACATAATAGTACTTAAGTTTAAAAATAGATCACAAAAATTTCATAAATAATCATGTATATTTACACAATTGACAAATGAAAGGATATGTTCATACTGTATTAATAATTTTTACTTCCTTGATTATTATTTATTAATATATTTAATGTACTTTAAGAAAATCAATAACCTTTAGATATAAAAACGCAGAATTCTTGTTTATGACATCACTATAATTTTTTACAAATGAAAATTTTCATTAATTATTTTGTTTTTTTAATTATTTTATATTCATCTAGCCTTTTTGAAGCAAAGTCTAGAAGAGGTGATATGCCTTCAGAAACTTCTCCGAATTTTAATGATGTTTCATCAACACAAATGACGACTAAACGACCTGGCGAAAATTGTTCAACTTCTAAAACTCCTAAAACTACTTCTCGTTCAACAAGCACAGTAAGAACAACAGTTACACAAATGACGACTAAACGACCTGGTGAAAATTGTTCAACTTCTAAAACTTCTAAAAATACTTCTCGTTCAACAAATAAAGTAAGAACAACAGTTGCACCTAGAACAACTAAATCAAGTGGTGGAAACAAGGGAAAACATGGAAAAGGTGGAAAACATGGAAAAGGTGAAAAACATGGAAAAGGTGAAAAACATGGAAAAGGTGAAAAACATGGAAAAGGTGAAAAACATGAAAAAGATGGAAAACATAAAGAAATTAGAAAAAAACAGAAAAAATTGTTCTAATTAAAATTCAACTAAACCGTCAACAGGAACTACTGCTTTTCATCGTAGTTCAAAATCCCGTTACGTATAAAAAAGATTTTTTTTATCTAATTAACACAAGATAAAAAGAAAAACTAATAAAAAAATTTGAAAGTTATGTAATTGTATTATTTTGCAGACATTAGTATGTCTTTATAAATAAAATTTATTTTATTTCCATTAATTTGTTCTTGATCAAATTTCAACCAGTGATATATTATGAGACATGCTTGAAATATTCAAAGAAAAATAAGATTCAATAATATCTTCCTTGTACGTACCTATTTACTCGCATTTTTCATATCATAGTACTTTAGTTGAAATATAAATCATAAAATTTTCATAAATAATTATGTATATTTACACAATTGGTATATGAAAAGAACTTTTAATAATGTATTGATAATTTTTGTTTTTTTAATTCATTATTTTATCATATATTTAATGTATTTAAAAAAACCAATAAGTTTTTATTAAAAAAAACAAATGTCTTTTAGTAAAAAAACTATAATTCTTGGATAGATGAAAAATTTATCGAATTATTTAGCTTGTTGATTTATTTTATATTCACTTATACTTATTAAAACAAATACCGGAGGTTTAAGTTATTTTGTAGCTTCTAGGAAAAATTATGATGCACGAATAGTAGTTAAAAGATCATAGAGTAAAAAAATTGTTAGTACTGATGTAAATTCTAATATTTATTCTTGTTTAAAAACAAGGCGTACACCAAAATTTAAAATTAGAGAAAATAGATTGAGAGATGGAATTGATGAAAAAGGTGAAAGAAGTTAATTAGATAAATTAGTATAAGAGGTGGGAGAAATAGAGGAGATCCAAGAATTGTTGAAAGGGATAGAAGTAGACTTAAACCTAAATCTGAGAACTTATTAGAAACAGAAATTGTTATTCGTTGTCGTCGTCGTTTTTCAATGAACTGTCATATGCTATACTATCGCTAACGGCATGAATCGTCTAATAACAGCAATTGAGAATAAAAAAATTTAAATTTTAAAATTGTATAATTTTTCATTTATTATTATTTCACTATAAAAAAATTAATTTGATTTTCATTACTTTTTTCGATTAAATTTAAATCAGTGATATATTGTGACACGTACTTGAAATGTTTAAAGGAAAAAAAATCCAATAATATCTTCCACGTATATACCCATCTACCCACATTTTTCACATAATTGTACTTAAGTTAATAAATAGATCATACAATTTTCATAAATAATCATGTATATTTACACAATTGGTATATAAAAGAATATATCCATAATATATTGATAATTTTTGCTTCCTTGATTATTATTTTATAATGTATTTAATGTACTTTAAAAAAATCAATAACTTTTAGATATAAAAACACAGAAATCTTGTTTATGGCATCACAATAATTTTTTACAAATGAAATTTTTCATTAATTATTTTGTTTTTTAATTATTTTATATTCATCTAGCCTTAATAGAGCAAGATTTAGAAAATTTTCATATTCTTCTCCGAGTATAGAAGCTGTTTTATCAACATAAATGACGACTAAAGGACCTGGTGAAAATTGCAAATCTTCAAAGAAACCTTCTCATTCACCAAAGACAGCAAAAACAACAGTTACACATAGAATATCTAAACCAAGTGGTGGAAAAAACAAAAAAGATGGAAAAAATGGAAAAGGTCAAAAAAAAATCAAGAAGATGCTCAAAAAAAGATTCACCTAAACCGTCAATAGGAACTACTGTTTTTCATCGTAGTCCAAAATCCCGTCATATGGAAAAAAGACACTTTTCATTTAATTTACGCCAGATAAAAAGAAATAATGATAAAAAAAATTTGAAATTTATATAGTAGTATTATTTTGCAGACATTAGTATGTCTTTATAAATAAAATTTATCTTATCTCTATTAATTTGTTCTTGATCAAATTTCAACCAGTGATATATTATGAGACATGCTTGAAATATTCAAAGAAAAATAAGATTCAATAATATCTTCCTTGTACGTACCTATTTACCCTCATTTTTTGTATAATAGTACTTTAGTTGAAAAATAAATCATAACATTTTCATAAATAATCATGTATATTTACACAATTGGCATATGAAAAGAACTTTTGATAATGTATTGGTAATTTTTGTTTCCTTGATTCATTATTTTATCATATATTTAATGTTTTTTAAAAAAACCAACAAGTTTTAAATATAAAAAACAAATGTCTTTTTGTGAAATAACTATAATTTTTGGATAAATCAAAATTTTCTTTGATCTTTAGGTTATTTATTTATTTTATATTCATCTAAACTGATTGAAGTATATTCTCTAGTTGTTATTTGTCTTGTAACTTCTTTGAGTTTTTAGGATGCTAGTTCAACACAAATGACGACAAAAAGACCTACTGAAATTTGTATATTTTCTACTACTACTTCTGGTTCAATAACAGCGGTAAAAACAAACAGTGAGCATAGATAAAAAATATCAAGAAATAAAAGAAGTGGAAGAAATGGAAAAGATAGAGAAACCAGTAAAAATTATAGAGATAGTTTTTGTTGGAGTGTTGCACCGCTCAAAAGGATACCTTTTATTTAAAAACCACAAAATAAAATCAGATTACAATAAACAGAATTATTTAATTAACAGACTTAATTAACTAAAGTATCAGACATCAACTAAGTGACGGATTCAACTAAGGCCTTCTAGAATATACAAGAGATAATACAATAAATATAATTAACTAAAGCTTACAGTTGACTAAAACAGATCTGTGATAACTTATCACCAGAAAAATATCAGATTTCAGAAATGTAGTTTTACCCTAAAATATACAATAATTAGGTAACTTAATAATATACTAAAATGATGAAATATCTAAAGATGACAAAAAGTATAAATGAAATAAAATGACAGATCTGTACTATATATAAAAAGAAAAGAATCTTCTAGAAATACAAAACAAAGAGTTAGTTTTGGGATAATGTTTTTCCCATGATCTAGATAATTCTATAAGAGAAAATAGATGAGAAATAGAAGAGCCTTAGGTACAAAGAGTAAAGTACAAATGAGAACATTCGATAAGAGACTATATTCTTACTAACCCGTAAAAATAAACCTTCAAATATATCGTCAACGGATACTAATACTCCACGTCGTCACATTGTCGAAGTTCCAATCATTTGGTAAAAAGCAACTATGGATAGCAATAACGTCAGAAAAAGCAAATTATGTTAAAAAAACTTCAAAATTGTATAATCGTATGCATTTTCAATCATTGATATTTTGTTTTAAATAAAATTCATTTTATTTCCATTATTATTTGCTTGATTAAATTTTAATCAGCGATAGATGTGATAGGTATTTAAAATTTTCGAAGAAAAATTAGATTCAAGAATATGTTTTTGACAATAATGTATAAAATAAACAGTAAAAAAAATGATTACAAAAGTGATTTAATTAATCTCAGTGATTAATAAACTGTAAACTTTTCAGAAAAATATATATTAGGTTATTTAAGTTGCAATAAATTTTTTTTGTTGAATTGAAATGTCTAAGTTGATAAAAAGTTTAAAGAATTATCCTCAATTTTTAATTACATGATTGAAGATTATTTTAATATAAAAAAGACATTTTATTAATAATTTTTTCTTGATAATTTTTAATTTAATGAAGTAACTTTATTTTTTAAATAATATAATAAATTTAAACAGATAAATTAAAACATTTTTGCAATTATTAATACTAATAACTTCTTGTATTAATATTCATTATATTAAATAATGTTAAGTACATGTAAAATATAAATGTCGCAATGTGATTTAACTTTTTTATCAATAAATGATATGCACTACTTTGAAAAGATTGAAATATTTTTACTGATATTTCTTTCTGTCACATTATTTGAATGGAGATCTTTTTGGAAGAAGTTTCTTTCCATTGGGTAGTTACAACTCCCATATGACTACGTATAAAAAAAACGAGCATTTTCGTTCTCTCAAAAATTAGAATAATACTTAAAGGTTATTGTTTCTTCCAATCAATTTTTATATACACTTTTAATTCATTTTTTTATACACATTTTGTTGTGAAACATTATCGCATATTATTATTCATTGCGAAATTGTTTTAATATTTATCGGTCTCATCGAAAAATAAAATGAAACCAATGTAGATTTGTAGGAAACTACACATAAATGTGTAAAATTTTGTTAAAAAGCAATATTATTTTTTTAATTTAAAAAGAATATTTCAATTAAGAATAATTTTAATAGTAAAACTGCATTATGTAAATTATATTTAATAATAATTTTAAAGTTTTTAAAAATTATTTTTGCTAAATTTTATAACTTAACTATTTTTTGTTATTAAAATTCATATTAAAATCTTAAAAAAGTGTTTTCAAACAGGATTTTGCAAAAATAGTACCAAATTTGTTCTAATTGTGGCATCGTTTGGTTGGAATTTTTATGCTGACTACAAATAAAGCATTTCTTTTTTATTATTTTTGTTTTTAAAAAAGTTATTTTTAGGCATAAAAAAAGAATGTTTTTAAAGACAATTGTTTTTACTTCGATTGATAAATAATATTTAAAAAACTTAAAAACTGCTTTAAATTTTAAAAATTCGCATCTATTATCTTTTGTAATTATTGAAGTAAGTATCATAATTATTTAATTTCATTATTACTTGAGCAAAAAGATAATTTTAGTAAGAAAAAATTTAGAAAATTCAAATAAACCCAAAATTTACACAAATTAAAATTTGTTTATATTCATTAATTTTTGCAGAAAAATATATTTCTCATTGTGGCAAAGCTTAAAATCAATTTTCTTAATTAGATAAAAATTTGAATAAATTTTTTTTATAAGACAGAAAACGATCGTCGTAAAAGAAATGATCCATTGTGACGACGCGCTTTTTTTTACGTATAGACCTTTTTTAGAGATGATAAAAGCTATTTCTACTTATAAACAAAGACTATTAAAATTTATTTTATTTATGTAAGTAACAATTTTATTAAAATATAACAAAAATAATTTTATCTAGAAACTTTATTTATGTATCAACCTTTTACCGGAGAAAATCAACATGGACCATCTTGACCCTTGGAGCTATCCAAATTAATCTTAGCAGCCAGTACTGTTGCAAGTCCCGATAATTCTCCTTCCTCTAAGACTGGGTAGAAGCAATCACTCATACTCGACAAAGCATGTATATTATCAACTGGCTGATAAGCAATTGTTACAATCTTGAATAAACCCTTATCTCTCACTTTCTGTGCTGTAGCAATAGTATTGGAATCTGGAGATGATGTCGTTGTGACATATATAATCCAATGTGGTTTGAAAGAAGGATCGTAACCAGTATTAAGGAAATTAGGATTAAATGCCATTCCAATGACATCACCAAGTTGCTTCTGTCCAGGTGATTGTACTCCGTCTAATGGATAATAGGAAGAGTTAATAGAAGTTCGGAGAGCCTCGCTTCCGTAGAATGCATTGAATACGGGCAGAGTGTACCATGTGTCATTGTCTCCCGGTGATGATGAGAATGCTATATTAACATACTTTGGATCTATTTTAAATTTATTAAAAAGTTCCATCAAGAAATTTGTTAGTGTGTTTGCATATTTTTTAGCCGGTACACTTGCTGAAACATCTGTTATCAAATAAATATTGGCCTTAGCGGTAAATGCTGCTGGAGGTGTAGATGTTGGTGTTATTATCCCTCTTGGTGTCGTAGTAGTTGTTGTTATTATTTCTGGTTTTCTCGTTGTCGTTGTTGTTGTCATTGGAGGTTGATACGTTGGTGTTGCAATATATTGTGTGCACTGTGTGAAACCCTCTCTAGTTATTGTAAATCCTGAATTATCTCGAGCAAAAACTTTAAGTTGCAATAATCCTTTTTCGCACTTGAATGGATCACTATAGTATTGGTATGTGCAATTAAGCCTCCTGTAAAATTTCAAGTACTGACCTTCATTGGTATAGGAGTTATACATTTTGACGTATTCCACTGCTGCTATATCTCCAACAACGCTGGCAACAAAATGATTGTAGTCGTTCATTGGAGCTACTGTTGCGTTATCAAGATGGTTTCCAATATCTAGTTTATCTATGGATGATGGAACGAAGCCATAGTATATTTCTGGGCCACCAGTATTACGAATTTGTGCGTAGCAATCTCCAGAGCTTGTTATTGTAGTTGTATAAATTCCATAATCAGTTAGATCCGGAATTTTATATATATACAATCTCGGTGATGTCCCTGTTGGTTGTCCTGAGAACATTGTTCTGGGCTGTAAAGTATCGTTCGTTGGAGATCTTACACTTACTACCGGAAATTTCCCATAGATATAGAAATACATATCACTCATGTTTCTGCTGATATATACATAGGTTGTTAGGCCTTGTGAGCAGGAATGGTTAAAGAATGTTAGATGACCTAGAACACTTCCATGATACAATGATGGAATGATAACAGAGAATGCTCTTCCAATGTCCTGTCCAGTTGTTGTGAAGAAGTTACCACCACTTCCAATGGTGTATTGTTGGAGAAATGAAACGACTTTATCAGACATATCTGTAGTACAGCCAGAATCTCCTGAAATAGTATGGTAGTAGAATTGTGGACCTTTTTTTACAAGTGATTCTTCAAATTTATATTGGTTGTACAAATCAGATGGTAATGCTCTCGTTATTGTATATACAACAGATTGTTGATGGTTAAGTTGTCCGAATGCTTTTATAATGGCGTTGAATACAGGTAAATTACATGAAGTCGTGTCATCTTGTGGTACTATTGTTTGGATACTTTTAATAAACTGACTAAGATCGAAGAAATTCTTCAATACTATATTATCACTAGAATCGAATAATACGTAAGTATATTGTTCAAACCATTTTGGATTAAGACCTTTAAGTGTGTCAGAAATATTTTTTTTCAAAGAGTTGATAGCAACCAAGTTTTCTTGTGTATTTTCAATGACTAATGCAAATATCTTTTCATCTCTACTAATTTTAATTGGAGAACGATCGAAACATAAAGGTTTATCACATGTCTCTCCATAGTATCCTGTTTTACATGTACATGTTTTCGTAAGAATGTTGTAGGTACCGTTGTTCTGGCAAATAGGTGTATCACACAATGGACCAGTCCATGAATCTTCACAAATGCATAGATCCTGGTATGCAACACCATGATTACATTTCTTGATCTCCTTGATACACCTATGAGCCGTGTATCTTTGGATAGTATATCCCAATTCATCAACTCCTGTTGTAAGGGCATAGAAATCTGTAATTATAAGGCCATCCTTTGGACAAGAAAATATCTGAGAAAGATATTGGTATGTGCATGACAATCTTGGTTGATAATTAACAGCTTCGAACATAGTATTATTGAGTAAGAACATCCTTGAGTTGACCATATATGTATTGAATATGTTGTCATCATACCCGGAGACGTGTGTTGCCATTCGTTGAGTGGATGAAAGTATATTTGAATCGAAATCTATAGTATCTCCATGAATATCGTTTAAGAATCCACTTAGAACTCTGATTTTTGATTGTACACGAACTTCAATAGTTGTCCTACCTGTTGATGTAAGTTTTATCCTCCATTTGCCTGGTGGTAGTTTTTCAGACTCAGAGATAGATGGAGAAAAATTATCTCTATAACTATGTTTCTGACATATATATGCCCTCGTATTCAAGCAATTATCTGTATCCCAGGTACGTATTTTGTAAGCACACTGTTTATTAGTGTCATTTAGATTAACATTAGGACTCCAATTTGTATAATGAGTTGAGCTTAAAGGTATATTTCCAAGAGGACCATGGTTCCATGTCCAAGTATTACCATCGGAGTATTGTGGGTCATCGGTAAGTCCAAGCCATATACTTGAAATATTGTAGTCATTTAGATATGCTGTTAAATAATTGTCTTTAGATGCGTATAAATCATCAACTAAGAATGCATTGTTCTGAAGACAGTCGTTATATGCATCATACCACGAAGCTGTTTGTGAAGCTAATCTAATACAATACTGTGGGCCAAGTGTCTGCCAGCCATCTTCACATTCCTTTCTGGTTTCCATAACCCAATAACCGGTTGTTGAATCTTGAATTAAACCATAGCTAGTTGTATCAACAGATTGATTTGGCATTATAAATGTAACATCGAATCCACCAGTGTTTCCTTTAACTACGGCTTGAATATTTTGTGTATGACTGTCGACAGAAAAGTATATAGAACAATTTCCCATACAGTCAGTGAATGTTTTCTTGTAAGCAATACCTTTATTAACGAATGATGGGACAACTTTTGGTACATTCATGAATGCAGAATATGATATTTCAAGGTATTCTCCTTGGTATGTTGCTCTAGCTAGTCCCTCAATCAGAAGGAAAGATTGTTTACTACCAGAACAGTAGTATTTATTTTTTCCTTGTGCTCCAATGTATGCAGATAATGTTAATCTGTTTTCAACAAATTTTTCGTAAACATTTGTATAAATCTCAAGTGCAACTTGAATATCCTCATATGGAATAGATGATTGGAATAGGAATATTTTTCCATGTGGTTCATTTACCATTCTGGCCAAATTGAGAGCTTGCCATACCTTTGCGTTTACACAATCTTTTCTTGCTCCAATTGACTTTTGATAGGCATCAGTGAAGAATTGATGAACATGCCTAAGATTACCTCTATCCGTCATACCAATTACTATCGGTATTTCACTATCATCAAAACCCAATACATAGATATAGTCAATAATATCCGCATCGTGTGATATGATATCTCTTACCATTACATCACTGTATGTAGCAAGTTGTTTCAAGAAAAATCTGTTCGTATAGGTAATGTCAAGAAGGAATGTTAATGTTTCTTTCTTTTTCAGTGGTCCTGGAGTTACTGGTTTATCTGGACACATAAAAAATTCACAGAACCTTCCCGAAACTAGTGGTGGACAGGAACATTTACCTGTTACTACTGTACCGCCATTTTGGCATATTGGGTTTTCACAAAATGTCCCCGTATACTGTGGGGGACAGACACAGGTACCATTTAGAAGGAAACCATTATTTTGACACGAACCTGGTGGCAATTCTGTTGAAGGGAAGTCGAAACAAAACATTGATCCAGCCCTTTGAATATTAAAACCATTTGGAACGCTTACAAAGAGAGTGAAGTAGAGTGTTTCTCCAAGATTATAGCAATGCAATGGTGAGAAATACATTTGAAATTTACAACCATCTCTCCAAATACCATTTGAAGCACTCAACATAGTTCTATTACTATCTGTTTTTGAATATACAACAAGTTCAGCATTGACTTTTGTTGGGTCATGAAGTTTGTAATTTTCGAGGCGTGCTACAAATGAACTACTTTGTCCAACTAATGGCTGGAAATAATTGGCATCTAAATTGAGTTGATCTGTGAAAGCCCAATAAAGTTTGTAGAAGGGAGCAAATGTGTCCCCTTGAATGGTAACAACAGAATAAACTCTTATTGAACAAGATGTTGTGGCGTTGTCTGGTATAATATGGAATTGCCATTGCCCACTCTGAAGGCCATTATATCTCCATATTGTGATAGATGTTGTCTGGATTTCTGGAATAACAGGAAGATAACTCTCATCTGGTGCTGTTAGTGAGAGGCTTAAATTACTACCAGTTGCCACGATATAGAGTGTATCAAATTCTGTATCAACTACCAAGGAATTGTAATAGTTTAAGCTAGAACAAACATCAAGATCATTTCCGTACATGAGCTCACTTTTGAAGTAAGTATTATACATATGATTATAAAAAATATATCCAAATTTATCATGTTCACTATCATAGACATGGAAAACGTTACCAGAAAATCTTTCTGATATTTGCTGCATTAGTTTCCATTCATTTGAATATGTATCCCATGCAGAACATGAAGTATCTTCAAAGAGGAAGGTGTATATTGGAGATTGATAATATGAGTTTAGGAGGCTAAGATCATCGAAATATTGTGGGTCATTTGGTACAGCATCAGTCAAAACATAGATTGGTGAACGACTACCTGGTCGGAATACGTTGATCGCTGTTGTTATTGCTGAGAAGAGTAGGTCGTTACAACCCCCAGATGTGTCATTATTGTTTGAAATATCCGTTAAATATTTTGTGAAATCTTCGACCGAGGTAAATAATTTGTAATCATAAAATGCACCATCATTGTTAAAGGTTATTACACCAAAGTTTTGGAACCAATGATCTTGAACATTTAATAAGTCAGATGATAATGCTTTAATTTGGTCAACTAGTTGTTTAATATAAACTGTCATCTTTCCTCTAAGCCTGATAACAAAAATAGGTTTATGTTCATGTTCCGGTGGTAAAACTCCAGGTTCTGCTGAACATTGAACATCTTGACAGTGATCTCCAGTGAACCCTTCCGTACATAAACAAGATCCATCGTCAAGTGGTTGACCATTATTAAGACATATTCTTTTAGAACAATCATAAGATGTAAATAGATTCTTACAATAACAGTAAGATGTACCATCCTTATTCATTACTAGTGTACCGCTGTTAAAACATTGTGTTGGATTCATCGGCTTTTGTGTTGTTGAAGGGGGTGAGGTTGGTGGATTTGGATTGACAAGACATGAAAATGACATGATACGTGAAAATGAATTACCAAAGAAGTCGTATCCTTCCACTTTCATGAAATAATAATCTTCATTGAGGCAAAATAGGCTGTTGTAGTAGTAATCGAATTCACAACCATATCTTATACTAAATTTATGTGGTCTTGACATAGTATTGTATCTTTCAAAGATAGAAAGAGCAGTAATTGCTCCAGGTTGTCTAACATTTGTGGTATGTGCTACGATCGTATTGAGCTGATGGAGATATGGATTCCGATTAGGAAAATCGTTTCTTTCCGATGGTATTAAATCATAATGAGATGAAGGCACGAAACCAACATCAATATGGGAATGGGCTAAGGCTGCGACATAAATGAAGCATCCAAGTTCTGGGGTCTTTGTTGAAGGAACCACTTGGTATACTCCCGGATTCTGTGGTGGATACAAAAAAATTTTCTTTGTTGGATCTGTGGTATCAGAAGAAAATGGTCTTATAAGATTGCCATCCCTATTGTAAACACTAATATCGGGTAGGTTACTCCCTGGAGCATGGACTTCGATGGTAAACGAGAACATTGAAACATCAACGAATAAGGGAGCACTCTTGTTGCAGGAAGGTTGATGTATGAAGTCTAGTAATACAGCAACGTTGTCATGGTCGAAATGTTCGTGATTTGAAGTTTCACATATTGGGAATTCACAATATTTTCCTGTGTATCCAGGCTGGTGACAACTGGAGCCATCTTTCATATATTCAATTGTATTATATTCCTTTGGCTTATCTTCCAAAAGATTACTCCTATACGTGACTTCTCTCGTGAAGTTCCATGTTTTTGCAACTAAAAAAGTATAATTAAAATATTAATTTCGTGATGACTATACTTACATTCTTTAATCAATCTTAAGTCCTCAAAATCAAACTCAGCATTATTCAAATTGACTATTAACAATAGCAATATGATAGATGCAAAAAAAGATGTATACTTCCTTAGTATTAGCATATTCAAAAGTAACATCAAAAGAAGAAATACATTAAAAGAATCCAACAGACATTTTTAAATACCAAGTTGATGAATTTTTTATCTTCTAAAAAAAGTTCAATGACTCCAGTTATTACATAGATCTATTAGAAATATAGAAAAATATCTTTGATAAGAGAAGCATTTGTGTGTTTCTTTGAAATAATAGATAATTTTAATCTATGAAAATTGACATCCGTGATATAACAAGATGAAGTTGATAATACATTTTTTAGATTTCTAATTTGCACGTACTTCTTTCCAACAGCTTCTACTGTTTCATTGATATATTAGCATTAATTATCATTTTATTAAATTATTAAATAAATGTTTGTTTAGGACAATAATCACATGTACTTCTATATCTTTAATGACTTCATTTTTTAAGTTATAATTTCTTCTACATATACATTTTAGTATATTTTTAATTGATCTTCTACTTTCCAAGATAGATAAAACATATAAAATTGAAATTTCTTTTATTGAGTAAACATAAAAACCTCCTACTATTTTACACAGAAAGATATTTATGACACAATATTCAAAAATTGTTTAAAATAAAGGTTATTCTGACTATTAATTACAGTTAAAGCTTTTATTCCAAACAAATCAAAAACACAAATTAATTTAAAGATTTTATTTAATAAAAAAAAAGCATAATAAGTAGTAAAAAATAGTTGTATCTATAGTAATTTTATAATCAAATTTATTTATTTATTATTTAAATTTCATGTTTAAATATTCTAATTTTATGTTATACCGATGTATAACAAAAGCTCCTTATCACATTTTTGTTTTTATGCAAAAATAGAGAATGTTTTATTCAAAAATTTAAAACGTTGTACTATGGAAAGTGTGAATTATTTTGCATAAAAAGCATAATTCAACTTGACGAAAGGAATAGAACGGGCTGAAGCAGAGGATGCTAAGTTCTAGGAAGAAGTCAAAGTCAAGACTAAGAAAATATCTGACCTTGAGAAAATAATCTATGAATAGAAGACGAAAATATAATTATTAGTGTCACTTTGTAAGAAGTTTCAGGATATGGTTGTGCCAAAGCATAAGACTTTACAATGTATTGATATTAATCCTAATCAACGTTGAAAGAGGCATTGAATTTGCCAAGTATTTTTGGTTCTTTTCATTCTTTTAATAAAAGTCTATACTATTTTTGTTGTTCTTCGAGGATCTTTCTCGTGACAAAGTTAGAAAAAGCCTCAATTTTTTACTATTTGAAGTCTTAATCTAAAGATTTTTAAAATAAGATGTAAAATTGATAAACATGCAAAATAAAATAAACTTAATTACCTGATGAAGTATTAATTTTGCACATTACATCAATTGTTATTAATCTTGAATTATGGAAGAAAATATCGTTAGATTGTTCTTAGTAAAAATACAGATATAGTATGAAAATAAGTAATTTTTTAGAGATGATTAAAGCTATTTCAACTTGTAAGAAAGATTATTTAAATTTACTTTATTTATGTAAGTGATAATTTCATTAAAATATAACAAAAATAATTTTATCTATAGAAGTTCATTTACATATCAAAGGTTTACCGGAGAAAATCAACATGGACCATCCTGACCAATAGAATTATCATAATCAATCTTAGCAGCTAGTGCTGTAGCAAGTCCCAACAAATCCTGAGGTTGGTAGGCTGGGTAGAAGCAATCACTCATATTCAACAAAGCCTCGATATTACCTGTTGGTTGGTAGGCAATCGTTACAATCTTGAATACGCCCTTATCTCTCACTTTCTGTGCTGCAGCGATAGTATTTGAATCTGGAGATGATGTCGTTGTGACATATATAAGCCAATGTGGCTTGTAAGAAGGATTATACCCAGTGTTAATGAAATTAGGATTTAGTGCCAGTTCAATGATTTCACTGAGTTGCTTTTGCCCAGGTGATTGTGCTCCATCTATTGGATAGTAAGAGGAATTAATGGAATTTTGGAGACTGGTACTTCCATAGAAGGCATTGAATACGGGTATAGTGAACCATACGTTATCGTCTCCTGGTGATGGTGAGAATGCTACATTAACATAACTTGGATTTATATTGAAATTATTAAAAAGTTGCATCAAGAAGTTTGTTAGTGTGTTTGCATAGGTACTAGCTGGTACACTTGCTGAAACATCTGTTATCAAATAAATATCAGCCTTAGCGGCCAACACCGATGGAGGTGTAGTTGTTGTAATTACTCCTCCTGGTGTTGTAGTTGTTGTTACTATTCCTCCTCCTGTTGTCGTTGTCGTAGTTACTATTCCTGGTCCCATCGTTGTTGTCGTAGGTTGATATGTTGGTGTTGTAATATATTGTGTGCACTGCGTGATACCATCTCTAACTATTGTAAATCCTGAATTATCTCGAGCATAAACTTTAAGATATAATAATCCATTTTCGCACTTGAATGGATCACTATAATATTGGTATGTACAATTATTTCTCCTGTAAAATCTCAAGTATTGGCATTCATTGCTATATAAGTTACACATTTGAACATATTCCAACGCTGCTATATCTCCAACAACACTCCCAACGAAGTGGTTATAATCGTTCATTGGAGCTACTGTTGTATTATCAAGATGGTTTCCAATGTCTAGTTTATCAATGGACGATGGAACAAAGCCATAGTATATCTCTGGTCCACCTGTATTACGAATTTGTGCATAACAATTTCCAGAGCTTGTTATCGTAACTGTATAAATTCCATAATCAGTTAGGACTGGAATTTGATATATGTACAATCTTGGTGATATTCCTGCTTGTCCAGAGAACACTGTTTTGGGTTGTAAAGTTTCATTCGTTGGAGATATCACCGTTATTGTTGGGTATTGACCATAAATATAGAAATACATATCACTCATGTTTCTGCTGATGTATACATAAGTTGTTATACCACCTGAACAGGAATTATTCATTAACGTTGGATTACCTAGAGGACCTCCATAGTACAATGATGGAATGATAACAGAGAAGGCACTTCCAATGTCTTGTCCAGTGGTCGATAAGAAATTACCACCACTTCCAATGGTGTATTGTTGGAGAAATGAAACGACTTTATCAGACATATCTGTAGTACAGCCAGAATCTCCTGAAATAGTATGGTAGTAGAATTGTGGACCTTTTTGTACAAGTGATTCTTCAAATTCATATTGGTTGTACAAATCAGATGGTAATGCTCTCGTTATTGTATATACGACAGATTGTTGATGGTTGAGTTGTCCGAATGCTTTTATAATGGCGTTGAAAACAGGTAGATTACATGAAGTCGTATCATCTTGTGGTACTATAGTTTGGATGCTTGCTAAAAATTGACTAAGATCAAAAAAGTTCTTCAATATTGCTTGATTTGTGGAATCAAAAGTTACATAAATATACTGATCAAACCATTTTGGATTAAGACTTCTAAGTGTATCAGAAATACTTTTCTTCAAAGAATTGATAGCAATCAAGTTTTCTTGGGTATTTTCAATAACTAATGCAAATATTTTTCCATCTCTACTAATTTGGATTGGAGAACGATCAAAACACATGGCTTTGTCGCATGCTGCACCGGAGTATCCTATTGGACATGTACATGTCTTTGTAAGACTATTATAGGTACCATTATTCTGGCAAATAGGTGTATCACATAACGTACCAGTCCATGAATCTTCACAAATGCATAAATCGTTGTATGCAACACCATGATTACATTTCTTGATTTCTTTGACACATCTATGTGCTGTGTACCTTTGGATGGTGTATCCTAATTCATCAACTCCTGTTGTAAGGGCATAGAAATCTGTGCTTGTTAAACCGTTTTTCGGACAAGAAAATACTTGAGAAAGATATTGGTATGTACATGACAATCTTGTTTGATAATTAACAGCTTCAAACATAGTATTATTGAGTAAGAACATTCTCGAGTTAACCATATACGTATTGAATATGTTGTCACCATACCCGGAGACATGTGTAGCCATTCTTTGGGTGGATGAAAGTATATTTGCATTGAAATCTATAGTATCTCCATGAATATCGTTTAAGAATCCACTTAGAACTCTGATCCTTGATTGTACACGTACTTCGATAGTTGTTTTACCTGTTGATGTGAGTTTTATATTCCATTTACCTGGTGGTAATTTTTCAGATTCGGAGATTGATGGGGAAAAGTTATCTCTATAACTATGTTTCTGACATATATATGCCCTCGTATTCAAGCAATTATCTGTATCCCAGGTACGTGTTTTGTAAGCACACAATTTAGTGGGATCAGTAAGATTAGCATTGGAATTCCAATTTGTAAAATGAGCTGAACTTAAAGGTATATTTCCAAGAGGACCATGGTTCCATGTCCAAGTATTACCATCGGAGTATTGTGGATCATCGGTTAGTCCAAGCCAAATACTTGAAATATTGTAGTCACCTAGATATGCTGTTAAATAATTGTCTTTAGATGCGTACAAATCATCAACTAGGAATGCGTTGTTCTGAAGACAGTCGTTATATGCATCGTACCACGAAGCTGTTTGTGAGGTTAATTTAATACAATATTGTGGGCCAAGTGTCTGCCAGCCATCTTCGCATTCCTTTCTAGTTTCCATAACCCAATATCCAGTTGTTGAATCTTGAATTAAACCATAGCTAGTTGTATCAACAGATTGATTTGGCATTATAAATGTGACATCAAATCCACCAGTGCTTCCTTTAACTACAGCTTTGATATTTTGTGTATGACTGTCAACAGAAAAGTATATGGAACAATTTCGCATACAGTCAGTGAATGTTTTCTTGTAAGCAATACCACTATTAACAAATGATGGGACAACTTTTGGTACGTTCATGAATGCAGAATATGATATTTCAAGGTACTCTCCTTGGTATGTTGATTTAGTTAATGTTTCAATCAAAGTGAAAGAATATTTACCTCCAGCACAATAATATTCTTGTTGTCCTGTTGCTCCAATGTATGCTGATAATGTTAATCTGTTCTCAATAAATCTATCATATACATTCGTGTAAAATTCAAGTGCAATTTCAGATTCCTCATCTGGAATAGATGATTGGAATAGGAAAAGTTTTGAATGTGGATCATTTAACATTCTGGCAAGGTTAAGAGCTTGCCATACTTTTGCAGTTACACAATCTGTATTTGCTCCCAATGCCATTTGATAGGCATCAACAAAGAATTGACGAACATATCCAAGATTATTTGTATCCGTCAAACCAAGTACCATTGGTGTTTCGCTGTCATCGAAAGTAACTATGTAGATGTAATCAACAATAGCTCCATCGTGTGATATGATGTCTCTTATCATTACATCACTATAAGTAGCAAGTTGTTGCAAGAAGAATCTATTTGTGTAGGTAACGTCAAGAAGGAATGTTATAGATTGTTTCTTTCTCAGTGGTTCTGGAGTTATTGGTTGATCTGGACACATAATAAATTCACAGAACATTCCAGAAACTAGTGGTGGACAGGAACACCTATCTGACACAACTGTACCACCGTTTTGACATATTGGTGTTTCACAAAATGTTCCTGTATACTGTGGTGGGCAGACACAAGTACCATTTAGAAGGAAACCACTATTTTGACACGAACCTGGTGGTAATTGTGATGGGTAGAAGTCGGAACAGAACATTGAACCAGCTCTTTGGATATTAAAACCATTTGGATCACTTACAAAAAGAGTGAAATAAAGTGTTTCTCCAAGATTGTAACAGCGTAATGGTGCGAAATACATTTGGAATGTACAACCATCTCTCCAGAGACCATTTGAAGCACTTGTCATACTTCTGTTACTGTCTGTCTTTGAATATACAACGAGTTCAGCATTGACTTTCATTGGATCATTAAGTCCATAATTATCGAGGTGTGCTACAAATGAACTACCTTGCTTAGCTAGAGGTTGCCAAAACAAAGCATCTGAATTGATTTGATCTGAGAAAGCCCAGTTAAGTCTGTAGTATGGAGTAAATGTGTGCCCTGGAACATTAATAACAGAATAAACTCTTATTGAACAAGATGTTGTAGCAAGGTGAGGTATAATATGGAATTGCCATTGCCCACTTTGAAGGCCAGTATATCTCCATATGGTGATAGATGTTGTTTGGACTACTGGATTAACAAGAACAGGAGTTCCATCCGGTGCTGTTAATTGGAGGTCTATATCAGTACCAGTTGCCACGACAGAGAGTGTATCAAATCCACTATCAACTGCTAAGGAGTTGTAACGGTCTAAACTAGAACAAACATTGAGATCATTTCCGTACATAAGTTCACTTTTGAAGTAAGTATTAGACATATGATTATAGAAAATACTTCCAAATTTATCCTGTTCACGGTTATAGACTTGAAAAACGTTACCAGAAAATCTTTCTGATGTTTGCTGCATTAGCTTCCATTCGTTTGAATATATATCCCAGGCAGAACATGAAGGATCTTCAAAGAGGAAGGTGTATATTGGAGATTGATAGTATGAATTTAGGAGACTAAGATCATCAAAATATTGTGAGTCATTTGGTACAGCATCAGTTAAAACATAAATTGGTGAACGGCTACCTGGTTGGAATGCATTTATTGCTGATACTATTGATGAGAAGACCTGGTCATTACAATCACCGGATGCATCATTATTGTTTGAAATATTCATTAAATATTGTGTAAAATCTTCGACTGAGGTGAATGATTGGGAATCATAAGTTGCACCATTGTTATTAAAGGTTATTACACCAAAGTTCTGGAACCAATGATCTTGAACACTTAATAAGTCAGATGATAAAGCTTTAATTTGGTCAACTAATTGTTTAATATAAACTGTCATCTTTCCTCTAAGCCTGATAACAAAAATAGGTTTATGTTCATGTTGTGGTGGTAAAACTCCAGGTTCCGCTGAACATTTAACATCTTGACAGTGGTCTCCAGTAAATCCTTCAGTACATAGGCAAGATCCATCGTCAAGTGGTTGAGCATTATTAAGACATATTCTTTTGGAGCAATCATAAGAAGTAAAGAGATTCTTACAAAAACAGTAAGATGAGGCATCACTATTCTTTACAAGTGTACCATTGTTTTGACATTGTGTTGGATTTATTGGATTTTGTGTTGTTGTTGGTGGGGGAGCCGTTGGTGGATTTGGATTAATACGACATGAAAATGACTTGATACGTGAAAATGAGTTACCAAAGAAATCATATCCTTCCACTTTCATAAAATAATAATCTTCATTGTGACAAAACAGACTGTTGTAGTAGTAGTCGTATTCACAGCCGTATCTTATGCTAAATTTTTGTGGTCTTGACATGATATTGTAGTTTTCAAAGATGGAAAGAGCAGTTATTGCTCCAGGTTGTCTAATATTTGTGGTATGTGCTACGATTGTATTGAGCTGATTAAGATATGGATTTCTAACGGGAAAATCGTTTCTTTCTGGTGGTATTGAATCATATGGAGTTGAAGGCACAAAACCGACATCAATATGGGATTGTGCTATAGCTGCAACATAGATGAAACATCCAAGATCTGGTGTATTAGTTGAAGGGACTATTTGATATACTCCTGGATTTTGCGTTGAATATGTGTAGATGTTTTTCGTTGGATCTGTGGTGTCAGCAGAAAATGGGTTTATAAGGGTACCATTTCTGTCGTAAACACTAATAATGGGTTGGTTATTGCTTGGACCATGAATTTCAATAGTAAATGAGAACATTGAAATATCAACAAACAAAGGAGCACTTTTGTTACAGGTGGGTTGATGTATGAAATCCACTAATACACTAACAACGTCATTATCAAAATGTTCGTGGTTTGAAGATTGACAAATTGGGAATTCACAGTATTGGCCTGTGTATCCTGGCTGTTGACAACTGGAGCCGTCATTTGCATATCGAATTGTATCATATTTCTTTGGGTTGTCTCTCAAAAGACTACTTTTAATCGTAACATTTTTATTGAAGTCCCATGTTTTTGTAACTAAAAAAAGATAATTTAAACGTTGATTACGTGATGGTTATTCTTACATTCTTTAATCAATCTTAAGTCCTCAAAATCAAACTCAGCATTATTCAAATTGACTATTAACAATAGCAATATGATAGATGTAAAAAAAGATTTATACTTCCCTAGTAATACCATATTCAAGAAAGTACTTTCAAAATAAAAGTGACATCAAAAATAAGAAATACTTCAAAAGAATTCAATAGCAATTTTTAAATATCATATTAACGAACATTTTATCTGGTAATAAAATTTTAATGATTCTAGTTATTACATAAATCTATTAGTAATGTAGAAAGATATTTTTGATAAGACAAACATTTATGTGTTTTTATAAGCAATAGATAGCTTTGATCTTCGAAAATGGACATAAGTAGTATAGAAAAATGATGTTTTAAAGGCATTTTTGATATTTCTAATTTGGAAGTACTTTTTTTACAATAGTTTCTATTGTTTCATTGATATACACTGACAATATTTATTATTTCAATTCAATTATATAATTATCTTTTTTAATCATTTGTTTAGTACAATAATAATATGTACCTCCATATCTTTATGATGTTATTTTTTGATGTTATCATTTCTTCTACATGTATACTTTATTATATTTTTAATTGATCTTCTATTTTCCAAGTTAGATAAAGCATGTAGCATTGAATTACTAAAAAGTGTCGTCACTTTATCAGGTATCGTAAAACATTGAAATTTCTTTAATTACATTATGATAAAAATTTCTTACTGATATATACAGAAAATATTTATAACGTAAAATTCAAAAATCGTGTAAAACAAAGGTCATTTTTTTTATATATAGTCAAAACACATATAACATTTTTGTTTTTTTTTATGAAAAAATAGAGATTGTTTTTGTTAAAAAATTAAAGCGTTATGCTTTGTAAAGTATAAATTATTTTTTATATTAAAATTCAAATTATCTTAATATCATAAAATTTGTATAAAATTTAAAGAAAAATGGAAATAATAATAAATATTTTTATCGTAAAATGATTTTATTATGTTCTACACACCATAATTGTTGTAGAAAGGACGAAGACAAGAGAAATCCTCAATACACGTAATTATAGTGTAAAAATATTTTTTAATACTATTAAAGGTGGAAATTTAAACGCTTTCTTATGAATATATTTTATGTTTTTTCAAGTTCAAAAATTATTTTTTAATTTTTAGACACACTTTATTATAATTATACATTTGATTAATATACGTTTTCAAAATTATGATACTTTTTGTTAAAAGTTCAATTCAGTTAACATTATAAAAAAGATATCATAATGCTTATCTCAAAGAGCTTTTGATCTTTTTTTACATTCAAAGTGCAAAATAAGGTATTAAGTAATGTAAAAATACTTTTAATTGACTTTTTACACAAATTTTATTTTCGTTTTTATAATAGTTATGATTATATTTAAGAAATTAAATTGTTAAACAAAATATCAGACATAATCGAATGCTTTTTTTCACTTAGTATAATAATATAACTTGTTTGATCTTCTAAACATTTAAAAAGATATACAATAGAAAAATATTAAAGTAGTTTGTTCTGTCTCATTTCCAGAAGACTAAACTTTATTTTTAATTTATGGACAGTATAAAACAATGACAAATGACAACATAAGAATAAAAGTTATAACTTCAAAATTTACCTACTTATTATTACACTACTCGATCTCCTCAAATAAATCCTCATATCCTCCTTACTCATCGTTAATTACTTTTGGCGGTCTATAATATAATAGCATTCACACAAAAACTAATAGTGACAAAAATTTTAAAATTCAAAAAAAATCTATATGTCACAAGCAATAGTGACAGTCACTATTAAAAAAACATGGGTATTTTTTTGTCACAAACAGCGATAAATTTTTTTTCTATAACAATATGCAAAATTTAATAATACATTTTTAAAATTTAATAAATAATATGTAAAAAAATTTTTCTTTAACACAATAAGTTAGAAATATAGAAATCTTGGTAATTTTAAAAAATAAACATTAATAAATAACATTTATAAACATAAAAAAATAACATTTACAAACATAAATAAATAACTTCTACAAACATAAATAAATTTTGTATCTTAATCAAATAGCTTGAAAGTATTAAAATAACATAAAAATTAGTCTTTTATTCTAATTTATATAATTAGCTTGCTTATATTAGCATTTGATTTATATTTTAAAGTATTTTTGTAACAAAAAATGTTAGAAGAACATCAAACAGTTGAAGTTCATAGAACAATTATATCTTCTCAAATTCGGGTAGCTGAAGATATACAAATGGAGGAGGGTGATGATGATGGTGATAATGCCATTGAGGAAATTGAAAACAATGTTTAACTGGATCTTGTAAATAAAATTATGCTGCCAAGTCTAATTGAGGAGGATGTTCTAAACAAAAAGTTTTTTTTAAATTCTAAAACATTAACTTATAAATACAGTCAACTCCCTCTATAGGAAACATACTGGGATCGAGAAATTTAGTAGTCTCTTATAGAGAATGTACTAAAGATTTCTTATAGAGATTTGCTATATTAAAAGCTCTTATATGTAGTAATAACACTAAAAAAACTAAAATTCTATGCATTAAATGCTTATAATAAAAATAATCCCCCAGATTAAGCAATTGAAAATGATTCAATATAATTTTCATCCTAATTTGACTTTATTTAGGTAACAAAGTTAGAAGGTAATGATTGTTTCATGAGATATGTTTTATCTTGAAATTTTTCAACTGGTTCTTTTAAAGAAGATTTATCATGTAATATTGAATATTGCTTTAGTATATTAAAATTTTTTTAACTTCATCAATTGATGGAGCAATAATTTCTGGATCATTATATATTGGTTCATCTTCTAAGCATATGTCTTGATCTACATTACATCCTGTTAAATTATTTGTTTCTATATCATTTACTATTATGTGACTAAAGTGTGTAAATAATAGATATTTCTATTGAAATGGAAACGATTTTTGATTTTCAACATCTTTTTCAACAAATAAAAAAGCAATTTTATGTTAAGAATATCATCTACATGGTTTCTTATAGAAAGTGAGTTTCTAACAACGATTTTTTTTGTTTCTTATAGAAAACAAAAAATGTATGAAAATTTAATTTCAGTTTTGAAACCATATACTATGGTTTCTTATAGAAGAAAGTTTCTTATAGAGGTGTTTCTAATAGAGAGAGTTGACTGTATTTTGTTTCTACTAATTGTGACATAGGTTGAAAATTATATCATTGTTTTAAAAACAAATCACACTTTGTTTTTTGTGTTCATTAAGATCGGTTTAAATGTAAAAATATAACATGTCACTATTAAGAATTTTATATATGTTTTTGTCACTATAACGTCTCTTGTTTCTTATAATAACATTGACTATTCAAAATTTTTAAACAAAAGTAGAATTACCATAAAATCAAGAGATTTTTTTTGAATAAAACAAATTTTTATTAAATTTGGAAACGTCATATATTTTACTAAAAATTGTGTCACACAAAATTTTTGTGTGTTTATACTAAAGTAAAACTTTTATAAGATTGTTTAGTGGCAACAATTGTGCGGAAGTTTTAAAATTGTAACTTTTGTTTAGATCACCTATATAAAACAAAATTAATTAATTTAATATAAAAAAAATGAATTACCAATAGTTAGTAAAGTTGAATGTTAAAAAACTTTATCTAACCATCGGTATAGTAAATGATGAAGTGATTGTTTGCCATAAATCTTTGTTGCATGAAATAATAACTAAAATATCCATACGGTATTATTGGCTGAATTAAGAACTAAGGATCTGATCTAATGTAAATAGTTATTTATGTATTCTTTGATATTTTCTTATTGTTTTTTTGTATTATACAATTTTTTATGTGAATATTCACTAATAATAAAATACTCATTATCAACTGTTATATACATTTTACTGTATATATATTATTTTTTTAATATGTGTGATCACAAACCATCATTTTCCTATCTCTTTTATTACAAAGTTTCACTCTAACTATAAATAACGTATCCAAATTAAGCCATTATTAATTACAATAAATTTTCTTATAAAATTATTAGTGTTTTAAATTCATTTTCACAAACTAATCTATTTCTCTATTGTTTTAAAAGTGCAATATTTTAAACAAAGGCAAACTTTAGATTACAATTATTTACTAGTTATTATTAAGTGAATCCTGACGAGAAATTTTAAATCAAAAAACAAAACAAAAATGATTACACATAAAGAATTTTGTAATATCCTTAAAATTTCATCATAATTTAATATTTATTTATAATTAACTTATTATATTTTTAGAGATTAGTAGAGTTTATTACCAGTCTTTATTTTTATCGTATATCTAATTTTATTGTTAATAAATCATATCGTATAAAAAATTTACTGGTTCTAGAAGACTGGTATATGTCAGTGAGACGAACTCGAAGAAATCCAATAACTGTACCAGCTGGATTGACAGAAAGTCAAGCTTACCAATATATTCAAAATATGGCAGCTAATGGTAATGACCAACTAAATTTGTTACGAAATCCTGGAGAAAATCTAGACGGAACAACTCTCCAAGGTAATCAGTTTGAAATACTACAAAGCCAAATACGGCAATTAATTGATGAAAAAAATGCACATGCAGAACAACTAAATCAAATGAGAGAAATGAACAGATCTATAGACCAACAATTGGTTACACTTACTCAACTTATCCAAAATCTTAATGTACAAAGAAATACCACAGAAGAAAATAATGATAACGAAAGTGTTCCAACACAATTTGGTAGAAACCACAATGTTCATAACTCTGTACAAAGAGATCACAATGTTCAAAACTCTGTGCAAAATGTAGCACCAATAATTGATCACCATGTTATCGAAGTATTTAGTGGTAAAAATTCTGAAATTCATATAACCAAATGGATAAAGAAACTTGAACTCTATTTCAAGATGAATAATATACCAGAGGAAAGAAAGGCTAGTATCTTGGCTTATCATCTCAGTTTTGACGCTCTCGAAGTTATTGAGGATTACGAAGATGATTACGTTATGTCCAAGACTGTACTTATTCACAAATTTGATAATGATATCTCATCCGTTACTGCTCGACAACAATTCTATGAATTTAGAAAAGGTCCAGTAATTAGAACTGTTGGTGAACTAGACAAAGCTGTCATAGAACTTGATAAATTGGTAAATAAAGTATTTGCAAAGGAAGATTCGTCTGCTAGGATTCAAGAGATGCATCAAGCATTATTAGATAGATTAGATCCAAGAGCACAAGCAATCTTCAAAGCCATTCCAATTGTTTATGATATAACAAACTATGAACAATTCATTCAACGTTTGAAAATATATTTAATAAATGATATTAGAAAACCAAGAGATAAACCTAAGGTTAAAACATGTTTCACTCCAAATTGTAAATATTGGTGGAATCATAAAACTGAAGAATGTAAACTAAAGAATAAGAGTAAAAGAATAAAAGAAGTCAATTTTGTAAACTTATATGACCAAATTAATAAAGAACAAATTAATTGTGATTTTAATGATAAACCTGAATATTGTATTGATAAATATTATACCAATAAAAATACCAATATGTATGATTATGAAAATGAAGTTAATGATAAGCATGAAAATTTAATTTATGAGTTAGTTACGTTAAACAAGATAGATGCTATCGCTGTCATAGATACAGGGTCACAAATCACCGCTATAAGTGATGAAATGGCTGAGAAACTTCATCTTGACTTGAAAGGTATAGAAACTGAAGAGATCAAACTATTAGGTAAATTGTCAACTATCAGTAAAATTAAAGCTAGAATTACTCTTAAATACAAAAATAAGAAGACTACTATTCAAAACCCATATATATTTCAAAAATTAAATGTCAAACATGATATACTTATTGGGATAAAACATTGTAAAAGGTTAGGTTTAATTATCGATACAGACAATAAAAAGGTAATTGTAAAACCAAAAACTGAAAATCCTGTAAATGATAAGAAATCTCAAATTGACGAGTTAATTAAAGAATTGACGAAAAAATTACTTGATAAACATAGTTCTATATTTATATCATCTGATGCTCAGTTGAAACCAACCATTGTAGCACAGCCACAAACATTTTCTAATAAATCACCACATGAATTCCCAATATATAACATGCCTATACATTCTCAAAAAATTGCACAAGAAATTGCTAATGAATGGCTACAGGCAGGAATTATACGTCGTGATATACCAAAAAATAATATAATAGCACCAACTATTGTTGTTAAGAAAAAGACAGATGGAAATGAAGAGAGTGATATAAGTAATAAAGCTAGATTGGTAACAGATCTGAGAAAAATCAACAGTATCATCAATAAGATAGATATCATTTCTCCCTCTATCCATAATTTATTGTTAACTTCCCCAAGATATTCATTTGTAAGTAAAATAGACTTAAAATCTGCATATTCTCAAGTTTTATTAAACCCAGCAAATAGGCGAGATTTCGGGCTATACATAGCTAATGTGCCTTACTGTTATAATGTTCTTCCTATGGGTGGAAAAAATAGTGCAAATTTATTTATACAAGCTGTACATCAAAAATTTGAGGACTTCATAATGGAAGGATCATTGTTACCTTACCATGATGACTTTTTAATAAGATCAGTTATTGATTCAGATACAATTCTTGACGATAAGACATTAATTAAAGAGTGTTATAAACATTATGACTTATTAGATCGTATATTTACTAGAATGAAAGAAAACAATATCATGGCTTCAAAAGGAAAAAGTAAATTATTCCAAGAAGAAATCAACTTCCTCTCATATACACTCAGTCGTGAAGGTTGGGTACCTGCTAAGAAAAGTGTTTTAAGACTTACAAAAAATTATCCATCAAATAAAAGACAACTTCAAAAATTTCTATATGGTACAAATTATTTCCGAATATCAATTCCTAATTATTCACAATTAACTAGTTGTCTGTATGATCTGTTAGGTACACTAAAATCTGATAGTGAAAAATTTACATTTAATGATGAACAAAAACAAAATTATGAAAAAATTATAAAAGGGTTATTGCAACCTCAAAAATGCTATTTTGGTGATCTTTCAAAAGAGTACATCCTCCGCACGGACTCAAGTCAAGTAGGTATTGGAGGTACACTTAGTCAAATGTTCTATAATCCCAAGGAAAATAAAAATGAAGAATTGTTAATAGGAATATGTTCAATAAAATTGCCAAAGACTTTAAGACGTCGTCATAGCACATTTTTAGAACTAAATGGTATAGCAACTACACTTGAATATTTTAGTCACATTTTAATGCACTGTAAGGGAATAAAAGTCATAACGGATCACCGTCCATTAATTGACCTACAAACAAGAACACAGAAACCAAGATTTGTGGAGCTTCTCTCAATAATACATCAATTTCCTGTAAAGTCAATCGAGTATCAACCTGGAAGATTGAACCATACTCCAGATTATCTATCACGATTGGAGGAGGAAAAAATATTAAAAGATACCGATGACCAACAAGATAAGGGCTATAATGATGAGGAATACTTTAAAGCTTTAGAATGTTACATAGCCACTGAATTACAAAAGAGAAAGAGAGGTCGACCACCCAAACAAAAAAATAAAAATGAAAATATTGTACAGGTAGAGAATAACTTAATATCAAACAAGGAAAACATGTCTGAGGAAAAACATGATATACCTGATACAACATCTTCAAATTTATTAAAGAGTTTCTTGGATATGTTTATTTTAAATAAAGATAAAGTAAGACAAGCTCAACTAGAAGACCCAGATTGCCAAGAAGCTAAAGAAAGAGGATATTTTATGAATTACGCGGTTAAATACGATGAAAAAGAAAATCTCATTAAGGTCAAGAAAAATTTTAATATAGATGAAAACACAATAAAGAAAGAAAGTCCAGATGAATCCTGGAAAACGTTAATTCCCAAGTCGATTGCTGATGATGTAGTAAAAATGGCACATTTAGTAGGCCACTTTAATTATTTAAAGACAAAATTAACATTAGACTCAATCGTCGTTATACCACAAATTGGAACACATTTAAAAAATGTCATTGATAATTGCGAACATTGCAAATTGCGAAACATTGGAAGACATAAAATAGCTTCAAATCGAACTATAAGTATACCCGATGCACCATATGATGAAATCTCTATTGATTTGATATGTCCAAAGACACCTGATACTTCAGGAAAAAATTACAAATATATACTAGCAGTTATTGATAATTGTACACGTTTCACCTGGTTAATACCAACAAGGACAAAGAATGCTCCTGAGTTGACACACAAATTGATAAAACATGTCATTCTACCAGGAATGATACCGAGAACTGTACGAACAGATTCTGAAGGTGAATTCTTTTCAGATCACTTCCACTCTCTCCTCACTCAAATTGGTGTTCAGGAAATCATTAAAAGTACACCTGGAAATTCAAATTCTAATTCATTAGTAGAACGCACCATTAAAACAGCAAATAAAGTAATTTCAAATTTGATGAGTCAAAATCCTTTGTTACCGTGGAAAGATTGTTTACCATTAGTCTCATATGCAATGAATAACAGTAGAACGATAGGAAGAGAATTTACTGCTACTGAAAGACTATATGCTACCTCACCAAGAACGATATTACACACAACTGTAAATGAAAAATCATATACAAAATTCATAGACCGTCATCCTGAAATTAGTGAAATGCTAAGCAGATTTTTCATTATTAGAAGAATTGAAAATGATGCATATGAACAACTGAGATTACAAGACAACAAGAAAAAATTTGAGGAAACTCAAGGCTATAAAGCTGGACAAACGGTTTATTATAGAAAAAATAGAAAGCATAAATTTGATAACAATTATACAAAAGCTACTGTTATAGCAGATATTGGTCCTAATATAGTAGTATCCAAAGCGAAGAAACATGGAAAGTGGAGGAAAGTTAATAAGAAGAATGTAAAAAATGTCTGAAATTTCCTTTTTTGGTAGGGAGGAGTGAATCCTGACGAGAAATTTTAAATCAAAAAACAAAAAAAAAATGATTACACATAAAGAATTTTGTAATATCCTTAAAATTTCATCATAATTTAATATTTATTTATAATTAACTTATTATATTTTTAGAGATTAGTAGAGTTTATTACCAGTCTTTATTTTTATCGTATATCTAATTTTATTGTTAATAAATCATATCGTATAAAAAATTTACTATTAAAACTAATTTATTTTTGTGTTTTTATTTATATATTTTGTTTTTGCGTTTTATTATTAACAGTAAATTAATTTTAGATTTTACTTTAAATTTTTTATCGTTCTTAATTCCAGGAATATTTAACTTCAGAGGAAAATGTAAGTTGGTTTATTGGATGTTTCATATTTATATGATTTTTTTTTATAATTATTGTAAAAAACTTTTTGGAAATCAAAATTAATCTTAGATCATTAGTTGTGTGATAAAGATTATTAAGCAGTTGATATAAATTAATAGAGATTCTAAAAAAAACTTAGAAAAAGAGTTAACAAAATTTGATTTTACTATAATCTTATAAAATTTAATTCATGGATCAAAAGCGCAAAAGAGAAATAAATGACATATCTACTGGTAAGTTATTTGTCATAACATTACCACTAACTTTAAAATTTTTTTCATTGTAGATGATTCACACAATATCATAAGAAAAATTTACAGATTCAGTTTTGTATATTCAATACAGAAATTTTCACTTCGTACTGAAAAAACAGGTGAAAGTTTAACATCACCGACATTTGTAACTGGATGGAAAAAAAGATCAGAGTGGTGTTTAAACGTATATCCCAATGGTGAAATAGAAGAAACGAAGGATTATCTATTAGTTTATCTATTATTAAGGAAACCAAAAAATTAAGAGCATTTTTAAGGTTTTCTATTTTAAATGAAAAGGAAGATGAGGAAAACGTTGTTGATGATAGAAAAGTTGTTTATTTTGATAAAAATAATGGTTTTGGAATTCCAAAGTTTATTAAGAAAGATTTTTTATTAGATAAATCAAATGGTTTATTAGTTAATGATAAGTTGACAATACTATTTACAGGAGTGATAGCTTTTTATAAATCTGATAACCAAAATAATCCAGAGACACCAAAACAAGTAACAATACCCCAATCCAAATTATCATTAGACTATGGCGATATGTTTGATTCACCATTATTTACCGATTGTATTATAAAAATTGGGGACACAGAAATTAAAGTTCATAAAGCAGTCCTAGCTGCTCGATCTCCTGTTTTTTATGATACCTTCAACACTACATTGGAAAAATCACAAACAAATATTATTGAAATAGAAGATTTTCGTGTTGAAGTTGTAAGGGAGATGTTAAAATACATCTACACAGATGAAGTTTCCAATATACAAAATATGGCTAGTGAAGTATTAGTAATCGCAGATAAATATAAATTAGATAGATTGAAAGCAATTTCAGAATACTCTTTGGGTAATAGTTTGACAACTGAAAATGTCTTAGAATGTCTTGCACTGTCTGATAATTACTCGACTGAAAGTTTGAAGGATTGTTGTCTAGAATTTATCCTTGAAAATGCTGGATGGTTAGCAAGAACTAAGAAGTGGAAAAAATTTGTTCTAGCACATCCGTTATTACTTGAAAGTTTGTTTTTAAAATCATTAAACGTTAGTTTAACAGAAAGTACCTCGGAAAAGAAAGAGAATGAATAATTGGATACCTAAAATACCTAATAAGTTCATCTTTAAGTTTATTGTAACTTAGAAATTTAATTATTTTAGTAATAAAGTACATTTAAAACATCAAAAAATACTTAAAACGAATTATTTTGTAATATAACATTAATATTTCAGTATACAGTTTGATTGACATAATACCAATCAAACGTATAAGATGTTGAGTATAAATAGGGTTAAATTGTGATGACTCTTTATTTTTTTCTCTCCCAATATTTCTTAACACTTCATTACTAACTAAGGAGATTTCTGTAAACCAAGTAAATACTTGGGTAGGTCTAGTACATTTAATTATTGTATAATGTCTATTGTCTTTGTTTAGTTTTTTTTATTTTTATATAAATCTCAAAGTTTTAAATAAAGTCTTTTTATTTGTTGATGTCTTTCTTGGTGGCAAAGATTCTTTTACCTACCGGCAATCCACCAATTTAACTTATTAAAATTAAACTTTCAAAAAATAGTTTTTATTTTTATTTTGTGGTTGTTGAGTATTTTCATAAGTAAAAATAGTATTAGGATTTGACAAAACATTATCCTTAAATTTAAAATTTTGATTACTTTCCTTCTCTGAATTATTACTTTTAAAATTCTCTCTTTTTTATATACAAGGTTACCGTTATTTGATGAAATAAATTAGTCAAATATAGATCTTTTTTTGCAATAATATATTCATTGCAATAAAGGGAAAAATTTCATTGAAATAACAGTACAAAAGCCAAATTTTTTTTCTATAATTTTATGCGTTATTGGAAAGTATCTATTTATTATCTTAAACTGACTTTTATTTTATCTTAGAATGTTTTTTTTCTGGTAATTTAATGATAAAGCAGATGAAAATACATCTTTTATTGTTAAAAAATATATCGGAGTGTATCGTCTTAGATATAGAAATATATTAAAAAAACTTTTATACATGAGTAAAACATTTTATCAAATAATTTTTAAATATTTGATTGATCGACAAAGGATTTTCATCGATAAGAATTTCACAAGTTGAAAATAATATTTCAAATGTAGTTGGTATATAATTTAATAGTTTTAGGTTAACCATCATTTTTAATTAACATATTCTGGTACTTTCTACTGCTATACTTCAGCTTTTAATTATTAAAGATAATTTTATTTTAGAATTTGATTCTATACGAGTTTAATTTAGCTCTTGGATACTTATATTTAGAGAAGAAATTGGTATGGGAAATAAAGGAAGTAAACCTTTTGGTAAGTCATCTGTCATAACATTGAGTTAATAACTGTATTAAATATTTATCATTTCAGATGGTTTTTATACCATCACGGAAGATGTTAACTATTTCAAATATAAATGTACGATACGAAACTTTTCACGTCGTCCTGAAAAGACAGGTGAATATTTCTTATCACCAACCTTTGAAATTGGAAGCAAAGATAGATCTGAGTGGTGCTTATTGATATATCCCAATGGTGGAAAAGAAGATACAAAGGAGTACGTATCAGTTTTTCTGTATTTGATGTCAGGCAAAACAAAAGCAAGGATTAAGTTTTCTATCTTAAATGATAAGGAGGAGGAGAAAAATGTTAGATTTGATACAAAATTTAATGACTTTCTTAAAAATCGTAGTTGGGGGTATCCAGACTTTATCAATAAAGATTTTTTAATAGATAAGTCGAATGGTTTATTGATTAATGATGAGTTGACAATACTATGCGAGGTGGAGATTACTGACTTTGAATATGAGATGCTTGTAGAGAAAACTGGTAGAGGTCATACAAGGGGTAGAAGTTTTGGTAAGTCATTTGTCGAAGCATTGAGCTTGTCATTGATTATAAGATATTTACCATTTCAGCTGGTTTTTATAGCATTCAGACAGATGTTAACTATTTTAAATATGAATATTCAATAGAAAACTTTTCACGTCGACCTGAAAAAACAGGTGAAGCAATTATATCACCAACTTGTGTAGATGGATTCGGAAATAAATCAAAGTGGTGTTTATATATATTTCCTAATAGTGATAGAAAAGAGACAAAGGAGTATGTGTCAGTATTTTTGTGTCTGATGTCAGGTAAAGCAAAAGCAAAATTTAAGATTTCTATACTAAATGACAAGAAAGAGGAGAAAAATGTTTTGTATGCTCCAATATCTATTGACTATGATGAAAAAGAAAATAATAGTTATGGGTTTTTAAAATTTGTTAAGAGAGATTTTTTATTAGATGAATCTAATGGTTTATTGATTAAAGATAAGTTGACAATATTATTTGAAGTAGAGGTTATTGACCCTAAATCTGAAAAGTTTTTAGAGGAAGTCTGTATGAATCATGAGAATAGTAAACCTTTTGGTAAGTCATCTGTCATAACATTGAGCTTGCGACTAATTTTAAGATATTTACCGTTTAAAGATGGTTTTTATAACATCCATACTGATGTTAACTATTTCAAATGTAAATATACAATACAAAACTTTTCACTTCGTTCTGGAAAGACAGGTGAACATTTTTTATCACCAACATTCGGAATTGAAACCAAAAATAGATCTGAGTGGTGTTTAATCATATATCCCAATGGTTATTCTGAAGATTCAAAGGACTATGTAGCAGTTTTCTTGATGTCGGTAAAGGCAAAAAAGGCAAAAGCAAAGTTTAGGTTTTATATTTTAAATAAGAAGGGAGAGGAGAAAAATATTTTTTATTGTAGGGCTAATGAATATTTTAAAGGTGTTTGTTGGGGAGTTCGGAAATTTATTAAGAAAAGGTTTTTATTAGATGAATCTAATGGTTTATTGATTAACGATAAGTTGACAATATTGTGCGAAGCAGAGATTATTGATTCTGAAAATTTTGTAGAGAAAATAGGTATGGACAATGATAATAATAAACCTTCTGGTAAGTCATCTGCCACAACATTGAGCTTGTCGCTGATTTTAAGATATTTATCATTTTAGATGTGTTTTGTAGCATGCAGATAGATGATAATTATTTTAAATATAAATGTTTAATACAAAACTTTTCCCAACGTTCTGAAAAGACAGGTGAAAAAATTATATCACCAACTTGTGTAATTGGAAGTAAAGATAGATCAGAGTGGTGTTTATACATATATCCCAATGGTGATTTTAAAGATTCAAAAGAGTATGTATCAGTTTTTCTAATATTGTTAAGGCCAGGAGAAGCAAAAGCAAAGTTTAAGTTTTCCATTTTAAATGATAAAGAAGAGGAGAAAAATATCTTTTATGGTGGCGTTTATTACTATAATAAAGATAACGGTTGGGGGGAATCAAAATTTATTAAAAAAGAATTTTTGCTAAATGAATCAAATGGTTTATTGATTAACGATCAGTTGACAATACTATGTGAAGTAGAGATTATGAACCATGATAACCCAGAAACATCAATAAATGTTACAATACCAAGATCAAAATTATCTTTAGATTATGCTAATTTGTTTGATTCAACATTACTATACGATTGTGTTATAAAAGTTGAAGACGCTGAAATTCAAGTTCATAAAGCAGTCCTCGCTGCAAGATCTCCTGTTTTTTATGACATCTTTAACAGTACATCTGATCAATCACAAACAAATATTATTGAGATAAAAGATTTTCGTGTTGATGTTGTAAGAGAAATGTTAAAGTACATTTACAAGGATGAAGTTTCGGATATACGAGATATGGAGAATGAAATGTTTGAAATTGCAAATAAATATGAGTTACATAGATTAAAAGCAATTTCAGAACAGTCTATGTGTAATAGTTTGTCTATTGAAAATGTCTTAGAACGCTTCGCATTATCTTATAAGTACCCGACTGAAAGGTTGAAGGAATCTTGTGAAGAACTTATCCTTAAAAACTTGGAATTTTTAATAGAAACTAGTGAATGGAAAAAATTTGTTTTTGTACGTCCATTATTACTTGAAAGCTTATTTTTAAAGTCATTAAACATTAGTTCAAAAGAAAGTAACTTAGAAAAAAAAGATAAAAAACAATTGGATATTTTTAATATCTAATAAGTTAATCATTCATTTTATTGTAACTTTAAAATAAAAATATATATAAGTCAACAAAAAAGTACTCCAAAAAATTATTCATTGATGTAATATTGATGTTTATAAGGATATTTTGTTTACTGTTTTGTGATTGTTGAGTTAAAGATATCACAAAATCAGTATCGTCTCTTGACAAAACATAATCTTCAAATTTATATATAAATTATTATCCTTCTATGAATTTTTGATTTTTTCGTCATTTTATAAATCAAATTACCGTTAACTGATTCTTTCAATTAGTCAAATAGAACACTTTTTTAAACAATATAATTTGCAAGGTGCAATAAAAATTGACCAAAATTTCAAACTGCCTCTATTGTCCTAAAAATTTGTACATATATAGAATCAAATATGCTGATTCTATTTATGAAATAATATTCCTAAAAAGTAAAGTGCAAGTACCCCTAAAAGAGAGTAAACAAAATTTCGTTTGAGGACCAAAAGTTAATTTTGTTTACCCTTGGTATATCTTAATAAATAGGGATTTAAACGGATGTAAAAGCATTAATTACAAATTTTTAACTAATAATAAACTTATTCATTGCTTGTTTCAAAGAAAAATTCTAAAATAATGCTTTTAAAAAAATTTTTGTAAAAATAGTACGAATTTTTAATTAATAATAGCCTTATTAATTGCATATTTTAATAAAAAATTCTTAAATAATCCTTAAAAACAAAATGCTAGCAAAAATAGTACAAATTTTTTAAAAAATTGCCAAATTTGACCTACGGCATAAAACAATATTTATTGAAGCTCCCAGACTACCTACGAAGACGGTTAATGGCTCATTTTGTAGCCCGGCCACGAATCTTTAATCTGGTCAAGCCGATTTTAAATATCTTGCTTTAAAGTCGAGTTGTTAACTTTTAAAAATTAATTTTAAATTTTTGGCCTACTAAATTGTCGACAAAAAGGAATTTTTATTGAAGCTCCTAGAATAGCTGTGAGTATGGTTAATAGCTCATTTTGTAGCCAAGACTTAAATCTTAAATCTGATCTACCGGATTTTTGATATCGCATTTTAAAGTTGAGTTATTAAACTTTAAAAATTATTTTTTTGATTTTCGGCAAATTTCAAAATCGACAGAAAATAATATTTATTGAAGCCCCTAGAGCACCTACGAAGATGATTAATAACTCATTTTGTAGTCCAGGCACGAATCTTTTATCTGGTCAAGCCGCTTTTTGATATCTTACTTTAAAATCGAGATATTAATTATCAAATGGCTTTTTGGAATTTTGGCATGCTTAATTGTCGACACAAAATAATATTTATTGAAGCTTCCAGAATAGCTATGAGTATGGTTAATAGCCCATTTTGTAGCCAATACTTAATTCTTAAATCTGATCAAGCCGATTTTTGATATCCGTTTTTTTAAGGGAAATATTAATTAATTAATAAAGTGCCAAAAAAATTTTTTCAACATTTTTAAAATTTTTTTATATCATTAGATTGCAATTTTTATGCTGATTACAAATTTGATATCTGTTTATTATTATATTTGTTTATTAAAGAGTTATGGACATATATAGTAGGGGTACATTTTTCAACAATATTTTTTTGATGGAATAACGTTTTTTAAAAAACGTCCTCATTGCACCTTGCTAAATATAATAATTTAAATGATAAGTAAAAGTTTTTTGAAGTTACAGCACCAAAGAGGCTTTTTATTCCAGAATTTTATATGCTATTGTTAATTTTTATACCTTTATCATACATGAAGAAAAATAGTCAACAACAAATAATTATTATAATAAAATAACTGAGGTATTGTTTTCCAAGTTGATCTATCTTGCTCTGTATGATAAGTATTTCTAACACCTAATTTTTTAAATAAATTGTCCATTAATCTTTGCCTAGGACGACCAGTTTTTCTCTTGTCTTTAAAGTAACAAAGAAGTATTGTTTTTTCTAAAGAATTTCTTTTTATTAGTTGATGACCAATATATTTTAACTGGATATCGATAACATATTCATCCAAAGGCTTAATATTCAGCATTTTGTAAAGATCCCGGTTATGAGAATAAGAATTATCTAGTTTATTCCATAATCTATTATTGAAAATTCTTCTTAAAATAGATCTCTCAGTTTTAGCCAATGAATTAACAACAGTCTTGTTTATGGTCCGAGTTTGGCAACCAAACAACATCGTTGGTCTAATAATGCTGTTAAAAATGTATTTTTTAACATCCAAATTTCCCAACCGAGCAAAAGTTTTGTATTTATGATGAGCACGCCATGCTTTTGAGCTAGCAACACGGGTAAAAGGTCGATTAATTTTTAAACTTATAGGTTTACCTAAATAAGTAAAAGTTTCAACCATTTCTATATTCTTACATTTGAAAGATGAATCTGACGCCATGATAAAAGACTTCTTATTGTTAATCAATAAACCAAATGTTTTGCTATAATTAACTAACAATTGAATATTTTCTTTAAATGAAGCAGCATCATTAGATATTATTGCGGTATCGTCTGCATAGCTTATCATGTTGTATTGATGACCCCAATTAGCAAATTTATTGTTAAGTTTACTATCAATAAGTCTTTTAATGCCTCCAAACCAATAATAAAGAGAACAGGATTTAACGGGCAATCTTGTCTCACTCCTCTTTTTAATCTTACCCATTTTCCAAGAACATTAGCTTTAAGATCAGAGTTGAGATCTATAATAATTTTTATTAATTGAAATTCAAAACCACATAATGCTAATGTTTCATAAATTCTCTCTCTTATGATTGTATCAAAAGCCTTAGTATAGTCTAGAAAAGCTACACCAATTTTCCGTTGATATTCATATGCCTTTGCCAAAATATTTTCAACTACAAGAGTAGCATCACAAGTGCTTCTATTTTTGCGGAAACCATATTGGTAAGGACCTATTTCTTTTTAAAGACGATTTTGCATGCGACTAAGAATAAGTGATGAAAATATCTTTTACACATGTGACGTCAAGCTCAATGGTCTAAAATTGGATATATCTGATTTTGATCCTTTCTTGTGTAGAAGTAGAATTATAGACTTCTTCCATTCTTTAGGTGTTAAACAATTTTTAACATAAAAATTGAATCTATCAGTCAATATTTGAATCAAAATTCTTCCACAAAATCTTAAAACATCGGAACACATTTTATCTGGTCCAACCATTTTGAATCTTCCCATTGACAAAAGAGTTCTAGAAACTTCATCTTCCAAGAAAGGAAGGACTTCATCTTTATTGTTATCAAGATACTTAAAATTTGAAAGAGCAGCCTTTGCCATTTTAGCATCATTATCGTTCATATTATATAGTTTATTATAAAACGATATTCCATCATTTGTTGAAATTTCATAAACTTCTCTTCTCGTCATTAGTTGTTTTCGTGCTTTCTTAATTGATTGACGTTTTTCTAACGCATTCATAATAACCTTATTACGATGTGTTTCCAGATCAAGCGACGTTTGAATTCTTAATGATTTCTTAAGAATACTTAGTTCTAATAATAGCACACTTATATCTTTTACCGAATTGTTAGATTTTCTTTCCAACTTTAGTTCATTAATAAGTTGTTTTCTGCTAGCAAACATATCCAATGTTTTAGATGAATAATAGCTTATTTTTGGTGTCATTTCCATTGCTTTTCTGTGTATTTTCAGAATTATCTTAGTGAAGTTCACGTAGTCTTTATCAATATCAAACTCTTGAGAATCAGCACATTTTTTCCACTCCTTAAAAGAAGAAGCAGCTAATTGTTCAATAATATCTTCATGCTCTGGTCTCCATTTTTTCTGGAGATAAAATTTTTTCTTATTTAATTTTATACACTTTGATACTTTGTTTTTTATTGAACCCAAAAGAAGTTTGTGATCACTGAATGTAGGGTTGAACATGGAATGTGTTAAAGCATTTATATCATAAAAAATGGAGCGATCAGAAGACAGAATATAATCCAACTGTTTGATACAGTATCTGTTTGAATGTATAGATTCTGCTTTCTTCCAGGTCCACTTGAGATTTTTTCTTTTAGGATAAAAAGAAGATATGTTTAAAAGTTTTTGTTCGTCACATAAAGCTCTTAACCTATCACCGTTTGAATTTCTTTCTTCAAAAGAGAATATATGATTAAACATATTCTTTTCACATCCAACTTCTGCATTAAAATCTTCCATAACAATATTATAACTATCATCAGATTTTCTATGTTTCGTAATAAAGCTGTTAAATTCAATGAAAAAATTGTTCTTAATATCTTCAGTAAAAATTTTATTAGAATGAAACTGGGGTTATGACAATATAAAAAGAATGATAATTAATAATCCCAATGACAGGTGAACAGGTAATCAGGATAGGACTCATTGAGCTAACAATCCGTTCAGGATTCATCCATTCTTACTTCTTCATCAGAGGATTCTGTGGGAGCATAGCCTACACCAATAAATCATTTTGTTTTAGAACCTTCAAAAGATAATCTAATAAAGCCCATTCTGGGGAATAATGCCCATTCATGTAATTTATACTTTTCTGGCAAAATCAGAAAGTCTACACCAGCGTTACCATTCAATAATTCACTATGCATTAATAAACAGTTCTTTAGATCGTTAGTTTCAATTACTTTGTGTTTTTGTCTAACTTCAGTCAGTGCAATAATGTTAATGTTTAATTTAATTGCTTAATTTATGAGATTATCTACCAAACCTTTACTCAATGATCGACAGTTGTATGTACCCATAAACATATTTGATAACAATTTTGATTACAATATTAGAATATACCAGTAGTATAGATTTAATGAGTTAATTTACTCAACAAGTGTAATAATTAGCGCAATAAAAAGATGACGAAGTATGGGGAACACCAATTTTATCAAACCCTCCACGACTAAGATAAGTACGTACGCTTCAAAGGGTAGATTTGTTATCCGACACAGCTGTGTCGGATACGCCCCAAATCATATGTATATAAGAGGTGTTCTCTTATATACATGATCTTTCTTAACATTCATATATTTTCTTGTTAACTCTCTTCTTGATATAATAAAAGATACATTTATATAATAGTAGTTTTATCTTAGCTAACACACGATTCTGGAGATCTCCCCTTATCAGAGGGGATCTCCAGGATTACAGATTTACCTGATTGCTGCATAATTTTAAGAGAAAATTATAAAACAACCACTCTCTATGAGAGCAAAAGAAAAATTCATTTCTTGATAATGTAAATTTTATTTAACATGCAAAAATTTGTTTCTCAAATATTTCTTTATTATTTTATATTTTTCAAATTCTATTAGCTTGATAAATGCAACATGAATGTAGATTTAAAAGCATTTCACCGATTTAATATTATTCTTTGAATTCTTTACGATAAGAAAAGTATCTGACAAAAAAGTAAATCGCTGTACATAAAAGTATTACTTTATAATGAATTTGCTTAGATTTTTTAAAATTCTTAAAAATTTACTTGTAGAGAAAAAGGGATTAAATGCAAAGACATTTTAAAATTTATAAAAAACGTAGATAAATTTCTAAAATAACTATTTTGAACTACAATAAAAACTTTATTTATGTTTATTGCAAGATAATCTTCATTATAAATTATACTTATTGCATAATCGATAGTAAAATTAGCTTTAAAAAATGAGTAAACTTTATTTAACAGAAAAGTTTAAATACAAAAAAAACTCTAAAAAATTATATTTATAATTTAAAAAAGGTTAAAAAATAGAATTTAAAATTAAAAAGTTATAACCATCTAAAATAGCATAGTATTTTATAAATACTATTCATTTTTATAACTACTTAATGTATATTTGCAGTAAAGAATATAGCATTATTATTTTGTAAATCAATATATAGAGTTGAAATTTATTATATAGATACTAATCGAATTTCAAATAAAATTAAATAAATTGTTTTAAAAGGCAGAGATTGGTTTTTAAAGTATCAAAAAAATATTTTTTCGTTATCTGGCTACATTTAAAAATGATAATTTATGACTATGGCTATTTTAAAAAACATTTTTCAATACACATATATACATTTTTACATTTATTTAAACTTTATATATTCAATATATGTAGTTATTATTAAAAAAATGAAATCACAATAATATAGAATGTATTAAAGTGTTGAACCTTATAAAGTATGATAACAAAAATCATTGGAGAAGAGATAACTATATATTGTGTTAAAATTAAAATTATATTTTGATTCTTAAAATTTTTCTACTTCTTTAGCAATTTATATAAATTTAACTTTTATTTTACCTATAATGTTTTATCTTTAAATTCTGTACTTTTTTATAATTTTAAAGATTTTATTTATATGCCTAGTAATAATATTGCATATTATTGTCTTGAGGGGAAACCCTGTCAACCCTCAAGACCCAAATCTAAATGACTAAATATTTTAATTACATTGACTTTTTATAATAGACAGTGTTTTCCAATAAAATTTATTACTGCCTGAAGTTTAAAATTTTAGTAATTACCAGGTAGATAGCTCCTGATAATTCCTTTACAAGAAGTAAAATTAATGAAAGAATTGTACATTTTTTAGTAAAATATGACTATATCTTATACCAGTGTCGCTCTTTATTAACTTCTTGACAAGAAATAAAACTAACGAAGAAAATGTACATTTTTTTAGTATGACTATGATTATATTTTACGAAGAAATAATAACAAAAAGTATTAGAATCCAATATAAGAACGATAATATTAAATGGTACTAGAAGAAGATTAAAAACATTTGTGATGACTTTAAAATTTCTATTTTACTAAAAAATTAATCAAAGTTTGAATGATTAAACAACATTTTTAATATTGATAAAAATGTTTAGATAAGTACATTAAGCATAGAAAAAAAGATTAAAAATAATTTTTTTTCACTTTTTTTGCTTGTTATTTGTTGTTTTGTTTTAAATAAACTATTTCCTTCTGAATTAGCTTATGTATAATACTTTTTTTTTAAAGTTTTTATTGTCAGTTTTTTACTAGCCTTTTGTGCTAATTTTTTTGAATATTATAATAATGTTATAATTAAAATGAACCAAAAAAATTCTTAAAGTGGAAGGAAGTAAACCTTTGAGTATTAAATTAAACTAATCTAGTTTAGTAATTAGCAGCAAGGTTTACATGTAATTATATGTAAAGTCAATTCTCATTAAAAATTTCTTTTAATTTCAGGTACATCGGTAGAATCAAAAAGGACCAGTAGTCAATGATTCATTCGGGTTTAAAGTTGTGTGTCGAACATATTGTATGTATATATGACAGAATTAATTCTTAATCATTGAATAATACCTACAAATAGTGAGACTTGAAATAGATTGATCTTTCATTTTTGATTTTAAAATTTTTAATTCTTTGTCAAGGGATTAATATAACTTGTTAAGAATATAAATTTTTCTAACAAGTCCTCGCTATGAATAATTTTTTTCTTGTGCAGGAATATTTAACTCTTTAGCAAAAACCTGTTAAAAAATGTTCTTCTTCTTACTACGGGGTATTTGCTACCTAAAGTACTGTTTCAATTCTTTTTCTCTAACAGTAAAAACTATTGTCAAAGACTCTCGGAAGTGAGGTTGTATATTTCAAACTACTTTATAATGTTGTTTTGTAAATTATGACACCAAGTTTTATCTTACTAAAAAGTTAAGGTAGATTTCAGAAGAATATTTTGTGACAACAGCATAGTATCAGATGCAAATTCAAAATAATAAATGTTTTGTATATTTCAAAAACTTTTAGTATCTACTTTTTTTAGTCTTAATAAATATTTTAAAAATTTAAAATCTCCTTAGTCAAAAATTTTAAATAGCTTTTTCAACACGTACTTAAATTATTTCACAAAATTTTTTAAAATTGAATGCTAATTTAACAGTTTAAAATTTTGTTCATGACATTATTGAAAAAAGTGTAGCTTTAAATTATAGAGAAGGACATTTATGATATAAGTAATTTATTCTTAGAATATTTAATAATAATTAATCCTTTATCACAAATAGGAGCGATAATAAATTATGACTATGATACTATCGCTTTTATTATTTTTAAAGTAATATTATCTTAATCAGATAAATATTATAATGTCCTTATCAAATTGCAACAATGCATATAAAATGTTTTTTACAAAAACATCCATATTTTATCTTTAACAATAAATGTAAGATTATCTCATAATAACGACTGCAATTGCTTAATGTTTTAAAACAAAAAAAATTATAAATTATTAAATAATTAAAATGGCGCTACTTTTATAATTAATAAATTAGATAATATAGTAATCAAGATTTGTTTTTCTTTTATCAAAATCTAATATATGAATAAAAGTATACTAGTAAAACAAAGACTTACATAATACATTTGCTCTTATTTTAAATCATATTTCTTAATAATAAAAAAATATTTTATATATCAATAGATATGAGAATCTATGAAAGCCAATGGATATGAAAAATATATAGTTCCTTGTATAAAGTTTTAAAGATTTTGTGGATTAAAATCACATAAAATTTACATTGAAAAATGATCATAAATATTAAAATATGTATAGCCAAGATAAAATATTATAAATTAATCTTTACTTTTAAATTGCATATTACAAATAATTTAATTTTTTTGATATTTTGTTTAGTTGATTATTTTGAATAAAACTGTAGCAAACAGAGATTCTATAAATCACAGTAAATTCTTTTTAAACCATATTAAAAAATAAGAATTTGTTTCAATTTAGTATAATTTAAAAAATGAAAACATGGAAATATTCTATCAAATACTGAATCTATACATGTAAAATTTCAGTTCAAAGGTATTAAAAAAGTAGAGACCCTTATTTCAAATGCTAACAAAAAAATGTAAAAGAATCGTCAAATAATAATTTCACTTTATGAAAAAAACAGCAGAAATTTCAAAAATTGATGAAGAGAATAAGCATTTGAATTTTAATCATAATGAATATCATTGAAGTATCTAGAGCCTTTTTAAATTCAATATAACTACAGGTTTAATAGAATTTTTTAATTAGTGTAAGATTTGTAATGTTCTTGATTCATATGGCGAAAATAGAAAATATTCAACAAATAATCTCATATATTAACAAAACAAAGAAAAAATTTTAGTACAATTAAAGTCAAAGAAGTTATTATAATATTTTTAAATGTAATTTTTCCAGTGTCAACGTATTTTAATAATCTTATACCTACCTAAAATCTTAAAATCTTACATAAAAATTTTTAAAGATAAGTAAAAAAGATAAATTTTTAATGTATTTAAAAGTTTTCAAATTATGTTTTTTTTTCTAGGAATTAAAAGATTTTCTAATTTTTCAATATTATGTAACTTTTTCTATAAATTATAGATTTTTATAATATTACATTCATCTAGTAATCTAAATTCTCTTCTACAGCATGCTTTAAGATGCTTTAAAAGATGTCTATTATTAGTAATGTTATGGATACTTTAAAATAAACATTAAAAACACATTAGAAATTTTTGTTACAATATTTCAATAAATTTGACAAACATGCATAGTTTGCTAATGGTTACAAATTAAATTTAAATTCAAATTTTCTTAAATAATGCAATCACAATATTGTTAGTGAAATGAATATTTCAAACTGTTTAAATAAAAAATTTTACATTGTAATCAGTCAAGCAAACTATATTGTTTTGTGTAATGGTTACAGACCTTTTTACTCAGGAAAACATAATGAATAATAAAAATTATAACAATAATGATTTTATACAAATTAAATATATATTTTTCTCAACTGTTTTTTAGAGTAATGCAAATCTTTATTAAATCTTAATTTTTTTTTACAATATTATGAACATCTTAGAGTATAACTTTTTATTTATAATATATTATGGATTACTCTTTTAAAAGTCAAGTTTTTTTAAACTTGCAAATGTTTTAACAAAACTTATTTTTTTAAACAATCTAATAACAATAATAACAAATTGTTTATTTTATTATTTTTTTCCTAATTTATTTGGCATATTAATTAAAAAAATGTATTTGAATTTATGTTTGTTTTAAATTTTCTAGTTAACCTTTATAAACTAATTGTTTTTTGAGTTGTATTTTCAAATAAAGTAATTGACAGTTTTTTTCAAATGTTGATAATGCATTATATAAATTTTATTTATAAACAAATGATATACTTGATCTTTAGAAATATCTGTTCAACTTAAATTAAAAAAAAAATAAACAAAAAACAACAATTTTTTTAAAATGATTTTGGAAGATATTATAAAAAGTAATTTATAGTAATTTAAATTATAAAAACACATTAATTAACTTTATTTTTAGCTAAAATTTTAAGAATTTTTATAAAGTGGATTTACTAATACATTATAGTATCTTTAATAAAATGTGTATTAATTTGAATTATTATAATTCACTTTTTCATATTATCTTTCAAGATCATTTTAAAAAATTAAACTTATGGAAGTTTAAAAGCATTATTTATATCTGTTCACAACAAAAAAAAAACTTTAAAATGTTTTAATTATAAAAAGTGTAAAATAAAATTATATTTTAAATAAATCATACTTGTGTAGTTAAATAGTTATTTCTCTGTAATTATTATTACCATAAAATTTTTAAATTTCTAAAACTTATATTTACTAAACTATTTAAAAATAATTAAAAATTAGTCTAAAAATGATACATTGTATTTGTATGATAAATATATTTATTATGATGAATATCATAACATATTTTTTTCTAAAATTATCACTGAAATATTCTGTAAACCCCAGAGAAGTATGAGTCAAAGAAATACCAGAGAAAGAGGAGAACATAACTAGGAGGCACAATATATAAAGAACATACTTTTTAACTATATACAATTATCTTTACTTTTTGTGTAAGTTGTAACAGACAACACATATTATTTTATATTATATAATTATCTTAAATAAAAGTTTGAATAAAACCTCAAGTGTAATTTATTATATTTGGAACCCCTTTAGGGGTTCCCCAGGATCAATCTGGATTACAATTCAAAAAAATATATAAAATATGTTATACAGACATATATTGAAATCGTAATACAAAACATACCTGTTTGTTTGAATTGTTACAAGTCTAATTTTTTTTACATATATACAATTTTTTATTCAAAAATCTTTGTGTTTTTATAATGTTACATGCAATATTTTTCCTTTAAACAATATTAACTATGAGGTAACAAAAATTTTTCAATGCAATTATCAAGTTTATAAATCTAAGTTTTTTAAAAAAAAATCTTTTTTTGTAATAATGAAGTGACCAAATATTTAATAATATAAAAAATGATTAATAAGAGATTGTAGTTGTATATTTGTTCCTTGTATTTAATAAAAATAATTAAAAGGAACAAAAAGCTATTTTTGAAATTAAAAAATGAGTAGTGTTTGATGTTTAGTAATTTTACTTAAAATTAATAATAACTAATCATGAAATATGTTTAGAAAAGAATGTGAACTATCAGGTGAAAATAATATTATAAAAAATATTATATTTTGAAAAATTATATCCTTTCAAATGTCTATGGTGATATCGTTGAAACCCCATATATAATTTAGTTTACGATCTTTTTGTACATAATGTCATGAACGATACGCGATTAAGTTAAGCATCATAGTTTCATTTATATTTTTTGAAATTTATAATATTATATTCATCTGATAGCACTAATTTTATTTCGACAACATATGTTAAGATTGTTTTTTAACCTTATGTTAAGAGAACGTTAGGGATTTATGAAAATGCTATTTTTCCTATATATTTTTATTTAAAAAAGGCATAACTTTCTTTAGAAATGTTATACCAGAGTATGTATGATTTGAATGTAGATGGTCACATTATTTCTACAGTAGAAACGATACAAAAAGAGACAAAATTTGTAGATATTGATAACAAATACAGCATACCTATTCAACGAGGTGTTGGTCAAGGTGATAGCATGTCACCATCATTATTCTTAATTATTATGGAACATATAGTAAGAGAATTTGCAAGTAAATTGAGAAAAAAAAATTAAATGTTTTCACATGAATGGTAATGATACAGGAGTTATTGCTTTGGAGATGATACATGTTTAATTGGTGAATCAGAAGAAGATGCACAAAAAATGTTAGTGTTATTCGAAATAATTGCCAAGAAACATAGATTAGTACTGCATTCTATGAAAACTGAACTTATGTGTCTAGATGAAGTTAAGATAAAATCTCTAGATGGTACAAAAATTAAACAAGTTCAACAGTTCACATATCTTGGAGCACAAGTTAGTTTTTCTAATCAAGAATATAAAGAAGTATTAGTAAGGAAGAAAAAAATGTGGTCTGTGTATCATTTTTATAAGAATGAATGGAAAAAACTGAAAGATAAAGATAAAAGAAGACTAACAGTGCAAATATTATTTTCAATAGCTACATATGGTGCTCAAGCTTGGCAACTATTAAAAAATACTCCAAAACAATTACAAGGTACTATAAACCATATATGAAAATGTTTAAATAATAATGACATTAATACCTCAGAATTACCATCAGTAGAAGATAAGATACTGAAACTACAACTAAGGTTTATGGGCCATCAAATCCGGAAAAAAGATGGACTAGCCAAAAGAATAGTAGAAGAAATATGGGTGTGTAAAAACAAACCATTAGTAGGAAAAACATCAGTTGGAAGACCTCAGAAGCAGTTAGCTGAGTGGTTCAAAAACATTAAACTTAAAGATGACGTAAACAAAAGAAAGAATTTAAAATGGTTTCAAGTGGCAAAGTGTAAACATAAATGGAAATATCTTCTGAATAGTAATTAACTTACAAAGTTTTATAAAATATAACTTTAGATTAAGTATAATAATAATAACTTCCTTCTAAACGATATTTTTCCATAATACTATAGTTGTTTGATAGCTTAATTTTTTTATAAAAGAAAGTAGCAATGTAAAAGTAAATTATGAGTAAAAATAAAGATTTTTTTGTAGTAGGCATTTCTCTATAATTTTTTAACAATAGTAATTTTAGAATTTTAATAAATAGTAAAATCTTGATAATAAATACTAACAAGCATTTGGGATGTACATTTTGTCCGCCACTATATGCATTAATACCGCCACTATATATAACATGAACGTCAATTTGCATAAAGAAAAAATCTAAAATTGTAATTATTTTTAAAGCAATATAATATATATATATGATATCAATAATAATGTCTTTCATTTTTTTTCAATATGACGAGCAAACAGTCATCATTTTTTCCTTACTTTTCCACAATTAATAAAGAGGAGTATGAAAATAAAATCGCTTCAGAAAGTATGAGGAAAAAAACAACAAAAGGTGAATTCTGTTATTATGTATGTAAAAAAGAAAAGTGTAAAAGTCGTTTTCGTACTACTTTCATCCCTACTGCTAACGTATATATAATATCATCAAATAGTAAGTTTGAAAAGGCTGTTTGATAATGCTTTTTAGACGTTAGTCATAATGAAAGTTGCTTTGAATCTAAGAAATTTACTATTGACGAGTAAACTAAAAAAGTAGTATTGGACATGTATTCTTCAAATGCAACACCTTCACAAATTGACGTTTTTCTTCGTTCTGTAAGTTAACAAACAAATATTTTGGTATTGTTTTTAATTTTAGCAACAATTTACGTTAAACTTGTCATCACAACAAATAAGAAATATATGTTATACCAACAATAAAAAAGATACAAATTCTACTGATCATGTAAGAGATATAATTAAAAAAATTAAGCAAGAAAATGAAGTTAAAGTCATTTATGATAACATTGATATAGAAGCAAATCATGGTCTACAATTCAAGATTTTCAGAAATTGATTTCAATAGGATATTTAAATGATGGCACAATGTGCACTTGTATGGTTAATGGTATTCAATGTGCTCACATAAAATATACTTTTGATGATATACCTCATGAAATTATCTCAAAACCATTAAAAGTAAGGAAAAAAAGAAAAAATATGGGATATGCATTGGAATATTAATTATTAGATTATTATCATATTTATATTTTTTTATTTATTAAATAAATTTTTGATTGGATTTTTTCGAAGTGGCGCAAATAATGCATATAGTGGCGCGATTTCTAATACATCCAAGCATTTGAAGTTATAAAATGTCGATTAATAATATTATTTAGTTATTTGCTTATTATTTGTTAGTAAAATATTTAAAATTTGTTGGAATTTATATTAAATTTTTTTTATTATGAACATAAACACAAAATGTTTTATAAATTTACTTGTTTTTGACTTCTAACAATGAATTTTTATGTATTGGGTTGGTGCATAATTATTGCGGCAATTTTTCGCAACGTTTTTGTTCTTAAAAAATTAACATTTTTTAAAATTTTTTTCTATAAAAATAATCCTCACATTCCAATTAGTGAGATGCGAATTGAAAATTATAATCATATTCGCCATTTTATATTCTGGCACTTCAAGAAAGATTGGGATGAAAAACAATAATTTCGCGATTCAAACGAACTTTAGGTGAAGTAATAATCAACAAAAGCCAAGTTAAAAGATGGTTGAGAAATTCAAATTCGGTAATTCAAATTGAATTTTCCTTTAATTTGGCTTTTGTTGCTTGCTTTTTCGTCAAGAAAGTTTGTGGAAATCGTGAAATAATTGTGCTACCTTCCGCTTTTCTTAAAGTACTAGAGCATAATTATTGCGGCATTTTTCTGTGAATTTTTTTTTCTTTAAAAATTGGCGTTTTTTAATTTATTTTTTTATAAAAATAATTCTTACATTTCAAATATTGAGATGAAAATCGAAAATTATACCCATATTCATCATATCATGCACTAACACTTTGAGAAAGGTTAGAAAGCAGCACATTCGTTTTGCAATCTTAACGAACTTATTGGCAAAAAACAATCAACAACAACCAAATTTAAAGAAAACTCAATTAAAATTACCAAATTTAAATTTCCTGAACAATCTCTCAACATGATTTTTGCTGATTATTCTTTCACAAAAAGTTCGTTTATATCGCGAAATTACTGTTTGTCATCCCAATCTTTCTCGAAATGCCAGAGCATAATATGGCAAATATAAATATAATTTTCAATCTGCATCCCACTAATTGGAATGTGAGGATTATTTTTATCGAAAAAATTCTAACAAATGTCAATTTTAAAAGAAGAAAAAGTTCGCGGAAAAATGCCGCAATAATTATGCACCAACCCAATACTTTGTTGAAAAGAAGTTAGAATATCAACTAACTATAATATTGTAAAAAATATTAAAAGTTAAAACAGTTTCGATAGTTTATGTGCAGAAAAATGTTTATTCTTTTACAGAAAGTTACTGAAAAAAATGGTATGCATATAAATCTGTATAACTTTAATTTAATATTTAAAAACGATCTTAAAGTATATTATAGAAAGCAAGCAAGACTATCAAATGTACTTAATATCATAAAATTCTAAAAGGATAAAAAAGTTATTAATGCTTAACTGGCTTGCGTATCTTAAGACATATCCTGGATGTTGTTACATTTAACCATTCAAGTACATTATATTTCTCTTAGATTTGATTTGTTTTAGGTCTAAAATCTAGTAATATCTCACAAACCAGTTTTAAGTTTTGTGTAAATCTTTAAAAAGTTACTTATCAATTCTTAATTTGTTATCTATTTAAATTTAAAAAAAATAAAGCTAAAATAAAAAAATTGGATAACTTTTAAAGTTTTTTGTAACCAGATATCATTCAATACTGTAGTAATGTATTCTATCAAAGTTATTTTTAATCATTACTCTTTTTCTTATGTTTATCATTAATTATTGCAGCATCATTTTATGTAAATATCAAATTAAGTTAATCTCAATTAACGTAATAAAATATTAATAATTTTTATAAAGTCAAAATCTATATTGTGTCAACTCAAAGGCGGAATTAGACATGATGTCAAATTATCAAAAAATAAAGCAATAAATCAAAAGATAAAAATTAAAAATTTTATTTACCATTCATTTTAATTCACATAATTGCATTAAATTATTCGTTTTTATCACTTTTTATTTTTAATAAATTTTATATTTTATAAACCGTCGTATTATTTTAAGAATTTTTTAAGGATCTATTATCTATGCAAGGTTTACAATGGTAAATTAATAACTTTTAAAATTGTTTTAAGTTATTATTCTTTAATTAAACTACATTTATTTTTTTTGTTAGAAATTTAATTTTTTTAATTGAAACTAACTATAATATAGTTTATATTGTAAAGTTATTAATTAGACTTAGAATTTAAAATCTGCTGTCATAAACGAAATTGTAAAATCATGAATAAATTAACAGAGTAGTGTCATTTTGACGATCGAATACCTTTTTTTAATCACAAAGTATAGCTAAATTCTTTATTGATTATGTAAAAGATGTCATATATTTTTATAATTTGTGTTGTTTTTTTAAACAAAGAATTATATACAGTATAAATTAAATATATACTTCTTTTATAAATTGACTCAAAACTTTTATAATAATGTACATACGTTATTTCAAAACACTCGTGATAAAAAGAATCTTCGTGTTTTTATGAATTAATTTAGTTTAAGTAAAATTCATAGTTTAAAAAAATTTTCTAAAAGTGAATATGAACCAGTAGTTAAAATTTTACAATGTTGTTAATTAAACGTTAATAATTCCTTGTAATGAACTAAAGTGATTTTTTAAATTGAATTAATTGTTTTTTCTCCTCTAAAACTTTATATAATTTATCAATAATGTTTTATTCTGAATAGTTGTTTTAAAATTAATACATAATGTTTTAAAATTAAAGAATGATTTTGAAAATGTAGTTTTTTATTTATTTTGCTGATAATGATATGATATTTTATATATTTTTATATATGCTCAGCATCGTATATATGCAACGATCAATGCAAGGTTAGCATTTTTGATCTCCTAGAATTCAGAAATTGTTTCTGAAAATTTGCGTTTAAATAGATCTCAGTATACTCTACCGGAATTTTAAAAAAATCAAAAATATTCCTCCCTCATTGAGAAAAATGAAGTCAAAGTGCCAAAAAATTACAATTTCAAAGTGATAGACGCACCGCGTTTTAAAAGAATATTTTTACACACAAATTTAGTATGTGTGTGTAAAAATTTCGACCTTTACCAACCCAACTAAAATTAGAAGTGTCAAACATAGGTTAGAAAAAATATGTATCGATAAATTACCCGTTTCGCTGTACACTGTGAGACGTAAAAACTTTGAAGGGGGTACTAATAAGGCTTAAAACTTCACAATGAAGGTTTTAAAATTAATTTTTGAAGGGTTTTTTTAGGAAGTTGAAACCAAGATGAATTTACAAGGTGGTGTTTTTTATGAGACTCTTTTTACTTCAGACTTATATGTCGTTTTTTCTTATATAAATTTACTCTTTTAATTTTTTTTACTCATACCAGCCTTAGACATGCTTTCGGCAGGTCATTGCTGGTCCGCAGAGCATACTTTTTATAAAAGCATTTTTGTATTAAATTATCAATGAAAGTTTGTGTATAAAAAATGTTTCATTGAATTAAATATTTCTGAAGAAATAAAATAACCGAAAATACATTGTTATAATACATTAAAATATGAAATATTTCTAAGATTGAGATCCATTTTATAACGTTTAATTTATTTAAGGAATTTAGGTAAATAAAAAATTTATCCTACAAAAAAAATTTTATTTATATCCAAAAGATGAATTAAAATGAATATTTGAACCATCTCAAGCAAATATATAAGTAACTTTCTATTATATTTTTGAAATGGTTATCAAGTATTTAATATCAATCTTCTATAAACTATTTTTATTTACCTTAATTTTACGACAATAAAATGAGAAATAGTAAAATAAGTAATACTTTAAATCCCATTTTGTGAGTCAATCAGACATTTGATGTACAACTAAAATTTTTACCCCCCATTTTTATTTCATGAATAAAGAAAGCAACCAAAAAAATGTATGTTGGCAAATTTATTCGGCTTGAAACTTTGAGATACAGTAGTAGTAGTGATTCAAAATCGGAAAAATTGATTTTTACGAATTTCAGATAAAAAGACTTTTTAAAAAAAAATGTTGTTCCTAGGGGTAATTGTTTATAAAATAACGAATGTGCATACTTTCGACTTTATAAATTTACGTCTTTATTGTTTTTTGCAATTTGTTTTTAGATTTTCCACATTTTCGGTGTAAAAATCAAAAAAGCGCATGTTCCCACAACATTCATTCGATTTTTCATATAAAATTACTGTTGTAAATAATATTTATTATAAAAAAAATTTAAAATTGATTAAAAAATGTACCAATATTCTACTATATTGAATTGAAATCAATACTTTGTATGAAACCACATTTACTTTTCCATTTTATTTTCTTCATTTTTCTGAATCTGGATGTAAAATTACATGAGAAATCAAATGAGCATGGTGAAAACATGCGTTTTTTTGATTTTTGTACCAAAACTGTGAAAAATCTAAAACAAATTGTAAAAGACAACAAAGACGTAAATTTATGAAGCCAAAAGTATGCTCACTCGTTTTTTTTTATAAAAAAATACCCCTAGAAACAACATTGTTTGAAAAAAAAATCTATTTTTATGAAATTCGTAAAAATCAATTTTTCCAATTTTGAATCACTACTACTACTGTATCTCAAAATTTCAAGCCGAATAAATTTGCCAACATATATTTTTTTGGTTGCTTTTTTTATTCATGAAATAAAAAAGGAGGGTAAAATTTTTAGTTGTACAAAATTTTAGAAAAATGTCAGACTGACTTGCAAAATGCGTTTTAAATAACTTCTTTTGTTATTAACCTCAAAATTTCGTTATACAGTCAAACCTGTAATTTAGGACTACCAAATTTTTTCGAAAAAGTGGTCCTCAATGACAGTTGGTTTTAAATTAGAGGTTCTTTATTATTACAGATATTAGTATAGTTATAAGTACAAATATAGTAAATTATTGTTAATTTTTATATTAAAATGAATAATAATTTGAAATTAAGTAATAAAAATGAGTTTAAATTATTTATTTGTTAAAATATTCGTTATTTCATTTTTTCATTGTACCTGGTAACTTCTTACCAAATTCTGATTTCAAATTTATGATTTAATTCTAGCAAATTATTGGGTAAGATTTTTTAGGCTTCATTAAAAACTTTAAACCTTCTTATGAAATTTTGTATTGGAATTGATTATAAAAAATACATTTAAGTTCATTTTTATTCACTAAAAAAAGAGAATAACATACAATATGGTTTAATTTACAAACAATTTTACCGTATTGGTTATGTTTGTTAGATAGCTGTTCTTAGGACTCACTAAAAATATATCTTTTATTCCTTAAATTATAAAAATTAATACATAAAATATCATATGGTTATTTTATTTTTTTAAATCACTGTTTTTTCAAACATACATACAGAAAAAAAATGGGAAGCATTTTTGCGTAAAATGTAGTGAATTTTTCCCATTTAACAAAATTTGAATTTTCTTAATTTGCGACTAATTTTATCGCAATTATATCATACATAAAAATATAGCAATAATTAAGTAGTTCCTTAAAGAGTCTTTTTTCTTACTATATCTTTATAGTGGTGTAACTATATGAGGTGTAGCGTAGCCTCCTGCTACATGTATCCCAGCGGATACATGCTAGCTGGTTCCTACCACCTAACTGAGTATTTTACCTAATGAAAAAGCATGTTGGAACATGCGTGCTCTATCAGAATAATATAAGATATAAAAACACATAAATAATAGTAATAACCTTTTATTTATTAAGAATAACGAACAATATATTTATGGTAAACAAAAGTTAATATTGTCCGGAGTTCCGGATATGGAGTGCTATTCAGCATCTCTGATTAATTGTATTCTAAATTATCCAAACTAAAACTGATTTCTTGAAGATATTCTTTTCTTAAATACTGCTTTTCCTTCTCTTCCTCTTATTAAACTTCTTCTTAGTTTAATAAGACGATTTTCTTTTTTTCCTCCCAGATGTTTTGTTTAATATATATGTACAGATTTATATATTATATAAAATAATATTTAAATCTGCACATAATATTTACTTTGACATCTATTCTCCTTTTTTTATTAAATAATATATTATATATTTTTCACAGCTCGAGGTTTGTGTGTATTGTCGAAAAACTGCACTTTTGCATTAGAAATAATTTTCGTGTGCTTTAATAAACCTTTAGATTTAAATATTTTCTTTTGAAATTTTGTCAGCTGACTTGAATAATGATGTAAATTGTTCAGAAAATACTGTTTTGGTAAAATGCCATATATGGAAAAAATTTTTTTTGATTGTGAATATTTTTTGATGTCCCGTTTACTTTTCTCTAAAAATTTTCTATAACATTCTCCTACACCCCCTCTACATACTTATAAATTTTTAAGTCGATCCTCCACTCTGGTTTAGAGAAAATTAATTTTCAATGACTTCAATTTTTTCAAAGAAAATTATATCATAAAACATGCTAAATATGAATTTTTTTGTATTATTTTATATTAGGTTGTTCAATTGAAAATGTCGCTTTTTGACAGTGAATTTTAAAATGTCATAACTCAACTAAAAATTAATATTTTTATTTGAAATAAGCACCGTTGGAATCAGCACACTGTTGCCAACGTGATACAAGTTTATTTATGCCATTTGAAAAAAAATTCCAGTTTCTAGAATCCAAAAACTCCAAGACGTCATTTTTCAAGTCATCAGATTTGGTGAATTTCTTCTGCCGCAAATGAAGCTCTAATTCCTTGAATAAATGATAATCTGTTGGAGACAAGTCCGATGAATAAGGAGGATGTGAAAGAGTTTCATATTCCAATTCTTTAAGCTTCTGCACCATCGTTTTTGAAACATGAGGTTTAGCATTATCATGGAGTAATATTGGATCTCTTTTGTTGACCAATGCAGGCTTCAGAACAGATAATTTCTTGCGCATTTCTTGTTCTTTCTTACAGTATCTGTCTGCAGTCATAGTTTCTCTAGGATTTAGATACTTATGATGGATGATTCTATCACATTTTTACCAAATAATTAGGATTACTTTCTTATTTGAATACCTAAGTTTCGGAAAGTTTTTAGGGCTCTCATTTTTGCCCACCCATTGCAATGACCTCTTACAACTCTCAAACATGGTTCATTTTTCATCGCACGTTGCAATCCTTTTTAAAAATGGGTCATTTTTGTTCCTGTAATTCAAAAAATAACAAGTTTACATGCTCCTAAAACATTGGTCGGGAGTATACTCATGGAGTATGTAAGAATTCATTTTTTTCTTCATATTTATGGGTTTTAAGTGGTTGAATACAGTTCCAACAATGACATTTAATTCTCCTGTGAGCTCCCGAACAGTCATTCTTGGATTATGTTCCACCACTCTTTTTATTTTTTCGTTCTTAAGAACATTTATTCCATGAAAACCCTCTTGTCTTTAAAGACTTATATTTCCATTGCGGAATTTCTGGAACTAACGTTGTATGGTTCGTTTGTCAGTGGATCTTTGACCAAATGCTTTATTTATTTTTCTTGAAGTTTTGGCTGCTGCTTGGCTAAGTTTAAACTCGTACAAGTAAATTGGTCGGAAATCCATTTTTGACGTAACTTCTTTTTAGAGTAATAGCAACTTTTTAATAATTGCGAATAAAATGCAAAAAGATGACAATGATAGTCCTCGATTGGCTCTACAAGATGGTATATATCTTGTAGCGATACGTGAATGTATAAGAAAGTTATGATCATTTAAAATTTGATGAACTAAAAAGCGACATTTTCAATTGAACAACCTAATATTTAAAACATTGACCTAATTATTCTTTAAGGCCATTACAATCATCCCATGTAAGTTTATAAAATATAGAAATATTCAATAAATATTATTTTTTGCTACAAAATAATAAATTATTTTATGTTATATAGAAAATAACCAAAAATAACTATTTCAATAAAATTTTAAAGATTATAATGAAAAAATTTATTTTAAATTTTTCGATGATGTAATTTGTGCATGAATGACCTGTGTATTGCAATTAAAACTAAAAATTAAAAAATTTTATAAACAATGATTAGTTTTTGTATTGAAAATTTTGCAATAATGTGTTTTTTAACTTAAACCATAATTTTTATCTAATTTTTAAAAACGTTAAGAAAGGTGGTTAGCAAATTGTTCAAAAAAATAAATTTTTTTAACTAATCTATTATACTAAAATTTTTAAATGCTATTAATTTTTAATTATTATTCTATTGTTTAAAATTACCGTGAATTTTACTAATAGAACGTTACAATCTGACTCTATGATGCCAAACAAATAGTAATAAATGAGAATTATGTAGTTTCACAATTTTAAAGTATATCAAAATTGATAATTAATTGTTTGGAGATTGTGTGTCAGATTTATTTAACATGCAATGTCTTTTTATTTGCTTAAAATAAAAAATAAAAAGGATTTTTCCTTATAGGGTAAAGAATGATAATTTTTAATTTTTACATTTTAAAAACTTACCGAAGATGATTATAAATACATTAGAAATAGTTTATAAGTTTTATAACGTTAGAAAAACATTAAAACATGCATAAGAATTATCATTAAATGATAAAAATACGTGAAAAATACGAATCAATTTATTAAAAATTAATTTTCTCCAAATCAGAGTGGAGAATCGACTTAAAAATTTATAGGTATGTAAAAAGGATGTAAGAAAATGTTATAGAAAATTTTTAAGGAAAAGTAAACGGGACATCAGAAAATATTCACAACCAAAAAAAATTTTTCCATATATGGCATTTTACTAAAACCATATTTTCTGAACAATTTACATCATTATTCAAGTCAACTGACAAAATTTCAAAAGAAAATATTAAAATTAAGAGGTTTATTTATATTTCTAAATTTGAAATTTATACGTATTAAAGTGCAATTTTCCTCAATCATGAGCTGTGTTTTATATATAAATAACATATATATTGTTATTTTTCTTTATTTCTAATGCTGGGCATTACGGATTAATGCTTTAAAATTCAACATGGATATTCCATAATAATCACTATGAAGTTGATATTTCTATATTTTGTACCTTTTTATATAATAAAATATTATAATAATATGTTTTTTACTTCGAATCAAAATAATAAGATAAAAAAACTTTTTTTAACAAATAAGCAAAAATATTCTAATTAAATTTTTATGTAATTTATTTTTTGTTTCTTTTAAAAAAAACACACAAATAAAATAATAAAACTTTATTAAATAATATTTAATACAAAAAAAAACAATTAAATAGTAAAAATTTTATAGAATTATTTAAATTTAATAAATTAGTCAGAAAAATGATGAAGTGGTTTTTCTTTTGATAAAGTGGTCCTTATTTTAATAATTAGTCCTTGTTTTGACGAAAAAATCGTTTGTGTGTACAATTTCTAGAGTTCTTTGATTTGTATAAAACGCCAGTTATTTTATTTCCGGCATGAAAAAGTTCTAGAAATCTTACTTTTGGTTAATCCAATTTTTTTATATTATCTGCAACTATGAAGTATAAAGATTTGCAGGTAAGCTTAAGACTTTTAAGATCCTTACAGCATAATTTTTCAAAAATTTGAATTTAGTAAAATTTTTATTTGGTCTTTACCACCTATTAAGAATATTAAATATAATTAACAACAACATACTTACAATTAATAATAATTAACTTAATTTTTCAGAATGTATATTTCTAATAATATTCCTTATCCTCTATGAAAAAACCCCTAAAATATAATTTTTTAGTAATTTTGGGTTAAGGCAATCAATTATGATATGGTAATACAGATAAATGATGGAAATCATCAAAAATTTCTTATTTATAGTCATTTTTTTAATCCCTTTTTTGTGATATGTTTACTATTTTGAAATTATCCGGTAAGCTGATTAATACCAAATTCATCTTAAATATCTGAAATAAAACAAACAAATACTAACATAGTTTTCTAAATTTATATTCTTTATAATCAAAAAAATAGAATAGAGGTATTGAAATAAAGAAAAGAGATTTCAACATAAAATGGTTAAAAATATAAATTACAATATTTTAAACACCATTTAGCGCTATTTACTCTCTTAAAGATATTGTTTAACCAACATGACAACGACACCTTAAATATTTTTTTAGTAGAGATTTATTGGAAAAGTTAAAAGTTCTCAAACATTAGTAATTAGGATTTTGATTATCCTAAAAGTTTTTTAAAGTCACATATAGAGATTTTTAATTCTTCTGCAGGCATCGTAGTTATACTCATCATGAGCGTTTATAATTAATTTGTCTTCATTATTCTTCTTTACTTTATAAATATCAATTTTAGATGAGTCTTTGAAGAGTAAGTTGGAATAAAATCTTCAATCATTTTCTTCGTCTCCGTTTTAAAACACCGACTTTTGTCTTGTTGTGCTCAGCAGGGCATCCTTTGACATAAATACATTGAATGAATGTTGTTGGTCTTGTTTTACGTGAAAATAAAAAACATTTGTTACACAGATGAAGTGATTTATAGCATTGATATCCTTAATCAATGGAATAAAAGTAGATATTGTGATATCTCAATTTCTTAACACTATAGACATATGAGTAGATACATGGAGCATCTTCGATAGAAATGTCATTTGAAGGTTCAATTTTAATGTTTATAGTTTTGCCTCGCTCTGAGATAACTATTTCTTCTAAGTTGACTTCATCCTCCTTGTCCTTACGGTTGTTGTGTATGACTTGGTTTCAATCAAGTGTCTTCAAGGGTAGACGCATTGTTTTAAAACTATTTTTCTTATGATGTCGAATCTTCCTTTGGGTTGTTGCAAAAAAAGATAGTCGTAAATTAATAACGGCTAAATTTTAGTTTTGGGGTGTTCATTTTAAATAGCTTAATGAAGCATTTAGTTTATTTAAATAGGTATTTTTGCAAGTACAATGATGAATAATTATATTCAGAAGTAGTTTGTATCGTTTAAAGAGTTTTACTTTTCAGTGTTAATTTTTTTGCTTAGATTTAATAGCAAAATTCTTCAAAAGTCTCTCTCCATTCCATATGAAAGGAGCAGATAAAATTTTTCTATTAGGAACAATATTATTTTCTTTACAACATTAAATATTTGACAAAACAACATATAAAATCAAAATATTTTTATTACTTTCTTTTTCAAGGTAACAATTATTTTATCATAATTTTAAAACAAAAAAAATTAACTTTTTTAAGGCAAATATGATCTTCTTCGATCCTTCTATTTCTCTCCTTCTGACATGATAACTCCATTATTGACTTTTTCTAGAAGTAATTTACCTGGAAAACCGTTGACGTCTCTTCCAGAATAATGATCACCATTTGTTACAAGAGCTTCGTTTATCAAATCATAATTAGCAAGGACAACCAATGGTTCTGGAATCCAGATAGTAAAAACACTACCATAAATTTTTTTATGATCACAAACCCACAAATGAATATCATTGAAGTCAAATGTGAATAAATTTCCAACTATAGGAAATGGTATAGCTCCTGCTGGTAGAGATTTGGCCTTTCTATAGAAATTTATTAAATATATTGTTAAAATGATAACTATTAATACGATCCTAACCATAACGACAACTTATTTAATATTTTCTATTGATTTATCAATCTTTTTTTAACAATTTTCAACATCATTGTATGACACCCATTAATTTTTTGACAACCAAACAATTTAAGTAATTACTTTTGTTATAAAAAACCTATTATATAATTTTACGAGTATATATTTTTGTCATTTCGCATAGTTTAAAAATACATTCAAAATTTAAAACTGTCGTTTTGACAGACATTGTGCAATCATAGGTACTATAGAAACTTTTCGTCATTTCGACTACCAATTAAGTTATTTTTAATTGTGCCCACATAATAAACATAAAATATATATAAATTTTTTAAGAAATGCAGTACATTTTTTGTAAAATGTATGATTTTTTTAAAAAAATTTACACACGGTCAAAACGATAAACATACCTTCTTTTATAAATTGTCATATATTTTTATATAAAGTGTATAGACATTTCTTAAAGAAAGTACTAATCGTTTCTAAAAATTTTATAGCACTTTTATTAAGAATGTACATACAGTCGAAACGACATACATACTTTTTTTATTGTTTACTATACATATTTATAGAAAATGTATACATTTCTAAACGACATTTACTATACGTTTTTTAAATTGTAAGGTTGTTTTTAAATATGAGATCATGTATTACCAATGCAAAATACATATTTTTTTTGTGAATTGATATATAATTTTGATAAAAACGTATATTGATTTTTTTAAAACTACTAGTAATAAAGTGAACCCTGTGATTTTTGAGAACGACATAAAAAAGATTCAAAGTAGAAGAAAATTATTATAAATATAAGCTTAACTACTATAAAAATTTTGAAAAAGATAAAATTAATTAATTATGATTGTTATAGACGATAATTATACATCAAAAGTAGTAAAGTATGATTATTATTGTTTTAGACTTGTAAAATCTTCTGAAACATTTCTTTTGTAATTTGCATACTGTAATCTATACCAAAAAGAAATAAGGAAAAAAATTTTGTCTTTAACATAACTCTCTTCAAATTTAACCGATTTTTACGAGTATGTAGCCAAAAGATGTGTTTTTTTTAACTTAAGGGGAAAAATGGGTCTTGAATGTTTTGAGCTATAATTGGCCAAGTTATCTTAAAAAAAAACACTCTTTTTTAGGACCTTTTTTTACATAGTTTTGTTACATGACTAACTCTTCTCAAAGTTAACGAACTAAATTGCTTTATATCTCATTTGAAAGGTAAAATTCTAGAATAGTTCGCAAGCTTAGTAATATTAATTTTGATTTATAATTAGCCGAGTTATAGCCCAAAGAGTGGTGACTATTTCGAAAAAACATCTTAAAAGTTTAATAGTCATAACTCAGTCATAACTTGACGAAAACAAACAAAATAGTATTTATTATATAGATCTATGTCTAACATAAAGAATAAGGGTCTATCGAATTTTTTATCTGTTAAATTATATTACACCAAATATAAATATAATTTATTTTATCCTTCAATAACCAAGGCCTAAAAAATATACAATAGACCAATCCAATATAAAACTTACCTTGGTATTGGTTAGTAATTTACTGACCATTCAGTAAAAAAACATACTCTTTTATACCAAGGTATCATCAAAATAAAACTAACACGTCATACATGTTTTTAAACATGACATTATCTCAACTACGAAAGAAGTTATATTAATTTAAATGTCAATTTTTTTTCTTTTTTTTTTTTGTAAAAATCAACTTTCTTCCAGACATAACTCTCTCCAAACTTGATCAATTTTTATGGACAAATAGTCATTTGATGTATTTTTTTTAACTTAGTGCGGAAAATGGGTCTTAAATCTTTTGGTCCATAACCAGCCAAGTTATATTTATAAAATACTATTTATTTGGACAAATTTTTGCATAGTTTTGTTTTTCAAATAACTTTTGTAGAAGTGAACTAATTTTTTTGGTTTTTAAGTCATTTGAAATGTAAAAGTCAGGAATAAAGGGGAATAGGGCTTTGATAAACCACTAAAAAAGTGGTTTAAACCAAACCTAAACCAGGTTTATAAGAAGATGCCTGAACCATAAATCAATATAAACCAAACCATAAAAAAGCAGATTTATCTTTTGAAACTCAATATTACAACAAACGATAAGATCATTAATTAAATTATCAATATTTAAACTTTTCCTTTGTTTTGTAAATATGTAAGAGTACTTACTTATTATTCTTTCACACCCGACATTGTACCAGAAAACATTGCGCATTTTATTCCTAATTTTGAGAGATTTTTAAACCTGTTACAATGTTAAATCCAAAGCTTTAAAATACTTTGATTACCCCCATCATATTCATCATGAATAAAGTCCAAGTATTTATCAATTTCATCAAATTTGGAACATCTACTTGGTCTTTTTATAAGGTTGAAATCATCCTCAGAACATTTTTTATTATTTTGACCATTATTGTTATTTTGGTCATTGTTGCTATCTTGACTACAGATAATCTCCTCCAAGTAATTTTTTAGTAAATTTTCAATATTTTTCCACTCAGTATTTGAAAAAAATTTTTGTGCGCAGCGTTAGAACTTAATAATGTTGCTACATGAATAAGATCATTTTGATAGTACTTAATTTTACTCTCTACTTCAGCAATAACATAATTTTTAAATTGAGTAAATTTCTCTTTTAGTAAATTTTGCTGAATTAATGTTGATTTTTCTTCTCCAAATTCATTTTTCTCCATAAAATTTTCTTCATCAGTATCAGATGTACCATCAATAAATGAAGACGATACTAAATAAGATTCACCAATTCCTGATTGTTGTAGTTCCATTAATGATTTTTTTATACCAAAAAGATTTGGCAATATATGACAGATTGAGAAATCTGTTTTCCCAGCAAAATCAAATGCTTTCTCAAAGACATAACCCAAGCTTTCAATATTTTTTAAAGTAATAGTTTCTTTTAAAGTGAAGTCCATGTTTACATTACATTTTAATCCTGATCCATATTCAGCTTCAAAGTTTTCCAAAATCGACTTAAATTCGTTGATTGAATGTATTACTTTAAAAATTGCGTTGAATCTTGTATTTGACATTGTTTGAAGTCTTTTTTTCGTGTCTTTATAAATAACTGCAGTATACTTTTTTGATCTTTTAAAAAAATTTGAAATAATAATAACTTTATTTATTAAATTCTTTATATTAGGAGGAGCATTTTTGAAAGATTTTTTAAGAATTAAATTTAACACGTGAGAATAACAATGATTTTTTTAAAACCATCTACACCTTCCGTTATGTTTAATAATGCTCCATCAACAGTTACACCATATAGTTTACCAATTTCAGGAATTTGTTCAAAAATTTCAGATCCAATAAGAGGGACCACTTTTTTTTGAGTGACAGTATCTTCAGATTTTTCGGTTGAAACAAAATTTTTTACTTACACATCGTATAGATTAATGCATACTTCATCACCATAAACATAATGTACTACAATTGGATACACATTACCATCTACTCCATCTGTTGAAAGACAAAAGCTAGGAGATTGTTTTAACTTCTCCTTAAGATCACTTTGAAGTTTATTTGATAATTTGTTTATTTACAATCGTAATGTATCTTTTGAAATAGTTTGATAAGGTGTGAATTCCATAACTTCCTTAAATTCTTTTGATTCAATTTGCATTGCTCCTATTGGGTTTTTACAGAAAAAATCAATTACAGATCTCAACAGCTTCTCAGTTGATTGAAGTTTTAATTTATCTTTTTTTTGAAGTAAATTTTTTTATCTTTGGTTGTTCATCATTCGAAAATTTTACTTCCTTGACTACAACATTATGTACCTTCTTTAGGTGCGGCTTTAATTTTGTAGTTGCAGCTGCACTATAATGAGTTGGCTTTTTTCCCTCCTTTTCACATAACAAGCACTGATAAGCCAACTTCTCATCAATGAAAACCTTTTTAAAATATTCCCGGTTAGTAGCCGTACGCAATATACAACTTGTATACAGGTAATATACAGATTTGTTACAATCAGTACCTGTACGGCGTACAGAAAGCTAATAAGCTGTACACTAGCAGTATGTAAGGTGTACCTTACCTGTACGTTAACTGTATACAGCTAAGAAAAAACACATGTAAAAATCGCAAACATCATATTTTTTTATACAAAATACACATATAAACATAGAAAAATTTTATTACAAATTAAAAATACATTAAAAATTAAACAAAATTAATTTTATGGTAGTAAAAACTCAAAGTTGTTAGATTACTGCTTCCATATTTAAAAAATAAAGAATGTATTATACTAAAAGAACAAACTGAACTTACAATTTGCTTTTCTTTTGACGGTATTTTTGTACTGTGAACTGATCGGACCTAAAAGCAAAATATTTAAATAATGAAGAAAATAATGCAACTTATCTTTTAAATGTCCAGCCAACTTTCAAGAAGATCCATATGATATCTGTAAATATAAGAGTATCAATATTAAAATAGAAAATACCTACACAGTAGTTTCTTTAAACCTTTTCTTCCTGTTCTGATGAAGAAATTTTTATCTAAAAGCAAACTAATAAAAAGATGAAATAAATGATCCAAACTTATTTGCTAACAACTGCAGTCAAGCTCCGAGGTAGTGGAGAAAATAATATTTATAAAAATAACATTAATAAATGAGTAATAAATGTTAAATAAAAAAATTACCGATATACAGGTATAAAAATACATGCGACAAAGTGTGCACATTTCGGTAAAATGCTAGTTTAAAAGTGTGCTTTATCCAACACTATAATACAATAACAAAACTAAAATACTTCTTGATAGACAGGTGTGTCTTGACCTTTCCCGCTTTATGTATGTCTAAAGGTATTACGTATAGGTTGAAAGATCAAAGGTGATAATTACACTTCAAAATATAATTTTTATTGCAGCAAAAGAATAATGAATAGCAAATAAGATAAATGCTTTGAACAGTTAAAAAATTGGTTACTGTTAGTAGATTATTATTTAAAAAATTCAATAATCTAAATCTGACAGTAGTATAAAAAATCTGTAAATGTTGTTGGTGATTTGTGTTTTTTTAAAATATTTTATATCATTGATAACTCCTATAAAAATTTTATTTAGGTTATAAATGTCAATACCATAATAGTTATTAAGAGTAAAAATTGTATCTATTTTAAGACATTTATTTTATTCAATCAAATTCACAAGCAAATGATGTTTCTTGAACACTTCATTCCTTTATACATAGCTAAAATATGTTTTTATAACAAAATTTATATGATTTACTTGGTTTTTTCTTATCTGTACCTTAGCCGTATGAATTCTGTATACAGCATACAGCATATACAGAATATACAGAAACTTATGCAAGTAAATGTATTTCCAAAGTCGCTGTATCTTCTCTGTACGGCCAAGATACAGCTAACGTACACCTAATTCCTGTACCTTAGCTGTGACGTTAAACCGGGTTTGTCATACTTTGACATTTTTACAGATCACTAAAAGATTAGACAAAAAAATATTTCATAATAGGGGAAAATTTACCTTTAGTAGATTTAGTAAATTTCTTATTGTTAAATGCAAGGAAAGATTACAGTTAATGTCATAAAAAAAAATTATTTTAAATGATTTTATACCACGTTAACACTTTACCAAACCAAATTTTAGAAAAAATGCTTTAAGAGATTGGCCATAAAAATTTTTGGGTGCACGTATATTCATCAAGAATTTATATAGAAAATTTCCTACACACAAAAACGATTTCTGACATTTTGGTATGTACACTGCAAAAATAACGTTTTTGCAATGTATTTTTTAAAACGTCTCTCCAAATGAAAATTTACAATAATTACCGAAATTTTTAATCATAAGAGAGCATGGTTAATAAGTAAATTTATTGAATAATAAGTATAAAGTAACAATAATTAACATTATTAATAATATGATAAAAATAAACTAGTTTTCAAATAAAAAAAATGTATTTTTCAAAAAGAAATTTGATATATTATTGTATTTTTTTCTAATGAATAGTAACTGTTTCAACTTGTCATCAATATCATCTGTGGTAGATTCAGATGTTGCTCCCAAGTTTTGCCAAAAAACAACAATTTACATACTTAAAATGTTAAATAAACTTTGCAACACGAGAAAATTGGTTCCTTCTTTTCTTTTACTTGATGAAGTATGTTCGTCACTAAAATTTGGAGAAAATATTGATGAAAAGGAACTTATAAATATTCTTCAAAACATAGTTTGGATTACTAAAATAAAAATAGAAGAAAATGATGTTTCTGCTTTGAAGTTAATCGCATCAAAGTTGCTTAAAGTAAATAAACATTCTGTTGGAGAATCTTTTAATGATGAAAAGTACAATATCTTCTCCATAAAGAATAAAAATTTTATTGGTGAACCTGATGGTGATTATATAACAACAAAGACTCCTGCAAGTACATCAACTCCAATTAAAAATAGTATTAGCTTAAGCTCCAATAAGCCTTCTAGTACTATTTCATCTAATCCAATTAATTCTAATTTACAATGTTCTACTACTATGCTTCCTTTAACTAACTCGAACAATTTTGATAAAAGTAAATTAAAAGATTATAGTGCTTACAAAAAATTTTTTAACGATAATGAATATTAAATATTTATAGATTTTTCACAAAAAACTAAAATTGTTTTATTTGATTTTTTTTCTTCAATAATGTGTTAGAAATAATTTCTACAATAATGTAACTTACTGGCACATGCTCTGTAATTTTGTTTTTTGCAATTTCCTTTAGAATCTAACATAACATTAAATATTTTATAATAACAACAATTATCAGCCATTGGTAAACTCACAGAAACAGTGCGTTCGGTTTATCTTTAAAAAGTTGACCTACCACAAATATTTGTAGCAAAATTACCATTTTTAGTGTTTCATTATTATATTTAATAGAAGGAGAGATGGAAGAAAAGCTTATAATGAAAAATATGGCTAGCGATATTTCGATTTATTTTTATATCAAAAGTAAAATTTTATATAATAAGAATAATAAAAGTTTTATTGGTGCCAATTTTTCCAGTAATGAACAAAATAACTAGACAATAAAATAGGACAATAATAGTTATTAGTGACAGTTCTACAATAGACAATTATAAACAACACAAATATAAAATTGTAAAAAGATCTTTCACTTAAAATTTTAGAGTCTTATATAATATAAAGTCATCAAATTTATACCTTAATAAAGAAGAATCTAGATATTTACAGATCTTCTACTCAACACACGGAGACAACCTCATCATTTTTTCCCTATTCAATTATTTTTTTCTCTAAAAAATTAAATTTTTAATATAATTAATTTAAAATTTTTCTGTTAATATTATATTTTTATTATTACATTTAATAGTTTAACATAAATTAATTAAACGATCTATATAAATAATATTAATTCACTTATAACAACTTTCCACAATTTTCTTCATTATCAGATATATCAGATTCTCTAGAGCTATTTCGAAAAATATTTTCATTTTCATTTAATGCTTCGTTTTCTTGCATGATAATAGATGAAACATTATTTAACTGCAATGATGTCTCCAAACTTTCAAAAATTATATCTTCTTCAACTAAAGGAATAAAATTATACGACCAATTTAATGGTTTTTCAGATATTTTTGGAGACCAGAACTTATCTTCCTCATTTTGTATAATTAATCTTTGTGCAATTGTTTTACTTGGATTTATTCTCGACTTAGTTGAAGTTAAAATTTTTTTGATTCGTTGATGACTAGCTATAAAAAAATTTTCTTTTAAATGTATCAGTAAAAGTAAGTTTTTAGGGTGTTACAAAAATATGCATACACCTTTTTAAACATTCATAGCTTTTTTACTACAAGGTATTTTTTAAAAAGCTATCTGATAGATAATCGTATAAACTATAATCATATCATATTTTTAATATTATTCTTAATATAAACAATTTGATAAAAAAATATAAGATGAACTTACAAATTATAAAAATAATTTATAATTATGTATGTTTTCATATAGTTTTTGGAACACAACATTTTTAAAACTACAGCATAGTTTGCGAATGTGTTTCTTAAGATGGATCTCACAAAGTGTTACAATATAAAATTTTTTTATCAAATGACTAAAATTATAAAAGTACTCAATAGAAAAAAATTATAAATACTTAAAAAGTGTCTGCATGCTTTTGATGAGTCATATATTAATTACATTCTTTAAAAAAACCTTAACTTTATTTAACTTACATTCAAAACGTATAGATGAAAAGAAAACTGGCAATACATTAAAATGAGAAATGCAATGCCCATAATGCAGCAAATTATGAATTTTACTACTTATTTGAAAATCATCTAAAATATTAATAATAATAATAAAAGTTAAGATTTAGACTTTCTAACTGTCAAAGTGCTAAAGTTAATAAATACATGCGCATATGGAAAAATATAATTTCAATACTTTTTAAAAAATTTTTTTAAATGTATTTTATAATAATCTAAATTTTTTTAAAAATCGAAAATATTGCCGCATATTTTTTCCAAACAAAAGTATTACGACTGAAAAAATTTGCTTTAATTATATTTACAAATTCATGTATGCAGTCTTTGACGGTTAAGAAGTTAAAACTAATTTAAAGTGTAAAAATACCATTGAAAATAACTGGTAAACATTTGAAGATTTCCTCAGCATTTTTGTTAAACATTTCTATAGCAAATGATACATCAATGTTGTAGTCCAATGTTCCATGGGCAAGATTTAATGTAGAATTAATCAATGTTATCAGTTGTTTGATTCTAGTACTTTTCCAACAATTGGAATCTAGTAAATTCGATTTTTTCAAAAAGTTTAGTACAGCTATACCAAAATGAAGACATTGGTTTGCCGTCAAAATAAATGTTTTAGGCTTCTGTATAGTACCATTTTCACTTGTCTTCTTTTGTTTTTTTGGAATCCGAAGCTTATCAGAAAAATAATCTTCTATTAAAATTGTATAAATAGCTCTATAATGATCAGATTCTCGTAACTCTTCTAAAAGACTTTTTCTTATCTCTTCATGAGTAATTTTGCCTTCCATCAAGATAAAATATTGCTTCAATGCTGCAGAGCAAAACAAATTAAGACAACCTTGTGACAATAAATCATGCGTACCATCCATAACAATGTTTGAATATTTAGGTAAAAAATCTATGTTGTGATTTTTAAGATGAGGAGTAATATCAGAAGCTTTTCTAAAATTTTTCCATTCTATTCCTGGAACTGAAAAATAAAATAAATATAAAAAATAAAATGAAAAGTTTTAAAAATATTTATATATATTAAATAAATTTTATAATATTTATATATATTAAATAAATTTTATAATATTTATACAGTTTAGGTACCACGACATATTTATAACCAGAAATAAGTTTACAATATGTTTTTAAGAGTGATCTCTTACTTTTTAAATATTTATAAAGTTTTTTTTAAAAAATTTAAGTTGTTTATCTGATTTTTTTTATCCATCCGTTAGAAATAATATTTACATTAGTGCAACTTACTGGTGCATGCTCTGCAATTTTGTTTCTTGCAATTGCCTTTAAAATTTAACACAACATTAAATATCTGATGATAACAATAATTATCAGCTATAAGTAAATCAACAGAAACAGTGCGTTCAATGTTGTTGACAATTATTTTTGTGTTAATTTTATTTATTATAGCTTTCAAAATTTCTTTAAAACCACTAACTTTAGAATAAATGGATTGCACGGCACATATACTTCTGTAATTTTTTAGTTCAGATGATACTAATGATTTTATATTAATAAATCTATAAGCTAAATGAGTAAACATTGCTCGTTCGCTAAAATTATTTAATCATTTTTTATAAAGTATTAAAATTACCGATATGATCCTAAACTATTTGTACTAGAAAAATCGTCTATGTATAATCCAACTTTTAAGTTGATAATTTCATTGCTTAAATTTATTTTTTTTAAATAATTTATCATGTCTTTTTCAATATTAATAATGTAAGCTGATGTATCTACATCGCTCATTTTAGGCCTCTTATAACCAACTTTAGCTGACATTAACGGTATTCTTTCAATTTTTTTTTTGAAAAAGTGTTTTCGAATTATCATATGATCCAAACATTCTATCAAAACTTTTATTTTTGATTCAATAAAAATTGTTTCTATAACTTTAATAAATCCATTTCTTTGTTTAATATTAAAATTATTTTGATCTAAATACTGATCAATTAAACTGTCAACAGTTAAGGCTAATTCTTTGCTGCGTTGAAAAGTATCAACATAACATAAACAAGTCATATCCATATCTTTAGGAATTAGTTTTTATTGCAATAGAACAGACAAACGTGAACTGATTTATCGTGTAAATGAAGTAGAAATAAAAAAGAATATTTACAAATGTCATTTAATTTATAATCAGTAAAATTTAAATAAGCGATATTTTTAATTATTAAAAATAATAGTTATATAGTATGCTTATTTAGACAACTTAGAAAATGAGCATAAAAAATGCGAAGTGTACAATTAATTATTCTTTTAATTCTTGTGCTTTTGCAACATCAAGTTTTATAATTTCTAATTTATCTTTCAAATTTTCATTTAATAATACATGTAATAATAATTAACATAATATAATAATATGATAAAAATAATCAAATTTTCATGTAAAAAATGTATTTTTCAAAAAGAAATTTGATATATTATTGTATTTTTTTCTAATGAATAGTAACTGTTTCAACTTGTCATCAATATCATCTGTGGTAGATTCAGATGTTGCTCCCAAGTTTTGCCAAAAAACAACAATTTACATACTTAAAATGTTAAATAAACTTTGCAACACGAGAAAATTGGTTCCTTCTTTTCTTTTACTTGATGAAGTATGTTCGTCACTAAAATTTGGAGAAAATATTGATGAAAAGGAACTTATAAATATTCTTCAAAACATAGTTTGGATTACTAAAATAAAAATTGAAGAAAATGATGTTTCTGCTTTAAAGTTAATTGCATCAAAGTTGCTTAAAGTAAATAAACATTCTGTTGGAGAATCTTTTAATGATGAAAAGTACAATATCTTCTCCATAAAGAATAGAAATTTTATTGGTGAATCTGATGGTGATTATATAACAACAAAGACTCCTGCAAGTACATCAACTCCAATTAAAAATAGTATTAGCTTAAGCTCCAATAAGCCTTCTAGTACTATTTCATCTAATCCAATTGATTCTAATTTACAATGCTCTACTGCTATGCTTCCTTTAACTAACTCAAACAATTTTGAAAAAAGTCAAGATTCTACAGTTGTTTCTATAGCATCAAACAAAAATTTGAATAAATCTTGCAGATACAATGAAATCAATGATTATGATTTGGATAATTTTATGATTCAATTTTCTGGAAAAGCAGTTATACTGAGAGTTATTTTTATAGCAAGTGAAAATAAAGAAGAAAATCTAAAAAAAATCCAATTTTGTTTTCTTAAAGATGGTGATAAAAAATTGTCACTATCAACAACTAAATTTGCAAGAAATTTGAAAATTGAAACTGTTTTTTCAAAAACTTTAGATGAATTGACAAGCAAACTGAATTTATCATTTAATGATTTTACTATAATATTAGAAGAAAAAGAATTTATTCCACATTTACATGAAGAGTATATACGTCGTTCTAAAGAATGCAATGCTCCTAGAATACTGCTTTTAATTTCATCTTCAGTCACAAAATCAAAAATTTATGAAAAATTTAAAAGTTATTGCAAAGAACAGGTTAATAAAAATGAAAGTTTATCAATGAATATTTTTTAAAAAGAAACAATACATCAAATGAATACAGAAACAATTAAAAATTTTATAATTAAATAATAATAATTAAAATTTATATAATAGAGTAATATTTTTAATGCACTTATTTCCTCTTTTCTGAACTATTATTAATAGTGTCTTAAAGTAAAAATTAAATTTAAAAATTGTGATGATAAAAAATTTTAGTGCAATTACACCAGCCGTTTTGATTTTTGAAGTGACTAGTATTTCACTTTAATCTGAATGTATTAGATATTTTATGTGCTATTGAAAAAAAAATTAAATATTTTTAATTCTATCTGATAAACAATAAAAATTTATAATCTGTTTAAGAAAAAATACTGCAAAAAAAGCATTAATATTTTACGATCTGCGACAAAATGGTAAGATCGTAATTCACATATTCAAAATTGAATAAAATTTATACAATTTTATTTTGGAGACTAACAATTATAACATAAGAATTTTTTTTTGTGTAAATTTATCTGAGTGCAATAATGTCTTCCTTTCTTACATTAACTACAGAATATGATATTACAGAAAATGACATGTTCAATAATTCAAATGCTATTGATCAGTTATTTTTTAAAAAATTATGTTTTAAACTTGAAGAATCTGGAGAATTTATAAAAAGATTTGAAGAAGAAAAAAGAAGAAATTTTAAGTTGGCAATGGCTGAAAAAATATTACTTGAAAAAAGAGGTGATGAAAGAATATTAAAATTTAATGAAAAAGGATATAATACTATTTTTTACCGAACATTGTATAATATTTATTCATTGGTATTATGTGATAATGATCGTAAAAAAAAATATTGTATGGATGGATTTATAAACATTGCTGAAAGAGTTTTAGGTCTTGTAAATTTTAAAATAGATAAAAATAAACTTCAACAAATATATAATAAAGCAACAAGTCGTTTAAAACTTAAAAATGTTAGGGAATGTAGCAAAGAAAATGTTATTATAAAAGTAAGTCCATATTTAAAATTTATTATTATGTTATATATAACTAGTGTGTTTCTGTTAATACAAACGCATACTTTTTTTAATTCTTAATTTGGTATTTTAAGACAAAAATTTATTTCCTTGTTATTTAAAAAATAGTCATATATTCATTTTAAAATAATACACGTAGAAAAGATCATTTTTCGTCTTCTTTAAAACATAAATCGTTTTAAAAAACAATTTTTCATCCTTATCTAATTTTTTATATAAAAAATTAGAATATTACTAAAAATTTTAAGCATAATTTCAAGAAATTTAGTAAATTTTAAGCACGTTTAATTTGATATTGAAGATTTTGTTAGAAAGTTTTCTTAAAACATGTATAGAAAAAAGTAATTGTTTTGAAATTTGTAAACATTTAAACAAAAAAAATTTTTGCTCGACTATTATGATAAATATATATTTATATTTCGGTGTCTATCATAATATATTTTTTTAATAAAATAAGAAAGTTGTGTGTTTCATTTTTTTGGAGGAAAAAAATCATAGGAGTTAATATTATCCTGTAGGAAGGAGAAATATTTTTTTATTTGTGTAATGAATTTATGACGATGAAATACATTTTATAAAAATAAAATTCATTAATATTATTAAAATAAATTGTTAAAAAACTGTTGTTTATAGGAATTCTTAAAAGAAATTTCGGAAATAAAAAATGGAATTGATTTTTCAATAAAAATATTTTATGAATCAAGTAAAAGAGATTTTTTTATAACTCATTTTGATGCTCTTTTTGAAGAAAAATTATCATGTTGTCAAAAAAAAAATGTGTTTGTTTTCAATGTAGAAAGTTTAGAAACATCATTGAGAATGATAAATAATTTTTATAGAACATTAAATTCTAACAAAGAAAAAGAATTTCCACTAATAGATGTTAATGAGATTAGTTTGAATTATGTATTTCAAAAATATTTAATAGATATTCCAATAATACCTTATTATGATATTACACAAACATTCAACGGGATTGCTTATGAAGGAAATATTGAAAGAACATATTGTTTATTCATTGGAACTGTTGTAATTTTTAAACATAAAAATTTGATAACAATACTTAGATATTTTATGATGTTACAAGTTATTATGCCACATTTACCTTTGTTTGGTAGTTCAAAATATCTTTATCAAGCATTAATGTATTTATGTGGAGCCCCTGAAAAATTCTGTGGAAAAAAAAGAACAAATCTATCTACAAATGTGTCCTTACTATGTTCGAAAATAAAGGAATCATCTTAAAAACTTTATAAATTTCATATTAAAATTGTTAAATTGTTGTATTAGTTTAGAAATGTCATGATATAAAATATTGTTATTTTATGATAGAAATAATTTAAAATTATATTTTTTAAATTATTTGTATTTGAAATAATTAATATTATAATCTTTAGTTAAGTATAAATATACAATTGTCAATAATATATCGTTATTACTACATAAAAAATATTTTAATAATGTATACATTTCCTTTTTTGTATGTCATTGATATTATTCTGGTAAAAATTGAATGTCCTTAGAAAATTTTCACATAGCAAATTTTTTTAGATTTTCAAACAATAGTATAAAATTGTCATCGATCAGCTAAAACAAATTTGAATTTTTCAAGTAAAATAATTATATTATATTAAAATTAGCACTTTAATTTATGAAATAAATAATAAAATAATTTTAAATATGACACATTTTTTAATAGAACAATAATTGAATTTAAAAAATTTTGTTACTACCAATAAGAAAATGATATCTACTATGATAAAAAGCAATATTACAAATTTGGACAAAAAAATTATCCAATATGTTGATGGATTTCAATTTAGTATTAATACAAAAAAGTTTAAAGTAATTGAAAAAATTGGAGAAGGGGGACATGGATGCATATATAAAGGAATACTAATAGAGGACAAAAATACAAAAGATGTTGCAATAAAAGTAGAATCAAATATAAATTCATATTTAATGAATGAAATTAATGTTTACAAAGAAATTTTAAATTTAAAATTATTAAATAGAAATTTTAAAAATGAATTTAAACCATTCATTGACTTTATTACTTTTGGGGCATTCCAATGTAATAATTTCAAATATTTAGTTACTGAGTATTGTCCTGAAAGTTTTGCAGATTATAGAAAAAGAATGAAAAATTCAAAAAGTGATATTTATAATGACAATATTTCTGTATGCATTAACGTTGTAAAAGGTTTGGATTATCTTTATTCACATTATTATGTTCATAATGATATAAAAGATTCTAATTTGCTTTTTTCTGTATTCGGAATGCCAAATACAACAAAACTTATAGATTTTGGACTTTGTAAAATAATTTCAAGCAAAAAAAGTAATAAAATAGTTGGAACTATCATATTTATGAGCAGAGATGCACACGTTGGTATATACAATTACACAAATGATTTAGAATCGCTTATTTTTAACTTGCTTTTTTGGATGGATTACAAGTTACCATGGATAGATTTAACAGACATTAATAGCATAGTAGAAATAAAAAATTTTTTTATAAATTCCTTTAATTCATTTATTGAAAATGAATTTAATAACAATTACAAAATTTTTATTTCATTATTATTTAATCATTTAAAGGAGGCTAAATTAGAAGGATCACCTAAATACAAATGTTTAAAAACATTATTCACTCAAGAGTTAAATAATCAAATAAAAAATAAGAAACCTTGTTCATTCAATCTATCAAAAAATTTTGAAAAAATCAAACCAGATAAAAATCCAAATTTTAAGCTTTATAATTTTGCTTCAAATTTTAGTGAATTATTAACATTTCGTAAAGAAAATCAATATAATTTACAAGTGGCATTTTTTAATTATGAAGTTAATACAATTCGTGGTTTTAGTTATTCATATTTATATAGAAATAAACTGGGTCATACACATTCAAAAAAGCTTAAGTGGAACACTAGTTCTATAAAATCACTTGTATCTGGTCTTAGATATTTTATGAATGTTGTTATTTCGTTGAATATCAAAGAATTTGTATTATATACAATAAATAAATCATTTTTTAATTGCTTCAATACTTCAAATAAGAATAACAATATATTAAGAATGGATAAAGAGATAAAAAAACTACTTTATAAGTATAAAATTCATGTTGTATTATTAAATGAAAACTTGAAAGATAAATTAGAAATTATGAAACTTGCTGTTGCAAAAGCACAAGAATTAAAAGAATAATTAATTGTACACTTCGCATTTTTTATGCTCATTTTCTAAGTTGTCTAAATAAGCATACTATATAACTATTATTTTTAATAATTAAAAATATCGCTTATTTAAATTTTACTGATTATAAATTAAATGACATTTGTAAATATTCTTTTTTATTTCTACTTCATTTACACGATAAATCAGTTCACGTTTGTCTGTTCTATTGCAATAAAAACTAATTCCTAAAGATATGGATATGACTTGTTTATGTTATGTTGATACTTTTCAACGCAGCAAAGAATTAGCCTTAACTGTTGACAGTTTAATTGATCAGTATTTAGATCAAAATAATTTTAATATTAAACAAAGAAATGGATTTATTAAAGTTATAGAAACAATTTTTATTGAATCAAAAATAAAAGTTTTGATAGAATGTTTGGATCATATGATAATTCGAAAACACTTTTTCAAAAAAAAAATTGAAAGAATACCGTTAATCTCAGCTAAAGTTGGTTATAAGAGGCCTAAAATGAGCGATGTAGATACATCAGCTTACATTATTAATATTGAAAAAGACATGATAAATTATTTAAAAAAAATAAATTTAAGCAATGAAATTATCAACTTAAAAGTTTGATTATACATAGACGATTTTTCTAGTACAAATAGTTTAGGATCATATCGGTAATTTTAATACTTTATAAAAAATGATTAAATAATTTTAGCGAACGAGCAATGTTTACTCATTTAGCTTATAGATTTATTAATATAAAATCATTAGTATCATCTGAACTAAAAAATTACAGAAGTATATGTGCCGTGCAATCCATTTATTCTAAAGTTAGTGGTTTTAAAGAAATTTTGAAAGCTATAATAAATAAAATTAACACAAAAATAATTGTCAACAACATTGAACGCACTGTTTCTGTTGATTTACTTATAGCTGATAATTATTGTTATCATCAGATATTTAATGTTGTGTTAAATTTTAAAGGCAATTGCAAGAAACAAAATTGCAGAGCATGCACCAGTAAGTTACACTAATGTAAATATTATTTCTAACACATGAATGAAGAAAAAAGATCAAATAAAACAATTTTAATTTTTCGTAAAAAATCTATAAATATTTAATATTCATTATCGTTAAAAAATTCTTTGTAAGCACTATAATCTTTTAATTCAGTTTTAGATAAATTTAAATCATAGAAATATCCTGCTTCCTCAAGAAAATTATTTGTTAATTTAATTACAAATTCAGATTTGCAAATAGTAAATTTAATGTTTAAATTTTTTAAACATTTTTCAAATTTTATCATTTCTTTTTTCAAGTTTTCAGATACAAGCATATCTATGTAATTATAACTTATTTTTCTTTTTGCCATGAGTTCAGCTATTGTATTATCTGTTATCATATAAATTATATTGCTATCATTTGTTATAATATTATCATCTAAAAATTCTGACAGCTTCATGAACAATCCAGACAGTGCCTTTGTTGAAGAAAGATGTGCCATCATTTCATTTGTATATTTAATTTTACTACTCCAAATATTATTTTTATTTAAAAGTACGTAAGAAGCAACATTATTGGTAGCATTTGATGTTACAATTAAGGAAGTATTTAAATTTTCAAAAGCATTATTTATAATAGAACATTTAACAAATGAATAATCCATAATTATTTTTGTTTGAACGAGATTTTTTTCTTTAAATATTTCTAATGCCATTTTATTTTGATCAAACAAATTATAGTTTATAACGTTTCCAATAATAATATCTTCTAATTCATCAATTTTTATATTTTTACACTTTTTTTGTATAGTTATTTCATCAATATTCATTTTTCTTTTAATGTTAGTAAAATGTTTTATTTGTTGATTGTCATTATCCATTCCTAAAACATCATTACCAACAATTGTTTTCTTTTTTATTAAGCTTTCATTTTGATTAGTTTTAAAATTATCATTTTTTTCGTCATAATAATACAAAACCTTAGATTGTTTGTCATCTTTTTCTGTAAGCAATGTGTTATCTGAATATGTGCTATTATCATCAATCAGAATGTTAAATGATTCGTTGCCTAAATGTTAATTGATTATAAATTTTATAAATATTTTATTTTATACCTTTGTTAACAACATTCTCTTTGATGATATTTTTTGCTGTACCACTCATTTTTTCACAAACTCTTTCTTTTCTATTTTCTATCATCTGACTATTATTATTACCTAAAAATGATATTGTCTCTAATGTTGAATAATGTTCAGTCGGTGAATTTGAAGTAACATCTTGGAAATTTATTTGATCAGCAAGTTGATTTTGTACTTCTAACTTATCTCCTTTGTTGGAAAAAATGTAACTTAACAATTTTTTAGATATTTGAGACATTTGGAGTATATTAAAAAAAATATTTAAAATAGAGAAATTTTATAAGTAATATTACAACAATAATTTAAATTTTATTATGGATACAAAAATTTTGGGTAAGGTACATTGACCTCATTGAGAAGAAATTACACACTACACTTAGGAAAATTTACACAAAAAAGAATCTTTTTGTCATTATTTTTAGTCCCCCAAAATAAAATTGCATAAATGTTGTTCAATTTTGAATATGTGAATTACGATCTTATCATTTTGTCGCAGATCTTAAAATATTTATGCTTTTTTTGCAGTATTTTTTCTTAAACAGATTATAAATTTTTATTGTTTGTCAGATAGAATTAAAAATATTGAATTTTTTTTCAATAATACATAAAATATCTAATACATTCAGATAAGCATTACCTAGAATTTAGTTCTAGACATTTTAAGTTAACATATTATAGATAATTCCTATATTTAATATATAACGAAGAGAGATGGAAAATTATTTTTGTTATTAAAACTTTTATCTATCTTAATACATGTAACTTTTTACATCGATTCTTTAATATTATTAATGTTTAAAAAAAACGAAAATGAAAACTAATCTATACTTTGAATTTCTATCATATTTGATAACATAAAACCAGCATTTGATACTAATTAGAAGTTTAATTTAAGTACTCTATTTATTTTACTATTTCATTATTAAAAATTTAAGAAGAGTTATTCAAATATCAAACTATTTTAAAATCATGAAAATATATAATAAATCAATTTTTAAAAAATAGTTATGCATTTTTAACATTTAAAAAGTTATGTAATATTTTAATACTGATCACAATATTATAAAACATGATAAACATAAAATGTAATTGATAGTTTACAACAGCATTATTATAGAACATAAGAATTTTAAGTTTTTTTTGATAGATTTTTCCATAATTGAAAAGAAGGCAAATAGCTTGTCCAAGTGGGACGAACGAAGCAAGCTGCTGCTTGTTAAATATCTATCTTTTATCAAATTTCATCTATAAAATATTTTAATATATTTTAAAAATATCATAATTTCAAATAAATATTACAAAATATATCGTAAGAGACAATAATAAACATAACTGCCGAATTTTGCGTTTAGGATGGAAAATTATGTGATCGGGACGAAAAATTAAAACTCAGGACGTTTTTTCGTGTAAATTTCTTTGAGTGTAGTCATGAAAATATTAAATTTAAATTCATTCTTTTTGAAAACGTATATATACCTTTTTGGATTATAGAAAATGTGCAAAAGAAAAAAGTTTTTCTTGATAATATATTAATATTTAATATTAATAAAATTATTTGTTGTCCTTGTACAATAAAATCATTAATTAGTCAAGAAGGAGACCTATAATTAATATTGCTTACTAATAATTATTTTTGAATAATGCAAAATAATTATTATGAATACATGTATCCTTTAGAATATTTTCATTGCTTGAGAAAAAATAACTTATTTTTTGATATTTTGTTTATTTGAAAGCTTAACTTTTTTTTATACAAAATATTTTAAGATTGTTATTAGAGGCCAAGTTTTAAAGAAAGCTTAAGAGATTTATATTAACGTAGATAAAAATCTATACCCCTTTATTTGAAAGATTTAAATTTTACTTGTTATGAATAATCGTAACGCTTACATTTTATACTTTTTATGAAGTTATTACTATTTAATAAAATAATTTGATTTCTTAATGTATTCCAATAATCATTAATAAAATCAATTCTAGAAATTTTAGAGAACATTATTCATTTTCGTTCATAGTAAAAAAAGTAATGGAGAATAAATTTGTGTAATTATTAAAAAAGTTTTACAATGAACAAAAAGAAAACCACTAAATAATACCGACTAATTAATATTAGTTTTAGAAGATTTAATGTTTACTTATATTCATTGTCGAAGATAGCTAAATTTCTATATTTAAAACACAAAAAAACTAAGCATATTTGATTGTATAGTACATTTTTTATCAAAAAAGTAGGTACATTCAATAGCATTTTACATAATTAGGTTTTACCTATTTTGAGAAGTACATTCTACATCATTTTGCATAAACATCTTACATCTGCATTATTAATTACTGAAAAATAAAGCAGAATTTATAATCATCAAAATGAGACAAAATATAGTATGTAGTTTACCTTATTTTGATATGACCTGTTGTTTTAATACCAATTGTGACAAATAGTATTTTAAAGATAGTAAATCAAACCGAAATACTTAGATTTTTTGTATTTATGCTAATAAATTTAGAAAATAAAATATCATGGTAAGAATATCCATAACTATATCTAAGATTAAATTATAAAAATGAATCTTAGAAATTTTATAATGAGAAGTAAAGATATCATGTAATTCATACTATTATGTCATAGTATAAAATTCATAATTAATTGTATTAACTATTACCACGAGATAGTTTTTTTAAAATTTTTATTGATGCTAGTATAAATCTTTCTAACTTTTTTTAAAATTTAATTTCTTATAACGACCTTAAAATATGTTGTATAAAGGAAGTAAGGCTATCAAATAAGCAAAAAATCAAAAATTAAATTATTTGTACTCAAACAATGAAAATAATTTTTCAGGACACACTGTGTTCATAATACTTATTTTGCATTGATCAAAATTACTTATTAGTAGTCAATATTAATTAAAAATCTTATTCTTTATTAATGGTAGTATCTCAAAAGTACAATAACAATGTCGACTAATGATAAATGTTATTTATTGTCATGCAGAACTTTTTTCTTCTACACATTTTCAATAATTTAAAATGTACATATTAGTCTTCAAACGAGCTGATTTCAAATTTAATATTTTAATGATTAGGAATTTTCCATCTTTTACAATTTCGTGTAACAAAATATATTTAGAATATGATCTTTCAAAATTTACTGGTGCCTAAGAAGTGCTCAAAAATGGAAAAGAATTATATATTTTACCATACTTTAATAAATTAATTTTTCAGGTACGCGATCATAGTTGGAAACATCTAGAAAACATAAAAATGTGCAGAGTTGAGGTATGAACATAATATTTCATATATGGTGATATGCCACCTAAGAGTATTGTTTAAGTACATCAAATGTGGATTCTAGATTTTTGCTTGTCCCACATGTTTAAGGTTAGTCGATTTTCTCAAGAAACACGTTTTTAAATAATTAATTTACAATTTTTTCTATATAGTAGTTTGAATATTATTTCTATTGTATAATATTTTTTAATTAGTAAATAAATAGTCAGTTAAATTATCTAATTTTAGAGATAATATATTGTATTTATATTTTTATTGTGGTTATATGAATACTTACGACTTCTGAAATATGCAAGACCTCTTATTTAAATCTCTCTAACCTTATTTATAGTCACTCTATTTTATACAATTTATCATAACACTACTTTTTTAATTTTTATATATGAGAAGATTTTATAAATATAACAAGGTAGTACTTCATATCCACTGAATTATAAATCTATTTAAAACAGTTATATTCCATGTGGATATATAATTTACAAATAAATTATTTGAGCATTTAAATTATCAAATACTAGGTAAAGAACATTATCTTAACATTAAAATGGTTAAAATTCTAATTGGCTCACAACATTTTGGGGGATTAAATTTTTTTTTATGTTTTTTCAATCAGAGGCTCCATATACCATGATGGACATACATATCAAAGATGAAAGCTATTGGACAAGTTTGAAGTTTATAAAACAAGTCCGGATTTTCATTTCCTGAATTTCATGAAATCCATGGACACTCTAATTTCTTGAAAACAACCTCAAGAAGTCTAAAAAACTTCTATATATGTATATTTGAGTTCATATAACACAAAATTGAATTATTTTAGAAAAATATATTTGGCCAACAATTATCGAAAATTGGACCTCAAGATTTAGACCCCAAACATATCCCATTAAATTTGCCGTATTCAATTGCATATATCCGAAAATATTTATTTCTGTGAAGTTAATATTTCTTGATATTGAAACACCTATTTTTAGGATTATCAATTTCAAAAGGCGAATTTTGTTATATATGTATTCGGGCATTTTTGCCCATTGCAAACATTAGAATTGATACTTTGCCTAATATTGTCGATTCAATTTTATTATATTTAAAAATTAAAAAAACATTTTTCCAATTTTTGCAATTAAACAATAATTGCATTGTAAATAAATAGCTCAATGCATTGCAATAGGTATTAAAAAAAACAATAAAAATGTCCGAATTTGTTTTTGTGTGTATATACGTAACGGCTAATTTGCTTTTTTCTGGCCTTGTACTCCTACAACCATTTCCCTGTTTTCGTTAGACAAGTGTTCCATATGCTGGTGTATTTTACAATTTAGAGTAATATATATTATTAATAGTAAATTATTTAAATGGTATTTGGATTTATAATTGATTTTAATGGTCTTCTTTTGAAGTAACAGGCACTTTTTTTTTTAAAAAAAATATGTTAAAATAAAAATTATTCCTAATAAATAATCAAATTCCTTTTACTAACGTCTATTTTTTATTTCAAAGGGATAGGGGGGGATGTGATAAACGCAGTGCTATCATAAACTAAATCCAAAGGAATATAAAAAAAATGCTTATAATATTTCGGATTTTAACCTCCAACAAAATTTAGAAATCGTTGTGAGACCTAGAGCAAAAGCAAATTAGCTCTTGGTGAACTAACGTGTCCCCAAATTATGGTTTCGTTTATTTATTTATACAAATTTTAAACCAAACCTGGTTTATAGGTTTGGTTTATAAACCGGTTTACGTGGTTTATGGTTTGTCGAAGGTCTAAGGGGGAAACTTGATAGAATTTAGATAAATAAAGAATTGGCCAAGTTATGCGTCAATAAGTGATGACAATTTTTTTGGCAAAAATTAAAAAGATAGATAAATATTACCTTATTTAAACTTCATAAATATAAGTAGTTATTACTTGCTTATACAGATTTAAGTCTAACTTAAAAAATGAGACTATTGCGAAGTTTACAGCTAGTAAGAATATAGTCTTTTATCGAATGTTCTCATTTGTACTTTACTCTTTGTACCTATGGCTCTTCTATTTCTCATCTATTTTCTCTTATAGAATTATCTAGATCATGGGAAAAAACATTATTCCAAAACTAACTCTTTGTTTTGTATTTCTAGAAGATTCTTTTCTCTATATATATAGTACAGATCTGTCATTTTATTTCATTTATACCTTTTGTCATCTTTAGATATTTCATCATTTTAGTATATTATTAAGTTACATAATTATTGTATATTTTAGGGTTAAACTACAGTTCTGAAAATCTGATATTATTCTGGTGATAAGTTATCACAGATCTGTTTTATTCAACTGTAAGCTTTAGTTAATTATATTTATTGTATTATCTCTTGTATATTCTAGAAGGCCTTAGTTGAATCCGTCACCTAGTTGATGTCTGATACTTTAGTTAATTAAGTCTGTTAATTAAATTATTCTGTTTATTGTAATCTGTTTAATTTTGTGGTTTAAATAAAAGGTGTCTTTTGAGCGATGCAACACTCCAACAAAAACTATCTTTATAATTTTTACTAGCTTATCTAGAAAACGATTTATGCTAACTTTAGTGCCATTTTTTTTGCTTTTTTCTATTCCTTTTGTAAAAATCAATTTTGTTCGAGACATAACTTTTTTCAAACTTGATCAATTGTGTGATATTATAAACTAATAGAAATAATAACACTAAGTAAAATATGTAAAAAGTGTTTATTTAGGTAAAAGAGATGCTTTAAATAGTACAAAAAAGGATGATTGTACCAAATCAACAAACAAATATGTAACACTTCCCCTTCTACCATTTAGAAACGTGAAATGGTAGGATAAGAAGAAATTAAAGATATAGATAAAATGATTAAACAAGAAGTGTTATACAATATGAAATTATATGAAATAAATAAACCCTAGAAGCACTAGGATGGCGATACTGCCATTAAAAATATTTAAACATAAATTATTACTTTAGGTTAATTTATATTTGCTTATCGTTACATACTACTATAAAATAAGTAGTATTTCATAATGACAAATATTATGAAAAAGAGACTTTTGCTTCCTCAGTATTTGTAGATATAAGATAGAAGCTGGAGTTGTTGGAGTTAAGCGATTTTAATATTATGCGTCATTTCAAATGCCAAAAATATACTCTTAATTTCTTTGAAAACGCTCTTATGATCCAAGTCGCATTTAAGAGAAAAATGAGGTTGATCCGGGAGATTTAGAGAATAGGCTCTAGCAACATAATCAGCAATTTTATTTCCAATTGGAGAATGGCGAGAATGAGAAGCTGTTTGTATTATTCTATATGACGGACGATACAAAAGCTTTATACGGCTCCACATTTCATGATGAGGACGATCCAACGAAGTCAATCTATCTATGTAACCATTTGCTATAGCTTTATATACGTACGAGCTATCAGTAAGAAACAAAATAGGTGACTCAATATCTTTGACATTTTCAAGTACCATAACAAACGCACAAACTTCTGTAAGATCAGATGAAACAGGATTTAGTAAATGTAATCCTCCACATGTCATTTTTGACTGAATATGAGCAAAATAACCAATACCACTTGAAGGTTTATCTTTAAGACCTTTAGTAGAACCATCCATAAATATATATGACTCTTTAAACTGTGGATTATTGAAAATATACTCAGTAAATTCTTTCTCCGTACTTATAACTTCAAATGATTTATCAGATGCAGGAACAACATTAGTAATAGATTTTAATGGTGAAGATAATGAAGTATTAAGTAATGATGTCGAGAGGTCTTCATACTTAGTTAACATATCAGATGTTAATTCTTCCCCTTCTCCATTATTAGGTACGATAATATTTGGAGTAGTCTCAGTACAAACAGAATCAATGGAATCAATGGATGTTTTAACATTCCTATATTCACTAGGTTTAGAGATCGGAATAACGTCTACAACTTCCTTAATAATGTCCTTGCCAATATCAAAATTAATAAGATTATCTTTGATAATATGAATAGATTTCTCTTTATCAATAACTTGATATGTATTTTTTCCTATGCGATATGAAGCAAAACCTTCTGTCCATGTCGATTGATCGGATTTTATTTTGAAAAGAACAGGTTTGTCGACGATATGGAGTTGAGGAGTATTTCGTATAACAGCTTCAGCATGGAAGTCGGAATCATTGAAGAAAATTTGTTGAGATGTAAGATTATCTCTGTATACAGATGTGTGATTCTTCAGTAATGTCTTAGATATCGCATTTGAAAAGGATTCTTTTTCGGACATGAATTTGGAGATAGAAGTACGAACGAAAGAATTAAGAGTTTCAATATGGCCATTTGAACGATGATCATATTTAATACAATACATAGGTACAACATTATATTCAATAAGAAATTGTTTTAACAAAGGTGATACAAATGAAGGAAAATTATCAAAAACAATTATAGATGGTGTTCCATACAGAGCAAATATATTTATAAGTGCTTCTTGTAATTTAGGAATAGAATATGAGGATAAATGATATAAAATTAAAAAATTACTATAGCTATCAACCATAGATAATAAAGTTTTTCCATTAACAACAACATGATCAGCATGCCATCGTTCACGAGAATGTTCAGCTTTAGGCCAAGAAGATATATGACTTGGACCAGAACGACGAATATACATACAAGTTTTACAATTAGAATAATATTGGCGAATTAAAGAAGTACAATTTATCATAACAAAAAGAGTATTGGCTAAGTGAATCATAGCCGTAGAGCTTCGATGATACATGTGTAAATAAGATAAAATATTGTTTTGAAATAATTGTGGTACATAAATTTTATTGTTTATACGAATAACATTATTTGAATCTAAAACAATTTGATTGTTGTCGATAAATTTAAAAATGAGTTTTGGTAAAATAGACAGATCTTGATGATCTGGTTTAATACCATTAGCAATTTTAATAAGAATGGGAGCGTATGGGTCAGAAGCGTAGCTGTCAATTAAACTGTTTAGATCAATAAAAGAATCAACATCGTCAATTTTAGCGAGTTCTTTCATAGCGCATAGTGTAATAGGTTGAGTAAAGTCTTCAGGAATAGAATCGATTCTAAGTTTACTAATTATGTCATATTCTCGTGAATAAACAAATTTAACATCGAAATATTCTAAAAATAATCGTAATCTTTGAAAAGTACTTTGAGCTGAAAACATATCTGGAGGATTATCTAATACAGATTTGAGAGGGGAATTATTAACAATAACAAAAACAGGTAAATTCAAGATAAATTTTTGGTTAGCAAATAAATTTTCTTTAACTGCTAATAAAAACTTATTATGGTATAAATAATTAATCTCAGATCCCTTAAGAGTTCTACCTTGAAGATCGAACAAACCCTTGTTTGATTTAGTATGCCAGTATAATGAAGAACAAATTGAACGATCAGATACTTGAACTGTTAGAGAGAAGGAAAAGATATCTGAGGGTAAAATAGTTAAAAATATATTTTCAGATAAAATGTTAACTATTCTGTTAAACTTAGACTTTTCAACGTCTGTCCATTTGTACGACTTCATGGCATAGAAACTATCAGTAATATTACTAAATTCGGGAATCATAGACCTATAGTAATTTAATGATTGAACAAATTGCTTTATTTGGACTAAATTTGTGGGATGTGAGAAACTTTTATATTGAACTTTTTTGTGTTCGGGAATAGAAATACCGTTCTTAGATATAGTTAAACCGATAAATTCCACTTCATCTTTCATCCATTGGCATTTATCATGAGTAATTTTCCATCCTACATTAACTAAACGCGATAAAATTTCAATGACTACGTTAGCATGATCTTCTTTTTTAGTAAAGACAAGACCGTCGTCGCTGTAGAATATTACAGAATCAATACCATGCATAATATTAGATAAAGTATCAATAAAAAGATATGAAGAAACATTTAATCCAAAAATAAGAGATGTAGGTTCATATGTACCAAACTCAGTTACAAATTGTAAATATTTTGATTGATCGGAATGAAGTCTACAATTTCTATACGCGGATTTAATGTCAAAAGTAGAAAAACAATAGTCGGTGTTATTTTTGTAGTAATTAGCAAGCTTTTCTTGTATATCCTTCGTATTGATCATTTTTTGCGTCATATTACTAGGAATAACTATCTGATTATTCAAGTTCTTAGGATTAACTACTAAACGAGGATTTTTACCTTGTTGCTTGATAGTAAAAGCGTTGCTGATTTGATCGGATTGTGATGAAACCTTAACAAGAAAACCTTTTCTCACGTCATCATCTAGTATGTCTTTTGAAGCCTCGCGAAGATGTTTAGCAAAACGAATCAAAGGAGCTTTAGTTGGTACAAAATTTTCGGGGAAAGGAATTCTTACGAAGGTCTTCGATGTGACGGGGGAATCATCCCATAAAGCTGGATTCTCTTCTAAAAACTTATTAATGCGATAGATGCTATCCTTATGAACATTGTCAGTACTAATATTACACAAAATAGAAGATGTATCACGTAGTAATGGTTCATTTTCAAGAATCATAGCTTCTAACTTAGAAAGAAGTCTAAATTTAACACAAGTATTGATACCTAAGAAATTCCAAGCAACATCACAAACAAAGAATGTTAAAGGTGTACAATGAATATCAGCAAAAGAACATGAAAAATCAACATCAATTGATCCAATGGTAGAAACACGAGAACCATTAGGAAGAATAATATCTATAGTATTATTACGATTAAGGGATTCTCTAATATCACGTGTAAATTTATTAAATACATTCAATGATAATATATTCTCGCCGCATGCGGAGTCAACTAATGCTTCGTCATCAATATTAAAGAAAGAGGCTTGTTGGATGATGTAATGACAAGGGCGAATACCAAAAGCAGGTTTAACATCTTTAGTATCCTTAACTACATCAATACTAGACTCAGTCTTAATGATAGTAGTGGTCTTATTACTAAAATGAGATTTGCGGAAATTTCTTACTAATGTAGAAGTAGCTAGTTTATCCCATTCTTTAGCAGCACTAAGCCAATCTGATAAAACCATAGAGTCAGGGAGATAATCTTTAAAATTTTGGGATTGTCTAAATTTTTGAGAAATAGATTCTAGGAAATACTTGATAATTAACGCATCACAGTTACTAGCATTAAAAAAACTAATTCTATCTATTGCTTCACTAATAAATGAAGAATATGGTTTACGAAGATCATAGTCTATTTTTAAATCGTCAATAAGTAAACATAAACGGTCATAAATATCAAATTCTTCCTCAATTATATCAGTATAATAATGGGTGACTTTAGATAACAATTCGGATGACGAAAGACCTTCAAAGTCATCAATATTATTCTCAATAAAAAATGCAGAATCAAGAGTAGAAAATATAAATTTTAAACGGGCTTCATCGGTATGATGCTTAAATAAAGAAATTTTAAGGTTTTTCAAAATAATAAAAGGATTGGAAGAAATTTTTTCTTTCATAACCGGGGGCGCCATGTGTGATATTATAAACTAATAGAAATAATAACACTAAGTAAAATATGTAAAAAGTGTTTATTTAGGTAAAAGAGATGCTTTAAATAGTACAAAAAAGGATGATTGTACCAAATCAACAAACAAATATGTAACATCAATTTTTATGGTCAAACAGTCATTTAATGTATTTTTTTTAACTTAGGGGGGAAAATAAGTTTCGAAACTTTTAGTCCACAAGTGGCTAAATTGTGTTTAAAAAATACCACATTTTTAGATATATTTTTAGATAGTTTTGTTCCGAAAAAAACTCTCATCAAAGTTAGTAAAATTTTATGGTTTATGACTCATTTGAAAGATACAACTCAAAAATAAGAATTAAACTTAATATAAAAAGATTTATAAGAAATGAACAAAGTAGTAGATCAAAAGATAATGACTATTTTTTTAGTAAAAATCAACATTCTATAATGTTATAACTTTATGAAAAGTTATTTAAAGAAAATAAAACTAATGTTAGTACACAGAACAAAGTCTTGCAAAAAAATAAAAACAATGACAAAATTTGTAGCTTAAAAACGAGAAAAGTCATTTTTAGGCATGAATTTTTTTGGTTTTTTCTCATTTATTTATTTGTAAAATTAAGGTGAATATGTAGTTAGTAAAAGAATGATATTGAAATATTTATATCAATTTTAAAACTATAATGGAAGAGCATTTAATTAGTTACTTGAAATAATTCAAATATTTATTTTTATTAATTTTTTAGATATTAATAAAATTTTTCTGTTGGATAAATTTGTTATTTAGCTAAATAGTTTCAATAAATGTTATCGTTATAAATTGACTTTCAAACTTGGAAAAATTCCTTATATTAATATGTTATAACAATGTATTGGCGTTTTCTTTTTTTCTCCATAAATAAGTAATTTAATGAAACAAATTTTTTATACAGATACTTTGACTAATGTTTTTGTATAAAAATTCTTTATTAAAAAATATGCTCTGCGGACCAATCCTGACCTGCCGAAGGCGGATCTAAGGCTGGTTATTAAAATTTTATAGTAATAGTTATTTAAAAATATTTATAATTATTAAAATAACAAAATAAATACCTATTGTTAAAAAAATTACTTTTTAATCACTTTAAAGTTTTAAAAATCACTCACGTTAGTGAATTTTGTTAAATTATAAATATTTTTGTTAAAATTTATTTATTTATTTACGTACTATTCTTAACAAGTAAGAGTACAATGTTACAAATAAAAACTGTTCTATCTAATTTAACAGAATTGACAAAAAATTTTTAATAAGTTATGTTTTTTAATATTACCAAGATATCTTTCTCTAGCTCTGTCAACTTTTTTTTATATCCATAGGGGTAATACCACAGTAGGTTCAAGGCTAGAGAGCCATTATAATGAATATTATGTAGGAACCTACACCTGAGTTTGAAAGACGTATTGCTCTAGTGGTTCCATGTTAGCATATGTATAGATTAGACCTATTGGGATTCTTTTATTACTGGGTATAGTTTCTTTACTACGAATTTCCTCCGCATCTATTAGTTTACATGAAAGTATGAATTTCCGATCCAAGCAGGCTATGTCATATAAAGAATTTTTAGCTAAAGTCCATGTTTAGCAAGTGTACGTGTAACAGCTTCTAATTGTCGATTGAAATAGAAAGCGCTTTGCTTTCAATGAAATAGTACGTAAAGCGGGACGAATAACACTAAGTGCTTTATAACCCCTTACTTTTACTTTTCTAATAAAAGGCCTTCATTCTATGAAGCTTAATTCTCTATCCAAATAGTTGAAAGAAGTACAAGAAGGAATTTCAAAAGAATTTTCCATCTCAACTTTAAACGCCATATAATTAGATTTATCCAAATTAATATCAAGTCCAACTCTTTTAGAATGATATGTAAAAGCAGATAACATTTCCTTGAAACTATCACTACTATCAGCAATAAGAGTAGTATCATCGGCATATGAAATTCCCACTACTCGTAACCCACTAACAGCAACTCCAAAATTAGGTAAGGGATTAAGCGAGTCGTCTAGAAGAGCATTTCTATATATAAATTCTAGAATAGCATTGAACAGCATTGGTGATGCGGGACATCCTTGCTTTAGTCCCTTCCATACCCTGCATTTAATCTTTTTACCATATTCTGGATCAAACATAAGATAATTGCTAAAATATAGATCATCCAGAATTTTAACTAGGTGAAATGGAACGTTATATGAAGAAATTAAAATCTTAAACAACATTTCATTATACACTCAATCATAAGCTTTGGAGAAATCTAAAAATTCTAAGATCGTAGGAAGATTAAATTCGTGCCTCACACTTATAAGATTATCTAGACAACTAATTGCATCAATACAAGATCGCTTTTCTCTAAAACCCATTTGATAAGATCCTATTTGAGGATTAACTATATTATTAACTCTACCCATCCAAATTCTAATAAAACTCTTGTAAACATGGGATATAATTGATATTGGACGGTAATTCTTAATACTCTGACGAGATCCGTTTTTAAAAATAAGAGCCACTTTAGTTAACCTCCAAGATTTAGGAAATTTCATTGTTTTTCAGCACAAGTTGGAAAGAAGAGTGACAAAATCCAGTACCTTGTCCGATTTAGTCATATATTTCAATAGATAACCATCAATTCCATCTAGACCAGGTTGTTTACCTTTACCAGAGCAGTTGATAGCTTTTAGAACTTCGTCTTTTAAGATTTCAGGTTCAAAAGATTTGATATTTCTACCAAGCTTCCAGTACTTTCTTATTCTTGATTTCTCTTCTTTAGATAATCCATAAAGTTCACTGTAAAATTTATAGATATCATCCTTTGGTACTGGTACAGCTTGTTTTCTATTGAATAAATTTCTAAACACTTTTTTGACACCTCTGCCTTTTTCCACTTCCGCCTTAAGTCTAGTGATTTTCTTCTTTCCCAGATAGTTATTTAATCCCCTCCGTAATAACTTATTTAGAATATTCAATTCTAAATTTTTAGTAGAAAAAACTGAGTTATTTAGAATCAACTCAGCTAATTCAATCTTCAGCTCTCTTCTTTTGCTAAATAATTTCTGAATATCTTCTGGAATTCTTGACTTAATAACAATTTCATTTGTGACTTTCTTAGCAACTTTCTTATAGAATTGAATTAAGGTGTCGTATAGCTTATCTACGTTATCATCACCGTTAACAAGACTACTTCCTAGATGATCAGCGACTGCAGTGACAGTATCCATAGTTTGAAATGGATCTTTTTTCCTTTGAATAACCCTAGAGAACTTTACATAAGGTATCCAGCTGGGATTACATCGTATGAAGGCAATTTTGAGACGGTGGTCAGATAAAGTAGGATTAAACTTTTCAAAAGACACACTTTCCACGTTATCAAATAGTTGTTTTCTATTTGTTAAAAAGTAATCCAAGCACTTAAGATGACTTCTTTTAAATGGATTGTTAGAGAAGGCACCAGATTTAGCCCATGTCCACTGCTTTCCTGGTCTTTTAGGAAAGAAAGAATCAACAATAACCAATTTATTTTTAACAGCATATTCTATTAATGCAGATCCATTTTCATTTGTCTCCTCATTAAAGCTGTATTTGCCTTTCACGTTTTCGACAACCTCTCTACCCAATGTTGCATTGAAATCGTCTCCAATTATAACAAAATCTGTCTTCAATTTAAGAACATCAAAGTTAGACTGAAGAACATGGTAGAAATCCTCCCTGTCTTTTTCCTGACAAGTTTCATTTGGTGCATATGTACATATCAATCCTAATTTCTTATTCTTAATGTTTATCAAAATATAGCTAACACGGTTGTTGATATGCTTAATCTCAGAGACAGCTTCAATTAATTTATCACCAATGATAATGAAGCCAGTACCACCTGATGAATTGACAGCAGCTCCTACTGAGATGAGGACTCCTTCACCTTTTTCTGATATAGTTTGGTTGTTCTTTGTTTCATTAATAAACGTTATATTGATCTTTAGAGACTTGAGATCTTCTACCAATTTTTGCTTTACTCCTCAAGATTTTAGGCTCCCTCTGGTATTGAAGGTACCCGCTTTAACTCTAATAAATTCTTTTTTATTTTTGTTATTATTAGTATTGGTACTGCTTATTCTTTTCGTACACATAATTCAAAAAAGATGACAATAAATTTATGCCTTAGATAAGTTAGATAATATTCTAGAGATTCAGAAACTTAGGAATCACAGAATTTAGAAATAACATTTACGGTGACCCGGAAGTTGCTAGACACCACCACAGATAGCTTCAAACGAGGAAATACACCCTAATATAGATAATTTATGATTTTCCTTCCAACAATAACAGAGGAAAATACAAAAGCATCACTCGCTAGCGAGCAAAAGGATGAATATAACACATACTTATACATATTTTTATATTATTACATTTATTTTGGAACTGTAAAATTTATTTTATTAGTCTCAAAGATCTAATAATTATCAATTACAATAATAGTTGATTAGATATTCTAAAAATATGTTAAAGTCTTTTACTAAGTTAGACATCCTCAAAAAGTTTAATTTGGTACTAATACGAGGGATCGCTATTACTGTAAAATTCGACATTCTTAGTTTTAGTTGGTGATCTTATAACAGTAATAATGTTTGGAACTTTTGATATTGATACAAAACTAAGATTGTAATATGTTAACATAAAAGAAATTTCACTACCACTTATTACTACTACAATTTTAGCCATTAAATGTTCCATGGTTATTTTATAGAGTAAGGATTATAATTATTAGCAGTTGTAGCTGGTGATTTTCTATATGTATGAGATTTTAAAAAATTACAAGGAAACTCTTAATTGTTAGTTGATTGAAGAGAATAAAGAGTGTACCACAAATAATGTGATTTTTCAGTGTACATAGTGTAAAAAATTATTAATTGTAAGAGTTTATTTTTTAAATAATATGAATATTTTTATTATTTTGTTTACTTTCAGTATTTTGAACAGGATGATTAAAATAAAATTTCAAAAATACTCAACTTTTATTGATGTTTATTTTGTTAATAACTAATATTAAGTAGAAAATACTATCGGTAAAGAATTAATATCTCAATTAAATTACCAAAAAAAAGTTTTAAAATCTTTCATTTATGCATAATAATTACAAAATTATGAAACTTACAAACTAGTGGTAAACAATAGGCTACATTCTAACCAATCTTGTATATACATTCTACCTCATTTTGAGCACACATTTCTAAATCGTTTTGTATATGCAAAATAAGATAGAATGTACATGCAAAATGAGCTAGAATGTGTGTGCAAAACGGGTAAAAAACCTAGGTCCCAAAATAGTATCGAATATAGCTCTTTTTTCGTATAAATCGTATTCGTCTAAAAGACATGTTTAGGTTTTGTGTGCATTTTTGCATAGTTTTGTCTCAGAAATAACTCTTCTCAAAGTTCATGAAATATTATAGTTTATGACTCATTTGAAATGTAAAGGTAAGGAATAAGAGGGAAACTTAATATTAAATAGATTAACAAAAAATTTGTAAAACTATGGATTAAAATGTAATAACCATTCATCCAGTAGAAAATTTTTTTTTAATATTATAACTTTATAAAAAGTTGTTTAAAATTAAAAAAGTTAAATGTAGTACATAAATCAAAGTCTGATTTTAAATATGAAACTATAACGAAGTTTGTAGCTTAAAAACAAAAACAGTTATTTTAGGTATTAATTGTTTTGCTTTTTATCATTAACATGTTTGTAAAATTAAATATGTAGTTAATAGAACAATGATATCAAATTGTTTATACAAATTTTTGCAAATATGATGAAGAGTCATCTAAAAAATTACATGGATTGTTTCAAATATTAATTTTTATTAACTTTGGATATAAATAAAATTCTTTTTGTTGTGTAAATTTTTTGTTAAACTAAATAGTTTCAATAAATGAAAATTTTATGAAATGATTCTCAAACTCAGAAATATTTATATACTATAACAATGTTTTTTCGGTTATTCTACTTCTCCACAGATATGTAATTTAATGAAACAACTTTTTTATGCACATACTTTGATTAATAATTTAGTATAAAAATTCTTTATTAAAAAATATGCTTTGCGGACCAGCCCTGATCTGCCGAAGGCGGGTCTAAAGGCTGGTTTTTTAAAATAATTTCGATAAATAATGTAAAAAAGTATTTTTATTAAAATGTTTCCAAGTTTACACAAATTTGACTTTTAACAGAGTAATTCAAAATATAAATTATAAAGAAAAAGTTAGAGTCTGAGATGAACAAAATATTATTAAAAATACCAAAATTTAATAAAGATTACTTTCTTAAAAATAATTAAAATAAAAAGTATGTTTAATTTATATAAAATTATTATTGTTATAATTTTATTACCTATTATACTTTTCTTAATCAAAACTTTCTGTAATCGTTACACAAAACCCTATAGTTTGATTGACTAGTTAAAATGTAAAATATTATATTAAAACAGTCTAAAATATTCATTTTTGTAGTAGTATTTTGATTGTATTATTAAAGAAAATTTAAATTGTAACCATTAAAAAATTATATATGATTTTCTAATTTAACGAAATATTGTAACAACAATTTTTCAGTGTGATTATTGACAAAGTTTAGCTTTTTCATAACCGAATGACTTACATATACTTTATAAACGAAAATGTTAATGTATAGTGGTAGTTATACTATAGAAACAAATTTTGAAATAAAGTTATTTCTATTGATATAAAACATTTATATTAAAAAGAAAAAATAATAAAAAAAAATATTTAAAGATTGAATTTTATAATGAATTTAATAAAATGATAAGGAGAAAATTGTACTTTTTAGCTTATTTTTTTAAAATTTTTGTTAGAGAAATACATTATCAAATTTTTGTTAACCTTTTATTTTATGTGAAAATAGTTTTTCTATTTTACACACAAAGAAGTACGTAATACAAAGAGAAAAATTTCTGAGTGTGTAAGAGTTAATACAAAAAATTACTAAAGATTTTTTCTAAAAAAGTATGAGCAAATTATTTATCTTTGTTAATACTGTGATCATCTTTAAAATTAATGATATATACTTAAAACTGACTTTGTCTATTTTTGATTACAATTAAAAAATCTCTACTTTATAAAAGAAAATTTTTATTATCATAATATTTCTGATTACTTACACTAATTTTTATTATAGCTAATTTAATTTAGCTATAATAAAAATTAGCATATATTAAATATAATTTATGTAGAAATATAATACAATTTATAAAAGTTAATTAGAATCTTTTGAATTTTAAACAGTTTCTAAACTTGTTTCGGTGACTGCTTGATACTTAAGGGTTAACGAAAATTTGTCTCCCATACCAAAAAGCACGATAAGAACTTTTTTGGATAAAGAAGGGAGCTTAATTTCACTTCTATCTTTACATAGTTTAAGTCCTGCAGCGCCTTTATCGTCGTGAAGTAAAAATTCTACGTAGTTACCATTTGAACGATCATTTTTTTCGAATTTTAATTCTTTAATAACAACTGATACATTTCCGTTGCTTTTTGATGTTATACTATAGTAGCATTTTCCCTGTACATGAGTGAATTCTAAATCACTTTCACTTGAATGAGCATCATAATTTTGTTTTTTGACTCCACAACTAGGTGTATTTTCAAGTAACAAATCGCATTTTTTTCCAGTAAAATATTCTGGGCAATAACATTTATCTCCATAATATTTTTTATTAGGTTTAAATCCACCATTTTCACAATCAGTTTGTTCTTCAGTTTTACAATGATAATTATACATGTGTTTATAATCATTAAATTGAAAATTTCTTGTGTACTTAAAAAAATATTGATAGTCATTATAAAAATCAAGTGTAATATTATAAGTAGCTTCGGAACTACTACTAAGAAAGTAAGGATCAACAAGCATCGGAGATTTGAAATTAAAATCTGAGCCTGTTATATAAGATACATTTTCTAGATCAACTTGTTTGTAGTATTTTTCATAAAATGAATCATTAACATTCTTTTTATATACTGTGATATATTTATCACTATCAAAACGTTGAATTTCTGTAATTATACCCATAGCAACACCAATGAAAAATGACAAATGTGTTTTGTTTTTATACACTCCTGCTGTTAAATTTACAGTTGTTGGATATTGAAGATTTTCAGATAATTTGACTGTGTTACTATCAGATGATAAAAAAAAGTTTATACCTATTTTATTTTCTACCTTATCATCTTGTTTTTGAAAATTCATGCATGTATTATAACCTATTTCACGGAAAATTCTTTTTATATTTTCAAGAACTTTTTCTAACTTAGAAACTTCAAAATGTAAATAATAATAGTTAGGATCATCACCTGTTTTATATGGTGGTTTATTTTTCAATGAAAAAGTACTTTAACCAATTCCAACATTTTCTGTTCCCTCAAACTAAAAAAATATCAATTTTATTATTTAAAAACTTACACTTTTTGTTATACATGATAAAAGTTGTAAGACTACTAGATAAATTCTCATTATTAATATAAAAGACAAAATTATTTTTGACAAAATAAGAATAATTTGTAGCTTAAATACAATTTTTAAGCAATAAAAATCTTTTTAGTCAAACAATTTTAATGTATTATTTTATTTGTCAAACAAAAATTTCAATTAACTTACTAATAAATGAAAATAATGATCTGAGCAAATTGAAACTTGTCATAAAATAAAATATTGACATTGAAACATTATAATAAATATTTCATAAATTACAAAAACATATGCCTGATCTTTAATGTAAACAATTAAAAATTATGTTCTAATTTAACTTTTAAAATTAAACACTTTCAAGAAAAACATCTAAAAATTCATTTATTTATAGGATATTTAAAAATAATTCATATAGATTTTTTCTTTATTATTGGAAAATCTTCTAGTGAATTAAAAATCCATTTTCAATTAATCAATTACATTTGAAACTAAATTAGAAATAGAATGAAGATTCTCATTTACTTATTCTAAATATTGGATTAATTTGATTTAAATAGTCAATTAAATATTTATTTATGAAGAATGAGTATATTCTTACAGTACTTATCTTAATATGTTTCAAATATTTTTAATTATAGATATTAAATTGAATTTTAACAATAAAGTACAAACTTTTAATTTTTATTAAAAATGTATAAAATTTATTATTTTTTTCATAGTTTAAAAAAAAAGTATACTTATAAAATAAAATTTTTACAGCCACACACAAAAAAATATAAGCACAATTTTTTAATAAATATAGCAAATTTGTTCCACTTGTAAAAAGCGTAAACTTTACATCCTTTTTCAAAAAAACCATGAGAAATTAACGTTTCTCAAGATACTATCATCAAGAAGACAACATATTAATGAAATTGAACAACATATAAAGCAGACTTAAAATATTTTAAAAATACTATTTTTAACATTAAGTCAACTATTCTTTTAATATTTTTGATTTTAAATAAAATGACACCTAAATCTACTAACACACATAATATAATTTAAATTTTTTTGTTTTACAACAAGTTTTATCTTAATTATTTGACATATAAAAATTATAGCAATAATTAAAAAAATTATTAAAATAAGTTGCAACCTTATATTAAAACTCTTTCTGTAATTTTTATGGATCCCGGGAACCCCTAAAGGGTTCCTAAATATGATAACTAAAACTTAAGATGTAGCTCAAACTTTTATTAAGCCAAAAGATAATATTTATAAAATAATACAATGTGATATCAGTTACGACGTACAAAGCGTCTGATAAAGTATATTTAAAAAGTATAGAGATAATATTTTATACCTCCTAGTTATGTCCTCATTTTGCTTTTAGTATTTCTTTGTCTCCGACTTCTCTTGAGTTTAAACTTTTATCTTAAAATGTTAGTTGTTTCCTACAATTAATTTTATAATACTATATTTTAAAAAAATTTTGTGTAAAAGTATAAATGTCTTTTATAAAACCATTTATTAACATTTTATATTATTTTTTTATATGTTTAAATAGTTTCAATTATTGTAAATTATATTTTTTTTTCAAAATTATACTTATTTGAAATCTAAAAGTTTTTCTATATTGTCTTTCAAGATCATTTCAAAAAATCAAATTTATGGGAAGTTATAAAATAATATGCAATTTAATCATAGTAAAAAATAACCTTAAAATATTTTATTTTAAAAAAAGCAAATAATAAAATAATTTCTTCAAATATTAATACTTCGTGCGGTTAATAATTACTAGTTTTCGTTACTATTTATATAAAAATTTTATATATCTAAACTTATTATCGTTAGTAAATTGTTTAAAAGAATGATTTTTGTTAAAACATATATAACTTTACATAAAATTGACTTCTTATAACGAACATCATAGTATATTATAAAAAATATGTTAGAACTGTAAGATAAACACAATACCATAAAAAATCTCGAGATTAAAAGAAGTTACATTACTTCAAAGTACGAAACACATATATTTGTTTAAAAAAATTAGAAAAAATTTATGCGGAAACTCAATATTTTGTGTCGTTTAAAAAAAAATTTGTTGCCACTTGGTATTTTTAAAATTTGGGCAAGATTTTATTTTTTTAACAGATGGTTCATTTTATTACATTTCAAAAAATTATTAAAATTTGCCTCATTTTTTTGTGTGTATTAAATAAAATTTTATTAAAATAAGTTGGTCCTAGTGCCTCTAATACAAAACGATGTAAATAATATAAATAATTTATAAATATATTTAACAACTTCTAACTTTATATAAAGTTGTTAACATTTTTTGTGCCATCCTTTCCTGTGTTTTGACACTAAATTTTATTTGCAAGATTAATAATCTTACTTATTATATTTTTCTTCTTTTTTAATCTTTCGAATTTTTATAATCATTTGTTTTATTCAAAAGTCTTGAATTCTTAAGATCACAAATATTTAAATTCGTTTCAATAATAAAATAACAATAAAAAATAATCTAGTGGAAATATTTTTTTAATAATCTACTTTAATAGTTTTTCTAAATTACATTTAAAATATTCACCATTTCTTGTTTTGTCAAATTCAAATTCAGAAAATTGTTTCTTAAATTTTTTATAAAAGAAATGGTATATGAATTTGTCTATTTTAAAATATCATTTTTTTTTAAATCTAAAAACATTTGTTTAAAGATTGTTCTTGAATTTATTTTTTAATTATGGTAAAAATATGTTTAAAAAAATTTCTTTCAGACGAAGATGCACAAATATAAATTCCTATAGGTATAAAAAGAATCATTAACATATTAATATTCTTAAATATTTTTTTATCTTGGAGAATAAGTACATGATGAAATTTATTGTTAAATTATAATTTTTATTATAATCCAATTTAAAAAGAAACTGTAACGGTTAAAATTTTTTTGGAAATAAAAAAATAAAGTACAAATTCAAGCGATTCCTAAATTATTTAAATTCCCATTATTATCTGTCATAATAATTCTAAATGTGTTTGATAAATATTAAATACTATCAACATAAAGTGGTTTTACAATTTTAGACGCTAAGTTTCATTTAACCTCATTGTTGACTTTTTTTTAAAATAATATCTATTGATGAATGAACTGTATATTAAAGTTTCTTTATGTGTTTTACCTCAACAATTAATATTTAAAACATATTGTTTATTCAGTAGATTACAAATATTGTAGCTCTTTGATTCTTTTTTCTAAATCAATTTTTATATTTAGTTTGAAACTCGTTGAAGTATTATTTTATCTTTAAATTTCTGTATACCTAAAAGAATTAAATATAATAAGTGCAATTGTTTAAAATCTTTAAGGAAACGATTGATTTTTTTGCATTTCTCTTAATGCATTATAAAAAACATTTGTTGACTAGTGCTCTATAAATATTTAGAGATCTAAAATTTCATTGTGACATAATTATTAATAAAAAACGGTAAATTTAAAATAATGATTTATTTAAGTAGATCACGCAATTTCCATATCATCGTATAATTATATTTAATTTTTAACAACAAAGTTTCTCATTCTATTAAACTTCAAATGTCACAATAAAATCAATTACTAAGACGCTACATATTTGTTGAAATTTGAAAAAATTAATGTTTGTAATTTTACATGGTACAAATCACTTCACTTTTTTTTAATAATATCATAAAAAAAATATTACAGCAAATAAATGTCTGTAAAAGGTATTTTTGGAGACATAAAGTTTTATTTATGTTGTAAAATACTTCATAATAAATGAATCTTCATAATTAAATATTTGTGTAAATAGGATTTCATAGTAAACAAAATAATGATAGTTTTGTAATTTTGTGGTTTGGGGTAAAAGAGATTTGTTAATTTAAAAATATCCTTTAATTATAATTGTAGCAAATTTAAGTGTTATTCTTTTAGTTTCTTTTCTAATATATTAGGTTGGGGAATAAATAATGGCCGCAAATTCATACTACAATTTTCCATTATAAAAAATAAAAATAAATAAATTCATATTAAAACAGTCTTTGTGTAGAAATGTAGGGGGACTTGCCCTGATATTATTTTGCATATTACCTTAATTTTAAAATTAATTATCAAACAAGTTATGTCTGTTCTTAAAAATGTTGTCAAAAAGAGAATTACAGGTAATTTTTTACATGAGTTGAAACTTTAACGTAATAGAGTTGAAACATATCGAAATATAGTAAACGCAAAGGGGGAAGGGTAAACTTCTGAACGCTCATTGCGTCGGTGATTTAAGAAATTCTAAGGGGTTAATTTTCGTCTCGATAATAAAGAAGGTAGAGGAAGACCCTTTACTATAAACACTCAGAATTAATGGAAGATTGTCGAGCTAAATTTAAATCAGTGACCAAGAAAGTTGAAATATATTGACAGGAGCTTGAGAGAATGAATGAAAAACTAAAAATAATCATCCGACTTTAAAAATAGGAATAACCCAATATTATAGGAGGACAAGATAAGAAGCCATTTTTCAAAGCTAGTATTAAAAAAACTTGGTGAATTGAAATATGGGGCTCTATCTCACTCTCTATACTCACCTGATCTCTTTCTTACAATTTCCGATTTGTTTGAGCATTTCGATGTATTTTTAAAGGATAAATTGTTTAAAAATCAGGAGTCGGCAGAAAGCGATCTCAGTGACTTTTACTAAATCCAAAAGTCCTGAATCTTATAAAACGAGAATTCAAAAGCCGTTAGAACGTTGAAAAAAATATGTAGATTTTAATGAGTATTATTTCAATAAATTTATTTAACATAAACTTAAATAAATGTTGCCTTAATTCATTTTTTCTGTCCTCGGCTATTATTTATTCCCCAACTTAATACAAGTCAAAACTAAATAAAATCATATAAATTTTATCTACTTAATAGAATTTAGATTTCAACAATATTGATATTTTTAAATATGTAAGAAAAATTATATCAACATTTATTTTTAATTATTTTTGTTGTTCTTTGATTCTTTGAAATTTAAATATTTATTTTCAATATTTGTATATAATATTTTTCAGTATTTAAGAGAATTTTATTTCTAAAATATCAAATTATTTCTCAATAATGTTTTTAAAAATTTTCACAGTATTTATAACTTTTTTAATATCTAAAATTTTAACTTTTGATTATGTTTATAAAAATAATAAAAATAATGAAAGTTTCAAAGTTATTGTTTTTGGCACATCAAAATTTAATACTTCAGAAATAACAAATGCTAATGCAACAATATATTTATACAGTCATAGAAATAATGGAGTACAAAGTGTAGAATTAAAAAATGGTGGCGAATTCATTTTGTCTATGTATAAACCTAGTAATAGATACTTAGGTAAATAAATATATTAGAATATAATTTATTCATTTAGAATATATGTTTGTTAGATTTGAATACCTCAAGAAAGGTATTTATGAAAGTTTTGATAAAAATATTCCAAAAGATTGTAAGAATAAAAATGAAGAAATTGAATTCCCTTCTTTCGGTTTTAAATACTTAAAAAAGGAGAATTTTAATTGTAATCTTGGAGAAGTTGAGATAAAATAAATTTTAAGGAACAAGTTATAAGAATGAGAATTTTCAGACAATTATTTTCCAATAAAAAAATAAGTAATTTCTTAAAAACCTAAACTTTCTCATTTTTTTATAGCTTTTTATTTAATAAATTTTTATAATTATAAACATAAACTACTCTGATTAATTAATCATTTTTAATTATTAATAATCTGGCAATTTTTTTTGTAATAATAAACAATTTATATAGATAAATTACTCACAAAAATAAATAACTTCAAAAAAGGGACATAAAAAAACATAGAAGACATATTCAATTTACATAATTTTTATATTTTAATTTTTTTTTACTATTAAGCCAGCTTAAGACCTTCCTTCGGAAATCAGAGAGTGATTCGCAGGGCATATTTTTTTATAAAAGTATTTTTATATTAAGTTATCAATTAAAATGTTTTTATAAAAAAATTGTTTTATTCAATTGTATATTTCACACTATGTTGTTACCTCGGTCGAATACTTTGACCCTTGCCGCAGCGACGTTTTTCTAAACTTGTAAAAAACCTACTTAAAGCTAATAAAAGTTTATGAAACCCCTCATAATGCAATGTACATACTATATAGAACTGGTTATTGAAAAAAATTTTCAAAAATGGAGATTATTTTTGAAGCCTTATATCTAAAAACTTTAATATCTAACCTATTTGAGACCTATATATTCTGAAAGCCCTTGATATCCCCTACAAGAATTTACCGACATCATATCAAAATTTCTATCCAGTTTTTAGATAATTAGCTTTAAAGTTAATTACCCATAATTTTAAAATATTCTTGATATTAAAAGCCAATTTTTTGAATTACTAGAACTTAAAAATTGTTTCAACATAGATTACATTTTATACTATATTTAAAATAATAAACTTTCTGCACAATATTATATACAGGGTGGCCCACGTAAGACTCCCCAGACATTTGCATATGTATCTCTGCGTATAGATAAGATACAAATATGGTATTACAATCATTTTGTAGCTGAGATATATATAATGCTAATTGTATAGATTTCACAACGGAATGTGGATTCTGGGTGGAGTTGTAGGCTTTCAAAAATTAAGTGCATTTTTCGACTTTCACTAAATTTAACTTTTTTATTTGAAAAGATTTTTTTATAATTGTTGCAGATTCTGAAAGTACAAAGTCTTTTGTACTAATCCCTAAAATTTTATAAAAATTGAACTTCGGCAACTATGTTAAATTTTTAAATAAAAGTTAAAAATCTTGATTTTTTTCAAAAAATCGATGTTTTTTAAGAATAAAATTTTAATTAAGTAATTTTTAAAAATATTTTTATTGATATTCTGATAGAGTAAGCGAAGCTCTATCGAATAAGTCTATGACCGTTCTGAGCGGTTGACTTTGAAAGAAGTTATAATTTGCCAAAGTCGACTTTTTGACACTTTCATTTGAAAGTTAAAATACAAATAATACTTTCCCCGATCTTTATGGTATCCTAATAGCAATAATTACACTACTTATCTATATTAGTTTACAGATTATTACTTGTTTGTTCATAAATTGTCTAAAGAATTGAAATATTCTTTATCATCCAAATTCAAGAAAAAAATAATTTTTCTAATATTTTCACACCATTTACAATTATTTTATACTATTTTGTATAGATATTACTCTGTAAAAACAATTATAATGTGTTTTTTTAATTTTTTGTATATCCACTCATAATCTCATACTCTGTATTTTTAAAATATGGGGAAGTTTTTATTAAATAAGGGCAATATTTTTAATACTTTTGAAAATGAAACATAATTCGTGTCCGAAAATTTGAAAAAGACTGACATATTTTCTTTTTTTATAGAATTATTGTAAAAAATGGTCAATTTTTGACTGTTCGTAACTTTCTTCAAACTCAATCAAATTTAGTGACACTATATTTATTCGATAGAGCTTCGCTTACTCTATCAGATTATCAATATCAATTTTTTAAAAATTACTTAATTAAAATTTTATTCTTAAAAAACATCGATTTTTTGGAAAAAATCAAGATTTTTAACTTTAGTAATAAATTTTATTGGAAAACACTGTCTATTATAAAAAGTCAATGTAATTAAAATATTTAGTCATTTAGATTTGGGTCTTGAGGGTTGACAGGGTTTCCCCTCAAGACAATAATATGGAATATTATTACTCCCCTCATCTTTAAGTATGGCCCTTATACAGTTTACAGTCCTTATAGTAAGCGATTTTCTCTTTTCCAGTGGAAGAGATATAATGGACCTTCAGATGGCTGACTTGAGTTACTTTGAAGGAGCCTTTGTAGAGGAAGTTGAACTTAGATAGTTTAGGATTGCGGTCTCGGACTAGTACGAGCTCTCCAACTTTGTAGGGAGTCTTGGGAACCTTCTGGTTCTGAAGAAGATCCTGTTGAATAGAAAAGTCATGTTCTTTGAAGTATTTTGCATTGTCAAGGCGTAGGATAGTTGGTTTACCAAATGGGAAGAGAATTTCATCACGTATCTTCTGGGTAAGTGCAGCGGATGTAGTGTTGTCAGTTGTAGAGTACATGAGGTATCGGGTAGCTGTATCGACAGTGGGTTCATTTCTGGGCACTGACATTTGGCAGGCCATGCAATTGTTAACTTCAGTAGTGTAGATTTCTTTGAATTCTTTGGTTGAGAACTGGAAGTATGAATTGGCGTGTATAGTGCCACAGACTTCTGGGAGATCCGAAGTTGATAAAAGTAATTTGTCACTTGGTAGAGTGCCAAGTGTTTCCTCCTTTCTTAAAATGGAAGAGGGGGGGCTGGTGGAACATGATTGAAATTCGCGGAGAATTTGGGGTATGGTTTTGGTGTGGTATCGATCACAAGCAATTGTGGCATTGAGAGGACGGAGATCCACACAGGTACGTACGGATTGGTCCTTTTTTGGGGCACAGACTAAGTTGAAGCAATGTGGGATTGTTGAAGTTGGACGTATGATATCGTGAGATACAAGTTCAGCAACCTGGCGTTGAACTTCAGAGCGAAGTTTGAAAGGGACATCGTATTTGTGAAATGGCGGTAGTTCTTGGTTCTTATGGACAATGGGTTCCAGTTGAACAGTGCATTTACCTATATCGAACTTGTGCTTGGAGACAACCAAAGGATATTCAGTACATATCTTAGTTTTGACTTCGCCTTGAGACTGGGTCATAATGCGATTTACTTGAATGGGATTACCTCTGGAGGGAAGCGATAAGTTGATATTGGGGATGATGTCGTCGTTGATGCGTAAGGCGGATCCATTGGCACGACGAAGAACGTCAGCGTTGATTGAGGCAAGGAAATCGTTACCAAGGAAGATTTGTGAGTAAGGATCTGGAAGTGATTCCACGATGTAGAAGAGAAATTCATAGGAGTGTTGTCCTATGGTGAACTGAAGATTAGTTGATCCTTGTGTTGGAGGATGTTGTGGCTGTCTCACATCGGTGTGATGGGTGTTGAATCCAACGTGTGTTGGGTGATTGTGTCCGTATTGGTCAGACATTGGATGGTTGTCCTCGGAAGGTTCACTATCATCGTCGGAGTCGTTCGCTGGACAGGTTTTTGAGGGTTGTCGTGTAGAGTTTCTTTTTGACGTTTTAGACCCTGAAGGTTGATTGGTGGTGAGAATTGTGGAAAAATTCTCGAGTTTGAGATTTGGCTCTTCCTCAACAATTAAGTCGACGAGGTCGGACTTTTTGATGACAGCAGGTACGTGTATCTCCAAGGCGTTGGCTAATGGTCTTAGTTGAGCCATGACTAGCCCTTTCAACTGTTGCTTGAGTTGGTCGTTTCCTGGATCGAGGTCCTTATCTTCATCTTTTGGAGGTTGAGGTGTAGTGGTTGATTCTGACATGTTTCTGTATTTCGTTTCCGACCTATTAGTACCAGAAATAAATTAGGTCAGAGAAAGCAGAATCCACGACAGTGATAGTCGTTTGCCTAATAAGGCGACAGACAGATAATAAATTTTACCAGAAATTTATTGAGTAATAAATTTTATTGGAAAACACTGTCTATTATAAAAAGTCAATGTAATTAAAATATTTAGTCATTTAGATTTGGGTCTTGAGGGTTGACAGGGTTTCCCCTCAAGACAATAATATGGAATATTATTACTCTTTTATTTAAAAATTTAACATAGTTGCCGAAGTTCAATTTTTATAAAATTTTAGGGATTAGTACAAAAGACTTTGTACTTTCAGAATCTGCAACAATTATAAAAAAATCTTTTCAAATAAAAAAGTTAAATTTAGTGAAAGTCGAAAAATGCACTTAATTTTTGAAAGCCTACAACTCCACCCAGAATCCACATTCCGTTGTGAAATCTATACAATTAGCATTATATATATCTCAGCTACAAAATGATTGTAATACCATATTTGTATCTTATCTATACGCAGAGATACATATGCAAATGTCTGGGGAGTCTTACGTGGGCCACCCTGTATATAATATTGTGCAGAAAGTTTATTATTTTAAATATAGTATAAAATGTAATCTATGTTGAAACAATTTTTAAGTTCTAGTAATTCAAAAAATTGGCTTTTAATATCAAGAATATTTTAAAATTATGGGTAATTAACTTTAAAGCTAATTATCTAAAAACTGGATAGAAATTTTGATATGATGTCGGTAAATTCTTGTAGGGGATATCAAGGGCTTTCAGAATATATAGGTCTCAAATAGGTTAGATATTAAAGTTTTTAGATATAAGGCTTCAAAAATAATCTCCATTTTTGAAAATTTTTTTCAATAACCAGTTCTATATAGTATGTACATTGCATTATGAGGGGTTTCATAAACTTTTATTAGCTTTAAGTAGGTTTTTTACAAGTTTAGAAAAACGTCGCTGCGGCAAGGGTCAAAGTATTCGACCGAGGTAACAACATAGTGTGAAATATACAATTGAATAAAACAATTTTTTTATAAAAACATTTTAATTGATAACTTAATATAAAAATACTTTTATAAAAAAATATGCCCTGCGAATCACTCTCTGATTTCCGAAGGAAGGTCTTAAGCTGGCTTAATAGTAAAAAAAAATTAAAATATAAAAATTATGTAAATTGAATATGTCTTCTATGTTTTTTTATGTCCCTTTTTTGAAGTTATTTATTTTTGTGAGTAATTTATCTATATAAATTGTTTATTATTACAAAAAAAATTGCCAGATTATTAATAATTAAAAATGATTAATTAATCAGAGTAGTTTATGTTTATAATTATAAAAATTTATTAAATAAAAAGCTATAAAAAAATGAGAAAGTTTAGGTTTTTAAGAAATTACTTATTTTTTTATTGGAAAATAATTGTCTGAAAATTCTCATTCTTATAACTTGTTCCTTAAAATTTATTTTATCTCAACTTCTCCAAGATTACAATTAAAATTCTCCTTTTTTAAGTATTTAAAACCGAAAGAAGGGAATTCAATTTCTTCATTTTTATTCTTACAATCTTTTGGAATATTTTTATCAAAACTTTCATAAATACCTTTCTTGAGGTATTCAAATCTAACAAACATATATTCTAAATGAATAAATTATATTCTAATATATTTATTTACCTAAGTATCTATTACTAGGTTTATACATAGACAAAATGAATTCGCCACCATTTTTTAATTCTACACTTTGTACTCCATTATTTCTATGACTGTATAAATATATTGTTGCATTAGCATTTGTTATTTCTGAAGTATTAAATTTTGATGTGCCAAAAACAATAACTTTGAAACTTTCATTATTTTTATTATTTTTATAAACATAATCAAAAGTTAAAATTTTAGATATTAAAAAAGTTATAAATACTGTGAAAATTTTTAAAAACATTATTGAGAAATAATTTGATATTTTAGAAATAAAATTCTCTTAAATACTGAAAAATATTATATACAAATATTGAAAATAAATATTTAAATTTCAAAGAATCAAAGAACAACAAAAATAATTAAAAATAAATGTTGATATAATTTTTCTTACATATTTAAAAATATCAATATTGTTGAAATCTAAATTCTATTAAGTAGATAAAATTTATATGATTTTATTTAGTTTTGACTTGTATTAAGTTGGGGAATAAATAATAGCCGAGGACAGAAAAAATGAATTAAGGCAACATTTATTTAAGTTTATGTTAAATAAATTTATTGAAATAATACTCATTAAAATCTACATATTTTTTTCAACGTTCTAACGGCTTTTGAATTCTCGTTTTATAAGATTCAGGACTTTTGGATTTAGTAAAAGTCACTGAGATCGCTTTCTGCCGACTCCTGATTTTTAAACAATTTATCCTTTAAAAATACATCGAAATGCTCAAACAAATCGGAAATTGTAAGAAAGAGATCAGGTGAGTATAGAGAGTGAGATAGAGCCCCATATTTCAATTCACCAAGTTTTTTTAATACTAGCTTTGAAAAATGGCTTCTTATCTTGTCCTCCTATAATATTGGGTTATTCCTATTTTTAAAGTCGGATGATTATTTTTAGTTTTTCATTCATTCTCTCAAGCTCCTGTCAATATATTTCAACTTTCTTGGTCACTGATTTAAATTTAGCTCGACAATCTTCCATTAATTCTGAGTGTTTATAGTAAAGGGTCTTCCTCTACCTTCTTTATTATCGAGACGAAAATTAACCCCTTAGAATTTCTTAAATCACCGACGCAATGAGCGTTCAGAAGTTTACCCTTCCCCCTTTGCGTTTACTATATTTCGATATGTTTCAACTCTATTACGTTAAAGTTTCAACTCATGTAAAAAATTACCTGTAATTCTCTTTTTGACAACATTTTTAAGAACAGACATAACTTGTTTGATAATTAATTTTAAAATTAAGGTAATATGCAAAATAATATCAGGGCAAGTCCCCCTACATTTCTACACAAAGACTGTTTTAATATGAATTTATTTATTTTTATTTTTTATAATGGAAAATTGTAGTATGAATTTGCGGCCATTATTTATTCCCCAACCTAATATATTAGAAAAGAAACTAAAAGAATAACACTTAAATTTGCTACAATTATAATTAAAGGATATTTTTAAATTAACAAATCTCTTTTACCCCAAACCACAAAATTACAAAACTATCATTATTTTGTTTACTATGAAATCCTATTTACACAAATATTTAATTATGAAGATTCATTTATTATGAAGTATTTTACAACATAAATAAAACTTTATGTCTCCAAAAATACCTTTTACAGACATTTATTTGCTGTAATATTTTTTTTATGATATTATTAAAAAAAAGTGAAGTGATTTGTACCATGTAAAATTACAAACATTAATTTTTTCAAATTTCAACAAATATGTAGCGTCTTAGTAATTGATTTTATTGTGACATTTGAAGTTTAATAGAATGAGAAACTTTGTTGTTAAAAATTAAATATAATTATACGATGATATGGAAATTGCGTGATCTACTTAAATAAATCATTATTTTAAATTTACCGTTTTTTATTAATAATTATGTCACAATGAAATTTTAGATCTCTAAATATTTATAGAGCACTAGTCAACAAATGTTTTTTATAATGCATTAAGAGAAATGCAAAAAAATCAATCGTTTCCTTAAAGATTTTAAACAATTGCACTTATTATATTTAATTCTTTTAGGTATACAGAAATTTAAAGATAAAATAATACTTCAACGAGTTTCAAACTAAATATAAAAATTGATTTAGAAAAAAGAATCAAAGAGCTACAATATTTGTAATCTACTGAATAAACAATATGTTTTAAATATTAATTGTTGAGGTAAAACACATAAAGAAACTTTAATATACAGTTCATTCATCAATAGATATTATTTTAAAAAAAAGTCAACAATGAGGTTAAATGAAACTTAGCGTCTAAAATTGTAAAACCACTTTATGTTGATAGTATTTAATATTTATCAAACACATTTAGAATTATTATGACAGATAATAATGGGAATTTAAATAATTTAGGAATCGCTTGAATTTGTACTTTATTTTTTTATTTCCAAAAAAATTTTAACCGTTACAGTTTCTTTTTAAATTGGATTATAATAAAAATTATAATTTAACAATAAATTTCATCATGTACTTATTCTCCAAGATAAAAAAATATTTAAGAATATTAATATGTTAATGATTCTTTTTATACCTATAGGAATTTATATTTGTGCATCTTCGTCTGAAAGAAATTTTTTTAAACATATTTTTACCATAATTAAAAAATAAATTCAAGAACAATCTTTAAACAAATGTTTTTAGATTTAAAAAAAAATGATATTTTAAAATAGACAAATTCATATACCATTTCTTTTATAAAAAATTTAAGAAACAATTTTCTGAATTTGAATTTGACAAAACAAGAAATGGTGAATATTTTAAATGTAATTTAGAAAAACTATTAAAGTAGATTATTAAAAAAATATTTCCACTAGATTATTTTTTATTGTTATTTTATTATTGAAACGAATTTAAATATTTGTGATCTTAAGAATTCAAGACTTTTGAATAAAACAAATGATTATAAAAATTCGAAAGATTAAAAAAGAAGAAAAATATAATAAGTAAGATTATTAATCTTGCAAATAAAATTTAGTGTCAAAACACAGGAAAGGATGGCACAAAAAATGTTAACAACTTTATATAAAGTTAGAAGTTGTTAAATATATTTATAAATTATTTATATTATTTACATCGTTTTGTATTAGAGGCACTAGGACCAACTTATTTTAATAAAATTTTATTTAATACACACAAAAAAATGAGGCAAATTTTAATAATTTTTTGAAATGTAATAAAATGAACCATCTGTTAAAAAAATAAAATCTTGCCCAAATTTTAAAAATACCAAGTGGCAACAAATTTTTTTTTAAACGACACAAAATATTGAGTTTCCGCATAAATTTTTTCTAATTTTTTTAAACAAATATATGTGTTTCGTACTTTGAAGTAATGTAACTTCTTTTAATCTCGAGATTTTTTATGGTATTGTGTTTATCTTACAGTTCTAACATATTTTTTATAATATACTATGATGTTCGTTATAAGAAGTCAATTTTATGTAAAGTTATATATGTTTTAACAAAAATCATTCTTTTAAACAATTTACTAACGATAATAAGTTTAGATATATAAAATTTTTATATAAATAGTAACGAAAACTAGTAATTATTAACCGCACGAAGTATTAATATTTGAAGAAATTATTTTATTATTTGCTTTTTTTAAAATAAAATATTTTAAGGTTATTTTTTACTATGATTAAATTGCATATTATTTTATAACTTCCCATAAATTTGATTTTTTGAAATGATCTTGAAAGACAATATAGAAAAACTTTTAGATTTCAAATAAGTATAATTTTGAAAAAAAAATATAATTTACAATAATTGAAACTATTTAAACATATAAAAAAATAATATAAAATGTTAATAAATGGTTTTATAAAAGACATTTATACTTTTACACAAAATTTTTTTAAAATATAGTATTATAAAATTAATTGTAGGAAACAACTAACATTTTAAGATAAAAGTTTAAACTCAAGAGAAGTCGGAGACAAAGAAATACTAAAAGCAAAATGAGGACATAACTAGGAGGTATAAAATATTATCTCTATACTTTTTAAATATACTTTATCAGACGCTTTGTACGTCGTAACTGATATCACATTGTATTATTTTATAAATATTATCTTTTGGCTTAATAAAAGTTTGAGCTACATCTTAAGTTTTAGTTATCATATTTAGGAACCCTTTAGGGGTTCCCGGGATCCATAAAAATTACAGAAAGAGTTTTAATATAAGGTTGCAACTTATTTTAATAATTTTTTTAATTATTGCTATAATTTTTATATGTCAAATAATTAAGATAAAACTTGTTGTAAAACAAAAAAATTTAAATTATATTATGTGTGTTAGTAGATTTAGGTGTCATTTTATTTAAAATCAAAAATATTAAAAGAATAGTTGACTTAATGTTAAAAATAGTATTTTTAAAATATTTTAAGTCTGCTTTATATGTTGTTCAATTTCATTAATATGTTGTCTTCTTGATGATAGTATCTTGAGAAACGTTAATTTCTCATGGTTTTTTTGAAAAAGGATGTAAAGTTTACGCTTTTTACAAGTGGAACAAATTTGCTATATTTATTAAAAAATTGTGCTTATATTTTTTTGTGTGTGGCTGTAAAAATTTTATTTTATAAGTATACTTTTTTTTTAAACTATGAAAAAAATAATAAATTTTATACATTTTTAATAAAAATTAAAAGTTTGTACTTTATTGTTAAAATTCAATTTAATATCTATAATTAAAAATATTTGAAACATATTAAGATAAGTACTGTAAGAATATACTCATTCTTCATAAATAAATATTTAATTGACTATTTAAATCAAATTAATCCAATATTTAGAATAAGTAAATGAGAATCTTCATTCTATTTCTAATTTAGTTTCAAATGTAATTGATTAATTGAAAATGGATTTTTAATTCACTAGAAGATTTTCCAATAATAAAGAAAAAATCTATATGAATTATTTTTAAATATCCTATAAATAAATGAATTTTTAGATGTTTTTCTTGAAAGTGTTTAATTTTAAAAGTTAAATTAGAACATAATTTTTAATTGTTTACATTAAAGATCAGGCATATGTTTTTGTAATTTATGAAATATTTATTATAATGTTTCAATGTCAATATTTTATTTTATGACAAGTTTCAATTTGCTCAGATCATTATTTTCATTTATTAGTAAGTTAATTGAAATTTTTGTTTGACAAATAAAATAATACATTAAAATTGTTTGACTAAAAAGATTTTTATTGCTTAAAAATTGTATTTAAGCTACAAATTATTCTTATTTTGTCAAAAATAATTTTGTCTTTTATATTAATAATGAGAATTTATCTAGTAGTCTTACAACTTTTATCATGTATAACAAAAAGTGTAAGTTTTTAAATAATAAAATTGATATTTTTTTAGTTTGAGGGAACAGAAAATGTTGGAATTGGTTAAAGTACTTTTTCATTGAAAAATAAACCACCATATAAAACAGGTGATGATCCTAACTATTATTATTTACATTTTGAAGTTTCTAAGTTAGAAAAAGTTCTTGAAAATATAAAAAGAATTTTCCGTGAAATAGGTTATAATACATGCATGAATTTTCAAAAACAAGATGATAAGGTAGAAAATAAAATAGGTATAAACTTTTTTTTATCATCTGATAGTAACACAGTCAAATTATCTGAAAATCTTCAATATCCAACAACTGTAAATTTAACAGCAGGAGTGTATAAAAACAAAACACATTTGTCATTTTTCATTGGTGTTGCTATGGGTATAATTACAGAAATTCAACGTTTTGATAGTGATAAATATATCACAGTATATAAAAAGAATGTTAATGATTCATTTTATGAAAAATACTACAAACAAGTTGATCTAGAAAATGTATCTTATATAACAGGCTCAGATTTTAATTTCAAATCTCCGATGCTTGTTGATCCTTACTTTCTTAGTAGTAGTTCCGAAGCTACTTATAATATTACACTTGATTTTTATAATGACTATCAATATTTTTTTAAGTACACAAGAAATTTTCAATTTAATGATTATAAACACATGTATAATTATCATTGTAAAACTGAAGAACAAACTGATTGTGAAAATGGTGGATTTAAACCTAATAAAAAATATTATGGAGATAAATGTTATTGCCCAGAATATTTTACTGGAAAAAAATGCGATTTGTTACTTGAAAATACACCTAGTTGTGGAGTCAAAAAACAAAATTATGATGCTCATTCAAGTGAAAGTGATTTAGAATTCACTCATGTACAGGGAAAATGCTACTATAGTATAACATCAAAAAGCAACGGAAATGTATCAGTTGTTATTAAAGAATTAAAATTCGAAAAAAATGATCGTTCAAATGGTAACTACGTAGAATTTTTACTTCACGACGATAAAGGCGCTGCAGGACTTAAACTATGTAAAGATAGAAGTGAAATTAAGCTCCCTTCTTTATCCAAAAAAGTTCTTATCGTGCTTTTTGGTATGGGAGACAAATTTTCGTTAACCCTTAAGTATCAAGCAGTCACCGAAACAAGTTTAGAAACTGTTTAAAATTCAAAAGATTCTAATTAACTTTTATAAATTGTATTATATTTCTACATAAATTATATTTAATATATGCTAATTTTTATTATAGCTAAATTAAATTAGCTATAATAAAAATTAGTGTAAGTAATCAGAAATATTATGATAATAAAAATTTTCTTTTATAAAGTAGAGATTTTTTAATTGTAATCAAAAATAGACAAAGTCAGTTTTAAGTATATATCATTAATTTTAAAGATGATCACAGTATTAACAAAGATAAATAATTTGCTCATACTTTTTTAGAAAAAATCTTTAGTAATTTTTTGTATTAACTCTTACACACTCAGAAATTTTTCTCTTTGTATTACGTACTTCTTTGTGTGTAAAATAGAAAAACTATTTTCACATAAAATAAAAGGTTAACAAAAATTTGATAATGTATTTCTCTAACAAAAATTTTAAAAAAATAAGCTAAAAAGTACAATTTTCTCCTTATCATTTTATTAAATTCATTATAAAATTCAATCTTTAAATATTTTTTTTTATTATTTTTTCTTTTTAATATAAATGTTTTATATCAATAGAAATAACTTTATTTCAAAATTTGTTTCTATAGTATAACTACCACTATACATTAACATTTTCGTTTATAAAGTATATGTAAGTCATTCGGTTATGAAAAAGCTAAACTTTGTCAATAATCACACTGAAAAATTGTTGTTACAATATTTCGTTAAATTAGAAAATCATATATAATTTTTTAATGGTTACAATTTAAATTTTCTTTAATAATACAATCAAAATACTACTACAAAAATGAATATTTTAGACTGTTTTAATATAATATTTTACATTTTAACTAGTCAATCAAACTATAGGGTTTTGTGTAACGATTACAGAAAGTTTTGATTAAGAAAAGTATAATAGGTAATAAAATTATAACAATAATAATTTTATATAAATTAAACATACTTTTTATTTTAATTATTTTTAAGAAAGTAATCTTTATTAAATTTTGGTATTTTTAATAATATTTTGTTCATCTCAGACTCTAACTTTTTCTTTATAATTTATATTTTGAATTACTCTGTTAAAAGTCAAATTTGTGTAAACTTGGAAACATTTTAATAAAAATACTTTTTTACATTATTTATCGAAATTATTTTAAAAAACCAGCCTTTAGACCCGCCTTCGGCAGATCAGGGCTGGTCCGCAAAGCATATTTTTTAATAAAGAATTTTTATACTAAATTATTAATCAAAGTATGTGCATAAAAAAGTTGTTTCATTAAATTACATATCTGTGGAGAAGTAGAATAACCGAAAAAACATTGTTATAGTATATAAATATTTCTGAGTTTGAGAATCATTTCATAAAATTTTCATTTATTGAAACTATTTAGTTTAACAAAAAATTTACACAACAAAAAGAATTTTATTTATATCCAAAGTTAATAAAAATTAATATTTGAAACAATCCATGTAATTTTTTAGATGACTCTTCATCATATTTGCAAAAATTTGTATAAACAATTTGATATCATTGTTCTATTAACTACATATTTAATTTTACAAACATGTTAATGATAAAAAGCAAAACAATTAATACCTAAAATAACTGTTTTTGTTTTTAAGCTACAAACTTCGTTATAGTTTCATATTTAAAATCAGACTTTGATTTATGTACTACATTTAACTTTTTTAATTTTAAACAACTTTTTATAAAGTTATAATATTAAAAAAAAATTTTCTACTGGATGAATGGTTATTACATTTTAATCCATAGTTTTACAAATTTTTTGTTAATCTATTTAATATTAAGTTTCCCTCTTATTCCTTACCTTTACATTTCAAATGAGTCATAAACTATAATATTTCATGAACTTTGAGAAGAGTTATTTCTGAGACAAAACTATGCAAAAATGCACACAAAACCTAAACATGTCTTTTAGACGAATACGATTTATACGAAAAAAGAGCTATATTCGATACTATTTTGGGACCTAGGTTTTTTACCCGTTTTGCACACACATTCTAGCTCATTTTGCATGTACATTCTATCTTATTTTGCATATACAAAACGATTTAGAAATGTGTGCTCAAAATGAGGTAGAATGTATATACAAGATTGGTTAGAATGTAGCCTATTGTTTACCACTAGTTTGTAAGTTTCATAATTTTGTAATTATTATGCATAAATGAAAGATTTTAAAACTTTTTTTTGGTAATTTAATTGAGATATTAATTCTTTACCGATAGTATTTTCTACTTAATATTAGTTATTAACAAAATAAACATCAATAAAAGTTGAGTATTTTTGAAATTTTATTTTAATCATCCTGTTCAAAATACTGAAAGTAAACAAAATAATAAAAATATTCATATTATTTAAAAAATAAACTCTTACAATTAATAATTTTTTACACTATGTACACTGAAAAATCACATTATTTGTGGTACACTCTTTATTCTCTTCAATCAACTAACAATTAAGAGTTTCCTTGTAATTTTTTAAAATCTCATACATATAGAAAATCACCAGCTACAACTGCTAATAATTATAATCCTTACTCTATAAAATAACCATGGAACATTTAATGGCTAAAATTGTAGTAGTAATAAGTGGTAGTGAAATTTCTTTTATGTTAACATATTACAATCTTAGTTTTGTATCAATATCAAAAGTTCCAAACATTATTACTGTTATAAGATCACCAACTAAAACTAAGAATGTCGAATTTTACAGTAATAGCGATCCCTCGTATTAGTACCAAATTAAACTTTTTGAGGATGTCTAACTTAGTAAAAGACTTTAACATATTTTTAGAATATCTAATCAACTATTATTGTAATTGATAATTATTAGATCTTTGAGACTAATAAAATAAATTTTACAGTTCCAAAATAAATGTAATAATATAAAAATATGTATAAGTATGTGTTATATTCATCCTTTTGCTCGCTAGCGAGTGATGCTTTTGTATTTTCCTCTGTTATTGTTGGAAGGAAAATCATAAATTATCTATATTAGGGTGTATTTCCTCGTTTGAAGCTATCTGTGGTGGTGTCTAGCAACTTCCGGGTCACCGTAAATGTTATTTCTAAATTCTGTGATTCCTAAGTTTCTGAATCTCTAGAATATTATCTAACTTATCTAAGGCATAAATTTATTGTCATCTTTTTTGAATTATGTGTACGAAAAGAATAAGCAGTACCAATACTAATAATAACAAAAATAAAAAAGAATTTATTAGAGTTAAAGCGGGTACCTTCAATACCAGAGGGAGCCTAAAATCTTGAGGAGTAAAGCAAAAATTGGTAGAAGATCTCAAGTCTCTAAAGATCAATATAACGTTTATTAATGAAACAAAGAACAACCAAACTATATCAGAAAAAGGTGAAGGAGTCCTCATCTCAGTAGGAGCTGCTGTCAATTCATCAGGTGGTACTGGCTTCATTATCATTGGTGATAAATTAATTGAAGCTGTCTCTGAGATTAAGCATATCAACAACCGTGTTAGCTATATTTTGATAAACATTAAGAATAAGAAATTAGGATTGATATGTACATATGCACCAAATGAAACTTGTCAGGAAAAAGACAGGGAGGATTTCTACCATGTTCTTCAGTCTAACTTTGATGTTCTTAAATTGAAGACAGATTTTGTTATAATTGGAGACGATTTCAATGCAACATTGGGTAGAGAGGTTGTCGAAAACGTGAAAGGCAAATACAGCTTTAATGAGGAGACAAATGAAAATGGATCTGCATTAATAGAATATGCTGTTAAAAATAAATTGGTTATTGTTGATTCTTTCTTTCCTAAAAGACCAGGAAAGCAGTGGACATGGGCTAAATCTGGTGCCTTCTCTAACAATCCATTTAAAAGAAGTCATCTTAAGTGCTTGGATTACTTTTTAACAAATAGAAAACAACTATTTGATAACGTGGAAAGTGTGTCTTTTGAAAAGTTTAATCCTACTTTATCTGACCACCGTCTCAAAATTGCCTTCATACGATGTAATCCCAGCTGGATACCTTATGTAAAGTTCTCTAGGGTTATTCAAAGGAAAAAAGATCCATTTCAAACTATGGATACTGTCACTGCAGTCGCTGATCATCTAGGAAGTAGTCTTGTTAACGGTGATGATAACGTAGATAAGCTATACGACACCTTAATTCAATTCTATAAGAAAGTTGCTAAGAAAGTCACAAATGAAATTGTTATTAAGTCAAGAATTCCAGAAGATATTCAGAAATTATTTAGCAAAAGAAGAGAGCTGAAGATTGAATTAGCTGAGTTGATTCTAAATAACTCAGTTTTTTCTACTAAAAATTTAGAATTGAATATTCTAAATAAGTTATTACGGAGGGGATTAAATAACTATCTGGGAAAGAAGAAAATCACTAGACTTAAGGCGGAAGTGGAAAAAGGCAGAGGTGTCAAAAAAGTGTTTAGAAATTTATTCAATAGAAAACAAGCTGTACCAGTACCAAAGGATGATATCTATAAATTTTACAGTGAACTTTATGGATTATCTAAAGAAGAGAAATCAAGAATAAGAAAGTACTGGAAGCTTGGTAGAAATATCAAATCTTTTGAACCTGAAATCTTAAAAGACGAAGTTCTAAAAGCTATCAACTGCTCTGGTAAAGGTAAACAACCTGGTCTAGATGGAATTGATGGTTATCTATTGAAATATATGACTAAATCGGACAAGGTACTGGATTTTGTCACTCTTCTTTCCAACTTGTGCTGAAAAACAATGAAATTTCCTAAATCTTGGAGGTTAACTAAAGTGGCTCTTATTTTTAAAAACGGATCTCGTCAGAGTATTAAGAATTACCGTCCAATATCAATTATATCCCATGTTTACAAGAGTTTTATTAGAATTTGGATGGGTAGAGTTAATAATATAGTTAATCCTCAAATAGGATCTTATCAAATGGGTTTTAGAGAAAAGCGATCTTGTATTGATGCAATTAGTTGTCTAGATAATCTTATAAGTGTGAGGCACGAATTTAATCTTCCTACGATCTTAGAATTTTTAGATTTCTCCAAAGCTTATGATTGAGTGTATAATGAAATGTTGTTTAAGATTTTAATTTCTTCATATAACGTTCCATTTCACCTAGTTAAAATTCTGGATGATCTATATTTTAGCAATTATCTTATGTTTGATCCAGAATATGGTAAAAAGATTAAATGCAGGGTATGGAAGGGACTAAAGCAAGGATGTCCCGCATCACCAATGCTGTTCAATGCTATTCTAGAATTTATATATAGAAATGCTCTTCTAGACGACTCGCTTAATCCCTTACCTAATTTTGGAGTTGCTGTTAGTGGGTTACGAGTAGTGGGAATTTCATATGCCGATGATACTACTCTTATTGCTGATAGTAGTGATAGTTTCAAGGAAATGTTATCTGCTTTTACATATCATTCTAAAAGAGTTGGACTTGATATTAATTTGGATAAATCTAATTATATGGCGTTTAAAGTTGAGATGGAAAATTCTTTTGAAATTCCTTCTTGTACTTCTTTCAACTATTTGGATAGAGAATTAAGCTTCATAGAATGAAGGCCTTTTATTAGAAAAGTAAAAGTAAGGGGTTATAAAGCACTTAGTGTTATTCGTCCCGCTTTACGTACTATTTCATTGAAAGCAAAGCGCTTTCTATTTCAATCGACAATTAGAAGCTGTTACACGTACACTTGCTAAACATGGACTTTAGCTAAAAATTCTTTATATGACATAGCCTGCTTGGATCGGAAATTCATACTTTCATGTAAACTAATAGATGCGGAGGAAATTCGTAGTAAAGAAACTATACCCAGTAATAAAAGAATCCCAATAGGTCTAATCTATACATATGCTAACATGGAACCACTAGAGCAATACGTCTTTCAAACTCAGGTGTAGGTTCCTACATAATATTCATTATAATGGCTCTCTAGCCTTGAACCTACTGTGGTATTACCCCTATGGATATAAAAAAAAGTTGACAGAGCTAGAGAAAGATATCTTGGTAATATTAAAAAACATAACTTATTAAAAATTTTTTGTCAATTCTGTTAAATTAGATAGAACAGTTTTTATTTGTAACATTGTACTCTTACTTGTTAAGAATAGTACGTAAATAAATAAATAAATTTTAACAAAAATATTTATAATTTAACAAAATTCACTAACGTGAGTGATTTTTAAAACTTTAAAGTGATTAAAAAGTAATTTTTTTAACAATAGGTATTTATTTTGTTATTTTAATAATTATAAATATTTTTAAATAACTATTACTATAAAATTTTAATAACCAGCCTTAGATCCGCCTTCGGCAGGTCAGGATTGGTCCGCAGAGCATATTTTTTAATAAAGAATTTTTATACAAAAACATTAGTCAAAGTATCTGTATAAAAAATTTGTTTCATTAAATTACTTATTTATGGAGAAAAAAAGAAAACGCCAATACATTGTTATAACATATTAATATAAGGAATTTTTCCAAGTTTGAAAGTCAATTTATAACGATAACATTTATTGAAACTATTTAGTTAAATAACAAATTTATCCAACAGAAAAATTTTATTAATATCTAAAAAATTAATAAAAATAAATATTTGAATTATTTCAAGTAACTAATTAAATGCTCTTCCATTATAGTTTTAAAATTGATATAAATATTTCAATATCATTCTTTTACTAACTACATATTCACCTTAATTTTACAAATAAATAAATGAGAAAAAACCAAAAAAATTCATGCCTAAAAATGACTTTTCTCGTTTTTAAGCTACAAATTTTGTCATTGTTTTTATTTTTTTGCAAGACTTTGTTCTGTGTACTAACATTAGTTTTATTTTCTTTAAATAACTTTTCATAAAGTTATAACATTATAGAATGTTGATTTTTACTAAAAAAATAGTCATTATCTTTTGATCTACTACTTTGTTCATTTCTTATAAATCTTTTTATATTAAGTTTAATTCTTATTTTTGAGTTGTATCTTTCAAATGAGTCATAAACCATAAAATTTTACTAACTTTGATGAGAGTTTTTTTCGGAACAAAACTATCTAAAAATATATCTAAAAATGTGGTATTTTTTAAACACAATTTAGCCACTTGTGGACTAAAAGTTTCGAAACTTATTTTCCCCCCTAAATTAAAAAAAATACATTAAATGACTGTTTGACCATAAAAATTGATCAAGTTTGAAAAAAGTTATGTCTCGAACAAAATTGATTTTTACAAAAGGAATAGAAAAAAGCAAAAAAAATGGCACTAAAGTTAGCATAAATCGTTTTCTAGATAAGCTAGTAAAAATTATAAAGATAGTTTTTGTTGGAGTGTTGCACCGCTCAAAAGACACCTTTTATTTAAACCACAAAATTAAACAGATTACAATAAACAGAATAATTTAATTAACAGACTTAATTAACTAAAGTATCAGACATCAACTAGGTGACGGATTCAACTAAGGCCTTCTAGAATATACAAGAGATAATACAATAAATATAATTAACTAAAGCTTACAGTTGAATAAAACAGATCTGTGATAACTTATCACCAGAATAATATCAGATTTTCAGAACTGTAGTTTAACCCTAAAATATACAATAATTATGTAACTTAATAATATACTAAAATGATGAAATATCTAAAGATGACAAAAGGTATAAATGAAATAAAATGACAGATCTGTACTATATATATAGAGAAAAGAATCTTCTAGAAATACAAAACAAAGAGTTAGTTTTGGAATAATGTTTTTTCCCATGATCTAGATAATTCTATAAGAGAAAATAGATGAGAAATAGAAGAGCCTTAGGTACAAAGAGTAAAGTACAAATGAGAACATTCGATAAAAGACTATATTCTTACTAGCTGTAAACTTCGCAATAGTCTCATTTTTTAAGTTAGACTTAAATCTGTATAAGCAAGTAATAACTACTTATATTTATGAAGTTTAAATAAGGTAATATTTATCTATCTTTTTAATTTTTGCCAAAAAAATTGTCATCACTTATTGACGCATAACTTGGCCAATTCTTTATTTATCTAAATTCTATCAAGTTTCCCCCTTAGACCTTCGACAAACCATAAACCACGTAAACCGGTTTATAAACCAAACCTATAAACCAGGTTTGGTTTAAAATTTGTATAAATAAATAAACGAAACCATAATTTGGGGACACGTTAGTTCACCAAGAGCTAATTTGCTTTTGCTCTAGGTCTCACAACGATTTCTAAATTTTGTTGGAGGTTAAAATCCGAAATATTATAAGCATTTTTTTTATATTCCTTTGGATTTAGTTTATGATAGCACTGCGTTTATCACATCCCCCCCTATCCCTTTGAAATAAAAAATAGACGTTAGTAAAAGGAATTTGATTATTTATTAGGAATAATTTTTATTTTAACATATTTTTTTTAAAAAAAAAAGTGCCTGTTACTTCAAAAGAAGACCATTAAAATCAATTATAAATCCAAATACCATTTAAATAATTTACTATTAATAATATATATTACTCTAAATTGTAAAATACACCAGCATATGGAACACTTGTCTAACGAAAACAGGGAAATGGTTGTAGGAGTACAAGGCCAGAAAAAAGCAAATTAGCCGTTACGTATATAGGAAATTTTCTATATAAATTCTTGATGAATATACGTGCACCCAAAAATTTTTATGGCCAATCTCTTAAAGCATTTTTTCTAAAATTTGGTTTGGTAAAGTGTTAACGTGGTATAAAATCATTTAAAATAATTTTTTTTTATGACATTAACTGTAATCTTTCCTTGCATTTAACAATAAGAAATTTACTAAATCTACTAAAGGTAAATTTTCCCCTATTATGAAATATTTTTTTGTCTAATCTTTTAGTGATCTGTAAAAATGTCAAAGTATGACAAACCCGGTTTAACGTCACAGCTAAGGTACAGGAATTAGGTGTACGTTAGCTGTATCTTGGCCGTACAGAGAAGATACAGCGACTTTGGAAATACATTTACTTGCATAAGTTTCTGTATATTCTGTATATGCTGTATGCTGTATACAAAATTCATACGGCTAAGGTACAGATAAGAAAAAACCAAGTAAATCATATAAATTTTGTTATAAAAACATATTTTAGCTATGTATAAAGGAATGAAGTGTTCAAGAAACATCATTTGCTTGTGAATTTGATTGAATAAAATAAATGTCTTAAAATAGATACAATTTTTACTCTTAATAACTATTATGGTATTGACATTTATAACCTAAATAAAATTTTTATAGGAGTTATCAATGATATAAAATATTTTAAAAAAACACAAATCACCAACAACATTTACAGATTTTTTATACTACTGTCAGATTTAGATTATTGAATTTTTTAAATAATAATCTACTAACAGTAACCAATTTTTTAACTGTTCAAAGCATTTATCTTATTTGCTATTCATTATTCTTTTGCTGCAATAAAAATTATATTTTGAAGTGTAATTATCACCTTTGATCTTTCAACCTATACGTAATACCTTTAGACATACATAAAGCGGGAAAGGTCAAGACACACCTGTCTATCAAGAAGTATTTTAGTTTTGTTATTGTATTATAGTGTTGGATAAAGCACACTTTTAAACTAGCATTTTACCGAAATGTGCACACTTTGTCGCATGTATTTTTATACCTGTATATCGGTAATTTTTTTATTTAACATTTATTACTCATTTATTAATGTTATTTTTATAAATATTATTTTCTCCACTACCTCGGAGCTTGACTGCAGTTGTTAGCAAATAAGTTTGGATCATTTATTTCATCTTTTTATTAGTTTGCTTTTAGATAAAAATTTCTTCATCAGAACAGGAAGAAAAGGTTTAAAGAAACTACTGTGTAGGTATTTTCTATTTTAATATTGATACTCTTATATTTACAGATATCATATGGATCTTCTTGAAAGTTGGCTGGACATTTAAAAGATAAGTTGCATTATTTTCTTCATTATTTAAATATTTTGCTTTTAGGTCCGATCAGTTCACAGTACAAAAATACCGTCAAAAGAAAAGCAAATTGTAAGTTCAGTTTGTTCTTTTAGTATAATACATTCTTTATTTTTTAAATATGGAAGCAGTAATCTAACAACTTTGAGTTTTTACTACCATAAAATTAATTTTGTTTAATTTTTAATGTATTTTTAATTTGTAATAAAATTTTTCTATGTTTATATGTGTATTTTGTATAAAAAAATATGATGTTTGCGATTTTTACATGTGTTTTTTCTTAGCTGTATACAGTTAACGTACAGGTAAGGTACACCTTACATACTGCTAGTGTACAGCTTATTAGCTTTCTGTACGCCGTACAGGTACTGATTGTAACAAATCTGTATATTACCTGTATACAAGTTGTATATTGCGTACGGCTACTAACCGGGAATATTTTAAAAAGGTTTTCATTGATGAGAAGTTGGCTTATCAGTGCTTGTTATGTGAAAAGGAGGGAAAAAAGCCAACTCATTATAGTGCAGCTGCAACTACAAAATTAAAGCCGCACCTAAAGAAGGTACATAATGTTGTAGTCAAGGAAGTAAAATTTTCGAATGATGAACAACCAAAGATAAAAAAATTTACTTCAAAAAAAAGATAAATTAAAACTTCAATCAACTGAGAAGCTGTTGAGATCTGTAATTGATTTTTTCTGTAAAAACCCAATAGGAGCAATGCAAATTGAATCAAAAGAATTTAAGGAAGTTATGGAATTCACACCTTATCAAACTATTTCAAAAGATACATTACGATTGTAAATAAACAAATTATCAAATAAACTTCAAAGTGATCTTAAGGAGAAGTTAAAACAATCTCCTAGCTTTTGTCTTTCAACAGATGGAGTAGATGGTAATGTGTATCCAATTGTAGTACATTATGTTTATGGTGATGAAGTATGCATTAATCTATACGATGTGTAAGTAAAAAATTTTGTTTCAACCGAAAAATCTGAAGATACTGTCACTCAAAAAAAAGTGGTCCCTCTTATTGGATCTGAAATTTTTGAACAAATTCCTGAAATTGGTAAACTATATGGTGTAACTGTTGATGGAGCATTATTAAACATAACGGAAGGTGTAGATGGTTTTAAAAAAATCATTGTTATTCTCACGTGTTAAATTTAATTCTTAAAAAATCTTTCAAAAATGCTCCTCCTAATATAAAGAATTTAATAAATAAAGTTATTATTATTTCAAATTTTTTTAAAAGATCAAAAAAGTATACTGCAGTTATTTATAAAGACACGAAAAAAAGACTTCAAACAATGTCAAATACAAGATTCAACGCAATTTTTAAAGTAATACATTCAATCAACGAATTTAAGTCGATTTTGGAAAACTTTGAAGCTGAATATGGATCAGGATTAAAATGTAATGTAAACATGGACTTCACTTTAAAAGAAACTATTACTTTAAAAAATATTGAAAGCTTGGGTTATGTCTTTGAGAAAGCATTTGATTTTGCTGGGAAAACAGATTTCTCAATCTGTCATATATTGCCAAATCTTTTTGGTATAAAAAAATCATTAATGGAACTACAACAATCAGGAATTGGTGAATCTTATTTAGTATCGTCTTCATTTATTGATGGTACATCTGATACTGATGAAGAAAATTTTATGGAGAAAAATGAATTTGGAGAAGAAAAATCAACATTAATTCAGCAAAATTTACTAAAAGAGAAATTTACTCAATTTAAAAATTATGTTATTGCTGAAGTAGAGAGTAAAATTAAGTACTATCAAAATGATCTTATTCATGTAGCAACATTATTAAGTTCTAACGCTGCGCACAAAAATTTTTTTCAAATACTGAGTGGAAAAATATTGAAAATTTACTAAAAAATTACTTGGAGGAGATTATCTGTAGTCAAGATAGCAACAATGACCAAAATAACAATAATGGTCAAAATAATAAAAAATGTTCTGAGGATGATTTCAACCTTATAAAAAGACCAAGTAGATGTTCCAAATTTGATGAAATTGATAAATACTTGGACTTTATTCATGATGAATATGATGGGGGTAATCAAAGTATTTTAAAGCTTTGGATTTAACATTGTAACAGGTTTAAAAATCTCTCAAAATTAGGAATAAAATGCGCAATGTTTTCTGGTACAATGTCGGGTGTGAAAGAATAATAAGTAAGTACTCTTACATATTTACAAAACAAAGGAAAAGTTTAAATATTGATAATTTAATTAATGATCTTATCGTTTGTTGTAATATTGAGTTTCAAAAGATAAATCTGCTTTTTTATGGTTTGGTTTATATTGATTTATGGTTCAGGCATCTTCTTATAAACCTGGTTTAGGTTTGGTTTAAACCACTTTTTTAGTGGTTTATCAAAGCCCTATTCCCCTTTATTCCTGACTTTTACATTTCAAATGACTTAAAAACCAAAAAAATTAGTTCACTTCTACAAAAGTTATTTGAAAAACAAAACTATGCAAAAATTTGTCCAAATAAATAGTATTTTATAAATATAACTTGGCTGGTTATGGACCAAAAGATTTAAGACCCATTTTCCGCACTAAGTTAAAAAAAATACATCAAATGACTATTTGTCCATAAAAATTGATCAAGTTTGGAGAGAGTTATGTCTGGAAGAAAGTTGATTTTTACAAAAAAAAAAAAGAAAAAAAATTGACATTTAAATTAATATAACTTCTTTCGTAGTTGAGATAATGTCATGTTTAAAAACATGTATGACGTGTTAGTTTTATTTTGATGATACCTTGGTATAAAAGAGTATGTTTTTTTACTGAATGGTCAGTAAATTACTAACCAATACCAAGGTAAGTTTTATATTGGATTGGTCTATTGTATATTTTTTAGGCCTTGGTTATTGAAGGATAAAATAAATTATATTTATATTTGGTGTAATATAATTTAACAGATAAAAAATTCGATAGACCCTTATTCTTTATGTTAGACATAGATCTATATAATAAATACTATTTTGTTTGTTTTCGTCAAGTTATGACTGAGTTATGACTATTAAACTTTTAAGATGTTTTTTCGAAATAGTCACCACTCTTTGGGCTATAACTCGGCTAATTATAAATCAAAATTAATATTACTAAGCTTGCGAACTATTCTAGAATTTTACCTTTCAAATGAGATATAAAGCAATTTAGTTCGTTAACTTTGAGAAGAGTTAGTCATGTAACAAAACTATGTAAAAAAAGGTCCTAAAAAAGAGTGTTTTTTTTTAAGATAACTTGGCCAATTATAGCTCAAAACATTCAAGACCCATTTTTCCCCTTAAGTTAAAAAAAACACATCTTTTGGCTACATACTCGTAAAAATCGGTTAAATTTGAAGAGAGTTATGTTAAAGACAAAATTTTTTTCCTTATTTCTTTTTGGTATAGATTACAGTATGCAAATTACAAAAGAAATGTTTCAGAAGATTTTACAAGTCTAAAACAATAATAATCATACTTTACTACTTTTGATGTATAATTATCGTCTATAACAATCATAATTAATTAATTTTATCTTTTTCAAAATTTTTATAGTAGTTAAGCTTATATTTATAATAATTTTCTTCTACTTTGAATCTTTTTTATGTCGTTCTCAAAAATCACAGGGTTCACTTTATTACTAGTAGTTTTAAAAAAATCAATATACGTTTTTATCAAAATTATATATCAATTCACAAAAAAAATATGTATTTTGCATTGGTAATACATGATCTCATATTTAAAAACAACCTTACAATTTAAAAAACGTATAGTAAATGTCGTTTAGAAATGTATACATTTTCTATAAATATGTATAGTAAACAATAAAAAAAGTATGTATGTCGTTTCGACTGTATGTACATTCTTAATAAAAGTGCTATAAAATTTTTAGAAACGATTAGTACTTTCTTTAAGAAATGTCTATACACTTTATATAAAAATATATGACAATTTATAAAAGAAGGTATGTTTATCGTTTTGACCGTGTGTAAATTTTTTTAAAAAAATCATACATTTTACAAAAAATGTACTGCATTTCTTAAAAAATTTATATATATTTTATGTTTATTATGTGGGCACAATTAAAAATAACTTAATTGGTAGTCGAAATGACGAAAAGTTTCTATAGTACCTATGATTGCACAATGTCTGTCAAAACGACAGTTTTAAATTTTGAATGTATTTTTAAACTATGCGAAATGACAAAAATATATACTCGTAAAATTATATAATAGGTTTTTTATAACAAAAGTAATTACTTAAATTGTTTGGTTGTCAAAAAATTAATGGGTGTCATACAATGATGTTGAAAATTGTTAAAAAAAGATTGATAAATCAATAGAAAATATTAAATAAGTTGTCGTTATGGTTAGGATCGTATTAATAGTTATCATTTTAACAATATATTTAATAAATTTCTATAGAAAGGCCAAATCTCTACCAGCAGGAGCTATACCATTTCCTATAGTTGGAAATTTATTCACATTTGACTTCAATGATATTCATTTGTGGGTTTGTGATCATAAAAAAATTTATGGTAGTGTTTTTACTATCTGGATTCCAGAACCATTGGTTGTCCTTGCTAATTATGATTTGATAAACGAAGCTCTTGTAACAAATGGTGATCATTATTCTGGAAGAGACGTCAACGGTTTTCCAGGTAAATTACTTCTAGAAAAAGTCAATAATGGAGTTATCATGTCAGAAGGAGAGAAATAGAAGGATCGAAGAAGATCATATTTGCCTTAAAAAAGTTAATTTTTTTTGTTTTAAAATTATGATAAAATAATTGTTACCTTGAAAAAGAAAGTAATAAAAATATTTTGATTTTATATGTTGTTTTGTCAAATATTTAATGTTGTAAAGAAAATAATATTGTTCCTAATAGAAAAATTTTATCTGCTCCTTTCATATGGAATGGAGAGAGACTTTTGAAGAATTTTGCTATTAAATCTAAGCAAAAAAATTAACACTGAAAAGTAAAACTCTTTAAACGATACAAACTACTTCTGAATATAATTATTCATCATTGTACTTGCAAAAATACCTATTTAAATAAACTAAATGCTTCATTAAGCTATTTAAAATGAACACCCCAAAACTAAAATTTAGCCGTTATTAATTTACGACTATCTTTTTTTGCAACAACCCAAAGGAAGATTCGACATCATAAGAAAAATAGTTTTAAAACAATGCGTCTACCCTTGAAGACACTTGATTGAAACCAAGTCATACACAACAACCGTAAGGACAAGGAGGATGAAGTCAACTTAGAAGAAATAGTTATCTCAGAGCGAGGCAAAACTATAAACATTAAAATTGAACCTTCAAATGACATTTCTATCGAAGATGCTCCATGTATCTACTCATATGTCTATAGTGTTAAGAAATTGAGATATCACAATATCTACTTTTATTCCATTGATTAAGGATATCAATGCTATAAATCACTTCATCTGTGTAACAAATGTTTTTTATTTTCACGTAAAACAAGACCAACAACATTCATTCAATGTATTTATGTCAAAGGATGCCCTGCTGAGCACAACAAGACAAAAGTCGGTGTTTTAAAACGGAGACGAAGAAAATGATTGAAGATTTTATTCCAACTTACTCTTCAAAGACTCATCTAAAATTGATATTTATAAAGTAAAGAAGAATAATGAAGACAAATTAATTATAAACGCTCATGATGAGTATAACTACGATGCCTGCAGAAGAATTAAAAATCTCTATATGTGACTTTAAAAAACTTTTAGGATAATCAAAATCCTAATTACTAATGTTTGAGAACTTTTAACTTTTCCAATAAATCTCTACTAAAAAAATATTTAAGGTGTCGTTGTCATGTTGGTTAAACAATATCTTTAAGAGAGTAAATAGCGCTAAATGGTGTTTAAAATATTGTAATTTATATTTTTAACCATTTTATGTTGAAATCTCTTTTCTTTATTTCAATACCTCTATTCTATTTTTTTGATTATAAAGAATATAAATTTAGAAAACTATGTTAGTATTTGTTTGTTTTATTTCAGATATTTAAGATGAATTTGGTATTAATCAGCTTACCGGATAATTTCAAAATAGTAAACATATCACAAAAAAGGGATTAAAAAAATGACTATAAATAAGAAATTTTTGATGATTTCCATCATTTATCTGTATTACCATATCATAATTGATTGCCTTAACCCAAAATTACTAAAAAATTATATTTTAGGGGTTTTTTCATAGAGGATAAGGAATATTATTAGAAATATACATTCTGAAAAATTAAGTTAATTATTATTAATTGTAAGTATGTTGTTGTTAATTATATTTAATATTCTTAATAGGTGGTAAAGACCAAATAAAAATTTTACTAAATTCAAATTTTTGAAAAATTATGCTGTAAGGATCTTAAAAGTCTTAAGCTTACCTGCAAATCTTTATACTTCATAGTTGCAGATAATATAAAAAAATTGGATTAACCAAAAGTAAGATTTCTAGAACTTTTTCATGCCGGAAATAAAATAACTGGCGTTTTATACAAATCAAAGAACTCTAGAAATTGTACACACAAACGATTTTTTCGTCAAAACAAGGACTAATTATTAAAATAAGGACCACTTTATCAAAAGAAAAACCACTTCATCATTTTTCTGACTAATTTATTAAATTTAAATAATTCTATAAAATTTTTACTATTTAATTGTTTTTTTTTGTATTAAATATTATTTAATAAAGTTTTATTATTTTATTTGTGTGTTTTTTTTAAAAGAAACAAAAAATAAATTACATAAAAATTTAATTAGAATATTTTTGCTTATTTGTTAAAAAAAGTTTTTTTATCTTATTATTTTGATTCGAAGTAAAAAACATATTATTATAATATTTTATTATATAAAAAGGTACAAAATATAGAAATATCAACTTCATAGTGATTATTATGGAATATCCATGTTGAATTTTAAAGCATTAATCCGTAATGCCCAGCATTAGAAATAAAGAAAAATAACAATATATATGTTATTTATATATAAAACACAGCTCATGATTGAGGAAAATTGCACTTTAATACGTATAAATTTCAAATTTAGAAATATAAATAAACCTCTTAATTTTAATATTTTCTTTTGAAATTTTGTCAGTTGACTTGAATAATGATGTAAATTGTTCAGAAAATATGGTTTTAGTAAAATGCCATATATGGAAAAATTTTTTTTGGTTGTGAATATTTTCTGATGTCCCGTTTACTTTTCCTTAAAAATTTTCTATAACATTTTCTTACATCCTTTTTACATACCTATAAATTTTTAAGTCGATTCTCCACTCTGATTTGGAGAAAATTAATTTTTAATAAATTGATTCGTATTTTTCACGTATTTTTATCATTTAATGATAATTCTTATGCATGTTTTAATGTTTTTCTAACGTTATAAAACTTATAAACTATTTCTAATGTATTTATAATCATCTTCGGTAAGTTTTTAAAATGTAAAAATTAAAAATTATCATTCTTTACCCTATAAGGAAAAATCCTTTTTATTTTTTATTTTAAGCAAATAAAAAGACATTGCATGTTAAATAAATCTGACACACAATCTCCAAACAATTAATTATCAATTTTGATATACTTTAAAATTGTGAAACTACATAATTCTCATTTATTACTATTTGTTTGGCATCATAGAGTCAGATTGTAACGTTCTATTAGTAAAATTCACGGTAATTTTAAACAATAGAATAATAATTAAAAATTAATAGCATTTAAAAATTTTAGTATAATAGATTAGTTAAAAAAATTTATTTTTTTGAACAATTTGCTAACCACCTTTCTTAACGTTTTTAAAAATTAGATAAAAATTATGGTTTAAGTTAAAAAACACATTATTGCAAAATTTTCAATACAAAAACTAATCATTGTTTATAAAATTTTTTAATTTTTAGTTTTAATTGCAATACACAGGTCATTCATGCACAAATTACATCATCGAAAAATTTAAAATAAATTTTTTCATTATAATCTTTAAAATTTTATTGAAATAGTTATTTTTGGTTATTTTCTATATAACATAAAATAATTTATTATTTTGTAGCAAAAAATAATATTTATTGAATATTTCTATATTTTATAAACTTACATGGGATGATTGTAATGGCCTTAAAGAATAATTAGGTCAATGTTTTAAATATTAGGTTGTTCAATTGAAAATGTCGCTTTTTAGTTCATCAAATTTTAAATGATCATAACTTTCTTATACATTCACGTATCGCTACAAGATATATACCATCTTGTAGAGCCAATCGAGGACTATCATTGTCATCTTTTTGCATTTTATTCGCAATTATTAAAAAGTTGCTATTACTCTAAAAAGAAGTTACGTCAAAAATGGATTTCCGACCAATTTACTTGTACGAGTTTAAACTTAGCCAAGCAGCAGCCAAAACTTCAAGAAAAATAAATAAAGCATTTGGTCAAAGATCCACTGACAAACGAACCATACAACGTTAGTTCCAGAAATTCCGCAATGGAAATATAAGTCTTTAAAGACAAGAGGGTTTTCATGGAATAAATGTTCTTAAGAACGAAAAAATAAAAAGAGTGGTGGAACATAATCCAAGAATGACTGTTCGGGAGCTCACAGGAGAATTAAATGTCATTGTTGGAACTGTATTCAACCACTTAAAACCCATAAATATGAAGAAAAAAATGAATTCTTACATACTCCATGAGTATACTCCCGACCAATGTTTTAGGAGCATGTAAACTTGTTATTTTTTGAATTACAGGAACAAAAATGACCCATTTTTAAAAAGGATTGCAACGTGCGATGAAAAATGAACCATGTTTGAGAGTTGTAAGAGGTCATTGCAATGGGTGGGCAAAAATGAGAGCCCTAAAAACTTTCCGAAACTTAGGTATTCAAATAAGAAAGTAATCCTAATTATTTGGTAAAAATGTGATAGAATCATCCATCATAAGTATCTAAATCCTAGAGAAACTATGACTGCAGACAGATACTGTAAGAAAGAACAAGAAATGCGCAAGAAATTATCTGTTCTGAAGCCTGCATTGGTCAACAAAAGAGATCCAATATTACTCCATGATAATGCTAAACCTCATGTTTCAAAAACGATGGTGCAGAAGCTTAAAGAATTGGAATATGAAACTCTTTCACATCCTCCTTATTCATCGGACTTGTCTCCAACAGATTATCATTTATTCAAGGAATTAGAGCTTCATTTGCGGCAGAAGAAATTCACCAAATCTGATGACTTGAAAAATGACGTCTTGGAGTTTTTGGATTCTAGAAACTGGAATTTTTTTTCAAATGGCATAAATAAACTTGTATCACGTTGGCAACAGTGTGCTGATTCCAACGGTGCTTATTTCAAATAAAAATATTAATTTTTAGTTGAGTTATGACATTTTAAAATTCACTGTCAAAAAGCGACATTTTCAATTGAACAACCTAATATAAAATAATACAAAAAAATTCATATTTAGCATGTTTTATGATATAATTTTCTTTGAAAAAATTGAAGTCATTGAAAATTAATTTTCTCTAAACCAGAGTGGAGGATCGACTTAAAAATTTATAAGTATGTAGAGGGGGTGTAGGAGAATGTTATAGAAAATTTTTAGAGAAAAGTAAACGGGACATCAAAAAATATTCACAATCAAAAAAAATTTTTTCCATATATGGCATTTTACCAAAACAGTATTTTCTGAACAATTTACATCATTATTCAAGTCAGCTGACAAAATTTCAAAAGAAAATATTTAAATCTAAAGGTTTATTAAAGCACACGAAAATTATTTCTAATGCAAAAGTGCAGTTTTTCGACAATACACACAAACCTCGAGCTGTGAAAAATATATAATATATTATTTAATAAAAAAAGGAGAATAGATGTCAAAGTAAATATTATGTGCAGATTTAAATATTATTTTATATAATATATAAATCTGTACATATATATTAAACAAAACATCTGGGAGGAAAAAAAGAAAATCGTCTTATTAAACTAAGAAGAAGTTTAATAAGAGGAAGAGAAGGAAAAGCAGTATTTAAGAAAAGAATATCTTCAAGAAATCAGTTTTAGTTTGGATAATTTAGAATACAATTAATCAGAGATGCTGAATAGCACTCCATATCCGGAACTCCGGACAATATTAACTTTTGTTTACCATAAATATATTGTTCGTTATTCTTAATAAATAAAAGGTTATTACTATTATTTATGTGTTTTTATATCTTATATTATTCTGATAGAGCACGCATGTTCCAACATGCTTTTTCATTAGGTAAAATACTCAGTTAGGTGGTAGGAACCAGCTAGCATGTATCCGCTGGGATACATGTAGCAGGAGGCTACGCTACACCTCATATAGTTACACCACTATAAAGATATAGTAAGAAAAAAGACTCTTTAAGGAACTACTTAATTATTGCTATATTTTTATGTATGATATAATTGCGATAAAATTAGTCGCAAATTAAGAAAATTCAAATTTTGTTAAATGGGAAAAATTCACTACATTTTACGCAAAAATGCTTCCCATTTTTTTTCTGTATGTATGTTTGAAAAAACAGTGATTTAAAAAAATAAAATAACCATATGATATTTTATGTATTAATTTTTATAATTTAAGGAATAAAAGATATATTTTTAGTGAGTCCTAAGAACAGCTATCTAACAAACATAACCAATACGGTAAAATTGTTTGTAAATTAAACCATATTGTATGTTATTCTCTTTTTTTAGTGAATAAAAATGAACTTAAATGTATTTTTTATAATCAATTCCAATACAAAATTTCATAAGAAGGTTTAAAGTTTTTAATGAAGCCTAAAAAATCTTACCCAATAATTTGCTAGAATTAAATCATAAATTTGAAATCAGAATTTGGTAAGAAGTTACCAGGTACAATGAAAAAATGAAATAACGAATATTTTAACAAATAAATAATTTAAACTCATTTTTATTACTTAATTTCAAATTATTATTCATTTTAATATAAAAATTAACAATAATTTACTATATTTGTACTTATAACTATACTAATATCTGTAATAATAAAGAACCTCTAATTTAAAACCAACTGTCATTGAGGACCACTTTTTCGAAAAAATTTGGTAGTCCTAAATTACAGGTTTGACTGTATAACGAAATTTTGAGGTTAATAACAAAAGAAGTTATTTAAAACGCATTTTGCAAGTCAGTCTGACATTTTTCTAAAATTTTGTACAACTAAAAATTTTACCCTCCTTTTTTATTTCATGAATAAAAAAAGCAACCAAAAAAATATATGTTGGCAAATTTATTCGGCTTGAAATTTTGAGATACAGTAGTAGTAGTGATTCAAAATTGGAAAAATTGATTTTTACGAATTTCATAAAAATAGATTTTTTTTTCAAACAATGTTGTTTCTAGGGGTATTTTTTTATAAAAAAAAACGAGTGAGCATACTTTTGGCTTCATAAATTTACGTCTTTGTTGTCTTTTACAATTTGTTTTAGATTTTTCACAGTTTTAGTACAAAAATCAAAAAAACGCATGTTTTCACCATGCTCATTTGATTTCTCATGTAATTTTACATCCAGATTCAGAAAAATGAAGAAAATAAAATGGAAAAGTAAATGTGGTTTCATACAAAGTATTGATTTCAATTCAATATAGTAGAATATTGGTACATTTTTTAATCAATTTTAAATTTTTTTTATAATAAATATTATTTACAACAGTAATTTTATATGAAAAATCGAATGAATGTTGTGGGAACATGCGCTTTTTTGATTTTTACACCGAAAATGTGGAAAATCTAAAAACAAATTGCAAAAAACAATAAAGACGTAAATTTATAAAGTCGAAAGTATGCACATTCGTTATTTTATAAACAATTACCCCTAGGAACAACATTTTTTTTTAAAAAGTCTTTTTATCTGAAATTCGTAAAAATCAATTTTTCCGATTTTGAATCACTACTACTACTGTATCTCAAAGTTTCAAGCCGAATAAATTTGCCAACATACATTTTTTTGGTTGCTTTCTTTACACACAAAAACAAATTCGGACATTTTCATGGTTTTTTTTAATACCTATTGCAATGCATTGAGGTATTTGTTTACAATGCAATTATTGTTTAATTGCAAAAATTGGAAAAATGTTTTTTTAATTTTTAAATCTAATAAAATTAAATCGACAATATTAGGCAAAGTATCAATCCTAATGTTTGCAATGGGCAAAAATGCCCGAATACATATATAACAACATTTGCCTTTAGAAATTGATAATCCTAAAAATAGGTGTTTCAATATCAAGAAGTATTTACTTCATAGGAATAAATATTTTCGGATATATGAATTTGAATACGGCAAATTCAATGGGATATGTTTGGGGTCTGAATCTTGAGGTCCAATTTTCGATAATTGTTGGCCAAATATATCTTTCTAAAATAATTCAATTTTGTCTTATATGAACTCAAATGTACATATTTAGAAGTTTTTTAGACTTCTTGAGGTTATTTTCAAGAAATTAGAGTGTCCATGGATTTCATGAAATTCAGGAAATGAAAATCCGGACTTGTTTTATAAACTTCAAACTTGTCCAATAGCTTCCATATTTGGTATGTATGTCCATCATGGTATATGGAGCCTCTGATTGAAAAAACATAAAAAAAATTTTAATCCTCCAAAATGTTGTGAGCCAATTAGAATTTTATTCCTTATGGAGAAGATATTGTACTTTTCAACATTAAAAAATTCTCCAACAGAATGTTTATTTACTTTAAGCAACTTTGATGCGATTAACTTCAAAGCAGAAACATCATTTTCTTATATTTTTATTTTAGTAATCCAAACTATGTTTTGAAGAATATTTATAAGTTCCTTTTCATCAACATTTTTTCCAAATTTTAGTGACGAACATACTTCATCAAGTAAAAGAAAAGAAGAAACCAATTTTCTCGTGATACAAAGTTTATTTAACATTTTAAGTATGTAAATTGTTGTTTTTTGACAAAACTTGGGAGCAACATCTGAATCTACCACAGATGATATCGATGATAAGTTGAAAAAGTTACTATTCATTAGAAAAAAATACAATAATATATCAAATTTCTTTTTGAAAAATACATTTATTTACTTGAAAACTAGTTTATTTTTATCATATTATTAATAATGTTAATTATTGTTACATTATACTTATTATTCAATAAATTTACTTATTAATCATGCTCTCTTATAATTAAAAATTTCGGTAATTATTGTAAATTTTCATTTGGAGAGACGTTTTAAAAAATACATTGCAAAAACGTTATTTTTGCAGTGTACATCCCAAAATGTCAGAAATCGTTTTTGTGTGTATTCATGAAATAAAAATGGGGGGTAAAAATTTTAGTTGTACATCAAATGTCTGATTGACTCACAAAATGGGATTTAAAGTATTACTTATTTTACTATTTCTCATTTTATTGTCGTAAAATTAAGGTAAATAAAAATAGTTTATAGAAGATTGATATTAAATACTTGATAACCATTTCAAAAATATAATAGAAAGTTACTTATATATTTGCTTGAGATGGTTCAAATATTCATTTTAATTCATCTTTTGGATATAAATAAAATTTTTTTTGTAGGATAAATTTTTTATTTACCTAAATTCCTTAAATAAATTAAACGTTATAAAATGGATCTCAATCTTAGAAATATTTCATATTTTAATGTATTATAACAATGTATTTTCGGTTATTTTATTTCTTCAGAAATATTTAATTCAATGAAACATTTTTTATACACAAACTTTCATTGATAATTTAATACAAAAATGCTTTTATAAAAAGTATGCTCTGCGGACCAGCAATGACCTGCCGAAAGCATGTCTAAGGCTGGTATGAGTAAAAAAAATTAAAAGAGTAAATTTATATAAGAAAAAACGACATATAAGTCTGAAGTAAAAAGAGTCTCATAAAAAACACCACCTTGTAAATTCATCTTGGTTTCAACTTCCTAAAAAAACCCTTCAAAAATTAATTTTAAAACCTTCATTGTGAAGTTTTAAGCCTTATTAGTACCCCCTTCAAAGTTTTTACGTCTCACAGTGTACAGCGAAACGGGTAATTTATCGATACATATTTTTTCTAACCTATGTTTGACACTTCTAATTTTAGTTGGGTTGGTAAAGGTCGAAATTTTTACACACACATACTAAATTTGTGTGTAAAAATATTCTTTTAAAACGCGGTGCGTCTATCACTTTGAAATTGTAATTTTTTGGCACTTTGACTTCATTTTTCTCAATGAGGGAGGAATATTTTTGATTTTTTTAAAATTCCGGTAGAGTATACTGAGATCTATTTAAACGCAAATTTTCAGAAACAATTTCTGAATTCTAGGAGATCAAAAATGCTAACCTTGCATTGATCGTTGCATATATACGATGCTGAGCATATATAAAAATATATAAAATATCATATCATTATCAGCAAAATAAATAAAAAACTACATTTTCAAAATCATTCTTTAATTTTAAAACATTATGTATTAATTTTAAAACAACTATTCAGAATAAAACATTATTGATAAATTATATAAAGTTTTAGAGGAGAAAAAACAATTAATTCAATTTAAAAAATCACTTTAGTTCATTACAAGGAATTATTAACGTTTAATTAACAACATTGTAAAATTTTAACTACTGGTTCATATTCACTTTTAGAAAATTTTTTTAAACTATGAATTTTACTTAAACTAAATTAATTCATAAAAACACGAAGATTCTTTTTATCACGAGTGTTTTGAAATAACGTATGTACATTATTATAAAAGTTTTGAGTCAATTTATAAAAGAAGTATATATTTAATTTATACTGTATATAATTCTTTGTTTAAAAAAACAACACAAATTATAAAAATATATGACATCTTTTACATAATCAATAAAGAATTTAGCTATACTTTGTGATTAAAAAAAGGTATTCGATCGTCAAAATGACACTACTCTGTTAATTTATTCATGATTTTACAATTTCGTTTATGACAGCAGATTTTAAATTCTAAGTCTAATTAATAACTTTACAATATAAACTATATTATAGTTAGTTTCAATTAAAAAAATTAAATTTCTAACAAAAAAAATAAATGTAGTTTAATTAAAGAATAATAACTTAAAACAATTTTAAAAGTTATTAATTTACCATTGTAAACCTTGCATAGATAATAGATCCTTAAAAAATTCTTAAAATAATACGACGGTTTATAAAATATAAAATTTATTAAAAATAAAAAGTGATAAAAACGAATAATTTAATGCAATTATGTGAATTAAAATGAATGGTAAATAAAATTTTTAATTTTTATCTTTTGATTTATTGCTTTATTTTTTGATAATTTGACATCATGTCTAATTCCGCCTTTGAGTTGACACAATATAGATTTTGACTTTATAAAAATTATTAATATTTTATTACGTTAATTGAGATTAACTTAATTTGATATTTACATAAAATGATGCTGCAATAATTAATGATAAACATAAGAAAAAGAGTAATGATTAAAAATAACTTTGATAGAATACATTACTACAGTATTGAATGATATCTGGTTACAAAAAACTTTAAAAGTTATCCAATTTTTTTATTTTAGCTTTATTTTTTTTAAATTTAAATAGATAACAAATTAAGAATTGATAAGTAACTTTTTAAAGATTTACACAAAACTTAAAACTGGTTTGTGAGATATTACTAGATTTTAGACCTAAAACAAATCAAATCTAAGAGAAATATAATGTACTTGAATGGTTAAATGTAACAACATCCAGGATATGTCTTAAGATACGCAAGCCAGTTAAGCATTAATAACTTTTTTATCCTTTTAGAATTTTATGATATTAAGTACATTTGATAGTCTTGCTTGCTTTCTATAATATACTTTAAGATCGTTTTTAAATATTAAATTAAAGTTATACAGATTTATATGCATACCATTTTTTTCAGTAACTTTCTGTAAAAGAATAAACATTTTTCTGCACATAAACTATCGAAACTGTTTTAACTTTTAATATTTTTTACAATATTATAGTTAGTTGATATTCTAACTTCTTTTCAACAAAGTATTGGGTTGGTGCATAATTATTGCGGCATTTTTCCGCGAACTTTTTCTTCTTTTAAAATTGACATTTGTTAGAATTTTTTCGATAAAAATAATCCTCACATTCCAATTAGTGGGATGCAGATTGAAAATTATATTTATATTTGCCATATTATGCTCTGGCATTTCGAGAAAGATTGGGATGACAAACAGTAATTTCGCGATATAAACGAACTTTTTGTGAAAGAATAATCAGCAAAAATCATGTTGAGAGATTGTTCAGGAAATTTAAATTTGGTAATTTTAATTGAGTTTTCTTTAAATTTGGTTGTTGTTGATTGTTTTTTGCCAATAAGTTCGTTAAGATTGCAAAACGAATGTGCTGCTTTCTAACCTTTCTCAAAGTGTTAGTGCATGATATGATGAATATGGGTATAATTTTCGATTTTCATCTCAATATTTGAAATGTAAGAATTATTTTTATAAAAAATAAATTAAAAAACGCCAATTTTTAAAGAAAAAAAAATTCACAGAAAAATGCCGCAATAATTATGCTCTAGTACTTTAAGAAAAGCGGAAGGTAGCACAATTATTTCACGATTTCCACAAACTTTCTTGACGAAAAAGCAAGCAACAAAAGCCAAATTAAAGGAAAATTCAATTTGAATTACCGAATTTGAATTTCTCAACCATCTTTTAACTTGGCTTTTGTTGATTATTACTTCACCTAAAGTTCGTTTGAATCGCGAAATTATTGTTTTTCATCCCAATCTTTCTTGAAGTGCCAGAATATAAAATGGCGAATATGATTATAATTTTCAATTCGCATCTCACTAATTGGAATGTGAGGATTATTTTTATAGAAAAAAATTTTAAAAAATGTTAATTTTTTAAGAACAAAAACGTTGCGAAAAATTGCCGCAATAATTATGCACCAACCCAATACATAAAAATTCATTGTTAGAAGTCAAAAACAAGTAAATTTATAAAACATTTTGTGTTTATGTTCATAATAAAAAAAATTTAATATAAATTCCAACAAATTTTAAATATTTTACTAACAAATAATAAGCAAATAACTAAATAATATTATTAATCGACATTTTATAACTTCAAATGCTTGGATGTATTAGAAATCGCGCCACTATATGCATTATTTGCGCCACTTCGAAAAAATCCAATCAAAAATTTATTTAATAAATAAAAAAATATAAATATGATAATAATCTAATAATTAATATTCCAATGCATATCCCATATTTTTTCTTTTTTTCCTTACTTTTAATGGTTTTGAGATAATTTCATGAGGTATATCATCAAAAGTATATTTTATGTGAGCACATTGAATACCATTAACCATACAAGTGCACATTGTGCCATCATTTAAATATCCTATTGAAATCAATTTCTGAAAATCTTGAATTGTAGACCATGATTTGCTTCTATATCAATGTTATCATAAATGACTTTAACTTCATTTTCTTGCTTAATTTTTTTAATTATATCTCTTACATGATCAGTAGAATTTGTATCTTTTTTATTGTTGGTATAACATATATTTCTTATTTGTTGTGATGACAAGTTTAACGTAAATTGTTGCTAAAATTAAAAACAATACCAAAATATTTGTTTGTTAACTTACAGAACGAAGAAAAACGTCAATTTGTGAAGGTGTTGCATTTGAAGAATACATGTCCAATACTACTTTTTTAGTTTACTCGTCAATAGTAAATTTCTTAGATTCAAAGCAACTTTCATTATGACTAACGTCTAAAAAGCATTATCAAACAGCCTTTTCAAACTTACTATTTGATGATATTATATATACGTTAGCAGTAGGGATGAAAGTAGTACGAAAACGACTTTTACACTTTTCTTTTTTACATACATAATAACAGAATTCACCTTTTGTTGTTTTTTTCCTCATACTTTCTGAAGCGATTTTATTTTCATACTCCTCTTTATTAATTGTGGAAAAGTAAGGAAAAAATGATGACTGTTTGCTCGTCATATTGAAAAAAAATGAAAGACATTATTATTGATATCATATATATATATTATATTGCTTTAAAAATAATTACAATTTTAGATTTTTTCTTTATGCAAATTGACGTTCATGTTATATATAGTGGCGGTATTAATGCATATAGTGGCGGACAAAATGTACATCCCAAATGCTTGTTAGTATTTATTATCAAGATTTTACTATTTATTAAAATTCTAAAATTACTATTGTTAAAAAATTATAGAGAAATGCCTACTACAAAAAAATCTTTATTTTTACTCATAATTTACTTTTACATTGCTACTTTCTTTTATAAAAAAATTAAGCTATCAAACAACTATAGTATTATGGAAAAATATCGTTTAGAAGGAAGTTATTATTATTATACTTAATCTAAAGTTATATTTTATAAAACTTTGTAAGTTAATTACTATTCAGAAGATATTTCCATTTATGTTTACACTTTGCCACTTGAAACCATTTTAAATTCTTTCTTTTGTTTACGTCATCTTTAAGTTTAATGTTTTTGAACCACTCAGCTAACTGCTTCTGAGGTCTTCCAACTGATGTTTTTCCTACTAATGGTTTGTTTTTACACACCCATATTTCTTCTACTATTCTTTTGGCTAGTCCATCTTTTTTCCGGATTTGATGGCCCATAAACCTTAGTTGTAGTTTCAGTATCTTATCTTCTACTGATGGTAATTCTGAGGTATTAATGTCATTATTATTTAAACATTTTCATATATGGTTTATAGTACCTTGTAATTGTTTTGGAGTATTTTTTAATAGTTGCCAAGCTTGAGCACCATATGTAGCTATTGAAAATAATATTTGCACTGTTAGTCTTCTTTTATCTTTATCTTTCAGTTTTTTCCATTCATTCTTATAAAAATGATACACAGACCACATTTTTTTCTTCCTTACTAATACTTCTTTATATTCTTGATTAGAAAAACTAACTTGTGCTCCAAGATATGTGAACTGTTGAACTTGTTTAATTTTTGTACCATCTAGAGATTTTATCTTAACTTCATCTAGACACATAAGTTCAGTTTTCATAGAATGCAGTACTAATCTATGTTTCTTGGCAATTATTTCGAATAACACTAACATTTTTTGTGCATCTTCTTCTGATTCACCAATTAAACATGTATCATCTCCAAAGCAATAACTCCTGTATCATTACCATTCATGTGAAAACATTTAATTTTTTTTTCTCAATTTACTTGCAAATTCTCTTACTATATGTTCCATAATAATTAAGAATAATGATGGTGACATGCTATCACCTTGACCAACACCTCGTTGAATAGGTATGCTGTATTTGTTATCAATATCTACAAATTTTGTCTCTTTTTGTATCGTTTCTACTGTAGAAATAATGTGACCATCTACATTCAAATCATACATACTCTGGTATAACATTTCTAAAGAAAGTTATGCCTTTTTTAAATAAAAATATATAGGAAAAATAGCATTTTCATAAATCCCTAACGTTCTCTTAACATAAGGTTAAAAAACAATCTTAACATATGTTGTCGAAATAAAATTAGTGCTATCAGATGAATATAATATTATAAATTTCAAAAAATATAAATGAAACTATGATGCTTAACTTAATCGCGTATCGTTCATGACATTATGTACAAAAAGATCGTAAACTAAATTATATATGGGGTTTCAACGATATCACCATAGACATTTGAAAGGATATAATTTTTCAAAATATAATATTTTTTATAATATTATTTTCACCTGATAGTTCACATTCTTTTCTAAACATATTTCATGATTAGTTATTATTAATTTTAAGTAAAATTACTAAACATCAAACACTACTCATTTTTTAATTTCAAAAATAGCTTTTTGTTCCTTTTAATTATTTTTATTAAATACAAGGAACAAATATACAACTACAATCTCTTATTAATCATTTTTTATATTATTAAATATTTGGTCACTTCATTATTACAAAAAAAGATTTTTTTTTAAAAAACTTAGATTTATAAACTTGATAATTGCATTGAAAAATTTTTGTTACCTCATAGTTAATATTGTTTAAAGGAAAAATATTGCATGTAACATTATAAAAACACAAAGATTTTTGAATAAAAAATTGTATATATGTAAAAAAAATTAGACTTGTAACAATTCAAACAAACAGGTATGTTTTGTATTACGATTTCAATATATGTCTGTATAACATATTTTATATATTTTTTTGAATTGTAATCCAGATTGATCCTGGGGAACCCCTAAAGGGGTTCCAAATATAATAAATTACACTTGAGGTTTTATTCAAACTTTTATTTAAGATAATTATATAATATAAAATAATATGTGTTGTCTGTTACAACTTACACAAAAAGTAAAGATAATTGTATATAGTTAAAAAGTATGTTCTTTATATATTGTGCCTCCTAGTTATGTTCTCCTCTTTCTCTGGTATTTCTTTGACTCATACTTCTCTGGGGTTTACAGAATATTTCAGTGATAATTTTAGAAAAAAATATGTTATGATATTCATCATAATAAATATATTTATCATACAAATACAATGTATCATTTTTAGACTAATTTTTAATTATTTTTAAATAGTTTAGTAAATATAAGTTTTAGAAATTTAAAAATTTTATGGTAATAATAATTACAGAGAAATAACTATTTAACTACACAAGTATGATTTATTTAAAATATAATTTTATTTTACACTTTTTATAATTAAAACATTTTAAAGTTTTTTTTTTGTTGTGAACAGATATAAATAATGCTTTTAAACTTCCATAAGTTTAATTTTTTAAAATGATCTTGAAAGATAATATGAAAAAGTGAATTATAATAATTCAAATTAATACACATTTTATTAAAGATACTATAATGTATTAGTAAATCCACTTTATAAAAATTCTTAAAATTTTAGCTAAAAATAAAGTTAATTAATGTGTTTTTATAATTTAAATTACTATAAATTACTTTTTATAATATCTTCCAAAATCATTTTAAAAAAATTGTTGTTTTTTGTTTATTTTTTTTTTAATTTAAGTTGAACAGATATTTCTAAAGATCAAGTATATCATTTGTTTATAAATAAAATTTATATAATGCATTATCAACATTTGAAAAAAACTGTCAATTACTTTATTTGAAAATACAACTCAAAAAACAATTAGTTTATAAAGGTTAACTAGAAAATTTAAAACAAACATAAATTCAAATACATTTTTTTAATTAATATGCCAAATAAATTAGGAAAAAAATAATAAAATAAACAATTTGTTATTATTGTTATTAGATTGTTTAAAAAAATAAGTTTTGTTAAAACATTTGCAAGTTTAAAAAAACTTGACTTTTAAAAGAGTAATCCATAATATATTATAAATAAAAAGTTATACTCTAAGATGTTCATAATATTGTAAAAAAAAATTAAGATTTAATAAAGATTTGCATTACTCTAAAAAACAGTTGAGAAAAATATATATTTAATTTGTATAAAATCATTATTGTTATAATTTTTATTATTCATTATGTTTTCCTGAGTAAAAAGGTCTGTAACCATTACACAAAACAATATAGTTTGCTTGACTGATTACAATGTAAAATTTTTTATTTAAACAGTTTGAAATATTCATTTCACTAACAATATTGTGATTGCATTATTTAAGAAAATTTGAATTTAAATTTAATTTGTAACCATTAGCAAACTATGCATGTTTGTCAAATTTATTGAAATATTGTAACAAAAATTTCTAATGTGTTTTTAATGTTTATTTTAAAGTATCCATAACATTACTAATAATAGACATCTTTTAAAGCATCTTAAAGCATGCTGTAGAAGAGAATTTAGATTACTAGATGAATGTAATATTATAAAAATCTATAATTTATAGAAAAAGTTACATAATATTGAAAAATTAGAAAATCTTTTAATTCCTAGAAAAAAAAACATAATTTAATAACAATTTTTTATGTCTATATTTATTAAATAATTAGTGGCCACCTTAAAATCGGAAAATTATATATATTAATTATTAACTTACTAATTAATATATTCTTTTACCTTTCTTAATTAACCGGCAAACGAGATACAATATGACAATAAAATTACAATGAAATAATATAATGAAAATATGCTATTTATATTTAATAAGTCATCAAAATTCTTTTCGTTATAAGATGGTTCAACTCTATCATGTTACTTCACCCTACTTAGAGAATCTTTAACGTAAAAGAATTTATCCATGTGACGATTTTTACTCAATTATTAGAAGGAAGAATCCTTAGATTTTTAATATGACACTTAGGTTTTGATAATCAGGTTCTAAAATAATGTTCTTTTGACGACATACCGAACATTTTCTCAAGTAATCTAATATTTCTTTCATTTTTGAAGGAATAAGAATTTCTATCAGCATCAAGCGTATTTTATCATATGTAGGACGATTGACTTTATTATAGAGAATGTCACAGATTGTTCCTTCAGGTGAATTTGATATATATATCATGTGTTTATTATCACTATCTAATTCATCCTTGACTTTATAAATACCATTATCTTTAAAAAAATTAAAATTTCGCCACTTATCTTCATTTTCTTTTACAACTTTCAAAACTGTTTTTATTAAATGTTCTTCTGACCCCATCAATTGAGTGCGAATTTTAATAATTTTTGATTTATCACGACGTACTAACAAATTGCCAAGTTTTTTATCCAGCCATAACTGCTGTATCATACCATTTTTATCTTGAACATTGAGGAAGTCATGAGATTTTAAATATTCATTTAATCTAAATAGTGTGTGAGTCATAGGTTCAATGATGTTATTATTGAACAGTGTATAGAAATTTTGAAAATCACAAGATAACGTTGAAGTAGTCATTAATTTATTGTATTTGGATTTATTGATAATGTAGATATTTGATCCATTATCAATCATAGTTGTTAGTTTAATGTTGTTAGTCTGAATTATAAAGAAATAAAAGTCTTCAACATCAGGAGTTAATTGTCAATCCAGACTATCAGTTTCTGAGGACGAAGATGAAACATATTTATTTTCTTCATTATTACTGCGTTCATCATTACAAGACGAATAATTTGCAGCAGGACGTTTGTTGTTTCTGTTGTTGTGAAAACCATGTTGTTTATTTTTTGTATTATAAGAATGTGATACTTGATCATTACTAATATTATTTGTACCTTGCCAAACTTTATTATTACCATCAGAACCAAATTTAATATTAGATATATCATTCTTATCAAAGTTTAAGCCAGCTTTTTTATCACTTTTAATGTTTGTATTTGGAAAATGTCTATTGATATTTTTACCATTAGAAGAATGAGATGTTTGATGAAGTTGTCTTGTATAGCATATCAAATCCTGTAAAGTATTTGGTTGAAATCTCACAAGTAATAATTTGATATTTTCATTGGCTATACTGGCTCCTAATAACTCTGCCACTTTTCGTAAACGTTGTTGTTCACTCATATGTGTATAAGCAATTTTGACCAGTTTCAACGACTTCTTAGCAAAACGTTCAATGTCTTGATGATGAGTAATTTTCTTGTCCTTTTTCATAAGCTTAATTTCTATTTCAGCATTTTGAACAGAAACTTCATTATTAAAAGTATTTAATAAAAATTCCTTCAAATTGACATAAGTTTTCATCATTTTAAATTCGTGTATATGATCTTCATATAGTTGAAAATCAATTTTTGACATTAGAATGAAACGTTTGTCAGCATCTTCAGATATTCCAAAATGATTGAAGTACATTTCAAGTATTGAAATCCATCCATTAATGTTTTCTCCACGAAATGGTTTTATCATCTTTTCAATTTGATAAGTTTTTGATAAGCGATTATCATTCATACCAATACCAACATGTTGAAGTTGAGGTTGATTATGAGATGAGAGATTTTGTTTGGTTGGATATCCACACTTACTTTGTATATCTTGATTATATGATTGTTCACTACTGTTATCACTAATAGATTGGTTGTCATATCTAAGAGAGTCAACAGATTGAATCATTTCATGCTTTTGAACTATGGTATCACTGAGTAAGACAGTATTGATTTGATGTACCTGTGACATAAGAGATTGCATATTTTTAGTCAACTCTATCATCATTGTTGTCATCATTTTTTGATTTTGTTCAAATTCACTACGTAGTTGAGAAATTTGAATATCGTAGTTGGTGGAATCCTTTAAAACATTAGAAGCAGAAGCCATTTTTGAACTAACAGTCTTCTTTGTTTGAACACCAGATTTAGCACTCTTAGGTGGTCTACCAACTTTTCTTTTTTGTTGTACAATTACCGTTTGTGGTGATTTAACGTATTGGTTGTTCTTTGACATAATGGGGGTAACGTTTCCACTAGCAGGTGAACCATTTTTTTCGGTTGAAGAATTGTCATTAAAATTACCAAATGCAGGTATAGTACTGTTCTCCATAGGGTTTAACTTTTTTCTTCCGTCAGGAGTAACATTGGCATAAACTGAGTCATAAATAAGATTTGAAGTATTCTCCTTGGGCATCATTTGTGTGCTCTCTCCGGGAGGAACTTTGGTACCATTAGATTTATTATCCATTTTTAAATATAGACGGAGGGCTCCAATAACAATTTTTTATGTCTATATTTATTAAATAATTAGTGGCCACCTTAAAATCGGAAAATTATATATATTAATTATTAACTTACTAATTAATATATTCTTTTACCTTTCTTAATTAACCGGCAAACGAGATACAATATGACAATAAAATTACAATGAAATAATATAATGAAAATATGCTATTTATATTTAATAAGTCATCAAAATTCTTTTCGTTATAAGATGGTTCAACTCTATCATGTTACTATTTGAAAACTTTTAAATACATTAAAAATTTATCTTTTTTACTTATCTTTAAAAATTTTTATGTAAGATTTTAAGATTTTAGGTAGGTATAAGATTATTAAAATACGTTGACACTGGAAAAATTACATTTAAAAATATTATAATAACTTCTTTGACTTTAATTGTACTAAAATTTTTTCTTTGTTTTGTTAATATATGAGATTATTTGTTGAATATTTTCTATTTTCGCCATATGAATCAAGAACATTACAAATCTTACACTAATTAAAAAATTCTATTAAACCTGTAGTTATATTGAATTTAAAAAGGCTCTAGATACTTCAATGATATTCATTATGATTAAAATTCAAATGCTTATTCTCTTCATCAATTTTTGAAATTTCTGCTGTTTTTTTCATAAAGTGAAATTATTATTTGACGATTCTTTTACATTTTTTTGTTAGCATTTGAAATAAGGGTCTCTACTTTTTTAATACCTTTGAACTGAAATTTTACATGTATAGATTCAGTATTTGATAGAATATTTCCATGTTTTCATTTTTTAAATTATACTAAATTGAAACAAATTCTTATTTTTTAATATGGTTTAAAAAGAATTTACTGTGATTTATAGAATCTCTGTTTGCTACAGTTTTATTCAAAATAATCAACTAAACAAAATATCAAAAAAATTAAATTATTTGTAATATGCAATTTAAAAGTAAAGATTAATTTATAATATTTTATCTTGGCTATACATATTTTAATATTTATGATCATTTTTCAATGTAAATTTTATGTGATTTTAATCCACAAAATCTTTAAAACTTTATACAAGGAACTATATATTTTTCATATCCATTGGCTTTCATAGATTCTCATATCTATTGATATATAAAATATTTTTTTATTATTAAGAAATATGATTTAAAATAAGAGCAAATGTATTATGTAAGTCTTTGTTTTACTAGTATACTTTTATTCATATATTAGATTTTGATAAAAGAAAAACAAATCTTGATTACTATATTATCTAATTTATTAATTATAAAAGTAGCGCCATTTTAATTATTTAATAATTTATAATTTTTTTTGTTTTAAAACATTAAGCAATTGCAGTCGTTATTATGAGATAATCTTACATTTATTGTTAAAGATAAAATATGGATGTTTTTGTAAAAAACATTTTATATGCATTGTTGCAATTTGATAAGGACATTATAATATTTATCTGATTAAGATAATATTACTTTAAAAATAATAAAAGCGATAGTATCATAGTCATAATTTATTATCGCTCCTATTTGTGATAAAGGATTAATTATTATTAAATATTCTAAGAATAAATTACTTATATCATAAATGTCCTTCTCTATAATTTAAAGCTACACTTTTTTCAATAATGTCATGAACAAAATTTTAAACTGTTAAATTAGCATTCAATTTTAAAAAATTTTGTGAAATAATTTAAGTACGTGTTGAAAAAGCTATTTAAAATTTTTGACTAAGGAGATTTTAAATTTTTAAAATATTTATTAAGACTAAAAAAAGTAGATACTAAAAGTTTTTGAAATATACAAAACATTTATTATTTTGAATTTGCATCTGATACTATGCTGTTGTCACAAAATATTCTTCTGAAATCTACCTTAACTTTTTAGTAAGATAAAACTTGGTGTCATAATTTACAAAACAACATTATAAAGTAGTTTGAAATATACAACCTCACTTCCGAGAGTCTTTGACAATAGTTTTTACTGTTAGAGAAAAAGAATTGAAACAGTACTTTAGGTAGCAAATACCCCGTAGTAAGAAGAAGAACATTTTTTAACAGGTTTTTGCTAAAGAGTTAAATATTCCTGCACAAGAAAAAAATTATTCATAGCGAGGACTTGTTAGAAAAATTTATATTCTTAACAAGTTATATTAATCCCTTGACAAAGAATTAAAAATTTTAAAATCAAAAATGAAAGATCAATCTATTTCAAGTCTCACTATTTGTAGGTATTATTCAATGATTAAGAATTAATTCTGTCATATATACATACAATATGTTCGACACACAACTTTAAACCCGAATGAATCATTGACTACTGGTCCTTTTTGATTCTACCGATGTACCTGAAATTAAAAGAAATTTTTAATGAGAATTGACTTTACATATAATTACATGTAAACCTTGCTGCTAATTACTAAACTAGATTAGTTTAATTTAATACTCAAAGGTTTACTTCCTTCCACTTTAAGAATTTTTTTGGTTCATTTTAATTATAACATTATTATAATATTCAAAAAAATTAGCACAAAAGGCTAGTAAAAAACTGACAATAAAAACTTTAAAAAAAAAGTATTATACATAAGCTAATTCAGAAGGAAATAGTTTATTTAAAACAAAACAACAAATAACAAGCAAAAAAAGTGAAAAAAAATTATTTTTAATCTTTTTTTCTATGCTTAATGTACTTATCTAAACATTTTTATCAATATTAAAAATGTTGTTTAATCATTCAAACTTTGATTAATTTTTTAGTAAAATAGAAATTTTAAAGTCATCACAAATGTTTTTAATCTTCTTCTAGTACCATTTAATATTATCGTTCTTATATTGGATTCTAATACTTTTTGTTATTATTTCTTCATAAAATATAATCATAGTCATACTAAAAAAATGTACATTTGCTTCGTCAGTTTTATTTCTTGTCAAGGAGTTAATAAAGACCGACACTGGTATAAGATATAGTCATATTTTACTAAAAAATGTAGAATTTCTTTATTAATTTTACTTCTTGTCAAGGAATTATCAGGAGCTATCTACCTGGTAATCACTAAAATTTTAAACTTCAGGCAGTAATAAATTTTATTGGAAAACACTGTCTATTATAAAAAGTCAATGTAATTAAAATATTTAGTCATTTAGATTTGGGTCTTGAGGGTTGACAGGGTTTCCCCTCAAGACAATAATATGCAATATTATTACTAGGCATATAAATAAAATCTTTAAAATTATAAAAAAGTACAGAATTTAAAGATAAAACATTATAGGTAAAATAAAAGTTAAATTTATATAAATTGCTAAAGAAGTAGAAAAATTTTAAGAATCAAAATATAATTTTAATTTTAACACAATATATAGTTATCTCTTCTCCAATGATTTTTGTTATCATACTTTATAAGGTTCAACACTTTAATACATTCTATATTATTGTGATTTCATTTTTTTAATAATAACTACATATATTGAATATATAAAGTTTAAATAAATGTAAAAATGTATATATGTGTATTGAAAAATGTTTTTTAAAATAGCCATAGTCATAAATTATCATTTTTAAATGTAGCCAGATAACAAAAAAATATTTTTTTGATACTTTAAAAACCAATCTCTGCCTTTTAAAACAATTTATTTAATTTTATTTGAAATTCGATTAGTATCTATATAATAAATTTCAACTCTATATATTGATTTACAAAATAATAATGCTATATTCTTTACTGCAAATATACATTAAGTAGTTATAAAAATGAATAGTATTTATAAAATACTATGCTATTTTAGATGGTTATAACTTTTTAATTTTAAATTCTATTTTTTAACCTTTTTTAAATTATAAATATAATTTTTTAGAGTTTTTTTTGTATTTAAACTTTTCTGTTAAATAAAGTTTACTCATTTTTTAAAGCTAATTTTACTATCGATTATGCAATAAGTATAATTTATAATGAAGATTATCTTGCAATAAACATAAATAAAGTTTTTATTGTAGTTCAAAATAGTTATTTTAGAAATTTATCTACGTTTTTTATAAATTTTAAAATGTCTTTGCATTTAATCCCTTTTTCTCTACAAGTAAATTTTTAAGAATTTTAAAAAATCTAAGCAAATTCATTATAAAGTATTACTTTTATATACAGCGATTTACTTTTTTGTCAGATACTTTTCTTATCGTAAAGAATTTAAAGAATATTATTAAATCGGTGAAATGTTTTTAAATCTACATTCACGTTGCATTTATCAAGCTAATAGAATTTGAAAAATATAAAATAATAAAGAAATATTTAAGAAACAAATTTTTGCATGTTAAATAAAATTTACATTATCAAGAGATTCAGCTTGATTTATATTATAGCAAAAGTAATATAAATGTTTTAAGTGATGTTACCAACAAAATTTACCACACATATTCATAAAAATTACATTCAAAGTTACAATTTAATATTTGTACTTTAATTATGATAATACGACTCTTGTGTTTGAGTACATGTAAATATACATGCACTGTTCCACGTTAAAAATTAAGAAACTATTAATTTTATTCTAGAAACAAAATTAAAAATAATGAACCTGAAGTTTTTTATTTTACTTTCTTTATAATTATCCAAATTATATAATTAAATGCAAAATATGCAAATTATCTACTTTAAAATGTTAGATCAAATTTAGGCTTTCTGATTAGATTTGACTAAATATTTCTTTTAAAAGACGGCTTTTTTAGTTTTTTGTTAATAATTCTACACGATAAAATTCCTTTGTGATAATTATTTAAATGAAGCTTTTATTTCATAATTAAAAGACATAAATTGTGTTTATTAATGTACACATGCTATTTTTTTCAAATTTATTATAAATTACATTAAATAATTTTATTAATATAATTTCCATGCAAAATAGTTTTTACGATAGTATACTTATCTGAAAAAACAATTTTTTTCTTTAATTTCTGGAAAATTATCTTTGAAAATCAACAAAAAAAAATTTTACATTTTTTTTGTATAAAATAATTTTAATTAAATTACTGATAATTGGATATTAAATTTCTTGTAGTTATACAAAATTTGAGTAAAAGCATTCAATCTTATTAGGAAAGCATAATTGCAAAATCTAAATTTTAAATCAAAAATTTAAATATTTTTTTATCCTTATGTAAATTACTATACCTATATATTATTGGAAAATAATATATAAGGATCTCTTTTTTCTTCTCTGATAAACGCCAAAAATTAAACCTTCTTATAAAAATTTCTTATCATAGTAGATTAATTCTAAATGTTGATTAAATATTTTTTTATTTGAATTTTTATGTTACGAAATAATGCATACTGACTAAAGCCTATGATTTCCATAAATAACGATTTATAAGAACGATTTTAAGATATTGCATTTAAAACAAACTAAATCATCAAATAAGAACATGATATAATAAAAAGTAATAAGTATTAAAAGATGTTACTAAAGTGACAAACATAGGTCATGCAGATACCTTACGTTTGATGCGCATTGGCTTTATGTCTTTTATTCGCTTATAAAAGACGAAATAACTATGGTCAAGTCATTATTTTTAAATATATCATTGTTTTATTGTATCTCTTTTCTTCTTATATCTTTTCTAATATTATATCTTTAATTATAGTGACAACACCAATAAAATTTTTACTCGTGAAAGGCGCTTCACGGAGTAAAAAGGTGGACTGCTGCAAACTAGTTATACTAACGCTAACAAGGTTAGGGGTTTGGATAATCCAGGGCTTCGGATACTTCGGAGTACGCTTTTTCTGCTTTTGGGACTTGCTTTTTGGGAATCGCTCGAGTACGTTGGTGACTGCTCGCGTTTCAGGCTTTTACTATCACTCTTGACGACCTATTGTTTACTGGAATAGGCTAGAGTGTCATAGTAGTGGGATCGATTTGGATCATCTTCTCTTTCGGACTTTCTAAGGACTCTTATCGTTACTTTCTGGAATCTGTGTCACGGATTTGTGACAAGGCTGCTATATCGTTTTGTTTAAAGGTTATTGGATTTTTACTTCGTCGCGTCATCAATTCTATCTCGCGTGCGGTCGATTGCTTGTTGGAAGAATCATCGTTTATTGGACACATATTAGGATTACATTCAAGGCTTGCTTTTCTTCTCTTGAATCTACTGCCGTCATGGTTGCCAATTGGGAAGCTCAACCTGAATTTGATAGTGTTAAGGTGCCGAAAATCTCCACATGGATTGACGCGTTGGAACTTCGATTTAATTTGGATGACTTGAGTGAGACATTACATGGAACACGTATGCTGACTATTCTTAAACTTAAAGTGGGACCTCTTGGTAGAGAAGCTATTGCTGATGCTCATGCTACTTCATATGCTTTGGCTAAGGATGCTCTGAAAAAACGTTTTGATAATAGGATGTCTGTTGAAGCTGCAATTATGAAACTGTCTATGGCTCGAGTGGACTATGCTCCTGATAAATTTGGTGAATCTGTCCGTGCTATTGGTGATCTTATTGATGCTACTATTCCGGATCTTGCTGCTGCTTCTAAGTTGGATGTGATCAGCCAACGCCTCCTATCTATCTTGAAGGGACATGTTCAACGAAGACTCCTGGACAGGCTTGGCTTCTACAAATCTCTGGGTGATCTTTACACCGACTTGGAGTTTAACAATCAAATGGTTAACAATTTTCCTAATGGTAGAAGACCTCTCCAATCACGTTATGAGGATATACGATGCTACAACTGCAACACTCCTGGTCATAAGATGTCTCAATGTAAAAGGCTTGCTAATGGGTTACCAAAAGATGATTATACTGTTGAAAGAAAAGATATATCTGAAACTTCTAAGACTGTTTGTACTGTTGCTGCCCCATCCAATACAGCTTTCCGTCCGGCTGTTGTGATGCTCCCGATTAATGGTATGCCAACCCAATGTTTGATAGACTCTGGTTCTGCTATCTCCATGATGTACGCCGACTATGGTATATACTATGCTGCTTATGGTTGTGATTTGAAGATCAAAGGTGCTACGGGTGTTGAGGAGACAATTAAATCTTACTCAAAGCTAGATGTTAATGTTGGTACAAAGGACATTATGGTTAATCTCCATCATTCTAAGTCTTCTGCGTTATTAGATAAGATGATTTTGGGTATGGATTTCATTTCTCAAGTTAGTCCTACCACTATAACAGCTGAGGGTATTGTTCTTAACAACCAGTTGTTCAAGTTTGTTGAAGATATTGGATCTACTACTTCTGCTCCTGTTGATATCGCTCGTGAAACCGTTCCTGTACGTTCATTGTCCCCTAAATTTCAAATTAACAATACTAATATGGTGCCAGTTGCTACTCTTCTCTTGTCAAATGTAGATGCTTTTTCAAGGAGTACTGATACTCACGATGATGAAGGTTTTGTTAATACTTCATCAATGGATAAAACTTGTTATGGTCAATGTGGTGAAAATGTTCCATCCACTGCTTCTGAAATCTCTAAAGTTATGCCGTCCCTTTCTGTCAATTGTTCAATTCGTCTAATGGATCATGCTGAAACTACTATTTTGGAAACGATTGATGCTGTTACGTCTGAAGAAGCTCCTGCTATACTTCTTCATGGTCAAATACCGATTGATAAATGTGATATTGCTACTTTTTCAACTACTGATGTGATTAAGATTGCTGAACTCTCTGTATGGACTACCGAACTCTCTTTTCTCGACACAGCTTGGAAATACCTCTTTGACTCCTGCAAATACCTCACCGACACGGTTTGTAGACGACATGGTGATTTTGAAGATGTTGACCCTCCACCTGATGCGCTTCCTATTTCAAGAGGGGGGGAGGAAAATCCTCGCGATCTTTTGTTTAAAGGACTGTTGAATGTGAAAATGAAGATTAAACTTAAATTTTTGGGAACTTTTCAATGTTTTTATGGATTTCTACTTTTCTGTGAAGCCTTTTCAGGGAGGATGAGTGACAAACATAGGTCATGCAGATACCTTACGTTTGATGCGCATTGGCTTTATGTCTTTTATTCGCTTATAAAAGACGAAATAACTATGGTCAAGTCATTATTTTTAAATATATCATTGTTTTATTGTATCTCTTTTCTTCTTATATCTTTTCTAATATTATATCTTTAATTATAGTGACAACACCAATAAAATTTTTACTCTAATAAAAAACAAAACATTTTATTGATTGAAATTCATCTTTAAGTAAATAATAATTTAATCTATATTTCTTTTCATCTTTAATTTGAGCTTAAAATATAATCAAATTAGCGACTATATTAAAGAGATTTCTTTTCAATTTAACTTACCAGTTAATTTCAATAAATATTTTTATCCTTTTCAATAAGATTTAATTTATGATGATAGTAAATAATAAATACAGTAAAATATACAAAATTATTATCAAATTATTTACTAAAAAGGATTATATAAGGTAGCTCACGTAAGACTCTTTAGATATTCACATTAATAATCTCGCTAATTTTTGAAATACAAATGTGACATTATAGTTGTTGTGTAGCCAAGATACAGATACATACTATAGTTGAATTGTTGCATATTTAAAGATAAAAATGTCTTAATTGTTTGTCATGGTATAAAGCATCTCTCAGAAATTATTTTAAATTAGACGTTTTTACGGTAGCGACGTCATTATTTTCAATGTTACTAATTTGCTAATCCCAAAACTTAGATCTAATTATATAATATTTTTAGGGGTTAAATTATTTATTTTTGAGGTTATATAGAACCTGGTATTGTTAAGGGAATATTGATAATTTTAAGGTAAAATTTTGTTATTGTTGTTTTTATTGTAAAATTTAATAGGCGTTGTACCAGATTAAATAAAATATTTAACTCTATTATTTATTTTAGGTCCCATAAAGAAATCTACACTCTAAGCAGAGTTATAGATTATCAAAATTTTAATACATTTATTGACTTCAATTAAATGTCACTTTATGATATAAAAAGAATAATAATATTGTTACTGATTATGAGACAGCAGCCTTTTCTTCTAGCTATTTTTGTAATATCATGAAAATAAAAATTCAAAACTAAGATTTGAAAAAGAAAGAACCATGACATTTGTCAAGATTTTGTTATTTTTCAACAATAAATTTTTAATCAGGCAATGTTAAATATAAGCTGTTATTATTCTATGAAATGAATGAATATCAGTCGAATAAGAATAAAACCATTAATTACAATTGATTTTAAAAAAAACTATGACTAGTCAAATATTGACTATTTTTCAAAATATTTCTAGCAATTATGAAAGTATGAACTTTTATTTTTTTTTCGACATCGATAACGTTTTATCAGTAGAAGTATTCACATTATTATTTTATTTTCAACTATTTTTTCTATTCATTCTGAAAAGAAAATAACCCCTAACGATTAAATATCAGCAGTAGATTTTAGTTTATATTGTTTTTTTTAATTTGTGATGTTATCATTTTCTCATGCAATTATAAATTGTAGTAATTTGTTTAATTTTAGTATAGGAAGTAGGGAACAACGAAGGATATATTATGAGTGTTATTTTTTGTATTGAAAACTATATAACTTTATCAAGTTCCCTTTTGCATTAATTAACTATAGTAATAACTGATAGGTAGCCATTTTAGTGTAATTTTATTATTTTGCGTTCATAAAACCTCTTGTTTAAATAAACAATATTTTTAACACACAGAGAAATTTACAAAAAAAATATCCTTGGGTCATAATTATTCGTTCCCAAATTAAAATTGCATAAAATTTTATTCAATTTTAATTACGCGAATTACCATCTTATGATTTTGTCGCAGATCGTAAAACATTTCTGCTTTTTTTACAATATTTTTTCTTAAACAGATTATAAATTATTACTTTTTATCAGATAGAATTAAAAATATTTATTAATTTTTTTAATAACATATAAAATATCTAAAATATTTATATAAACATTATCTAGAATTTAGTCCCATAAATTTTAAGTTCACACACACAGAGACAGTCTCATCATATTGTTTCCTATTCAATCATTTTCTTTTCTATTCAATCATTTTCTTTCTTATTCAATCATTTTCTTTCCTATTTATATCATTTTTTTTCCTATCCAATCATTTTCTTTCCTATTCATATCATTTTCTTCCTATTTAATCATTTTCTTTTCTAAAAAATCATTTTCTTTCCTAAAATATCATTTTCATTTCTAAAAAATCATTTTTTTTTCTTGGATGTATATTTGATCATAAAATATTTTAATAACAATATAACTTACAATAATCAAAAAAAATTTTTATAATAAATTAAAAAGTGTACAATATAAATTAGTTATATTTGAAAATAATATAATTATGTAGTAATTATCTAGATATTTTGCTTACGCATTTATAAGATTTTAAGTGATAATTTAATGAAATAAAAAAATTGTCTATAGAATCATTGTATCCTGCTTTAGTAAAAGAAATATCTAACAATAGTTCCAACAAATTTTTTATGTGATTAGAGATGGCACATTAATATTGTACTTATACAAAAAATTTTTAGTCTGAAAAAAGGTTCATCATTGAAATTATTTTATCATTTAGTTTTTCTTCAATTTTTCTTTTGTACTTAAGATCCCACTTATATTAATATAAACAAACTGATGTAAACAAGTGAAGCAATATTGAATTTTGGTTCTGACTTTTAATTTTGGTATAAAATACTAAAAAAGTTTTAAAAAACTGTCACCAATTATAAACATACATTCAACATTAAAAAAATTTCAGTAACCTTTTCTAAAAAAGTATTTTCAAATATAATACTTCTATGTATCAATAGACAATAAGTCTTAATTTCATTGTTTGTACCTATTTTAAAACCAATTGAAAATCCCATTCGAGATTTGTTATAACTATCAACATTGATAAATATATTTTTGGATTGATTTAAATGATAAAATAAAATAAAAATTTTTTAAATCATAAGATAGTATTTTTACAACTTACATATTTTATTTAATGTAATATGAAATTGATCATTAACAGGTGGACTATTTATTTCTTGCGAAAAACGACTTCCAACATTTTTTAGTAAAGAAAACTTTGCCTTATTTCTCTTATTTGAGGTGTAAAAAGCAATTTTTTATAACTATTTGTAAAATTCTTCAAAACAAATATTTTTAATTTTTTCTCACATCCGAATAGTTCAACAACATCTTCTTATTTATTTTGAAGATGTAATATAAACATAATAGGCTATAAATAAAAGTAAAAAAAAATATCTGACTTACGAAATCGCTATCTTCACTCGGACAACTAAAAGTATTGTGAAGCTTTAACATTGAATCATAATCTCTTGAAAATTTATTAGTAAGCGATAAAATGATTTTTTAGGAAAGAAAATGATTGTATAGGAATGAAAATGATTTTTTAGTTAAGAAAATGATTGAATAGGAAAGAAAATGATTGGATAGGAAAAAAAATGATTGGACAAAAAAAAAAATGATATGAATAGTTAAATTTGAATAATGTTTTTGGGAAAGAAAATGATGAGATTGTCTCTGTGTGCATTTTATTTTATTTTGTTTATAACCTTATATCAATAGGAAAATTTATTCAATATTTAAATTTCTTATTAGGTCCAGAGTTACTTCTCTCCATTTTTGTCGATCTAGAGCAATTGATCTAAAATCATTAACCATACGAAAAAGATCTAAGTATTTTGTATTTGGTCTTTCTCTTTTTTCAACTTTTTTCCAGTTTAATAAAGAGTATATAGGATATTCCATAGGCCATGATTCATAGTCAACCTTATTTCTTCTCAGCCAATGTCCAATAAATTTGCTTTTCAATGATATTGTAAAATCAGCAATATTTTGATTTATACCAAACATTAACTTTTTCTTTTCATTTTTTAAGGAGATTGGTTTACCATCTTTATCTTTGTATCGTAGACCACTACATTTCAAAATATATCTTAGCAATTTATTTTCTTCAACCAAAAGTTTCTTATAGTTGGATAAACAGAAACTCCAACTTTGGCATCCATATGTTAAAATAGGGCGGATATGGGAGAGGTATATCTTTCCTTTATATTTAATGTCGATAGTTCTATCTTGAAATAATCTTCTATTAGCAAAATATGCTTTGTAAGCTTTTTTTATTCTTTCTCTCAATTCATTACTATTATAATCTTTTAGCTTAATATAAACTATCTGACCTAAATATTTATAAGTTCCAACTTTTTTTAACATCTCTCTATTTAATTTTATAACTGGATCTTCAGTAAATTTCAGTTTTTTGACTTTTTTATCATATCTTCCTTTTACCCATTTTCTTTTTACAATTCTAGCCATAAATTGTGTCTTCTTTTGGTTTATTTTCATACCTAACTGAGAGGTTTGGTATTCTAGTTCTTCAAGCATTTTTTGTGCTTTATATATACTTGGAGCTATCAATACAAGATCATCTGCAAATCCTAAATAGGGGATACATGTATTTCCATATCTTTCACCAAATCATTCTAGGTTTGCTTCTCTTTAGGCTCTGTTTAAAGCTATACAAATTAACGTAGGAAATAGAGCATCACCTTGTTTAACACCTGCTTCAGAACTAATAGAAAATTCCTCTCCGATTGTTGTTTTTACAAATATTTTTGAATTTTCATAGAGGTTTTCTAGATTGTTTACTATTTTCTCTTCTACTTGCAAATCTCTTAATTCTTGCCATATAACATCTCTATGAAGTAAATCAAAAGCTTTTAGAAAATCAACATATATCAAAACCAGTGGTCTGTTATATTCAACATGATTTTCAATTATCATTCTTAGACAAGCTATTTGTTCAGTTGTTGACCTCCCCTCATTAAACCCACATTGCAAATTATTCTTTTCTAAGTCTTTTATTCTACCGTGTACTACGCCAGTAAAAATTTTCATTAAATTTGGTAGTAGGCTTATTGGTCTAAAATTCTTTATATCATTTTGATCACCACTTTTGTAAAGCAACATCATTTGATTGTGTTTGAAAACTGACGGGAATTCATTTTTACTTCTATAATATTCTAGTCTTGTATTCAGCTGGCCTTTTATCTTTTGTGTTGTTTCAATTAATTGTTCAGTTTTTATATTGTCTCTTCATGCTGCCTTAAATTTTTTCATTTTCTTCAGTACTTTATACATTTCTTCTTTTAATATACAGAGTGGGCTAAAAGTCACATCACAGTTGCAATAAAACACTTTATAACTTTTTTTGTAGGCGACATATTTTTATGATATTATACGCATTTTGTAGAGAATTTGTTAGAGAATAATATATTACAAGATCGTTCTCAAGAATGAACTTAAAAAAAGTTTTTTAATTTCTTAATATTTTACATTTAAAGAAAAATATTTCTTAATTTTTTTCAATTTAAACTTATTTTTAAGTTTAAAACACATGGATTTAATTCGTAATAAGTCAATATTTCACACAATTATGTATGAAAAATAATATCTTTTAAATGATCACCATTTAATTTCTTGCACAAGCTTGTCCATTATAAAACATTAATCATTATTATAATTAAATTGTTTTATCTAACTTTTTGAAACGATTTACCACACTTAATATTGTTTGCCTTGACGGAGCCTGGTTCACATTGTAATAGTTTTTAAATAATTTTTGAGTTGTAACAATTGAACATTTGTTGGTGTAATAATAACGAACTATTTTCGTTCGATCTTCAATAGAATACTTTCTTAAAGAGGTAACAACAGTAAAAAATATATGAAGGAAATGAATATTGTGTAAACGAAATATTTTATGAAGAAAATTGTTTCAAACTAGCATTTAAAAATCTAGCATTTATTTTTAAATTAATTAAAATATTTTAAGTTGCACTGTTAAAACAAAAATATAAACAATTTTATTTAACTTAATACATCTCTTCATTAAGACCATTCTTAAGAAAGATCATATGGTATATTATTTTATAAATTGTTCTGTACAAAATGAGTATAATATCATAAAAATACGTCAACAACAAAAAAAGTTATAACAGTTATAAAGTGTTTCATGCAACTGTGATGCATATTTTGGCCCACCCTGTATTTTATTTTAACTAATATAATTTTAGAAATTTTATGTTCATATTAATAATTTGAATTTTCAAAATATTTGTGCTTTAAAATTACAAATTTTTTAATTATTAAAATATATGAAATATTTATTTTTAGTATATCACATTTGTAATAATAAAAAATCAAATATTACTATCTCATTCATTATACGAAATCTTGGTCAAATTAATTCTAATAAAATATCAAATAATGATAATAAAGAAAAGTAACAATATGGAATTATGACATTACAATTATACTTGAAATAAATATGTTAATTATTTAAAAAAAAGCAAAAATACCATTACAAATGATGTTTTATATTTTCTACAATTCTTTTAAGATAAATATTTTCTTTAGTTTTAAAAAATTTGAAGTAACGTTATTAACTGAGCATAATAAGTTTAACTTTTTAATACTGTACTTTCTCAATATTTTACCAATGTATTTAGAAATATATTTTATTTAAATCATCATGATGTCAGATATTTATCTAAATTTAACTGTAATAAAAAATTTATATCATTTTAGTAGAGGATAATAAAATATTTATAACATTTTGATCAGTGATACAAATATTTATAATATTTTGATCAGTGATACGAATATTTAAAGCATTTTGATCAACGATACAAATATTAATAATATTTTGATTAGTGATAAAGCTTAATACTGAAAATCTGTCAGAGATTTTTTCTGATATAGTATAAGCCAATTTTTTTATCGCATATAATGTCGTTATTATTTTTAAAATTCAAGATAAATACAAAAAAACGATTTTGCTCAAGTCCAGTAATATGTTTGATTCATTGTTATTTACTGATTGCATTAAAAAAGTGAAAGGCACTGAAATTACGGTTCATATAACAATTCTCGCCGCTCAGTCTTCTGTTTTTTAGAATATTCATAGTACTACATTAGAAAAATCACAAATAAATGCTATTAGAATAGAAGATTTTCGTGTTGAATTTGTAAGGAAGTTGTTAAAATACGTCTACACGGATGAAGTTTCCAATATACAAAATATGGCTAATGAAGTACTGATAATTTCAGATAATTATAAATAAAATAGATTGAAAGCAATTTCAGAATACTCTTTGTGAGTGGTTTTACTACTGAAAATGTTTGTGAACGTTTTGGTTTATCTTAAAAGCAGTCGGTTGAAAGTTTAAGAAAATATTGTCTAAAACATATCCTTGAAAATGCTCTACGGTTAATGAAAACTAAAAAATAGAAAGAATTTGTTCTTTGCGTCTATTACTACTTGAAAGTTTATTCTTAAAATCACTAAACATTAGTTCAAAAAAAAGTATTTCAGAAGACGAAAAGAAAGAATAATTGGCTATTAAAAATACTTAATAAGTTAGTTTTTCATTTTATTTTTACTTTAAAATAAAAAAATATTGTTAAGAAATACATATAAAACAATTGAAAAAACACACTAAAAGAATTATTTGTTTGGTATTAAATTAATGTTCCCAAAAATATTTATTACTAAATCTCAATTATTACTTTCGGAAGTTCTCGTCTTTTTATAAATTAGATTACCATTATTTTATGCCAATAATGGTAAAATATAGATTTTTGTTAAATAATAAAATAATTATGACGGTAGGGAAGAGTTTTATTAAATTATAAACCAATGATACGTTTTTTCTTAGAATTTTATGAGTTACTAAAACGTATTTATTTGTTGTCTTAAACTTACTTCTATTTTTATCTTGGGATGTTTTTATTACTATGTTTTTATGAGACAGCAGAAAATACACCTTTTCTTCCTATAAAATAAATAAAATTGTATCGCAATAAACGTAGAATTATGTTATAAAATCTTTAAGACATGAGTAAAATATTTCATTACATAATATTAATTACTCCATTAATCGACAAAGGATTTTCATCGAGAAGTTTTACACAAGTTGAATACAACCTTTCAGATATCGTTGGTATATAAGTCAATGTTATTAGGTTAACTATCATTTTAAATTAACATATTCTAGTACTTTCTCCTACTCTACTTCAGTTTATTATTAATGACAATTAGTTTACCTTAGAATTTAATTCTGAACAAGTTTAATTTAGTTCTTGGATACCAATATTTGAAGACAAATTGGTATGGGTCATAAAAAGAGTAAACCTTCTGGTAAGTCATGCTTGTCTGTGATTTAAAGATATTTACCATTTTAGATGGTCTTTATAGCATCGAAACAGATGTTAACTACTTCAAATATAAATATACAATTCAAAACTTTTCGCTTCGTTCTGAAAAGATAGGTGGCAAAATTATATCACCAACGTGTATAATTGGAAGCAAAAATAGGTCGGAGTGGTGTTTACACATATATCCCAACGGTAATAATCTAGAGTCAAAAGAGTATGTATCAGTTTTTCTGATATTGTTAAGGCCAGGAGAAGCAAAAGCAAAGTTTAAACTTTCTATTTTAAATGATAAAGAAGAGGAGAGGAACATTTTTTATGGTGGTGTTGATGATTATGATAAAAATAACGGTTGGGGTTTTTCGAAATTTATTAAGAAAGATTTTTTATTGGATAAATCTAATGGTTTACTGATTAACGATAAGCTAACAATATTATGTGAAGTAGAGATTATTGACTCTAAACCTGAGAAATTTGTAGAGGAATTTGGTAAACATCATGCAAATAGTTATCTTTTTGGTAAGTCATTAGTCACAACATTGAGCTTTTCGCTGATTTCATGATATATATCATTTCAGATGATTCATTTAACATCCAGACAAAAGTAAATAAATTCAATTATGTATGTTCAATACGGAATTTTTCACTTCGTCCTGAAAAGACAGGTGAAAAAATTATGTCACAAACTTGTGTAATTGGGGACAAAGATAAATCAGAGTGGTGTTTATGGATATATCCCAATGGTGATGATGAAGAATCAAAAGAGTATGTATCAGTTTACCTGACATTGTTAAATCCTGACAAAGCGAAAGTAAAGGTTAGGTTTTCTATTTTAAATGATAAAGAAGAGGAGATAAATGTTGATAATATTGATGAGGTTATAGACCTTACTAAGAATTTAGGTTTGGGGATTCCAAAATTTATAAAGAAAGATTTTTTACTAGATAAATCAAATGGGCTTTTGAATGATGATAAGTTGACAATATTATGCGAGGGGGAGATTATTAACTTTAAATCTGATGATCAGGATAGTACAGAAACATTAAGAAAAGTAACAATACCTCAATCAAAATTATTATCGAACTATGGTAATATGTTTGATTCATCGCTATTTACTGATTGCATAATAAAGGTGGAAGACACAGAAATTAAAGCTCATAAAGCAGTCCTAGCTGCCCGATCTCCTGTTTTTTGTGAAATCTTTAACGGTTCATCAGAAGAATCACAAACAAATGTTATTGAAATAAAAGATTTTCAAGTTGAAGTTGTGAGGGAGATGCTGAGATATATCTACACAGATGAAGTATCAGATATACAAAATATGGCTAATGATGTACTGGCAATTGCAGATATATATAAATTAGAAAGATTGAAGGCAATTTCAGCACAATACTTATGTGATGATTTAACTGTTTTTAATGTCTGTGAACGTTTTGTATTATCTGAGAAGTACTCAACTGAAATTTTGAAGGAATGTTGTATAGAACTTATTATTGAAAACGCGGCATGGTTGTCAAAAACTAAAGAATGGAAAGAATTTATTCTCGTACATCCATTATTACTTGAAAGTTTGTTTTTAAAATCATCTAGCGCTAGTTCAACAGAAAGTATTCCAGAGAAAGGAAAAAAAGAATATTCAGATACTTGAAGTACCCAAAAAGTTAATCTTTTAATTTATTGTTATTTTAGAATAAATATATATTAATGATAAGTTACATAAAAAACAACAAAAATATACTTTAAAAGAATTCTTTTCTGTATAATATTAATGTTTCAAATTATATTTCTTATCACTATTTTGTGATTATTGAGTTGGTTGTACGACAAAACCGGTATTAGGTTTTAATTAAACATAACCTTCAAATTCATGTGTTTGACCATTTTTTGTCTGAATTGCTTCTTTTAGAGGCTATCTTTTTTTTATAAAACTAGAATACTAGTGTCTGGTGCGATGAATTAATCAAATATATATTTATTTTCATAATAGTTGAAAATGGTAGAAGAAAGTTTCGTTGAAATTAAAATACCAAAGTAACAATTTTCTTTTAAAAGTTTACATGTTGTTGGAAAGTTCCTTTTAGTTATTTTAAACTAGCCTTCTATTAATTCGGAACTTTTTATATTTTTCTTTAAAATGTTGTTCAATTGCATAAAAATACTTCTTTGCTTTTTTGACCACATATGAAATGTATCTTCAAAGAGGTAGAGAAATATTAAAAAGCTTCTGATTATAAGTAAGATATTTTATCAGATACCCTTTTTTCATTGTTTAATTGTTTAACCAATATTTTTCTATCAGTAAGTATTTCCTAATGTGAAGAACCTTTCAATACTCGTTAACATATAGGTCCAGATTTTTAGTTTAACCGTCATTTATTAGGAAAAATATTTTAAGTATTTCGTGGTGTCCTCTTTTTAGAAGATTAAACTTTATCTTTACATTAAGAACGATATAAAACAACAAAAAGTGTCCAACTAAACATAGATGCTATTACTAAAAATTTCATTTACATTTTATTATCACTCGATCTCTTTACCTAAATCCTGAGATCACTCTCATTTACCCTTTACTACTCCAAGCGTTCTATAATAAAATATAATTAAAACCAATTCTATATAACATTAAAACTATAACGTTATCAAATACAATTAACTATTATATAAAATTATAAATGTCTTAAATTTATTTTCTCAATCTTATCCATTATCTTATAGTTTTAAAAGTGTATTAATTTATAAATGAAAACAGATTAAAGTCTACGATAATTCATTATTTTAATTAACTTGTTTTGGTGCATTTTTTATACTTTATTTTCTTTTTATTATTAATGTTCATTTAATTTTATAGTTAGTTTTTAGCTTTATACCGAGTTTAAATAATTTCTAGGATACTTAAAATTCAAAAGGATATGTGAATTGCTTTATTGTATTATTTAATATTTATGTGATTTTTTTCATACTTATAGTGATTTTTTTATGGAAATTAAAATTTATATTAGATCATTAATTGTTGATATAGCCTGTTATGTAATTGATATAAATTAATAGAGATTCTAAAAACCATATAAAGATAATATCGGCACAATTGTATTTTACCATAATCTTATAGAATTTAACCTATGGTTCTAAATCGTAAAAGAAAAAACAATGACATATCTGCGGGTAAGTCATAATAATAGTATTACCAATTATTTTGAAATATTTTTTATTGCAGATGATTCATCCAATATCCAACCAAAAGTTAACAAATTCAGTTATGTATTTTCAATACAAAACTTCTCACTTCGTACTGAAAAGACTGGTGAAAAAATTACGTCGTTAAATTTTTTTACCGGATGGAAAAATAAATCACAATGGAATTTAAGCATATATCCTAACGGTCAATCAGAAGATTCAAAGGAATATGTATCAGTTTTTCTAACACTGATAAAACCCGACAAAGCAAAAGCGAAGTATAAGTTTTCTATTTTAAATGAAAAGGAAGAGGAGAAAAATGTGATTAATAATGGGATTACTAAAGACTTTGTTAAAAATGAGGGTTGGGGGTTTTCAAAATTTGTTAAGAAAGATTTTTTACTAGATGTGTCGAATGGCTTATTGATCAATGATAAGTTAACAATACTATGTGAGGCTGAGGCTACTACCTTTAGATCTGATAATCAAAACAATTTAGATACATCAAAAAACATTACAATACCCCAATCAACATTATTGTCGAATTATGCTGATATGTTTGATTCATCATTATTTACTGATTTCATTATAAAAGTTGGAGACACAGAAATTAAAGTTCATAAAGCAGTCCTCGCTGCTCGATCTCCTGTTTTTCATAATATCCTTAGCAGTCCATTAGAGGAATCACAAACAAATGCCATCAAAATAGAAGATTTCCGTGTTGAAGTTGTAAGAGAGATGTTAAATTACATATATAAAGAAAAAATTTCAAATATACAAAATATGGCTGACGAAATGTTTGAAATTGCAAATAAGTATGAATTGCATAGATTGAAAGCAATTTCAGAACAGTCTTTGTGTAATAATTTGGCTATTGAAAATGTTTGTGAACGTTTTGCTTTATCTGAAAAGTACTCGATTGAAAGCTTGAAGAAATGTTGTATAGAACTTATTCTTGAAAATGTAAGATGGCTAACAAAAACTAAGGAGTGGAAACAATTTGTTCTCGTACATCCATCATTAGTCGAAAGTTTATTTTTAAAGGCAATAAACATAAGTTCAATAGAATGTATCTAAGAAAAATAAGAGAAAGAAAAATTGAATACTCAAAATATATAATAAGTTCATCCTTAAAATTATTGTAATTTAAAATTAAAATATATCAATGATAAGATACACATAAGACAACAAAAAAATACTCCAAAAGAATTTTTTTCTGATGCATTTTTGATGTTTTAAAAAATATTTTTTATCGCTATTTTGTAATTGTTGAGTTGGTGGCTTTACAAAACCGGCATCAGAATTTAAAAAAAAATTTTTTTAATTTATTTATTGGATTATTTTTTGTCTGAATTATTTCTCTTAGAGGGTATGTTCTTTTTATAAATTATATTAATATTATTTGATATGTTCAATTATACAGACATATATTTTTTCTCATAATAGTTAAAAATGGTAGGTGAAAGTTTCATTGAAATTACAATACCAAAGTAACAATTTTCTTTAAAACTTTACATGTTGTTGGAAAGTTTCTTTTAATTATTTTAAACTAGCCTTCTATTAATTTGGAGCTTTTTGTATTTTTCTATAAAATGTTGGCAAATTGCAGAAAAACATTTCTTTTCTTTTTTTGACCAAAAATGAAATGCATTGTAAAAAAGGTAGTAATATGTTAAAAAAACTTTTGGTTATAAGTAAAGTATTTTATTAGATACTCTTTTTCCATTGTTTAATTGTTCTTTAAACATTTTTCTATCAGTGAGTATTTTTTAATATGAAGACAGCATTTCAATATTAGTTGATATATGAGTCTAGAGCTTTAACTCAACCATTATTTAGCAAAAAAATATTTTATGTATTTTGTAGTATTAGCTTTCTAGAAGATTACACATTATTTTTATTTTAAGAACAGTATAAAACAACAATAAGTTGCACCTAGACAAAAATTATATTACTACAAATTTAACTTATTATTTAATATCATTTATCTCTTTAACTAAATTATGAGATCTTCCCCATTTATCCTATATTACTCAAAAAGTTATATAATGAAATATAAGTAGAGCCAACTATATATAACAAATCAAAATTATAATATTGTTAAGTACAATTTACTATTATATAAAATTTTAATTGTCTTAAATTTATTTTCCCAATCACATTCATTGCTTTATAGTTTAAGATATGTATTAACTTAAAAATGAAAAAAATTTTAGACCATGATAATTAACTATTTAAATTAATTTATTTTACTGTTCATTATTAATTTAAGTTTTCTTTTTATTACTAACTGTTAATTTATTTCAGATTTAACTTTAAATTGGTTTGTAAGGTTTCAATTATTGCGAGAGTACTGGATTTCAGAAGAAAATGTAAGTTGGTTTATTCGGCTGTTTCATATTTATATCGTTTTTACTTCATAACTATAGTAAAAAGTTTTGGAAATTATAATTATTTTGTATCACTAGTTGCCTAATATAACTTGCTAAGCAATTAATATAAATTAAAAGGTATTTCAGAAACAACTTAAAGACAGAGATAATACAATTTCATTTTATTAAAATCTTATAGAATTTAAACTCATGGATCAAAGGCGTAAAAGAAAAAATAGTGGAATATTTTCTGGTAAGCTATTTAGCATAACACTAGCATTACCATTAACATTAAAATATTTTTTATTGCAGATGGTTCATTCAACATCTGGACAAATGGTAACAAATTCGAAATTATATGGTCAATAGAAAATTTCTCTCAGCGTTCTAAAGACACGGGTATAAAAACTTCATCACCAACTTTTATAAATGAAAGCAATAATAAATCAGAGTGGTGCTTGTAAGCGTACCCAAATGGCAAAAAAAGAGATTCAGAGGATTATGTTTCAGTATATCTGATATTGAGAAATCCAAGAAAATTAAGAGTAAAATATAGTATTTATGTTTTAAATTAAAAGGAAGAGGAAAAAAATATTGCTGCTATTAACGAAGTTAAAGACTTTGTTAAAAAAAATGGTTATGGAAAATCAAAATTTGTTAGGAAAGATTTTTTACTTGACGAATCTAATGATCTATTAGTTAACGATATGTTGAAAATATTATGTAAGATTCAGGTTATTAAGTGTGAATTAGAGAACCATGATAATCCAGACACATCAAAAGGTGTTAGAATACCGCAATCAAAATTAGTATCAGACTACGGTAATATGTTGGATAGCCCAACATTTTCAGATTGTATCATAAAAGTTGGAGGCACAGAAATTAAAGTTCACAAAGTTGTCCTCACTGCAAGGTCTCCTGTTTTTTATCAAATCTTTAACGCCACATCAGAAAAACCACAATCAAATGTTATCGAAATAGATGATTATCGAAGTTGTATGGGAAATGTTAAACTATATCCACAAAGAAAAAATTTCAAATATACATACTATGGCTGAAGAAATGTTTAAAATTGCAAATAAATATGAACTAGATACATTAAAAGCAATTTCAGAAAACTCTTTGTGTAATACTTTGGCTATTGATAATGTCTTAGAACGTTACGTATTATCGGATAAATATCCGACTGCAGAGTTAAATGAATGTTGTCAAGAACTCATCCTTAATAAATGGGATATTTAGCAAAAACTAGAGATTGGAAAAAATATATTCATCCAAATTCATTATTACTTGAAAAACTATTATTCAAATCATGTAACATTAGTTCAATAGAAAGTAGTTCAGAAGAAGAATAGGAATTGTTATCGGATATAAATACTCAAAAAGAATCATTCAATAATCATACAAAATCTTTACAAGCTATTTCTTGTTATTATCTTGTGGTTATTAATATCGCGGAACCAGTATCACAAAAATAATCAAACAAAACTACCAAATTTATATTTTATATCACTTCCCCTCTTTGCATTATTAATTTTGGGAATCTTTTTTTATCAAACAGATTGTCGTTACCTGACGCCTTCAAATAGTCAAATATGGTTTTTTTACTCATAATAATAGAATTAGAATATAGTCTGAAGAAGTTTCATTAAAATTATAACACTTTTCAATTAATTCATAGTCTGTATATATTATTTACTTTTTTCTTTAATTGAAATTAAAAATTTTAAATAAATTCCTTTAATTTTTATGATATTTATTTAAATAATTAAGTTGATAAATTACCTGAAAATCATAATTAAAAAGGTGTTTTGAGATTTCGACATATTGAAAATCGAAATCAATAATGGTAAAATGAAAAGAGGATATGAAAGAAAGGAGTTTATTTTAAGATAAGATATCAATACAATTAGTGATCATACTCTTATGATTTATATATTGATATAATCCATTAATGTTACATATCTTACTTAATGGTTTCATGAGAAATAGAAGATATTTATAACGAAGGAATGTTTTGTTTTCATTCCTTTACATAGATTAAACATAAGAACAATTTCATTTTATTAAAACCAATGAAACATTTTTTACCATGACATATATTAAATATTTAATTTTTATGAAATCTTTAGTGTAAAATAAATGAAAGATGTTAAAATTTTAACTTATGAAGACATTAATTTTATTTGATATAACAAAAGTACTTTTAAAAACATTATAACAATTTTATTCGCTTTTAATTTTTGCTATTCAAATATTGTAATATCACCAACATTTTTTAAAGTTACAACAAGCTTCTTACATAAAAATTCTACTCATTTATCATTAAATTTTTAAAGTATATTTCTAATTAATATGTAATTTGATCATCCAAAGTTTTCCCGTTATAAATTTTATGCATATTTCACACTGAGGAATACATCAAACGAGATTACCTATTGAAAAAAAGTTTTGGGTGCCAACCGTATACGTATATTTTTTTTCCTATTCATGATACAAAAGATGTCATAGCCATGTCATGATAAATTTAATTGACATATAATAACCAATAACTAACTTATAAAACATATTTTACAAGTCATTTATTTTATTTAATTGTAATCAAAAATATTCCTAGTCATTAACGGCTAACATCAAGGAGATATATGGTTGAAAAAAGATCTTGTGATTCATAACACTCTCAGCCTCCTAGTAGTATCTCTTGTAAAAAAAAGATTGATGGATGAGAATAGTAAGTATAAATAATATCAATAGTTTTTTTTCACTACATTTTTCAGAACTGAGAACAGAACATTTCTTTTTTGCATATTATTTCAAAGAAATTCAATTTTATTTAGATTACAGTGCATTAATAAGAAAAATGAATATTATAAACTAAATTTGACTATTATTAATTATTATGAAAAATTTGGGTGTTTATAATGAGTGATTTTTCTATAACAATTCAGTTTTAAAATTATATTGTGTAGTTCTTCTTCAATTCCTTCAAACAAGTAGCTGACAAAGGAGGTCTAGTAAATCTAATTTCTACTCAATGTTCCCTTCAGACGAATATTTTAAACAAACATTGAGTTGCTTCGCTGGAGTTGAAAGTTGTGACATTAAAAATGATATTCATTTTTATGTTGCAAAATGCGATGTCGATGTTTGGGCAAGTTATGATCGTCGAATTAAAGAAGAGGATGATGAATTAAATTATAACTTTTATGAAAATGTCTTAATAGATGAGAGATATCTGCATATCAAGAATGTTAAAACAGTTTATTCTGATCTTGATTGTGCTGACGATGTTTTGGAAGATATGGAAATCATGCCTATTTTTGAGGGACTATCAAAAATGCAAAATCTATTAGCATTTAAAATAGATTTTTGCATAAGGCCTGAAAGTTTTGACAACTCAATATTATTTTGTGTTTTAAATGGAAATTTTAATAATATCCGACCGCATGCTTTTACCATGCTTAGAAGCGCTAGATCTGAAAAAGCCTTTCAAGATATTTCCCAAATATTGAAAACAGATGCCTAGAGGATGTAGAAGAATGTGAAGTAACAACTAAACTGGTAATATCGCTGTTCAAAAATCTAAAAGGACAAGAAATTGATTATGTATATAAATTCTGTAAAGTAAATTTTGTAATTAGCTTGATTAAGAAAGATAAAATCAATGTAAATCATCTGTTATATTGGCCAAATCTTAATTACTATGTATATATTTCAAGCCACCAGGCAAAACCGAAGAAGAACTATTAGGTGTATTGTAGAAAAAATACACCTAGGAAGCAAGATAATTTTTTAAAATTGAGACCTTGAAGGAGGTGAATGCGATTGCCAAATTATGCCTCTATTTTTATGAATATTTTGAAATTTATATTTTTTTTAATTGTATTGTAATTGTATATATGTTGTATATAAATTTAACTGTCTTTAAATACAATAAATGGTTTTACCTGATACATTATTTTTAATTACTATTTTATCATTTTTGCTATGGTAAATATTATCATCACAAGGATATATTTTTTTCTGTTATAGCATATCCTTTTATAGTCCATGAATTTAATCCCTACACAATGTTACTTTTAGGACTTCTGTTACACACAGAAATCTTGAAAAAACTGAGAAATGTTTGGTGATTACTGAACTCTTATAAAATAAATAGAAGTATTTTTGATTATAAATGTTAGTGTATTGTTACATATCTTTGTTTTAGTATAATTGAAATAACGCTAGATATGATTCTATTTATAAAATGAATAAAAGAAAAAGTTTTTACATATATTTTTTATGATATCAAAAAAACGGATACTTAAAACTTTTTATTAGATACTGATAGAGATAAACTAATAATTCATTTTTAATCCGTTTTTAGACAGGATATGTTAAAAAACCTTATTTTATAAAATAAATACTTATATTATAAAAAGACAAAGATTTTATAAAAGTCAATTTTATATTAATAAATATTCATTTCTATTTTATAATAATTGTTGTATAGATATCTGAAATTTCATGCAAGTTTATATTCACACGATTACTGTATGAAAAGATATTTATATTTCTATCCTATTAAAATATCTCTTGGTTGAGTGATTAAATTCATTAGAAATTAAATATATAATTATGGAAGAAAAAAATTGCACATTTCATGTGGTAATCAACATTTTCTAGGACTTTAATATATTTATCATATATTAAAAGATTGTATCTCATCTCACGAACATTATTTTTCTGGGAAACTTATATTTACATGATTTGGAAGTAATATTAGTTATTAAATTTATGAGGTAAATATAAAATTTACAAAAGTTTTAAATATAATTTTTTCCATATGAATAAGTATGACATTATACTAGATATTAGAAAAAGTTTATAATATAAATCCAAAAGGCCATAGCTTTTTTTGGTAAATCCTTGTATGGTACATTAAATGCTTTAACAATATTATGGTAAAATAAAAGAAAGGAAAATCCCAATTATTATTAATTGATAAAAAATATAAAGATTTTCCATTGCTTTTGTTTATTTACTTGTTTAAGGTTTCCCACTCATTTTTATAAAATTAATTTTAAAAATAATTATATCAGTACTCATATCTAAAGTTATCGTTTATTTAAAACAAAAATTCATAATTAAAAATATTATAATAATTGAGTTTTTTAATAAAATAATAGACTATATTGCGGTATTTAATGAGTATATACGTATACAGGCGTTGTTAAAAGTTTCTATATTCAATTAAAACATAAAAATATGTTTTTGTTCATGACAAATGTAATAAATTCCCTTTGACGTATGCATTTTTTATAATTTTGTCTTTAGAAACCTTATTTCGAATTAATATAGATGTATGCAAAATTAAAAAATTCATTCTAATGTTTCTTTTAATTATAAATGAGATGAAGATAGATCTTATAAAAGTTGGTTACTACATAAATACATTTCCTCATTTTGTAATCTTTCAATAAAGTTTTGTTAATTCAAAAATCAAATCCCAATGGTAAATTTTGTTTTGACTGTTGTGAATTAAGTTTTCCTCCTCGTAATTAATAAATATTTTACTTTTTAATAGTTGATGAACTCTTATTATATAATTTACTATTACTTATTCTCCTAATTACCATTCAGGGAATTTGTATTATTGTGATTTAATGAAAAGGAAAAATTATAAAATTTATTATTACAGAATTTATGAATATTATTTTTCAAGGTTCTACATTCTTTCATTAAAGAATTATCTTATGTCATTACTTTCTTTTTCACTCAACTTTGAGTAATTTATTTTTCAAATTTTTACATTATCTAATATTCAATGCTATATTTTATTGTTTATAAGAAAGTAATATTAATCTCTCATCAACTTTGGAATTTATGGTAATTTTAGCTAAAACTTTTAGTATATTTTCTCTATAAACAATTTATAATCAAATATAATTATAAGGTGAGACATAATAAGGTAGTTTATCATTATTTTTATAAAAAAACAACATTTTCTCGAACTAATCGTCATGTCTCCTATAGACAATTCTTTTCTTACATCATCCTTAAAAATAAGAACCTCCTTATGTAAACATATTTTTTAAAAGATTATTTTTTAATAAGTAAAACTTATTTTATTGGTAAAACATTAAATTTCACTTTAACAAATTTCTCTATATAATTACATCAGATTATAAAAAAATAAATGGTCCATTAAGTTTAACTATTTTCCTCAAAAGATATATTGTTTTAAATTTTTTATTACACTATTACATTAAATGCACAACAACTTTTTTTTCTTAATATTCCACTATATATAAAGTTCCTTTTTTAAAATATCTTTAATATCCTTTATTTAAGGTACCCACTTTAAGTAGTTAACATTTCAATTAAGCATTCAGTATAGCTTACCAGATGGATCAATTATAAAGGAAGTACACATATCATTACCATTGTTTCGTTTTTGAACTTTCCGCTTTTAATATGTCCTTGAGATTGTTGAAGTTTAACTTTCCTTTACAGTTTATTATCATTATTATAATGAGGTTTAAGTTTAAACTTGAAAATGAGATGCCATACATGTAATAAATATGGTTAACATATATTTTGTATGAAAATAAATGAATTACTTTATCTTTTACATGTAAAACATATGGGAGAGTATATATAATATGAGATAATTTTATTTTTATTTCAAACTGGCTTTTTGTAATAAAGACATCTATAACTTCATCAAAGGTCCTTTTTATGTCTTCAGTAGCAGATGGTCAGGAGAATGAGGAGAATGATAACATTTTAAATTTATGCTTCAATTAGACATCTATTAAAAAATAAATATATTTACTTTACCTCAATTAAAATCGGTTTTTCTTTAACTACAAAAGGATCTTGTATCTTGTTATTATTATGAGATTTTGTAAAAAACGGCATACACATATTGAATTAACATCGTATTGTGATATATTACAAATTCTAAAGAGCGTGACCTATGAATAATAATTATATCGTTTTGAAATACAAGTAATATGCACTTGTCATGATTCCTATTAACCTAGTAGAAAGTGTAACATAAATTATAAAAGAATAAAAAAATTAGCGAATATAATAAATCTTCATCAATTAATACATTTAACTGTCTTTTAACAATTACCTACAAAGTGCATTTTTAGTGATTTTTTAATCATATAACTTTTTTTATTACTTTTTCTTACTTCATTTTTGTTGTACTTCATCTAACCTATCTTTTTTATATCATAACTTTTCAATTACTATTAGTGTTATTTCATTCTACATTTACTAGTAAATGTTCTCCTTCGATGAAGGAATAAAAAATAAGAAGTGTAATGATAAATGTAGAGGACTTCTATATTATTTATTCATTATAATTGCTGATATTTTCATACATTCAAAGAATTTTTTTACTCTCCTTGTCCCAAAATTGAATTTAATTTTAATTAATTTTCCCTCAATAAGGCCAGTATAAATCGTATAATTTTATTTTGATATATGTATTTATTTAGTAATGAATATGTACAATTATATGCATATATTATGGATACTATATTATCTGTATTTCTTAGAAAGCCTATTAGTTAAAAAGTTTGTCATATATTATTGGAAAGGATTTTTCAAATATTATGATACTTATGATTACTAAGTTATTCTATATTTTTTGTTAAATCTCTCTTTTAGCGCTTTTCAAAAAGACTTCTAATATGTATTTAATGAACACTTATCATAGTGTCAATCATCAACTTTGTTTATGTTCTTTTTTAGAATCTTTCTTCTTGAAGAGTCAATCATATTTACTTTTATTAGTTGTTTTCTTTATTGAATTTATAGAAGGAAATTATTAAGCATATATAGAAAACGAGTGTTTAAGAAAAGTTATCTTTTTATGTATAATTTATTCACTATACTGATCATTGACAAATATTCCTTTATGTTATTTTAATAAACAATAACAATTTCCTTTCTCATTTCATTATCATTATTATATTTATATATTAAATTTTAATCCACAGGTAGCTATTTCTATTATTTCTTTTCTTTAATATAAAGTTACCATGTAAAGGAATATCTTTTTTAATAACATCATTTTTAGATAAATCATTTTCCAATGTTTTAATTTAAATGTGTATTATAAATTCCTTCACCTGCCCATAAAAGAGATGCTTAAATGAAATGTTATAAGGCTTTACGTCATTTAAAAATACTATATTTAAAACTATAATTAGTAATATTTTATTAGGCAGATGGTATTTAGTACAATTTCTAATTACCAGAATATATAAATATTTATACAACATTCATTTTACAACTCCATATATCTATTTATAATTTATTCTTTTCTATTTATATATCATTTTTACCAGGTGGTACAAAAAATGATAAATTTTCCAGAGATAATTTTAATTAAAACGGAAAATAATATCCACCTTCTTCCATTTGGAGGATAAAAAGATTAATTTTTCTTTTTAATTATCATTATCTACAGTATATAGTGGTATTTGTATAAGTTAAAAAATTAGGAGAAGTTTAGTAATTGGTATTATAAATTTATTGCACTATTTATGGATAATGTATTCATATTAATATTTGAATAACATCCTTCTATTTACCGCACAGACAGTCTCAAATTTACATATGTTTTTAATATTTACATTTGAAAAATACTTAACCTCAACTTGAGAATGTTTTATTATTTTCTTTTATCTAACGTTTTTAACGAACTGTAATTTTCAAAATAATAGTTTTATTTGACATTAAGTGAAATTCATAAAATTGTATTAGAGGAATCTTTAAGTACAATTCTACTTCTATACATATTTAAAATACTTTTGATCCTTTCTCTAATTTTCTTTTTCAAATTTTATTGTACCTCTGATAAAAAAAATGAGAGAGGATATATACAAAAGGAGTATATCCTACATAAAATTAGTTTTGTTTAAATAAATTCATATGTATATATTATTTTTTTCAATTCTTTATGTATTTTTAAATAAAGAATTTGTTTTTCAGAATATACAATTTTTCATTTTACTAATTATTTTATTATAATGCAAAATTTCTTATCTCTAATTTAATTTAACCATAATTTATGAAAGAAAATAAAGGGAAAAAAAACTATTTAAATTAGCCAAATCTTTTCATAAAGTTGATGAAAAATAGAAATTAAAAAAGGGGTTTTATCTTTAAAAACTTTATGTTATCTCATTTCCGTTCCATGTGTAACTGCATTGTATTCTGATTTAATAATCATTTATTTATGAAAAAAAGGATTATTATTACTACTTTTAACTTTTTAATCTTCTTTATAGTATTCCTATGTTTGTTTCATTTAAATGTTCTGGGCCTTGACATCAAAACAAAACAAAACTTCCTGGTATATATACAAATTATATATAATTTATTATTGTCCCAGTTTAATTATCTTCTTCCAAGTGAGTTTTCTCTTTCATTTGTAAATATAGATTTATGATAAGAATTAAATAGTTATAGCGGTTTATAATAAATATTACTTGTAGAGAAATTTTAGTAGTATAATGATAACATATTTACTATATGTAAAATGATCATTAACATTTGCCTTTTTTATTATCAATCATTAATATATGTAAAGTTTTAATATGCATTTGGAATTAAAATTAATGTCTATAAAATTAATCATCACCTGCTCTATTATAGTTTGCCTTCATCATGTCTCACGACTCAATACTTAATATGTGCCTTTTGTATCACTTAATCACCAATCCAAATGGTGCTAGGCATTGTTCTCCAGGAGTAACGAGAGGTACGCATTCAAAGTTATCTTTTTCATTTACTCACTCATTCTTTGTACATCTATTAATACACCTATATAATATAGTGGTACTTTTATTTTACGCATAGCATGTTATTATAAAGAATACCTAAAAATTGTATATAAATAAGGTAATTGAGGTAGAATTAGTAGTTTATGATCATAAAACTATCCAACTGACCCTTCAATATCATAATAATATTATAATAATAGTAATAATTTTCTATTTATATATTTCAATTCCTAAATAGACCACTTTTCATATCAACAGACAAATTGTATTTAAAGGTTAATGATAAATATTTTTCAATAACTTTTTAATATATCATTTATACCCCCTTGAAACAAAATATTTTTTAAACTTCTATCTTCTTTTATAGTAACCTTAATTACTTTTTAACTACTTGATTGTAACTTAGAATGACATAACAAAAGAATATTTACCTTTTTTTCAAATGCATATCAAACGCCATTTATATGGTTATAACTCATTAATTTCAACATCCTCTAAGAGATGGAATATCTTCAAAATTAAAATATTAACATCTCCCTTCTATACATCTCATTTTACTGGACACACTCCTCAAAAATAAGATTAACAAAAATTTCCATAACTATTTGACCTCTAAGGAATTTCAATTCTCTTTTTTTTTTCTAACATCACCTTCTAAACAATAGAAAAATACTGGAGATGTATATGAAAGATGTCAAAATTTTACACATTATACATTAACGTAAACTAAAACCTCATTCACATTCCAAATATATTTATTTTACTTATTTGATTTACAATAAATTTATTAAAAATTAAAAATATTTTCAAAAAATAAATTCTTACCATATGTTTTAATAAAAATATTTAAATAAAATATTAATGATTAATTATGAAATTAAATAGTTTTATTGTGTTTTAAGAGAAAATTTTTAGCATGTCTAGATATTTTAAAGAATAACTTAATTATACTGTATTTATAAAACTTCACATCTGTCTGTAAAGATGGTTTATTAGGACTGTCTTTTTTGTGTAGGTCAAGCCATTAATCCGTTTACAACCACCACCATTTGTGAGTTATTAAAACAAGTTTAAAAAGTATTTTCATATATTATCGTTTAATAGTACTTCCTTTTTTTGTTATTTATTAAAGAAATGTTAGCTTTATTATTTGTCCTTTATTTTTTAAATTAACAGGAATCCATTATTCTAATTATTTCACTAAATCATAATTTATTAATACCATACATATAGTTTATCTTTTAATATTAAAATTTTATAACTACTACTAATTTATTATATTCTAATCCATCATATTATTATGTCTTTATAAAAAAATTTTTTTTGCTTTTTTAAAACAAAAAAGGGTTTATCTAAAATTACATTTCGTCTTTTGTTATAAATTTGCAATATCTAAAAAGAAATAATATTTTCGATATTGTTTATACCATTTTTCCCTGAAGAATAAATTTGATGGCAAAAAATAAAACAATATTTAATCATAAAGATACTTATCCGTTTTTTTGTATCTTAATACGTGTTCCGTTTTTATTAGTATTTTAAATATTTGAGAAAAAAATATTAAGATTAATTTTTTTTGAAGGTGGCATACAAAAAGTACAAATGAGGGGTACAATTTAAAATTATGTTTTTGAAGTTTTAATATAAAAAGATTAAACTTTTAAATGGGAATGTTTCTTAAACTTTATTTTTTCTTATAATAAATAAATTATTAAGCTGGAACTAAAATTGTATATAAAAAATTCATGCTAAGTTTGAAATGAAAATAAATGCACAGCTTTTTTAGCACAATAAGATAATACAAATATTTGCTCTACTGTGTTTTGTATTTCCATAATTTTTATATAATAAAAAAGTTGAAAAATATGGGATTAGTTATAACATTAACTCACAATAATCAAACATTTATCCTTCCGTGAATTCAGAATTTTTTCTGATTAAATGTCATCAATAAAATTCAAACAATCCCTCACATTATCCTTATAATTATCTATTATCTAATTACTAATTACATATTCCCATGCCAACAAATATTTTTGATACCACTAACCTATCAACCAAATTAATTATAACTCAAAAACTAATTATTTTGATTTAACTACATAATTGAGGAACAATAATAGAATAATAATTTATTCTTTCGTGTTAATTATATATGTTTTAATCATTTTTTTCCATATTTTCTACCTTTACGCATTTCAATTATCTTATTGTTTTCAGGCACTTATAAGTTTATTACTTTGAACTTTTTATTTTGGTTTTTTATGTTATATAGTACAAGTTCCAAGTTTCAACATAAGGGAGGATAAAAAGTTTTTTAACCATTTTTCTGAAAAAAATGAATGATATATTAACTTATTTGTCGCCTATCTGTATACTTTCAATATTTATGTTTTGTTTTTGCCGTTTCCTGTTTAAGGGATGTTTTAATGGGGATGAGAGTGATGAGGAGTATGATGGTGGAGATCCTAATCGTAGAATTCATGATACTTTCGGTGGTGGTATGTTTTGTTATTTGTTAATCCTATATCAAATTTAGTTCACTTTTCAGATAGATTTTTCTGGAGAAATCAAAACCCATTCACCCTCGGTGGAAGAATAGGACCAAGAGTAACACATTTACGCTCCAATCTATACCCAACCCCAGATCTGTTGCCACCAAAATACGAAGATGCTATCAAAATCCCGACTGCTGAACCCCCACCGGTATATTCAGAGAATGGTGCCTCAGAATTGACACTACAACCACCACCCTACGAAAATCCAATAACTACATTCCCACAACAATTACCAACGGGTACCATTAATTGCAACACCATCAGAAGAGAATTTCGTATACCTCAGGTATCCGTTACATCCTCTTCCCAACCATTTCCTTCACAATTCCAAATAATTTATAATAATAACACAAATAGGCAATTAAATATTAATGATGAACGGGTTAGGCGTAATTCAACACCAGAGACATTCGATAACACTAGAGGTGGTGCTGTTATGTATCTACAATATTCTGGAGTGGAGAATGATGATTTACCAGGTTCCGTTAATAACGATTTGGAGAGGAACAAAGTTTCAGGTGAGGAGGATGAGGTAGTATCGAGTGGTGATAGTGTTGAGAGGTTATCACCAAACTTGGTTAAACAAAAATCAAACTCAAGCGATACAATAAATAATGGAGGTACCGAAAATGTCTGGAAAGTTCGCCTCCCAAATTCTGCTCGATATACTAGACGTAGTAATAGTAGAACCAAGAATGCAGAAGACAATCAACCTAGACAATTAAATATTTTAACTGTTTGTACTTTACATTAAAAGCAAACAAACAAAAAAAACACCTACACCTTTATTATTTATTATTAATATCTTTTTATTGTATATATTAAAACAATTAATTAATTTATACATTAGAAGGGGAAAAGTAAAGAAAATGGATATTTAATGGTTGATTAAACAGGGAAAAATACTAATACTCATACAATTACGGTTTCACTACATCTTTTTTTTTAATTGTCTATTACCATTTTCTGATACATTCAATTAATATGAATATTATGATAAATTTTTTTATTAATAAAATTTGAATTTACGTCATAATGCTATCACATGTTAATCTTTGTGTTAGACTGGTGTTTAATTTAATTGAAAGTCAAATTTTAATATATCAAATAAATAGATAATACCAAAATACTCTGCATAATATTTATTTTAAATCATATCAACAAAATGGAGACAAAGGATGGAATGACAAAAGTTCAACAAAATTTTGTAAATAAAGCAAAGAAGGATGATAAAGTTGAGGAGGTCTCGAGAAGTATCTCTCAAACGATAATGCCATACACGATAAGTAAATGTGCCATAAGTGATACATCAATTATCAAGAAAGTCAAAACTAAAGACTATGGCAAATCATGGTATGAAAGGGTTAAATTTTTCAGAAAACACCAACTCTCAGACAAGCATAAATATTTCTCATTTGACACTGGGATGCTGGAATTGATATCATCGTTTGATCTTATTATCGGCATTATACTAATGCTCCTATCAATAATTCTTTCATTTACCTTCCCATATTATATAACATTTAATTTATTTGCCTTTGGGGTAACTCTTTTTATTATTGGATTGATAACGTTAATGATATTATTGGCAGAATATCAATATAGATCTTTGATAATGTATTGTGGAAGTATATTATTTATAGATGGTATGGGATTGTTCACTGCCATAATAATAACAGTAAGCTATGCTGAAGACTTCCTGGCGGATCATTTAAACATCCTCATAATTTGGCACCTTGCCTTCATAATCCTTCTCTTCCAACTCTACTTCGTAACCCACTTCACAGTCACAAAAATACCAATGAAAACGATGACCGATAACCTAATAAAAGAACAAGAAAGAATAAAGGAACTCAGTGAGAGTGGTAAAAATTGCTCTACAACCGATGGGGTATCAAAAAATATTTCTGCAAGTTACAGAGTCTAATTAATTATAATATGATACCAACACTAATCTCTTATATTTTTTATTTATATTTAATATATAAAATATATAATGATAAGAATTTACGTAAAATAAATATTTTAATAAGGGTGGTGGAATTGATTTTGTGTTCTTTGTTTTTGAAGGGTCGTTTTGTTGGAAAAACAAAGGGGAGGGAAGGGGTTTATTTGGTGTAATGGAATTTTAGGTATTGTTTTGCTGGTCATGTGTAGAAATTTGATATGTAAAAGAATTATCGTGTGTGTTTTCAATTATCAAAAACCATTTTTGGTTTTTAAAAATTCACAAAGAACCCTGAAATGAGTGAATAACAAATTCAATTAATTTCAAGTTTTATTTAGAGACTAAAAACCATTTTATGATTCAATTAAAAAATTAATTGAAACCTTTAAAGTGCAGGTGTGGGAGCATGTCAAAAAGTTTATCTCACAATTGTATAATTAAAAAAATACAATTTCTTTTATAGTTTTTAAAACGATATTAAATATTAAAAAAAGGGATTGTTAATAACGATATAGAAATTAAATATTTTTTTGCATATCTTTTTCAAAGACAATATTATGATATATCACAAACATAACGACTAATATTTATCGGCCTTCACCATCTGTAGTATGATGATTACATAACTCTTGATCAGATAACTCTGGCCACCTATATCAATGGAAGATAAATGAACAAATACCAAATGGTGTGTTAGGCAAATACAATATATGCAAAGAAACATAAAAATGGTGTAAATCTATTTGTTAACATATCATTAAATTAATTTTAACTATCGTAAAGCTTTTTACCTACAATACTCTGTGTTAGAGGCATTATAAAATAGGTAAATATTGTAAACATATATTAACTTTAGTGGAATAATTTCTAAAGAAAATAATAAAGAAAAAAGTTTTTACAACCCTACATTTTAGAATGGTTGTTTAGAAAATGAGTATTTTTTATATTTTTAACAAAATGATCCATACATAGAAATTATATGTATGTCGTGACTTTATTTTTTGCTATAAATTTAACAATAAAAGATTAATAAAATTGATTAAAGTTAAAAATATTATCCTTTGTCATTGTGTGTGTGTATTGTTGAACCGAGTTGATAAGTTAAAATGTATCATATAAATTTGTATAATTCTTCTTATTATTAGTACTTTTTTTCTGGTGAAAAAAATTTGTTGATTTGTTAATGTTTAATATTATGTGTATGGCAAGAGAAGAGTAGTTTCTTATATTTATATTGAAAGTTCACAACTTTAGTTTTGAGAGTTATAGACATTTAAGGGAATGAATAGCAGAAATGTCGTATCCTACCATATGATAATTCAGTGTTTTGTTGATTTGGTAACGGTTTTTGTTAGAACTTTTTTAGTTGTATTTTTGTTGTTAGCCTTCTTCGGTTTACCCTTTCCAGGTGCTGGTTTGCGGAGGATAAAAAGTTGATCCTCCTCAAAATCAGCTTTCAGGTAATCATTTATCGGCGATGTTGTTGTTGATTGTAGTGTGGATAGTAAAATAAATGTTAAAAAAATTGATCCAGTAATTGAGAATAATAATAATTTCATTGTAATACAAAAACTAATAACTCCTTTTTTCAAGTGTTCCCTGTATATTTATAGAGTATAGAAAGATATAAAAAGAAATATTTATGTTAAATATTTATCGTAAAAAAGTTAATTTTTGAATTATCTATAAAAATTTAAATTATAGTTGTGTATATTTCAGAGGGTAAGTACTAAGAAAAATGAGAAAAATTAGTTTAAAGGAATGTTTGATAAAAAATTTAAAACAAAAATAGCTTTTGTTTATAATTATTACGTAAATATGAAAATGAGTTGCGATAAAAGAAAAAATATAAAATTTGTAATTTAACCATATGGAATTTGGTGAAAGTAAATAGAGTGATATTGAAATTTGTTGAATTTACAGATAGTTAATTAAGAAATTCCAGATGAGCGTTTTTTTGAGTTAACATATTCTAATTATTATCAAGAAGTTTAGTTAAAAGATCAAATAAAAAAAGTGATTTTTAGATGGAAAAAGTTATTTATAATAATTACAAAAAGATAATGTCATTTTTATAATTATAGATATTAAAAAGGCATGTATAAAAGGATTCCTCTATTATTTTATAGAAAAAAGATGATCTGTAGTTTGGATAGCACTTATGTTTTACTTTTCCTTTCTTAGGAATTTGCGGATACATATATTAAGGTGTATATGTCAAGGCTATAACTTTATAATGAGATGACTATTAAAAAGGTGTGATTTAAAGGGAAATTAGCTTGGTAAGGTTGATGTTATATATAAATTACTTCGATTGTATTAAAAAGTAACTTACATAGTCTTGGAGGAGATTACACTAAGTTGATATAAATTAAAATATCTAAAAATCATCTATGTAAATATTATTTTAAAAAAATTTTCTATTTTATATGATATAAATATTTTAAATACATTTATTTATTAATGATTAAAATCATTGATATTAATTGATAATAATCAACAATTTATAGAAAAGATTTATACATATATTAGTGATTATACAAAGAGAAGTTATTTCTTTTTGTTATATTATATCACCTATAAATTGAAAACTTTTTTCTTTTAAATCATGAGTAACATTTGCATTATACAATATGAATAATGTAAAAATTATTTCAAAAAAGTCATTTAATGAATCATATAAAAATATAGGAGCTATAATTTTTTCTCTATTACAAATTAAGTATAAATATGTTTATTGCCCATATATTCTATATATATGAATCAAGAAGGTAATAATTAAAAAAGAGAATAGTTTTAAGGAAGTAAATAAGGAAGATGAGGTCATTAAATACAGAACATTTAACAATTCAAGTGACATTCAATTAGGTATATTATAATGTGTTAGCTTCAAAGGAGATTTAATGGAATGAAAAATTTAGTTAAAAGAAATTCCCACTAAACAATAATTATGAGGAGAAATTGATATATTAATATTTAAAAAAAATAGTTATAAAAGTAAGGATATTGTTGAAAAAAGGGCAATAATATATAATAACAATGATAATCTTTTATTTTATTTTTATTATACGCGCCTGCATATATCCTTTTTTTTGATCTATAATATTCTTATTTACCTGCCTACATTAGTCAAAGAATCTTTGGCAAAGACCTTTACCAACGTAACCATAAAAATTGTAACAATTTTAAAAGCTAATCTATGAATTCCTTATTTGATTATTTAATAAAAATTAGGCAATCCTGTTTTTGTGAGTAATTAAACAGGAAATATGTTGAAATCTTACTTTAAAAAGAAAAATGATTCATAATTCAACATGCACCTGTAGATTAATTAAAAACATAAAATGAAATCAAAAAACTGATATAAAACAATGTGAATGACGATTAAAAATGATAATAAATTGCGTTTAACCCAATTATATAGATAAATATTCAAATTATAGTTTAGGGAGAAAATACCAAAAAGATGATAATTAAAGAAGTTAAAATTATAAACAAACCATTTAACCTCTGCTACTGAACTTTTACTATTATTAATACTTTTAAGTGATAATGATATTAAGTATTATCAATGTATATAATAACAAATGGCATTTATGATTCCATTTTATAAAAGGAATTGTATATGATGATCCATAAATATTGTAAAGAGAGTGCACACACTTTATTTATATCTTCGTCTCAATCAACAGATATCAATTTTTATTATTATTAATATATATATAATTTATATATATATATACAAATAACATTTAATAGATATAAATGACGATTTCTTATATTATATTAACCTATTCTTTACAGTTACATTTTTAATGGCATTCAATTTTTTAGCACCCTTTTAATGGTTCGCAGAATATAATAAATGGTGTTTCAAAAAAAAAACTATTTAAAATATTTATTCTTTGATTGTCTAATATTTCGCCCATTGTCTCTCAATATTAATATAATCTTAGTCCATAATAAGACTCTCTTAAAATAATGACTAATATTAAAATAATAACCTTTTTTTAGACACATCCTTTTATACAAAATAATAAAGACTTCCATTATTAGATATAATTCATACGAATAAATATCAAAGAATTCAATACAAAAATAATTATCATGACACAATAGACAAATAGACACATTAAAATTATTATATAAACCATCACCAAAAGAAAAAAGCCTATTTTTTCATAACTTCAAAAAATTTAAACAAATTATATTTTGAATGTGACTAATTGTATAGGAATGCATTATATAAAACATAGTATAAGCTCTAAAATATTTATCTATACATTAATATAGAGAGTTATAATTGAATTATGTAAATGGAATTTGAGATAAAATAATAACTTAAGTTATGAATTTGTTTATAGAATAAGTACAAGTTTTGAGGAGAATTTGAAAAAATATATTATGCACATGTGGTGTTTATAAATATAATTTTGAAATTTAATCATATAGCTGGATTGTGATTGATGTGTCTTTTTGAGATGGGAGAGTGATTTGGTGATTTGAGAAGTGAAGTAGTAGGTTGTAGAGATATTTATGGAAATATGGTGTATTTTGATATGTACTTTATGATGGAGTGTAGGATGAGTTTTTGATTAAAGAAAGTATTTTTGAATGTAATTAAGGGAAGGAGTTAGGAGGGGGTATGAAAATTTAATGGACATCGTGAACATGATTAGGTAAAAAAGAACTTCATGATATATAAGAGTTTGGTGGAAAGCATCACCACCAAAAAAAACATACTCACTAAAGTGAAAAAAAGTTTCTGTGAGAATGAAGTGTGTCTGTAATAAAAACTATCCTTTCATTATAAAGTGATCATCACACAAAGGAGGGAATAGTGTAATTTTGGTTATGATGTAGTTTAATAAAAAGATTGCTATATGATCGTTGATTCATCTCTGAAGAGTTACATAATTATATAACTAATTATACCAATAATTGACTGGTTAAAATACGTAAAGAATGAATGAGAGAATTCAAAAGGGAAACTTACAATATTTTAAGCTATAGATGTGTTTGTCCCTCCAATTTTTGTTGGGAGAAGAAAGGTAGATGAAAGATAACATTTTCAAAATATCATGATATGATTAAACGATTCATCATGTGTAATATATCAAAGGTCGCCCCTATCATATATATACTCTTTAACAAATTATAAGTAAATGATACAATGATAAAAAAAGAAACAGTCAATTTTAAACTTTTAAAATACCATTTATTTGTGTTTAGATAATATATCTGGAGTAATTATATAATTAATAATAATACAACTATCTTTTCTACGAACTAATTTTAACAATAATAATAATAATAATAATAATTGAAATGTTTAAAAAAAGATATGGAAAGAACAATATTTTATACACTATATCATAATATTACTAAAGTTTCGGATTAACTTTCTTCATAGCTTTACCACCAATATATTGAAGTCCAGAATGGAGGGTTGTATATGCTGTGACCCAACTGAAATTAAAGCAATAATAACAATAAAAGAATTTCATATATACAATCATGTTTATATAAAGAAATATTCATGATTATATTTATACTTATTTCCAAGTTTACTCATCTTGTAAAATTGACAAACACACAAATACTATTTGTCACTAATCACCTTATGAAATTAAATTAAATTCATCCTAATATCTTCTTTATTTGCTTATATTAATATTACTTTGATAAAAGTATTATAATTCCTTTAATAGATTTATAATGTAACTTACCATAATGCTGTTAAAGCCGGGTGATTTGTGAAGTCAAATATTGGAGCTGTCAGGCTGAAGGCCACCAAAGACAATTGGAGGGCTGTGTTAATCTAAATAAAATAAATTTAATTTAATATTACGAGATAAGGATGTTTGCTGGGTTTTTAATTAATTTTTATCTGTCCATGCCTACCTTTGACATTAAGGTTGGTTTCATTTCAACGGGATCAACTGATGGATCGAAAAATCGCTGAAGTGTAATGGGTTTTTGTAGTATTTGGTATCTTTTTATGAATCCACCGGTAATTAAGCTTATATCTCTCGCCAAGACTAAACCTGTTAATTGCCCTGAAATGATAAGAAACGATAAATTAGTTTAACATTTTTTAACATTACACTTACATGGTATTAACCCTGAATAGGTCAATGTAACAAATAGAACGGAAACAAGAAATTTATCTGCAACGGGATCAATTATTGACCCAAACAAGGAACGTTGAGAAGGCCATCTCCTAGCTATAAAACCATCCAACTAAAAAAAACGCTTCATTAACTATTTGCAAAATGAAAAAACAAAAATACTCACAAAATCCGTTATTCCAGCAAAAACAAATAACGTACATGCTGGTACATATGCTTCTGTGATAACTAAATAACCTATAACTGGTGTTAACGATATTCTTGCAAGACACAACGCATTAGGTATTGTATAAATACGATCTTTAAACTTTTTTTCTGCACTCCTGTAAACAAAAAATATGACTTAATATAATTGCGATAATTAAATACTGATAATTACCTAATATTGTTATTTATATTTTCCTTATTCTTACCACAATCGGTGGTAATGAATTTGGCGAAAGTAACTGTACGCCCACACTCAGTTGGTTTAAGGAGCCTCTTCAGTGATAAGAGAGAGGTCGATTTTTTTAAATAAGAGGATAAATATGATGCTTTAATAATCATCTAAATGCGTCCTATAGAATAATGGAATTTTTAATGTTTTGAAAGGAAAAAAAGATAAAATTTCGTTATCTCCTGCCCGCGTCTTATTTTAACCTTGTATTATTATTAAAAGAAAAATCTTTGAACATTTGTATGTTTATATTTTTCAGGATATTATATTTCAAATTGAATTATTTCTCCTAATTTATTTTGAAATATTATTATAGGTAATTTATGGTCCTTAAACTAAAATTACACATATAAACATATTATATTGCTACAATAAAAAGAAATCAATTCAGAGAAATATATTTATAATAAAGTTTGTTTATCAGAAGAATAAAAATTATGATAAAAATAGTCTTTTTGATGTATTATATCTTTATGTGTCATTGACTTTTTAATAAGCCTAATGCTATCATTTCTTTTCTACAAGAATCTTCTAGGGTTTGAAGAACAGTTTTCATAACGACACGATATATGCCGTCCATATTATCCGTGTATCTTTCATCTAAGATTAATTTAATTGAATAAAAAAGAGCATCTTCCACTTCCTATAAATGATAAATTATTATAAAAAATGCAAATTAATAATTGAATTTACCCTAAATAGTTCCGGCTTAAAGTTCTTTTTTAATGCATGCTGTTTCCCTTGTTCTTCTAATATTTTAAACATCTCCTGAGGATCATTAACACTCCTAAAACAAAAGTTTTATTGCCTTTATTTTTAATGTATTAGGTTTTTATTATGAAAAAAGTAATATGTAACATTAGCAAACACATAAAAAGTTAGTTATGTAAACAGCAATAAAACAAAAGCTAAAAAAAGTTGTAAAGCGATATAATTAAAGATGTTTGTTTGGGTAACCATATGTTACATATCAACTATTTTAAAAACAAATGATTCTAATAAAGATAACACAAACAAGATGCACTTACGTTATCACAGAATCAAGTATCTTCATAACAGCTTCACCATGATTTTGTATTCTCTCATCAGACATCATCTCATATTTATCTTTTCCAACCATATTACCAAACATGAAGTACTCGCTTAGTTCTTGATGCTCACTGAGTAATCTAAAAAGATTGAAGGTTAATTAATTTTTATGTGAATTGACAAATTATTGGAAGGTCAAAGATTTCATTACATTTCCTCATTATATATTGTCTACATATATATCTACACCAATACCCTTCTTCAGATGGAGTTTTTATGAAAATTGCTATTAGTAGAATTAAGATATATATATAGTAATTTGGATGGTAAATTAAAAATATAAAATTTAATTGCCTCCAAACATTACTGTCCCATGACAAATTAGATGTGTATTTTTGTTTCATTTGAAAAGGAGTAATTTTTAAAATAAATCATGGATTTTTTTTTAATTAATAATTTCTCCTATTTTTAGAGAGGAATATATTCTTAGAATGTGCCTATTTTTAGTGTTTTGGGGAATCTAATTAAAATAAAAGGAAGTTGAATAAATAAAACTTACTGAACAAATAAATTAGTACCGGCATCCCGTGCTCTTCTTGAAATGCCCTTCCAGTTTTTTACAAGTAAAAATTTCTGTCTCTCCGTTAAGGGAATCCTATCATTCATATCACCAGCTTTATTACTATTACCGTTTGTTCCTTTACCAACCTTCACATCATCTCCATTGGGGAGGCTTTTCTTAGTTGAATCTAAGGCTAACGTATGACTGTGTTGATCATTATTTTTACTTAGTTTCACTTCACAACCAGGCGATTGTTCCTCATCACAAGAATTTTTTTTACTCCGGCAACAACAAAATAATTTATCTGCCTTCATTACTTAATTAATTCTATATAACAATAACGGATTTTGTGGGGAAGTAATTAATATGCCAATACCACAATAAGGATGCCTTCTTATTACACTTAAAAATAATGAATAAAAATATAAATAATTAAACAACATATGAAATATGAAAAAAAATGTGTATGCGATAAAAATATTCACCACACGTAATGTATAATAAATTTCCATCAAAATTGTTAAACAATAAAATCCAAACAAAATGTTTCAGAGTTTTAAATCAATTTTTAAGTTGTATATGTTAAGGAGTATCAAAAAAGAAAATATTTCCTCCTTTATTGCAATAATTTTTGTTCCTTACTTTTAGTGTGCCCGTGTCCCAAGCTATAAGAATGATCGAAACGGTATAAAAATATTTGTAAACAATTATTAAGTGGAAGTATAATAACTCTATGATTCTTGTAACATTTATACATATATAATTCTTTTTGACACCTATAACAACACATCAACTTTTTATAAATTATTTATATCTTTTAGTTGGAATATATTTCCTTTGAATTAGGAATTAAGTTTAATTAATTATATAAAAAGTTTTGATGTTCTAAATAATTTATGAAGTTATAATGAAAACTACAGTGTTTTTATAGTTTTTACAGATGTAGTTGTATAAGATAATTAAAATAAATAGTTAATTTTGTACTAATTGGCTTGTTTACTATTATAGGAAAAAAATGAACTTTTGTTTGCCTATGGATATTTCTAGGAAAAAAAAACTACCCACATGTTAGTGTATTTATATTCTTGTACTGACAAAAAAAACACCTTACACTCATTATCAGTTAATAAATGCCCTCCCTTCAACATCAAAAAAGAATCTACTAATAAATAAATACCTAATGACTGCATTTTAACAATAAGTCATTCCTCTAAGAAAGTTTTATAAACTTTTTGTTAAAATTGAAAAATAAAATAACATCATATTAAGATATATCTATACATGCTATTATATTCTATTTTTGTAATTTAATTTTTAAGATAGAATGTTTGTAATAAAAAAACAACATTTTATTATATAGGGGGAAAATTCTTAATAAAAAATGTAATCTTTTTTCTCTAGAATTGAAAAGGAGTATTATAACAAAAAAATTTTTTAATATTTAACTTTAAATAAAAAAGAAGTTTTTTTAAATTGATGTAAACAGGATTGTTTGTTAGAATTTAGAAAATAAGGATAACTGTTTAGTGGATCCTGAATTAAGGGTGTATTCAGTGAAGACAAAAAAAAAGATATCTTTATTTTAGAAGTTCGAATGTAAACATTATAATGGCCATAAATTTTTTCTTACACTTATATAGAGAATTTTTCATTATCTACCAAAAATTTGGTTAAATGATGAAAATGTATGTTCAAATATGATGGATATTTAAAAGTATAAATTTTAATGGTACTTTTAAGATAAGAAAAGATAAAAACTTTTATGGTAAACGAACAGATAGAAAAAAATAAAAAGACATAACAAAAGAGTAAAAATTTGAATATAAGTAAAATTCTTATAAATACCAAAGATATAACTTAATAGAAATGAAGATAAAAATAATGAGATTGCGTATGAATGGAAAATGAGACGGGGGGAGGAGGTTAAGGAGAAAAAAAGGAAAATGTATGAATGAAACAAAGTAATGGGAGATATATTTATTAAATAAAAGAGAAGTTTGATTAAACTAATCATAATATATGCTATTATTTTCATTAAACTTGTGTGAAAAATTTTTCTTAATTAGGTGCTTTTAGTGGATGATTTCCCTCTCTCTCATCGCTTTCGTGGATGAAGATATCCCTATTTAAGGTAGGAAATGAGATGTACAAATGATATTGAAAACTCCTCCTAATAATATTTGTTTATGTCATGTAAATAAGTATGAGACAGATATATGTCTAATATTTTTCCATAAATATATATACATTTTTAAAATTTATATATATGACTTGAAATGTAGTTTAAATGAAGATGAAAATTGGATAAAAATTTACAAAAAAAGGATAAAAGGGAAGTATATTGGTAAAGTAATTAATATTTACAAAAATTAAATGATTTAGAAAAAGTTAAAAAAAAAGTGTATTAATCCTATATAAATTGTTTCCTCCATCGAGGATTATTTTTAGTTTAAAATAATACTAATTATAATTAATAAGTGGTTAACGTTTAACTATAAGAAAAATAAAAGTAAGTGAGAATGGAGAGGAATTTTCTTTTCTAAAGTTAAGCAAATCTTTAATATATATTAAGGTAATTGATACATGTACTAAAAGTAAATGAGGTAAAATAGAGAATGATTGAGAGAAGACGGGAAGGAACATTAAAGAATGAGTGGTAATAATTTTATATTTGAAGGATCAGAATAAATATAAAGTGACTTTAAAATATTTAGCATTTTTCAAAAATCGCTTTTATACCATGCTATATTTGATTTATTTTTTATTTTAAATACATCATAAATTTAAAAGATATAAGTTAAAAATACTATTAATGATGATTGAGAGATAATTTACTCGATGATGTATAAAAAGTAATGAATAACAAACATTTTTTAAATATATTTTAAGTTGATTTTATTTATAACTTGTCACTTTCCACTTAAAAAATATTATGTAAAAAAAGTATGAAAAATTATGTATGAAACTCTTTTTATGAGGAACTTTGATGTCTCCCCTCATATAAATAATATTTTATAAGTATGAGATATAAATGAATACTTTTTGTTAGTACATAAAATGCTAAGTTTACTACAATTTTGTGTTATTGTTAATATAATCAGATGAATAATCTAATTATTATTTCAATATCTAATACATTTCCTAAAATAATAACCATAAGTTTGTTAAAGTAATTTTAGTACTTTTAAAATCATAGTAATGCATTTTATAAAGGATATAGTGCTTCATAAATCTTCATGAATGAATTGATGTAATGAGACTACTATCTAAATCCCGTTGGAGTATATATCTACTATTGTCTCCAACAATTACAATATTGAACTATGAAAAATACTACTTTAATAGTATAAATTTATACATATATTGATAACAAAAACATATTTAAATAATGTAAAACAAAAAATTGATATTTTTTAAGAAAAAAAAGAAAAAGGAAAGAGTTATTCAGAATTCAATGATATATAGTAAAAAAAGGCTATAAAAAGAATTTTCTTTTATCCACATTTTTGTTTTGGTGGTAAAAAAAAGGCGACCATAAAATAAGGAATAAAAAGATAAAATAAAACACTTAACTCATTTAGTAGGAGGAATAATTTAGGTAATTTTGAAAGAACAACACTTGTTTTTGAGGAATTATTTTGCAAATAGTAAATGAAAGATAAATATATAAATATACAAAACATTTTTTAGAATAAATAAATTGAAGTATGAAGGAATTTATCCAATGTATTTAAGTTTTAATGGAAATAAATAGGAAATTTTGTTATTTTTTGTTGATTTTTATTTTAAACAATAAAATTTTAGACGTTTTATTGTTAGAGGAGGCCTTATAATAAGTGGTGAAGTATTTTAAACTTTAGTTTAAAACCTCTTTTCGGGTACTTTTTACTTTCGATTATTTATAATTTTAATAATAGAAATGTATATACATTTTATTTGATATATTAAAATAGTAAAGCTGCTATATAATATCATATTAAATAAAAAGGACCTTTAAAGTTGTAAAAACTTCAAAAATATACTTCAGACATAAATTTTTATATATGAAACGAATTTATTATTTATATTAAAAAATTATAACTACATACTATCATAAGAACTCAAAAATAATTCTATTACTCTCCTAAATTATACATTTTTCTAAATATATTTTTTATTATATTAAGTATATATTAAATTTTTTAATTCAGAAGTAGGTACCTACAATTAAAATAATTATGTCTTATTTTCCTAATCTAAACCTTAAATATAATTTTTTCTGATGTCTGCTGAGTAAAAATTACTACATAAAAATATGGGTGTTTTGTCATAACTGATTTAGTATTAATTATATTTTAATAATAAATAATCAAAAACACCACAATATCACTAGTAATTTTTGATATCTGATTTTTTATCACCAAAAATGGTGTTAGAATTATAATTTTACTCCATCTACTCATGACCTAATAAGTACACATAAACATCTTAACAACGATATCAACCTCTGATATAGCTATATATGTGCAATTTATAAAATAAAAATAATTAATCATAGTGGGTTGTCGTTATTTTTATCAGGAGAGACACAAATATTCTGATGTATAAACATATTTCAGAAAATGTAAACTTTTTTTACATGTAAATAATATTTATGTATATAATAATTGCAGGATTGGAAAGTTAAATAACATTTTTTTAATTAACCATTTTTAGCAAAAGGTATTTACATAATTAAAGTTGTTTTCCATGATGTGATGGATTCGAAATGCCAGGGAGACATTTTACTCTTTCCACTTGATACATTAAAAGATTAATAATTCTCTAATAAAAAAGAAACATTTGGTAAAAAATAGAGATATAGAAAGGGGGATATATATATATATATAAATATATATTAAAGTATGAAGATATGGAGATGTATAAAATAAATATAAGAATAATTTGGCATTTATGATGTTTATGGTTGCTTGCTCCGGGATAGATTAAAGTTTGTTTGAGCTTAAGTATCAAAAATCTCAACCAATCATGCGATATATCTTTGTATTTTCATTAATAAATAAAAGTTTTGAAAGTTTAATTTAATGAGAAATCTCTCCCATCGCCTTCTATTGAAATGTTAAAATTATAATTTCCAGTAAAAATTATAAATTAAGCTTGTAATATAATATAAACTTTAAAGTATGTTAATGAACGATAATAAATAGTAAAGGATAAGAATAAATATTTTGTTTAACCAACTGAGATAATAAAAATAAATATTATGTTTGATGATTCTTACAAGGAAAAATTTGCATTTTCATTGTGAGGATAGTTAGATTACATAAGTGTATGGAGAGATTGAAATTTTTTTGAGTTAATCAAATTTAAATATCGCATTTATTTTGGAGAGTAAAAAATTATGGGAGAAAACTGTCTTCCTTATTAGGCTAATAGAATTTTTTTTAGTTCTTTTTTTTACTCGCTTTTTTTGATACTCGTACACTTTTTTTAATCGTCTTTTAAAATAGTAATTTTTAACTTTTGAAACATAATTGATGATTCGTTCTAAAAATAGGGAATTAAAAATTAAAAAAAGTATTTTTCACATCACATAAATAAAAAATACCACAATAACATTATATTTTTTAATATTAATTACATCTATTGTGATTTAACCTATAATCACAATCCATCTCCTATCATAAATTTATTATTCTGAATATTATTTAATACGAGAATTTTCAAATTACATGCAATTGTCTTCAATATATTAGTATGACCGAAGCAACAAAGTAAAATCCTTATTATAATAAAATTGTGAGAAAATAATAATAAAGATAAATATCATGTAACACTAAACATAAAAGAGAAATTATGAAAAGGGAAAAATACATTTTAGAGATTTTAAAATCAGTTCGAACACATTAAGTGCAAAGAAAGTTCTCTTTATATGGCATCATTTTTTATCCTTTAAAATGTAATTGTAAATAATATTTAAAAAAAATCACATAAAAAATTAGATTATATTTTTTTTCCTCTCATTTTTAACGTAATAAAAAAGTATTATGATGTCACAGAAAAATATTATTGCTCTAATAATAGGATTAGAAGATGTGGTGTTTTATCCGAACCAATATGGAGAGTGGTTATTGTATCCCCAGACTCCGTTGTAGTAGGGGCCTTCAGCTGAGAATTTAATAACAGGGAACTTATGAGGGAGGGCAGCTTCATGGCGATTTTTATAGGCAATAAATTCCTCGAGGAAAGTCTTATATTTCAAGTGGTCTTGATGGTAGGAGCCATAAGATGAGTAATAATTTGAGAAACTGGACCAAGTGTATTTTGGTGGTAATCCACTGTTGTAATATTTATCTCTAATAAAGCCAAAGGAGTCTATTCCAGCATTAGCTCCTTGTGGTCCCCAACCCAGAGGTCCATAACCATAATTATTTGTGAATTTCGTTACTCTCTTAACACGTGAACCCCTGGAAATTTTAATCTTTAAATAAATTACATCTCAACTTAATTAACTGACCGCAATTTTGACAACACTCCATTAGCCTCAAATATAATTACCAATAAACAAAATAACAAAATATTCCTTGATACCATTAGAAATTTACTTCATTAATAAATATAGAATGTGACTAAATTTAATGAAAATTTAATTTTACTAAACCTGTTATCACTTGTATTTAAGATATATATATAAACGCACCATTTTTATTTTTAATAGTATTAGTAAGAAGAAATTTAACTAATTGCCTTTGTATTACATATCGATAATTATTTTATCTATTATAACAATAAAAGTATTGGTACAGTTTCTCGGGAAAATATACACCTATTTATAAAAACTAATAATAACTAAAATTAACGAGATTATAAATTAATTACATAACAACATCATTCGATATACTTTCCGGCATCCATATCTTTTTTCCTTTCGTTTTGTCCTCTTAGAATGGCTTCACGGAAGAGACTTAAATAGTATCTGACAGCTATAGGGGTGTCGTCATTTCCGGGAATTGCATATGTTATGTAGTTTGGATCTAAAAATAAACTTTATATGGGATTAAGTTCATTTGTGAAGTACCTGAGTTCGAATCACAAACAGCTACTGTAGGAATTGTCATCTTTGCTGCTTCTATGATACATGGATGTGTCTCGAGGACGGAAGTAAGTGTAGATGTCATTACTATGGCATCAGGAAGTCTCACAGGTGCTCCAAACAAATTGTTGATATTCATCAAAGTTCCTTCTTGCCACTTCCTTGTATGTGAGTACTGACCAACCTCCTCAGCAGTCTTCTCGATATGCAACATATTCACACGGTCAGAGGAGACAAACAAAATAATTCCACCCCGGTAAGCAATATGAGCAAGGAAATTCAAAGCCTTAATAAGGTGTTCCTGTGTGATTTTAAGATCAAAAATACAAACACCAAGCCTCTCCCCAAAGAGAGCCCATTTCATATTTTCCGAGAGGGTCCCAATCTTATGACCATAATGAACTCTCCTCTTAAACAAATCATTAATCGTAACCAACTCACTGACATTAAAATAATCTTTGTGCTGGAGTTTTGAATTAACATAAGGGAGTAAAACTGTTGGGCTGGTGGTGGCTTTTGTTAAAAGCTCATTTGCTGGCCTGTTTTCAGTCTCTGCATCCTCTGTATTTGGTGCACTTGAAGTGCTGCATGGTAAAAAGGACATCCTATTTATGATTCTGGATGAAAGGAAAGTCAAACGTTTTAATGGGCTATACATCATCCTCCTTCCTGTAAAATAAGAAATATACATAATTAGGATATGTGAAATAAAAAAATGGTAGATAGGCAGATGGATGCTGATGAATTTTAAAAAACATCTAGAGATTTAAAAAAGAATGTGTTTAAGAATGAAGTTAATAAAATATTTATTTCCCTTTACGTTAGTTAATTATTAAAAATAAATACTACTTTTCTTTCTTTCTTAGACAAGATTAATAATAGGAAGAGAATAAAATTCATTATTCTGCGTGAATTTAACCTTCTTCTGAAAATAGTTAAAAAAGCGTGTAAGAAAAGGAATTATTTAAAAACATACAGTTGGCACTTTTTGCAGCTTCAATAAATTTGTAGCGACTTTATTCTTTTTACAAATATAATTTAGGTGGTGGATAACCTTCATATCTGGATGCACATAATCTGATGGAATTCTATTGAGGTAAGTTACGCATCTGTTAAGGGCTTGTAAAGAATTATCATACAAAGATATTAGAGACACCTTGGTACCGGCATAGTCTTCCTTACTTTTTAGGTACTTTTGGTAGTTTATGTGAAAGAAATTAATCAACGGTCCTAGTGCACTGAATCTAGTATTAAAACGGTACTCCTCGTGATCGGTTACAGGATTTTTGATTAACTCTTGTCGTTTTAAAGCATTGATTAAGAGAAAATAACTTTTGTAAAGATAAATTAACGATGTTTTTAGGATTAATTTAAAATTTACAGCATCTATATTTGGAAATGTTAAAGCAGTGTTACCATGTAGTTTGTACATCTTCTTTGTAGCTGCCTCTAAATTACCACCCTTAATTAAAAGTGTCTTTTCATTTTCCATGAAATTTATAGTCTGTTCATAAATAGTTACTTTTTGTGGATAACAAACATCAAAAAGGTACCAGTATATGTAGTCGTACTCATATGGTAAATACAAATCCGTCCTAAAACCTAACTCAAAATAATCATCTGTCAGATCTAGCAAAAGATTATTAATGTGATATGAAAATTTCCCATTTAATTGTATATCATTAATGAAACGCTGTTCCAATAACCTATCGAAATGTGTTACATATGGCAATGCACCAAAAGCTTCTATAATATTTGATGAAATATTCTCCATTTGCCTACTAATATTCCTACTATAGTTTTGGAAGATATTGGCATATAAATTTACAATTATCTTACAATAATCACCCCACTCTTTTTGTATGGTATTGAGTATCACTTCATGAAGTTTACCACTACGGTTGAAGAGGCCTATCGCAGAGTCTAGTGCTATGTTACGGAGATAAAGATCATGTAAACTGATTGTACCGAATAGTTTTGACTCTAGTGGTAGGAGGACAAGGTGAACGAAACATCTTGTTATAAGACAACTATTGTTTCTTGAGTAGTTTTTTAAAAAGTTTCCTATCGATTCAACATCAGAGATATCCTCTTCATTAATATTTGTTATCTCCTCCAATTTAAACGTTATTCTCCTTAACTCTTCATAAGCTTTGACTCTTGATGTGCATTTAAGTCGCTTAGGAAAAGTAGCAGGAAGAATAGGCCTGTTGACTTCGGGTTGGAAGCATGGAAGCCACTCATAATTACTGTCATCACCACTCTCTGGTTGTAACCCATAACTGATAGTCTGGCTTGAAGCTTTAATAGTTGCTTTAAACGTTGCCACGAGTGTTTTGGCTTTTTTAAAATTTATATTTCCTATCTCCTCGTTATCGGATAGGGGTAGAAGAAATTTAAGTAGCATTATCATTGTTTCTAGGGATTTTAATCTATATAGGATTGTGGCTTTTCCTTCCCTGACCTCTGGAGAATCACCGTCCTCGAATTTGTTTATCTCTTTGGCTATTTGGAGTTGATTCAATACTATGCCCATGTCTAGGCTAACATTGTTTTGCCTTCTATATGAATGTATGATGATATCTTCCTCCGAGTATGTATTCATTGCCTCTATGACATCAGCAAAAATTGTGGAAACAGTTAAAAAAGCATTCATAGATGCTTTCAGGACAGGATTCGTAATAACATTGGGATCATGCAACAAAATATTAGTATAAAAACTTTGATCTAGTGGTATAAGGTTAAGCCACGAAACAAAACAACCCCATGTTGCATCGATGATAGCAACAATCTCTCTTGAACTCATATTCTCAACATCAACAGTCCCATTGGAGAGGCAATTCTGAAGGCCCTGTGTCGCTGGGTCAATGAAAAGCATCCCACTATCCATTTGTGCATTCATCATATCAACAGCTTGCATTGCCTCATTTAGTGAGAAATCAGGACCCATAGATAGAACAGAAGATTTTAGCGTACCACATGCTTCATAGAAGATCTCTGTAATATCAACTTCCCCACCACCATCCTCCTCAGATGTGTTTTTCAGTACCTCTTGCACTTTCAATGGAATTTCCCCTTTTGAAGACATCTACAAAAAAAAGACAATAGCTAACGGATATTAATTTTTCACAATAGAATATGGAAATCCAAGAAAAAGATATAAAAATAAAAAAGGAAATTGAGATGGATAATCGTATGCAATGGGGGAGGAATCGATTAAAAAACAAACAAAATGACTGGGATGATCTCTGTGAAAGACCAACATAGGGAAATATTAAAATAAAAATATGGTATTTTAGTAGGAAGTTTAAAAAAATGACCTGTTCCTAGTGTAAATGGTTAAAATTAGAGATATAAGCTACCAAATGTTATGTTTTGTTAGACAGAATTTCTTGGTGAGATTCTTGTGGGGTTAAGCTTTGAAGATGTGTGGTTTTTGTGGGTAAATAGAGTTTGTTTTTTAAGTTTCTTGAAAATATTATGCCTCCTCTCAGTTCCCATCAATTGAGGGGTTCTTTTATAGATTTTTTTAAGAAGTACAACCACCATCATTTTCCATCCTCCTCTGTTGTACCGAGGAATGATGATACTCTGTTATTTGCAAATGCTGGAATGAATCAAGTATGTTTTTATAAAAATTTCACAGTTGAATTTACATATTTTTTGATTATTCATATGTATTTAATTTATATCTATTTTTGATAATTAATGCTTTTACTTGTATATTTCCTGCTAAACCTGTGGTAATTATAATTTTTAGTTGTGTAATTAATATTTACCAACACATGTTGTTTTTTTTGCATGCAAATTATACATGATATTTTATGAAAACTTGAATATAATATAAAAATTAATGTTTTGAGATTAAAACCACATTGTAATATTCAATTTTTTTTAATTTGATAAAAGGAAATTTAATTTGTTATATCTAAAATTGGTAGCATTTTTATAAAAGCGACTTTAAAAAAAGTGATATTAGATATACTAAATTAATTACTTTTAATAGTTTTAAATATCCCGTTTAACTAATAGTTTTAAAACAAAACTCCATTAACAAACACCACTAAATCTTTAATTGTGGAAATACTTTCAGTTCAAACCAATTTTCCTCAACACCCTCTCAAATGATGATCCAATGATAAATTTAAAAAGAGTTGTCAACTCACAAAAATGCATACGTGTTGGAGGGAAACACAACGATCTGGAGGATGTTGGTAAAGATACATTTCACCATACATTCTTTGAAATGTTAGGAAATTGGTCATTCAGAGATTACTTCAAAGAGGATGCTTGTAAATATGCTTGGAGTTATTTGACAGATGTTTTAGGAATATCTCCTGAAAGGCTATATGTATCATACTTTGGAGGTGACCCAAAACTAGGACTGAAACCTGATTTGGAGACAAAAGAGATTTGGAACGAAATCGGTGTCCCTGATAGTCATATCGTTATCGGTAGCAGCAAAGACAACTTCTGGGAGATGGGCGAAATAGGACCATGTGGACCTTGTTCTGAAATCCATATAGACAGAATTAAAGGAAGAAAAAACGTCAAACATTTAGTCAATACAGATGATCCAAATGTCGTAGAGATATGGAATCTCGTTTTTATGACACACCAGAAAGTTGGTAAAGACAATATTGAACCATTAGAAGGGAAATTTATCGATTGTGGTATGGGTTTCGAGAGACTTCTATCAATAGTTCAAGATAAGCCCTCAACCTACGATACAGATCTTTTTTCTCCCATCATAAAAGAAATAGAAAACTTCCGTCCCATAAAATCCCCCTACCAAGGTACAGTAGGTGAAGACAAAATCGGTATCCAAGATATGGCGTATAGATTGGCGAGTGACCACATCAGAGCAATCTCCATATCAATTGCTGATGGTGTCAGGCCATCAGCCATAGAACGGGGATTTATTTTAAGGCAATTGATTAGACGTTCCACATATACAATGAAAAAGAATTTAGGTTGCCCAGAAGGTTTATTAAGTAAATTAGTTCCATTAGTCGTTGGTAGTTTGGGTGATGCTTATCCTGAGTTGCGCGAGAATGAAGATTTTATAAGGGAGATAACGGATAGTGAGGAGAGTAGATTTTGGATGTTGATTAGGAAGAATGATAAATTGGTTAGGAGGAAAATTCAAGCTGTCAATGGTAATATTATCCCTGTTGAGGTTGCTTGGGATCTTTACTCAACTAATGGTGTTCCACTTGATATTGTCAAACAAATTGCTATGGAGTATGGTAAAGTTGTTGATGTAGTTGAATTTGATAGGCATGCTTTGAATAAAGTTAACAAAGCTAGTGTTTAAAAAAATTTAAATATTATAGAAGTTTATTTTTAGTTATCAATAAAAATTTTTTTGTATAATTATATACCTATAAATGTGCTCCTTTAAATTGGTAAACGAACTTTCGTTTTATAACTTTCAGGAGAAAAATTTAACAAAAATTGGTGTGTAATTATTCCCGTCAATCCCCAAATTCTGTAAAAATCTGGCTTCACGTAATTATCGTGTTTGGTATATAAAAGTTTATACTTTCTACTTTCAAAATATGGCAATGTAAAACAAACTTTGAGCCTGAAAAATGTATAATGATGGTTAGTAAGAAGTTCATGGATTGGGACAGCCATAACGACATCAACCTCATCGGTCACTGAGTGGAGGTGTTGTACGGCATCCGGGTTTGTGATGTATCCTACAATTGGAGTAACAGTAGCAGTCATTTCTCTATTAGAGATAGGTCTCATTGGTGTCCAAACATCTATGTGATGTTTTTTTAGGTGTATCTCTTCTTCAGCCTCACGGAGGGCAGCCTAAAAAAAGGGAAATCTCTAGATATATTGAAGGGAAATTGATTATATTACCATTTCCCATGTTTCATTAGGATCTAATCTGCCACCAGGAAAGCATATTTGTCCTTTATGAGTCCTCATTGTCATAGATCTTTTTGTATATATTAAATGCGTCTTATCATCAATATCTACTAACGGTACCAAAACAGAGGAATCCCCCTCTTTTGGTTTAACATGTCCACGTGGAAATCTACCAGAAAGAGGAGATGCATCAGTAATATCTTCTTCTTGATTGATAAGTTGTGCTACTTTAGAAAAACGTTTAATAAATTTCTCCTTCTTACTCTCCGTTACCATGGACGAGTAGGTACGTAAAATCTTATAAACAAAATTTCGTTGACAACAATTCATGATGTTATTATTAATAATTTTAAGAGGATTAATAATACATAAAGGAACAAGTATTTATGAAGAAGGATATATCTACTCGTTATGCAAAGTAATTAATAAACTACTTACTCCTGCTCCAAATTTCTCTTTAAGACATCATCATTAAATGCACAATCAAAAGTTATAGTTGAAAGATGAATGATTGTAAAAACAGAGTGTGATGTTATGAAGAATTATAAATAAATTTTATGTATGTGTGTTGCGAAAATAATTTCCATAGATTACTCTTATTAAGTCTCAAGAGACAATGAAATTTCAGATGTAATGTAGATAAATAAAATAGTTTTATATTATGATATGACAAAGTTTTGAAACAGCCTAGATGTATGAAAAAGTTTGAAGTCTCAATAGAACACACATAAGAACGGATGACTGAAAAAAATGTTGAATGTTTAAATGGTTTAGTCATTTATAAAGCAGTTTCATAAATTAGAAAAACACCCATGATATTGTGATAAAAAAATAAATTTCCAGTAAATGGATGTAAAAATTAGTTTCAAAGCAGTCATAAATTTTGATAAACTTTTTAAAGATTAAAGTTCTTTTTTATGTTGTTGAAGTGGAAGTATTTATATAAAAGTTATTGAAATAAACCATAAAAAACAGTGATTTTTTTATATCTTCAGAGGCATAACTGTATAATAGTACAAACTTTTCAACTTTTTTGAAACTTCACATCTATTCCGATTCTCCCTTCATCATACATTTTATATCTAAATATATATTAAAATAAATTTGATTTTAATTTTTTATCCCATTTCTTCTAACTGTCTATTAAGTTAAACATAATAAAAAAGCTATCTATAAATATAAAAGAAATAAATTTATAAGAAATGAATTTCCCATCAAAAACTACTAAATTTGAGCATCCTAAATGCTGGTGCTATCAGGAAGTAAGTACAAATTCTTCATTTTTCCTATTTTTATTTTTAACACTCTTTTGTTTAACTATTTTTAATATTCTATTTTAGCCTTCTAGGGGAGGAAAAAGTTTAAGTCAAGCTAATTTATTTATGAATATGGAAGAACATAGTGTTTTTTCTTCGCTGAATGGGGAAAAACGAAAACGAAGTCAGTCTGTCTTTGTTAATTCCGCTATTTTATCACCAACTATTGGGATGCCATTAGACTCGGATACTCTTAAAAAGCTGGAAATATTCTTTGATACGAAGGAAGCTTCAAATGATGATAATAAAGTATTCTTAAGGTAGGTTCAAAAAGATAAAAATGTAAAAAAGTTGAGATAACGTGTGATTTATTATTTTGTTCCTAATTCCCCATACCATATTAATTACCATCAAAAAGTGATAGGTCAAATTGTTAATTTTAACAGTTAACAGGTATCAATGCACAAAAGCTATCGGTAAAAAATTGAAATTGCAACAATATGTGTAAAGTGAAGTAAATTACAACAAACAGGTCTTGACATCAAAAAAATCGTTCGGAGTTTTTTGATGGTTATTTGCACTACATATTTCATTAAATTTCATCTTCCCATATACTAACGTAATTTTTCTCTTACAGAAAATCAACACAACCAAAATTTTCCATTACTGGTGATTTGAATCCTCATCAGATATACCTAGTTAAACGTGCATGGACTAAGACATTGAACAATTACAATGAAGATGAACTTGAAATCTGTAGTCAATTGTTTATTAGAATCTTTCAATTAGATCAAAAACAGATGAATTACTTTGAACTAAGCAAAGTATCTTTAGAAGATTTGCGTCATAACCAAGTTTTCTTAGATCATGTCAAGGTATTGTTTATCTTTACGATATTACTTTTAGATTAATGTGCCTTTTGTGTAGTAAATGGAAAGGTGACTTACATCTTTAATTAATATGTGATGAATGTCTTTTGCATTAGGTAGTGTAACATTTTTATAAAAAGACACTTTTTATAGTTTAAACTTTTAACTAAAAAGATAACTAATGATATGATGATATGTATGTAAAAGGTTATTTTAATTAATTATAGTTGTTCCAACCGAATTTGTCGAATGCAATGAAGTACCTTAGCAGAGCAACAATGATGAGTAAGTACCTTCAACAGATGGGAGGAAAGCTGATGAGATATACGAAAGTTTCATACAAAGGTTCCTTCTGGAAATTTTTTGAACAAGGAATTATTGACATAATCGGGGGACACCACGCCGGAGATGAAACAATACAATCACTCTCAATACTGGCTAATTTCTTTATAGAACAAATGCGAATTGGATATAAAATTGAATTCAAACTACAGGAAGCAGCTCTAAAAATTGTCCTTCAACAGGAGAAGAAAAAAAGTAAAGTAAAATCAAATTATAAATTTTGAATGACAGATTACTTTTTATATACTTCCCAGTAATTGAAAGAAGAACAACAAATATTTTGGATATGTGTAGTTTTAAAGAAAAAAAATACAATATTTATTCCCTTTAATGGTATCATTCAAGATATCGACATAACTTTTATTATGTGTTCGTTTATGTAAATAATAATTATCAAAAGTTTCCTTTGCAATTGTTTACTAAGATTTTAACAGGATTTTCCGTTCAGTTACCATAGAAGAAGAAAGGATTTAAATCTTAGTAAAGAATAAAATCAATTCCTTTGGATGAATATTATGATGTTTTGACAACATTTTCATGACTAACAAAAATAGTAAATATAAATAAGATTTAATTTTATTATTATTATCACTATGTATATCCTTCATCACTTAATATAATTTAATAAAATACAAGATAACGATCAGAATGATGAAGGTTTTTATATTATTATTATAAAGAGATGTACTTAGATTATGATTGAAGAGTTTATCTGGACTTACCGATCAACTTATCTCTAAGAAGATGATCAACGATCGTGATCCTGAGAATAAAACTTTATGTGTGTCCTTGTCTTTTATACAATAATTACTCAAGATCGTTTCTTTTATTATCTGCAATAATATTTTCTAGAAAAAGAATGAAGGTAACTAGATACAAAGTTCATCAAAATAACGAAAATTTGAAAAGGATAACTTTACTAAAAATACCCAAAAATCTCAATACCATTAACATAAAAACTATTTCCCAGACAATAAAATACCTTTAAAAAATCTGAAATTCCATTTGGTAGACGGGAACGACACCAAAAACTGATAATAAAAATGATTTATATCTCATCTCTCCCCAAAAATACACATTAACTTTTTCCATATACAAAAATTATAATTAAAAATTTTTTAATTTATTACATTCCTAAAAGTATCATCTTAATGTAGGTAAATTAAAATTGCAATTTACGAGAAAAAAAAGGTGTTGATATAGATATTGGATCACAAATAATATCGTTTAAATTATTGGGAACTTTTTTTGATATTATTTGTGGATAAAAAATATAAAAGGATATGAGAAATATACTTTTTTGATAACACATTAAAGTAATATGATTTTTGTTGTTATCTTCCTGATAAAAAGAGAGATGGAATGATATGTTAAATTGTATTGTTAAATATTCATTCATTCGCCTTCAAGAAATTGTATATATTTTTATTATTTTTTCTCTGAAAAGCCATATTGATAAATGTTTTGATTTAGATAATTGATATGTTTGATAGTCTGCGATTGTTTTGATTCTTTATTCTGATACTACAATTGTATATACAAAATACATGCAATATTTCTTAACACATGTAATATATGATTAGAGATAGCGAAAACACGTCTATATGTGAAGATGGATCGCCTCTGGGATAGGAGAGCCGGTATCAGAGGGGTGTAGTGCCGGTTTATAGGGATTTGCTATAATCAAGTAGGAGGTGTCTTCATGACCCACATGCTCCGATGATATGGGTCGAGCTTGGTCTGATTGAGAGTATATAAGATGTGAACGGCAAATCTCTAATCACAGTCGTACTGCTCCTTGTTTTCTTCTCTCCTTCTCAGAAGAGGAACACGGTGTTGTCGAAACTTTATTAGCAGTTATGGAAGCTGACGGTCGTCTAAAGGCCTACAAATTTGTTGCCTATACAGCAGTCACCTTGAGTGTCGTCGCTGTCTTCAGTGTTGTTGTGACACTCCCTATGGTCTACAATTATGTAGCACATGTCCGAAGACAAATGCACCATGAGATTTCTTTCTGCAAGGTAAATATTTTAATATAATAGCTAATATTTTATTTATCTATTATTTGTTTTGATTTTTATTTAACTATTATTTTTTCTAATTATAGGGTTCTACTAAAGATATCTTTGTCGAAGTCGCACATTTGAAATCTCTCCCAGTCAACGGAGGAAATCGTACTCGTCGTCAAGGAGGATATGGAGCTGAACCAGCAGTAAATAATGCACCAGTAGTTTCATGTGAGGGATGCTGCCTTCCAGGTCTTCCAGGACCACAAGGACCTGCAGGAAAACCAGGAAGACCAGGTAAACCAGGAGCACCAGGACAACCAGGAACTCCAGGAAAACCACCACAAACTCCATGTGAACCAGCCACTCCACCACCATGCAAGCCATGTCCACAAGGACCACCCGGACCACCAGGTCCACCAGGACCACCAGGAGACCCAGGTGAGCCAGGATCTCCAGGACGTTCAGGAGTTGATGCCGCACCAGGAACACCAGGACCAAGAGGACCACCAGGACCACAAGGTGAACAAGGACCACAAGGAGCTCCAGGAGAGCCAGGAGTCCCAGCCGTCTCTGAACCACTTGTACCAGGAGAACCAGGTGAGGTTGGAGAACCAGGACCACAAGGACCTCCAGGACCACCTGGCCCACCAGGAAAAGACGGTCCACCAGGAGCCCCAGGACCAAAGGGAGCTCCAGGCCCAGATGGACCACCAGGAGCTGATGGAGCCAATGGACCTCCAGGACCACCAGGACCAGCTGGAACACCAGGAGAGAAAGGTATCTGTCCAAAATATTGTGCCATTGATGGAGGAATCTTCTTCGAGGACGGAACCCGTCGTTAAAAGCCATCCAACTGACAATTGTTTTAATCTTATTTATTTCCCATTAGACGTTGTGGGTAGATTTAAAGGAGACATATTGTATATAATATTATTTAACTTATTAAACCATTTCATCCAACATCTTAAATCAAAGAAGATGGAGAAAAAAACTTAATATTTGTGCAATAAAACTCCATAATAAGAGGTTAATATCAATATTATCATCAATCGTCTCCTTTAGATTATTTATTATTGTTTCTTCAACTCTACTCCCAACAGTCCAGTGGACGAATAAATTAATATTAATTTAATTAAACTATTATTTTATATAATATCTCTCTCTCTTTTTTTTTATCAAGATTTCATGTTTTTGTAGTGTGGTTTAGAATTAACTTTTGTTATAAAGTTTACTGGTTTATTTATAAAAATTAAGAGAAAAATCATGATTTTTTTTATCATAACCCATTCTTTTTTTGTATTAATTTTTTTGTTTATCTCTCATTAATTTATCATTACATACATGGTATTGGAGATTATGTATAATAAGTGGAAGATATTATTCTTTTTCTGGAATGTCTTCCTTTTTTTGATTAATTGTTTTTTGGATAATCAAAACAATTGCCGTTCTCATGTTTATAACGGTTAATAATACACGTTCACATGGTGAAAAGAATTTTATTATGTAAATATATGTCTATGATGAATGTATTTAGGACAATTTTCTATTTATTGAAAAGATACTATATCTTATGTGTGTATTTGGATTTTCAATACTATTTAGGATATGTAATAAAGCAAAATATGTCTCTAATTTCGGCGGTATTAATATGTTTTTTATTATACATGAAGTGTCGTGTGGTTAGTAATAATTCGCTATCGGTGATATGGTTTCTCGTATTTTGAAGAGTTCTCATGGTTGAAAACAAAGTTCCATAGTTGTGATTCTCCCAGTTTGAGGAAGTATAGGTCTTGATTTAATTCGTAAATAAATTTCAAAACATTCTTCCATTGTACTATTAGGCATACCAGTAACATAACTGCTCCAGTACCAAGGAAAACAATACCTGTAATCATAAATTCGTACTCCCTTTGTTGGGTTAATATTATTATTCCTGATATCATTAGCATTATACCGCAGATGAATAGACCTGCCATTGCGAGGACTGTCCTCACTGACGAAGGGCCATCTTTGTTGTTTCTACCGTTTTTTTCTGCTTTGGTGAATTTTGGTATTTCCATTGTTTGTAGGGAATCTGCTCTCGATAAGGTGTATTTACGTTTGGGGTATGTTAAGTTGGATTTGGGGGATAATGTCTTTAAAAAATGTACTTTGGTAAAATAATATATTGTGACAAACATACATGCTGCTTTTCGGGTAGTGTTAATGCTCCATTTAAATATGGTTCAATGTGTAATTCTAGTATATTTAAATCTTCATCTTTTTCATTACCTGGATCAAGAGCATAATTAACAAATCCTTCAGGTTCCTTTCTCAGTACATTAGACATCACTCATAGAATCGTTATCAAAATAATTTCAGCAAAAGATAAAATTATAAAATGTTACGTTAGAGACACCTATTGGCCAAGTATCATATTTTGTCAGGTGATGGTGTCTGTCCCGCTTTCCAATAAAAAAAATCTTTTAATGTATGGCTGTTGGGTTATATGTGAGTAATCAGTAATAATCGATTAAGCAAACATGAAACTTTTACACTTTCCGGAAGAAATGTATAAACATATACCTGTGAAATAAGTGAGAGTTAATAACTACTTTGAAAATTGACATTTCCATTTGTTCATGTTCTATTAGTTGTATTGGGAGGGAAACTAGATTTGTAAGTATTTGCTTATAACTGATTAATATGTAATATGTTTGTAGAAAATTGGAACTTGATATGTGTTTATGTATTCTTGTAATGTTTTATGTCCCCATTGTTAATTCGAGGGTATTAAATATGTATTGGATGATATATTAAAAAGCTTGAACTTGAGATTATTCGGTCTATGACAACATTTCTTTTGATTATCTTTCAATGTAAAAAACAAAAAATAAATAATAAAACATATTTGCACTCTTGATGTATCTATAAACTGAACTTCATAATTTCTTAATACGAATAAATATTTTGATGATACAACATGCAATATTAATATGCAATTTTAAGATGAAATTATTTAGCATTAATATACTCAAGGAAAGTACTACATTTAATTAACAATTTCCCAGGAGTTTTCGGTCATCCTAGATGGTACGATAATTAATTAGATCAACACCACATAAAACAATAATTTTATTTGGAATTTTTTAATCAAACTATATGTATATTACACATACATTTTAATAAAAAAATCCATAATGTAGTCCTTTATTATCATCTATAATTTGTCAACCGAAAATGTTATATTTTTTTTGTTTAAAAAAACTTAGTGTTTGAATATTAAAATGGGAAAATAATAAATAACTAACTAACACTAAATACTTTCGTTTTTTTATCTAACAATATCAATATCAAATAAAAGGAAATATTAAATATGATAATATATTGCAATTTAAAAATTCTTTTTTAGTAACATGGCTTTTAACATACATGTCAAATTTGATACTTCACTTTTAATACTATTTTTTTATTCATTTTTTTTATTCATTTTTTCTTTTTGATGTACAAACATTTATAAAAATGACTTTCATAAAGCATTAAAAACTTGTTCCCTCACCATAAAAACATCCACAACAAAATCATGACAAATTAATTATAAATCTTTATTTTTGTCATTAAAAGAGTTATATGATAATAAGCAAAATTGGAAATCGTCGATTATTAATATCTTCAGAGTGGGCGTAAATAATTTAAGAAACATAAAAGTAGTCTTAACCTCATTTTATATTCATAGGATTAATTTATGTACAACGTGTCTATGATTTTAAAAATAAAATTTTGTTAATTAATTTAAATATTTTAAAGATCGTATAAAATTTTAAAGCTATCTAAAAATAATAGAATTAAATTTTGGTACTATTTAGTTGGATTGTGATATAAGAAGCAAAAATAATTGTATATTAACAAAAATAATTAGATTTTTTATGATAATTACAAGCATTTGATTAGTCTTTTAGTATAAATTTTATACAAGCTTCTTTAGGAAAGATTGCTTTGATAGTGGGTAGACTGTTTATTGTTGTCTACCATTGAAATTTTACATTTATTATTAGATTTACACAATTTAGAAGTTATTTGAACCTGAAGTACTTGTTTCATTTTGAGATCTACTGACTTCACGGTCGTGGAGGCGGACAGATTTCATGTGATCTTCATACTCAACGATGAGGATTGTTATCAGAAAGTGTGCTAACTTCGTAAAAGCACTCAAAAATTTCTCTTTTTCATTGTCATTCTCGAATGTAACCTCATCTTTTATTAATTTCAGTATATTATTATGCCATATATCGAGGAAAGTTGGCTTGAAACCATAGGGAGAATATTTTATATGTATAGCCCCTAAAACTTCACTATCCTTTCTAACTAAAGGTTCTTCTAGATGATTTTCAACTATTTGTTTGGTAAAAAAGTTGCAATTTCCTTTTGCCATACCCTTTAATTTTGGCCACTCCGCTAGGTCAGCTATATTTGCATCTCCCATTCTACAATTAATAACATCTAAAAGTTTTGGACTCTCCTTAATTGAATTTAGCATTGTTTTTAAGAAAAGATCCGGTATCTGCACCAAAACCGTACTTTCCCAGTTCTTTTGAATTATACTCTTTTCATCTTTCGTCAAAGTAAATTTAACATGATGAGATTTTCTATAGGGAGAAAAAATGAAATTAAAAAGATACTTGGAACATACGTTTTAGAGTTGGTACTTGGGCGTCTCTCAAAGTCATGATTAGCCTTAAGGCAATCATTCGAAACAGTGCTTTTCTTGTTAATTTCATTATCAATAGAAGTATCCTGTTGTATTTTTGCCTGTGCACAACCCATTCTCAAGAATCTTTGTATTATTTTTGCACCAAATATAGATAAAGGTCAATGATTAAAGAAATAAAAATATATAGATGAACTTTACAAGTTACTTCAAATAACAAAAAAATTATATTCTAATATTAAATAAAGTATAATAAAATATCTAAAAATACTTCTTCTAAGAAAGTTTAACATGTGATAGATTATAACAATGTGAAATACGGAATATTATTATTATGGCAAAAGTATATGAAAATAAGAAACAATAATTTATTTCAGTATTGTTTGTCTTAATTATATACTGAGAATAGAAAAATAGAAAGTAAATAGCATTTCCTCAAAGATTAATGAGCAAAAAAAATATCATACAAAGTATAAAAAACAGTTTAAGTTGAAGTGTTAAAAATGAAGATTAACGAAAATTAAAATTTTTAAAAATTGTTGTGTCTTGAAGGGGGAGTGATAGTTTAAAGCAGAGGAATAATAAATAAGGGAATATTTAGTGAAATTTATTTTAATAAAAATTGGAAGCAATCAAATAATAGTTAGTAGAAAGCAAAACTTCATGAATGCAACAAATCATCCATAAGCGACTGTCGTTTTCTCTTAATAAAATAATAATTTTATTATGTTATAAATGAAGATAATATGAAAAAAATTTGTCTATAAATCATAGCAGACAAAATAGATAATTTTAACCCATCTTCAATAAATTATTTTATATTATGTCATCCGGAAGGATATAAATATTATTATAATACTTACAATTCCTGATAGTCTCATACAGGAGATATTATTAAAATATTATATGAGAAAAGTAATATAAAGTATTTTCACTAATATAAACAAATTAAAATATCTTATATAATGCACAATTATTTATCTCAACATAATATATAAAAAATAGAAATTTGGTCTCTATATTATTTATAAATATTTTTTTTAAAAAAAACAAGCATACTAAAAAAAGATTGATACTACAAATGTAATATTTAAAAGTTATTTGAATATTTTTAATAAAGTTTTAAATATGATTGAAAACAAAGGAAACACGTAATTATTTTTTAATAAATGAATATCTTAATGGCAGAAGGAATACAGTAATATATTTCATTTTCTATTAATAAGTATTTAGAGTAGAAGTAATAATATTTCCTAAGAATTATAATAGATTTGAAATGAAAAGTTTCAGAAATTTATAGTGTAGTAATAAAAGTTCCTTACCAACAATGTACTTTAATTATTAAAAATTGTATACAATGTAATTTTTCTATAAATAAATGGGAAAGCTGCAAAAATATAGGAAGGAAATTTTTAATAGCTAATTTTTATTCAAAATACCATTATAGAACCACTTTTTTTATGATTTAGCGTATAATCTTATATATTAAAGTATCTTATTACAGTATGTTAAAGTAAGATTTACTAATCTTCATAGCATGATATTAGTGATTAAACATTAATTAAATGTCTACATAACCATAGTAAGTTTAAAAAATATTTATCAGTTTTAAGTTATAAATCATTCATAGTAAGAAAAAATAATATGTTATGAAGTACATAAACGCTAATATTTTTGACAATTTGTGCATACTATAAAAGGATAGTATATAAACAAGTGTAAAATAAACTTTTTTTATCATTTATTTCGTGATAAAATATATTAACAAACATCTTTATTTTGCCTTTGTACTCAGAACTTACACTCAGGTTATCCTCTCAAATGCACTGTACTAATATATATTTATTTTTATTTTATGAGGAAGTGGATAAGGATATTTTTGAAAGTTTTATTATATTAAAAAAGGATATTAGTGAGTAATGGAGAAGTATAATTTCTCCATTATATACTGGTAAATGATTAAGTTAAGTAGCTAAAAATCTTCCATAAATAGGAAAATGAGGCATCTTAACTATCACATGTACTTGGGATAGCAGCAATTAATTTAAAGAGATTAAAATCAAATCTCTAAAATATCATATTTTTAGGTACTTAAAATATTTAATGAAAATGTTGTTGTAATTTCCGGAAGATTTTTTGAAATAACCTGTAAATGATAGATGGTCCGAAAAAAACTCCCAAAGGAAATTAAATTTTCGATGTATTTATTGCACTTTGACATTACTAAAATTTTATTTTACCATTTTTTAATACAAATTTTCTAACATGTATAAATTCTTTTAGCTTACTAGCATTTTAAATATCACATTAAAAACATTTACATTGCTATTACTAACTATATATAAATGTTTCTAGGAAAAAATTTTAATGAAAGGTAAAATAATCGAATTTTTTCGTATTACGTAATGTATCATTATTATTTATTACTAAATTATGAGAAAAGTTAGCATTAGTAATTAATCTGATAAAAGTAAAAAATATTATTTTGTTATAATTTAATATCTGCCAAAGTAACAATTAAAAACTAAAACATATTCTTTGATTTTTCCTTAAATATTGTAAGATTTGCCATAAATATTTTAAATAAAAATAAAGATTTATTAAAACAAAGCACAAAGATTATAATATACAACGAGGGTTTCTTTAAAAATCTAAAAACATTTATTTAGCAATTTCAAGAATTTCGATGGAACATTTTTGGTTAAAGTGTTTGCAAAATTAATAATAACAAATTGGGTTTAATAATTTATTCACAATACAAGAATCATTTAGAAATCTTCTCAACTATGAAATTTTATGATATATAATTGTTCAAAGATAAAAATGTGGTAAAAAAGTTTTTATCAAGTATTTATCTAGTTTTTGGTTGTATGCAAGGAAAATTTCCACAAAGCATGAGAAAGTGAAAGATATTTTTCAATGGTAAAAATTCTGTATTTTTTTTTATTTTTTGATTATTTAATAAATCTTTTACAAAATAACAACCAAATAAACAAATCCGATTATGTCAGAACTTTTGTTTTAAGTAAATATTTTAAAAAACCAAATTTTAACACGCAATATAGTGAAAAAGTTTTTAAATTACAAGGACAACTTAATAAAGGCCAAACTTGAACTAGAATGTACAAATTTTTTATGCCTTTTAAAATTTTTAATACAATAAATGTGCCATTCTTTTGCTAATTTTTTAAGTACCCAATAAACATTAAGTTTTAATGTATCGAATTGTGACGTTAAAGATAAAAAAATAGTAATCTTTATTTGAAAAAGGAAATGATCTGTCACTTTTAAAAATTTAATCTAGCTATATTGGTAATTTCAAAAAAGTAGACAGCAAATATAATTAAAAATGAGAAAGAATTATATATATGCAACATCCACAAAAAATGTATAAAAAATAATTACAAAGAATATATTTGCAACAAAAAACATAACAATAATTTCTTTTATCAAAATTAAAAAAAACATACTGGAAATTATTTTTATATTTAAATCTTGTAAAAATTCCATAGTCGTTAGTGAATTTTTAATAACACTTAAACTATTAAAGACTTCTAATGGTGATGTAATAAAGGCGTAACTTTAAATTTTTAACAAAAATTAGAGACATTTAAGAGAAAAAAATTGGATGTATGTATGGGATTAAATTTTTTTTATTAATTTTCCCATATTTTATTTTTATTTTCACAACTTGTATGTGATTTAAGTTTATGTTTACATATTTCCCATGCTATTGTCATTTTGCAATCAAAGAATAACAAGGTTATATAAAATAATTATGTTAATGTAATATCAATAAAAATAATAAAAATAAATGCTTAAAAATGGAATATGTATTAGACAAGTATAGAAATCACTAATTAATATAAATAAGGAACAAAAATAAAGTTAATTATCTTAGATATGATATCATATGTTTTTAGATATTACTTCCTCACAAAAAGTAAATTTAAGAACACAATTAAATTTAATTGAAAAATCTATATGGCGTGTTATTTTTTGCAATAAAAAACACTAATAAAAATTATATTTGTTTTGTCTACAAATATAAAAACATCTTCAAATTTATTGTTAATATTCATGTTATGCATAAAATTTCTAGCTTTCAACCATAAAATTGATAAAACTTCTACCGTATGTGTTTGTAAAATTTAATTGTGTAATAATTAAAGGTCAATACTAGGATGGTATTATTAAATTTGTGCCATAACATAATTCTCTTTTTTTAAATATCTGAAAAGGTCATCCTAACTATATTTTGATTCTTTTTTTAATTACTAAAAATTATTAAAAATATTTATTCCCTTAATACTTAATAAAATACTATATTTCGAAATCACCCAGTACATATTTCGGTTGTTGAAGATAAACAAAGGAAAGACAAAATTTTTTAAATGAACTTCTAATATAGTAAAATAAACTTTTCCATAATTTTAGTTTTCTCTTTTTCTTTATTTTTAAACAAAATTTTTTATATTTTAACGTCATCATTGTATTTGAGATGAAAAAGTTTTAAACATTAATCTTCCATCAAAATTGTGTGAAATTTTTTTATAGCATAATGATATAATGTGTATATTTTAAGATAATATGAAAATTTATGTTATTACATTTTACACTATTAAAATAATTGTTTTATCAATTTCAATTGAAATATTAATGAGAAATTTAGGATGTATAAGAAAAAACATAAAAATGTCAGTCATTTTTGCAGGTACCCTCAAAATTATCCATAAAAAATTCGTCAGGTGTTTATAATTTCTCTGACACTAAATATACTTTGATCTTAAAAGTATACTTATATCTTGAGAAAAGTTACCATTTGTCTAAGAAAATATTTATAAAATAAAACATTCTATGCCATTAGTTTTAAATTACAAGATGTTCTTCAAAAAACTAACTAATTATTATAACATTATTTATTGTCTTTCTTATATACCTTCAAAAGAAGAATCATTGATCAAAGTTTGTTGTTGACATTAAGATTAGTGCATGTAAAGTAATTTATATTAAGGACTAGAAGCTCCCATATATTTTTAACATTAGATATAAGTAATTCTTTTCAAATTTTAAAGTTACTTTAAAAATTTCATTTAACATAATTTGTGAAATATTTGTAAATTGCTTCATTTATAAAAATAAATTCAATTTTATTTCAATATATAGTATTTTTTTACATATATCAAATATTGTTTAGATATACATGCTATTTAACTTTTTTTTAGTAAAATTTTCTATTTTTACGATGATACTTTATAGTAAAATGCTTAATTATATTTTTACTATTTCATTTTCATTTAAAAGAGATTAATATATACACGTGAATGTTTTTGCTTAACTAGCTAAATGTGCTGTTTTTTTTGAAGTGTTATTTAAATACTATTAAATTGAAAACTTGTGTTTATGGTTAAGCATTAATGGATTGTTATAAGAGGAATGATTAATAAATATTCATTTTGTTTATGTCTTGAATAATATTTATGTCGTTCTCCATATTTTATTGTAAATATATTTTTTTAATATATTTTTATTTTTTAGGATGGGATTAGTACAATCTAGCACCATGAGAGCCGCTAAATTTAGTGGTAGTGGGAATAGCAAACGAAGTATAAGGAATGAGAGGCAACCAGTTGTTAGGAGTTCAAGAAAATATAGATCATCGAGTACCTCATATAATATAAACAGGAATGCCAAGGAGTTTAGTCGATTTTGGAAATCAGGAGGACATGTGGCACCGAAAATAAGAACTACCTCCACATCATCTTCTATAAAATCAAATCGTGGCAAGGAGGTCTGGAAGAGGAAAAGACAATACTCTACAGATATTCCATTTACAAGAAAAAATTCTCAATATTCTTATAGCAGTGGGGAAAGTTATAACACCGAGGTATTAAATGGCAAATTAAAACCATGTGAAATAGGAAGAAAAGTATACTCAAATCGAAGTAGTCTTAAAACATCGAGTTGTGATAATACATATGGGATACAAAATGATATTAAAGTAAAAAGAAATGAATTTAAAAAAGTTTCATCTGCCTCATTACCACATGATAGGGAAATAACAAATGTGCCTATGAATTTATGTTATAAATTTGATGATCTTAAAGTTTAACATTATATTTGACATTGCTTATAATACAAACAAATATTTGGAAATTTAGTAAATAATAAAATAACTAGTTAAATTCTTTCACTGGACTTAAGATTATCCTTAATCTTTTTATTAATTCATGCCATTCTGGGACATAGTTTCTATCACCTTCTTTAACATTTTCATATCTGTTAAAAAAATCCTTCAATTCCTGGACAGCAATTTTATACAATAAAGAAGATCTACTCTCAGTTACAATCTCTTTTCCTAAAGAAACGGCATAACAAGTTAGTAATTTGCCATATTCTAATGGGCACTGCTCCTCAGCTAATATACTTTCATTAGTAAGTCTTCTTTTTTCTAAATAACTTACTAATTCCGGGTAATCTTTGTCTCTTAAAATTACTTGCCTCGCAACATTCTTATTGATGTCCCAAATTTGATTGACAGAATATGTCATAATTTTTATATCTGTGTTTAAATAACAAAATAAAAGTAAATATTTGGTAAAAATGTTATCTCCTAAAGCTTTATCCTCAAAAGATTGGCACAATTGTACTAAATATTCAGGAAGTGCTTCAACCCCATTGACCTGAGTATCCTTAGTAATTTGAAATTTATTAAGTGTACCTTCTGGCAAAACATAGTTATATAACATCTTCTCCATAAACATCGATATAATTTTACTTTCTGTAAATATTGATGCTTTCATAAAGTAGAGTCTCATTATTTTTAATAAATATTCTCCCACGGAAAAACGTAAATAAAAGTAATAAGTACGTTCAGCAAAAAGAAGGTAGGTGAATAAAAAAATGTTTTCAATATTTCTAATAATATTTGATTGAATTGTATAACTATGTCTATTTTCATCAACAATTTTGAGAAGTGGTGTAAAACACCAACTGCCATCACCGTGGATGTCGATACCATCTTGCATTATTAATTTAGGGTAATTTGATTGTTCTTTGAAATCATTCTTAAAGTAAACTTTCAGTATTTCTTCTCTTCTTTTTATTGCTTCAATATACAATTCATCATTAAGGAATTGTTTGAGTGGTTTGGTTCCTAAACATTGGAACATCTCACTTAATGTTCTTTCTACTCTCGGTTTGATGGCATTTATCATTTGCACTTCAAAATTTGAAGCAATTGGATCGAAGGCAAAACGAGCTTTGTCAGTAATTTTGCCATCAAGAATGTCACTTGGATTCATTATTTCAAGTTTTTTTATAACCTCCTCCTCTGTAATTCCACTCTCCAATGGCATTTCATCTTTCGCTGTTGAAGTAGAGACATCTTTCGTTTCACTTGCACTTTTTTTAGGCACAAATTTGCGAGAGATCTTATTTTTATAATCAGCCACAAGGCTCTCCTTAGTAATACTAGAGAAAACGTCTTCAGTTTCATCTAAATTTTCATCAAGTTTGAAGGGATCGCATTTTTCTGGGAACAAAAAGTAACCCATATACTTTTCTGTCACTCCTTCAAGAGGTAAAGAAGGAATACTCTCAGTGACATTCTCCTCTATTATATTACAACTTTTTTCTTTACACTCTCCTGAAATCTTTATATTTCTTTTCCTGTCCAACTAAAAATATCTAATTTCAATGGAAATGTATAAAAAATATATACATATTTATTGCTGTTGTAAATAAGTTTTCAATCAAAACAACTCATCATAAATATATTTTTAACGAAAAATATAGAATTTACCATCAAAATAGATAATGCCATCTGTTATCGTGTTTTTAATTTTTTATATCATTATTATAAATAATTTCTTTTAGAATAATATTATAATATATAAAATAAAAGTTTGTTTATGTAATCTTTCAGTGATAATGAAAAAAAAGTATAAATAATTGGAATATTTTGGGCAAAGTTTGGTAGTGCATTATTTATTTTTAACTTACATTTTTGTTTGATGAGACAACTGTTGCTGCACATTTTTCTCCCTCTTTTAATGATTGATAATAGGCTTCTTGGGCTAATAAATCCTCTTCTTCGGAGTCGTACTCTTTTTTTGGGTCCATTTTATTTATTGTAGTGGGGGAAATAAAGTTTATGAAATTCCCTGAAATTTACAAATATTACATTTCCCCAATTATTATCTGTGTAAATTACCATGGTATTAAATAAAAGAATGATAAATTTAAATTTTTGATAAATTCAATATGTATTTATATTATATTCAGTTTATGGGTACGTAAAAGAATGAAAATAAAATCTGATTGTTGTATTATCATTTCACTTGTTATGAAACTATAGTCGCCTATGGCGTCTAAATATTTATTGCCTTTAATTAAGTCATAGCTATAACAAATTGTTTTTATGTTAATTGCATTTTTTTTGTTTTTTAAAAATGGAAATACTTTCTTTATAGATATTTTCAATACTGTTAAAATTATCTATTTTAATAAAATTTCTATAATTTTTACCCCTATTTGAATCATTATTGATACAATATATGAATTTTAATGTCTTCAATATGAAACAAAAGTTTGTATTGTATATTTTCTATAGTCAAAAGTTATCAATCAAGCTGAATTTTTATTTTTAACAGTTAAGGTTTTTATCACCTATTATGTAGTGATGTCTTTGTGTAGTTTTGATAGTGTTTAAACGCCTAAGATAACACAATTTTTAAAACAGGAAATTGATAAAATTTGCAACAGAAAATATTTCAATATTTTCTCGTGTCAATACATTGATTATCAGTAAATTTTTTGCAAAAAATAGCATACTTTTAACAGCTAAATTATTAATTCAAGACTCGTTCTTTTCAATGATAGCATTTAACATTTTTTAAATCATTATTAAATTTTAAAAAAATTTATCAATATCTCACATAAATGAAAAAAAACACTAACAATAAAAAAGGGTAAATTGATATTAGGAAAAAGATTATTTTTTAATAAAAATTTTTGATGAGTTAACATTCTTTAAATATTTAAAATTGTATATGTAAAATATCTAAGACTTTAAAATAAACGCAGTTTGAATCTCTTCTAAAGTTTGATGTCTTTAATATTGTTGTCACGAAAAACCTTTTGAAAATGCCAAAAAAACTACGATATTTTTTATCCTTTATAGTGATTAAGCTATTTAGCATATAATAATATACAGACAGTAAATTTATATACCTGTGTGTGTTAAATATTTTATTAAATTCATGAAATCCATTAATTCAAAAAACAACCATTTTTGGCATTTGAAAAAACACATCTCTCTTGGCGAGTAATATTTCTAAATTTTTTAAAATTTCGGTTACCCATCTGTGGATTCATTGTTGTGCAAATTTAAAAATATCAAATCCAAAATCTAGAGAGTGAAAAACTCTAGCGTAGCATGCATGTATTGAAGAGTTACAATAAAAATATATAATAAAAGAAAAAGAAATTTCTAAAAGACATATTTCGAAAAATGAAAATGATCCAACATGTAAATTGACCGTTATGTTTTGTCAAATCCTGATACTGGTTTCGTAATATCATTAATTCAGCAATTGCAAATATTCTTAGAAAAACCAATCTTACATTAGAAAAGAATTTGTTCGAAGCATTTTTCTATTTATAAATATTTAGTTAATATTACTTTTTATTTTAAAGGTACAATAAAATAAAAAAATTGGCTTGTAGTACTTTAAGCACCCAATTATTCTGTTCTCTTCTTTTTCTCAGATACTGTCTTCTTAACTTATGTTTAACGACTTTAAAAATAAACTTTCAAGTAACAATGGATGTACGAAAACAAATTTTTTCCATTCACTAGTTTCTATTAAAACTTCCAAGTTTTTAAGGATAAATTCTTCACAACGCTCCTTCAACCCTTCAGTCGGGTACTTATCAGACAATGCGAAGCGTTCTAAGACATTCTCAACAGACAAACTATTACACATAGACTGTTCTGAAAATGCTTTTAATCTATCTAATTTATATTTATTTGCAATTTCAAATATTTCATTCGCCATATATTTTATATCTGATACTTCATCTTTATAGATGTATTTTAACATCTTCTTTACAACTTCAGCGTTAAAATCTTTTATTTCAATGATATTTGTTTGTGATTCTTCAGATGTACTGTTAAAGATGTCATAAAAAGCAGGAGATCGAACAGCGAGGATTGCTTTATGAACTTGGATTTCAGTGTCTTCAACTTTTATAACACAATCATAAAATAATGGTGAATCAAACATATTACCAAAGTCCAATGATAATTTTGATTGGGGTATTGAAATATTTATTGATGTCTCTGGGTTATCACGGTTCTCAGTCTTAGAGTCAACAGTTTCTAGATTACTATGGTTCTCAGTTCTAAGATCAATAATCTCTGCCTTACAAAATATTACCAAACAACCATTTACTAATAAACCATTCGATTCATCTAGTAAAAGATCTCTCTTAACAAATTTTGAAAACCCCAAACCATAATTTACATTATTCCTATCAAATTCGTAAGCCCACTTACAATCATAAACATTTTTCTCCTCTTCTTTGTCATTTAAAATAGAAAACCTAAACTTTGCTTTCGCTTTCTCGGGCTTTAACAATTCCAAATAAACTGACACATATTCCTTTGAATCTTCATCATCACCATTGGGATATATCTCTAAACGCCACTCTGATCTTTCTTTGCCTCCAATTACAAAAGTTGGTGATATAATTTTTTCACCTGTCTTTTCAGAACGAAGTGAAAATTTTTGTATTGTGTATTTATATTTGAAATTGTTAACGTCTGTCTGGCTGATATAAAGAACATCTGAAATGGTAAATATCATAAAATTAGTGGCAAGTTCAATGGTGTAACAGATAACATACCATAAGGTATACTATTCTCATATTTGAGGTCAGTAATCTCTGCCTCACATATTATTGTAAACTTATCATTAATCAATAAACCATTTGATTTATTTAGTAAAAAATCTCTCTTAACAAATTCTGGATACCCCCAACTACCGTTTAATTTATCTTTAACAAATTCATCAGCCAACCTACTATTGAAAACATTTTTCTCCTCTCCCTTGTCATTTAAAATAGAAAACCTATATTTCGCTTTTGCTTTCTCGGGCTTCAACAATGCCAAATAAACTGATACAAACTCCTTCCACTCTTCATTGATACCATTAGGATATATCTCTAAACGCCACTCTGATCTTTCTTTGCCTCCAATTACAAAAGTTGGTGATATAATTTTTTCACCTGTCATTTCAGAACGAAGTGAAAAGTTTTGTATTGTGTATTTATGTTTGAAATTGTTAACGTCTGTCTGGTTGGTATAAAAAACATCTAAAATTGTAAATATCATAAAATTAGTGGCAAGTTCAATGTTGTAACAAGTCACTTACCAGACGGTTTATAAGTTTCATGAACCATATTAAATTCTCTTTTAAACTTAAATATCTTAGGGCTAAATTAAGTTCTGTAGATAACCTAAAATCAAATTTGAAATTAATTAAACGTCAATAATAGGAAGCGGGAGTAGTGTAGGAGAAAGTACCAGAATATGCTAAATTAAAAATGATTGTTAAATTTAAGAGCATTGAATTATATACCAACTCTATACGAAGATTGTATTTTATTTATGAATACTTATTAAAAAAAATCCTTTGTCGAACAATTAAATTGTTAAATATTATTTGATAAAATATCTTGTTCATGTCTAAAAGACTTGTTGATATAATGTTTCTATATTTATGGTGATGTATTTTTATTTATTTTATTGTAAGAAAAAGTGTATTTTCTGCTATGTAATCAAAAAATTAATAGTAAAAATATCCAAGATAACAATAGAAGTAAGTTTAAGATAACAAAAAAATATTTTCTAGTAACACATAAAATTATAAAAGAAAAACTTTTCTTTGGTGTTAAATTTGAATGAAACTCTTCCCTATTGTTTAAAAAAATTGCCAAATTAGAACAAATATTTTTATTCATACAAAAAGCTACAATTATGTAACTATGTTTATAATTTAAAAAAAACACTTACCCTCTTTTTTTATCGGAGGTTCAAAATTAAAAAGTACATTAGTAATCTAAAATTGTGAATGTTAGTAAATTGATGACAATATGAAATAAATAAATATTGTTTTATATTTTATCAATAAACTATTTTTTGAATCACCACTGATTGACTGTATGAAATATCTATTTTTATAATTATTTTATTATTTAACAAAGATTTAAATTTGACCATTTGATGGCATAAAATAACGGTAATCTAATTAATAAAAAGATAAGAACTTTCGAAAGTAATAATTGAGAGAAAAAAAATTATATACGTATAAATTTTAGGATTATGTTTTGTCAAGTTATGATACTGGTTTTGTGATATCATAAATTCAACAATCACAAAATGGTAGTAAGAAATATTCCTAAAACACAATAATAAATATCAGAAAAAAATTATTTCGAAGTATTTTTGATGTTTATAAATACTTAATTTATAATATAAAAATACATTAGAGGAGAAATTTCCATTAAACTATTGTGTTCAATTTTTAAATCTTTAATATTGAAAACATACAAGCAGAAAGTTGATTTCTTATAAAATAAATTTAGAAAATGTTGAAGCAAACTTTGCAGATTGTTTATGGAAAAATTCGATATAGATCAAATGGAAACAGTTGTGATTTTGGGCTTAAAAAAATTGGGTAGCTTAGATTATATGTTATAGATAATGTAGTAGGTAAAACAGTAGATGTATTAAGAATAATTGTTTTTTCATATATGTATGAGATAAAAGATCAAAAATTTGAGATGAAAAAAAATGATAACGTTCTTCAAGAAATAGATGAAGGGTATTTTATGACAATCACCTTTGCTTCATCAGGGATAATTACCGAAATTTTCTGAATTTGATAGAATTTTTACAGAAGATGAATGGAATGCAAAATGTCCTGATTATGATGAATTTTCCTTTATGAGTAATCATATTGATGTATGTCATTAATTCAATTAGGTATGTACTATAAGACAAGCATTCAATCTCAAGATATGCATTATATGTTTTATTATGAAAGTAGATGTATATCGTGATTCTTGGTGGGCACTTGAATTTTCTACAAAATTAATTTGTTTTAAAAATTAAATTTTTAATAACAATAAATAATGTTTATTTTGTGATGTGAAAAAGATTTCTTTTCATTGCCTAACTATGTTAATACAGTATTTAATAAAAAACATTTGAAATATAAAATCCCATAAACCTTTTATTAGTTTTTTAAATAGTTTTATTGCTTTTTAGTTATAGATTCAACATATTAAAAACAAATTTTGCACTGTGACTTCCTTCACTAATATCAAATTTTCGAGATGAACTAAAAAAATATCAGACTATTGGGAAAACAAATGTGCAAATAACATCAAGTACGTTATATAAATATTATTATAATTATAGATATTTACAATAAAAGTTTTTTAGAAAAATAGTAAAAATATTGGATTTTATAAACTATCATTAATTAAAGGAAATTAGAAAAAAATACTTTTTTTTATAAAACAATGATAAATTTATTTTAAAAAACGAAGCAAGCGTAATATTCTAACATTATTATTTTATTGTTCAGATTTAACAACAATATTATCTCAAGTTGAATTATACCGTAATAAAGTGATTATTTTTCATCATCTTTCTTATTCTGATGACAAGACCCCTTTTTTATAGAAATTATTTTAATTTATAATTAGATTTACTACCATAAAACATGAATCGTAAATATATAACCCAGTCCAAAGTTATAAATACAATTTTAAGATAGAGTTCATAGATTTATGAAGTTCTAATGTTCATAATTAGCAAGATGAAATGAATTTTGATAAATATTTCAATAGTTCCTATCATTTTAGAAAATTTACATATATAAAATTTGAAACACCGATTTCATTTTTTAATTAATATTTTTAAAAAGTTAATTGTAAATATTAAAAAAAAGGTGCAAGCAAAAATTCATGTTAGCATAAAATGTTAATTTGTTTACTCTTGGCATATCTTAACAAAGGTGGAGATTACCGAATGTCGATGCACTAATTATAATTTTTTAATTAATAATAAGCTTGTAAAGTATTTATTTAAAAAGAAATCTCGAAAGAACCGTTTAAAACGAAACCTTTTTAAAAATAATAATAGATTCGTTTTTAGAAATCACTAAATTCGATTGTCAACACATAATGATTTTTATTGGATTTTGTAGCTAACTTATTAAAATGATTAATATCTTTTTTTTAGCTAAAACTTTATTTTAATTCGGATGTAAGCAATTTTTAATATTTGTCTTTTTAAGAAAAATATTTATTATTAAATATATTTTTGTTCCAAATCATAAATAACCCGTTAAAAAATATAACTTTTATCTAAGCTTGTAGGTAGCTTATAAAGATGGTTAATATCAGATTTTGTAAACAAAATCTTGTTCTAAAGTCCCATGCAGGCGATTTTTAATTTTGGCTCTTTTAAGAAAAATCTGAATCAATTAATTAATTGCCGAAAAATTTTTACAAACATTTTTAAATATTTTTAGCATCATTTGACTAGGAAAGTTATGCTTATTATGAATATAACATTTGTTCATTGTTACTTTTGTTTATTAAAAAGTTATTTACAAATAAAAGTGGGGGGAATTTTTCAAGATTATTTTTATTTTATAACAAGGTTTTGAAAAACAGATTCAATTCCATTTACTATTCATAATAAATCATTTTCTTCAAATAAGATGTTAATTTCTTTAAATTTATTAGTAAATCGAAAATCAAATAAATTTTTTTTGTTTTGATAAGACTGGAATTTTTTTAACCGTTAATTAGCCTAAAGTTTATATGGTTAAAATAACCACTTTCAACATAAAATTATGTATTTTGATAAATTATTGATAACATTACTTTTAGTATCATTAATTTTTACAGATTCACGAGGAAACTTTTCTTATTGTATATATTAAGTATATCTTTTAGAAATTGTTGATATGATTTTGGAGATTATTCAACTTACATATAAGATGCCGTCACTCCTTTTAATGATGTTATCAATACATGTTATAATAAAAGCAATCAAAAACAGAAATTTTAATTTTAACACACCATTTTATATAATAATTGTTTGTAAATTATCTAATGAAATTATTTAAAATATAAATGCTTTTATTCTTTTTAAACTACCGAAATGGGATTTTTATAATAATTTTATGGAAAACAATGATTGGATGGCAACAACTTTCTATATTTTGGTAACACAACAAACAACTTTTATGTTTCTTATAACACTTTTAATTAGTATAAATAGATATATAGCTGTTAAATATCCTTTATCATATAAAAATTTTTTTTCAAAATCACAAATAGTTATTATATTACTGTCATTCATCGTATTATCTACAATAATTGGACTTGAAAATATTTTTTTTAATGCCGAAAATAAAGAATTTGATTTATTTGGTTATTTTTTTCCATTTTTTATATCCAAGAATTTAATTTATTATCAATTCTTTTATATAATCATTTTATTTGGAATCATTTCTATTGCAACATGTATCTTCAACATATTGGCCATTTTAACATTAAAAAAACACAACCAAAATGTTAATAAATACAAAAAAGAATTTTATTATATCGTATACTAAATTTTTAATTTTATAACCTTATTGTTTGTTGAGGCTGTCTTTGTTTGTATCTTTATTGCTATAAAATATGAAATAAAATTTTTTACTCACATAATTTATTTTCTCCAATTAGTAGCGTTTGATTTAACATCCGTTGGGGATTTCTGTTTTCTTATTTATTCATGGTAATTGTAGATTATTAACATTTATATTTATGTAAAAACAATTTTTTAGTGATGAACTGAGAAATGTATTGAAAACTATATTTGGATGTTCTAAGAAATTTAATAACAAAATTAGTATCAAAATTCCTTATCAAAGGTAAGTTATTTGTTAATTTAAAAAAGTATAATTCGATTGTAAAAGACAATTAAAGTACTAAATTACTCTCAAACATTGGTAAATTTTCTCAAGACCAGAAAGGATGCTCATACTCATCTTAGAATCTTATTCTTATAATGTAAAGAAGTTAGTTTCAAGTACAGTATTTACCTATGGTAACATTTATTGTTCTCTAGGACAAGGTCTTTGGTATGTCTTCCGAAAATTTTTAATTGACCTTCAATTATAGTTGAATGTTCTTTCCAAGAATCAGGCAAATAATTTTACCAAAGCATCAATCGACAGTTCAAGAAACAATAATTATTAATTTCTTGTAAATCTCTCTCAATTGTAGCTTATTTTTGAAATACATTAATAAATTTTTCTCCTATTCTATCAACTTTATCTACAAAACTTTAAGAAAGTACATTAAAATTTTTGTATTTATTTATTTTTTTGTATAAATTAAATGTTATTAATATATAATAGAGATAAAAATTTCATCACAAATTTATTTTCGATTTTTCATCTTTTAATAATGAAAATAAACAAGGAGCGACAAGCGCAGCAGGTTGGATACTTGAAAAACTAATTTAGAGGATCTTGAAGAAAGCTTTGAGAATTATTTACTAAAAAACTTTGACATAGATCGAATAATAACAGTTATGATATTTAAGATGAAAATATTGGGTAAGCTTGGATTATTTAGCTTGTATAATTCAATGGGTAAAACAGAAGTTGTTTTAGGCCACGTATTTTTCCATATATGAACCAGATAAAAGATCTAATGTTTAAGTTGAAAAAAAAGAATGATAATGTTCTTGAAAGTATAAATGAATACCATTCTATCACAATAACTTTTGCTACACTAGAAGTAATCACAATAGCATTTTGCAAATTTAATAAAGCTTTTACAGAAGACGAATGGATTGCAATATGTCCTGATTATGACCAATTTTTTTGATGGGTAATTATTGTTGATATACGCTATTAATTTAATTAGGTATTTACAAAAAAGCAAATACTTAATCTCAAGATATTTATTACTTTTTTTTATTATGAAAGTTAATGCGTATTGTGCAATGGGGTTAATTTTAAATTTTTAAAAAATTAATTGCTTTGTAAAAATTAACTCTTTTAAACGACTAAAAATAATATTTATTTTGTTATGTTAAGAAAAATATTCTTATTGTTTAATTACGTTAATACAATTTTCTATTGAAAAAACAATTTGAAGATAAAGTTCTATATATCTTTAATTGATTATTTAATATTTTTATTGTTTTTATATTTTAAATTCAACCTATTACAAATAAAGTCTGCACTCTGATTTCCTGTTATTTAGAAAGTTTTCGGAATGAGCTAAAATAATATGAGATTCATGGGAAATAAATGTGTAAGCAACACTAACAACGTAATATAGATATCATTATTATTATAATTATATAAAATACATATTTTAAAAAGAAAAAGAAGAGTTATTAATTTTTTTCAATTACCATTAATTAAAGAAAATTAGAAGAACTATTGTTTTTATCAAACAATCTCAAATTTATTTTAAAAAACGAGACAAGCATAGTACTCTGACATTATTAATTTATTGTACTATATTAACAGCAATATTATCATTATTTGAAGATATCGTAAAAAAGGATTTTTTTGTATTATCACGTTTTTATTATAGTGTTGAACATGTTTTTTAAGAAATTATTTTAATTTATAATTAATTCATTTCGTTGTGAAAATAAATTGTAAATATATTACCATTCCCGAATAATAAATATACTTTTGAGTTAAAGCGCATAAATTAAAAGGGTTTTGAAGCTTCTAATATAGTATTTGCTTAGAATAAAATGATCATTTTTCAAAAGTTAAAAAGTATTTTAAAATTGAAAATAATTTTTTTAGGCTTTTAAAAGACTAGAATTTTTACAATTGTTAGTTTAGCAAAAGTTTATATGATTAAATTAATCATATCGAACTATAAATTTTTTTTTCTGCAAATATCGGTTGAAAAAAGATTAACAACATTACTTTAGCATCAATAATTTTTATAGATTCGCGAGAAACTTCTTAAGAGAATATATAGAACTATCTTTTCAAAATGGTTGATATAAGTTTGATTGTCGAAATTATTCAGTTTATGTATAAAATACCATCTGTGCTTCTAATGATATTGTCAATATATGTTATAATAAAAGAAATCAAAAATAAAAATGTTAATTTTAACACAAAATTTTATATAATGATTGTTTGTAAATTAATTAATGAAATTATTTTTGTAATAACTATTTTTATATTTTTTAAATTACCTAAATGGGGATTTTATAATAATTTTATGGAAAACAATAATTGGACGGCAACAACTTTCTATATTTTGGTAACACAACAAACAACTTTTATGTTTCTTATAACACTTCTAATTAGTATAAATAGATATATAGCTGTTAAATATCCTTTATCATATAAAATTTATTTTTCGAAATCAAAAATATTTATTATATTACTATCTTTTATCGTATTGTCTACAATAATTGGACTTGGAAATATTCTATTCAATGCAAGATATATAAAATCAGATCTATATGGTTACTTTGCCCCATCTTTGAAATCTAAAAATGAAATTTATTATCAAATCTTCTATCTAATCATCTTATTTGGAATCATTTCGATTGTAACGTGTATTTTCAATGTAGTGGCTATTTTAACAATGAAAAAGCATAATCAAATTGGTAATAAATACAAAAAAGAATTATATTATATCATATACTCAATTTTTATTTTTATAACTTTATTATTTGTTGAGACTTTCTTTGTTTGTACCTTTATTGCTGTGAAATATGAAATTAAATTTTTTACTAATGCAAATTATTTTCTCTATGTTGTGACGTTTGATTTAACATCTGTTGGAGATTTCTATTTTCTTATTTATTCATCGTAAGTGCAGATTATTACGTTATATTCTAAGTAAATTTAAATTTTTAGTAATGAACTAAGAAATGCATTGAAAACTTTTTTTGGATGTTCTAAAAAATTCAATAACAAAGTTAATATCAAAATTCATTTTCGAAAGTAATTTTTTTATTAATTATTAGGAGTATAATTTAGTTGTGAAAATGGTTAAAGTTCAAAATACCTTTTAATTTGGATAAGTTTTTTCAACACTAGAAATAATGTTTATTTTGTTCTTAGCATCTTAATCTTATAATACGAAAGATTAGTCTCAAATACAATAATTAACGATTGACACATTGCTTGATCTCTACACAAAAAAGGTTTTTTTAACGTTTTAAGGACTAAATTTTTTTCAAAAAGCGAACCATATCTGTTAAATGATTTACCATTTTAAAATTTTTTTTAAAAATTTTTAAAATATTTATAATTTTTGAAGTTTTATTAATATTGTCATAGTTCTAATAAAGTTTTTTTACAATATTTTATAATTTATTACACGCAAATAAAACAAAAAACTTTATTAAAAATAAATAGAATACAAAAAAACAACCAAATAATACAAATTTAATAGAAATATACACAATTAGTAAAATGATCCGAATAATTATAGAGTGGTCTTTAATTCTGACAGAGAAATCTATATTTTGATAGTATGGTCCGTGTTTTGATAAAAATTTTGTTCGTGTGAGGAATTATTCTTTGAAACATCAATGTTATATCGGAAAAGAATTTGTTTAAATTATTTTTTTTGTTGTTTTATACGTATTGTACAATTGAAATATTTATATTCTAAAATTAAAATAAATTGAATGATTAACTTTTTAGTACTTTAAGTATTAAATAATTCTTTATTTTCTTTTTTCAGATACTATCTTCTGAACTTATGTTTAGTAATTTTATAAATAAACTTTCAATTAACAATGGATGTACTAGAACAAATTCTTTCCACTCCTTAGTTTTTGTTAGCCATCCTGCATTTTCAAAAATAAGTTCTACACAACATTCCTTCAAACTTTTAATCGAGTACTTTTCAGATAATGAGAAACGTTCAAAGACATTCTCTAAAGACAAACTAGTATACATATAGTGTTCTGAAATTGCTTTCAATCTATGTAATTCATACTTATTTGCAATTTCAAACACTTCATTAGCCATATTTTGTATATTTGAAATTTTATCTTTGTAGATGTATTTTAACATCTCTTTCACAACTTTGACAGGAAAATCTTTTATTTCAATAACATTTGTTCGTGATTTTTCTAATGTACTGCTAAGGATATTATGAAAAACAGGAGATCGGGCAGCAAGGACTGCTTTATGAACTTTAAATTCAGTGTTTTCAACTTTTATAATACAATCAGTAAATAATGGTGAATCAAACATATTACAGTAGTCTAATGATAATTTTGATTGGGGTATTGCAATATTCATCGATATCTCTGAATTATCATTGTTCTTAGATTCACAGTTATTAATAACTTGTATCTCACATAATATTCTCAACTTATTATTAATTAATAAGTTATTTGATTCATTTAGTAAAAAATCTTTTCTAACAAATTTATATTTCCCCCAACCAGAATTTTTCAAATAAGTATCTGTATCACCACCATTAAAAACTTTTTTCTCTTCTTCCTTGTCATTCAAAATAGAAAATCTAAACTTTGCTTTTGCTTTGTCTGGCTTTAACAATGTCAGAAAAACTGACACATACTCCTTTGACTCTTTTCTATCACCATTGGGATATACCCATAAACACCACTCAGATCTATTTTTCCATCCAGTTACAAAAGTTGGTGATTTAATTTTTTTACCTATTTTTTCAGTACGAAGGGAGAAGTTTTGTATGGAAAATGTATAATTGAATTTGGTAATTTTTGTCTGGATGTTACATGAACCGTCTGAAATGATAAATATATTAAAATCAGAAAGAATCTCATTATTGTAACAGATGACTTACTATTAAGTTTGCCACTCTCAAAAACCATATTCACTTCTTCCTCTAATAAATGTATGGCAAAAACAAATTAAACTTAGTAGAAAGAATAAAACCAAATCTAAAATTAAATATTTGTTAATAGTAAAGAAAAAGAAACAAAACTTATGTATAGAGTACCAGAATAAGTTAGTTTAAAAAATGATAATTTAACAAAAGTAATAAAATTATATACTAACGAATATTGGTAAGCTGCCGTCAAATTACGAAATACTTTATGATGAGACTCATTAAGCATTCAATTAAAAAAGGTATAAGGCAGTTGATAAAGTATTTTACCTGTATTTTAATGTTTACTTTCAATTTATTTCTACGCCTCTGATGACGTATTTTCATTTATGTTTCAGGATGCACAAGTGCATTCTTTATTGTCTTATCGGCAACTTAGTGAAAAAGAAAGAATATATTTCAAAATGAAATAGAGGTTAATTTAAAATAGCTATTAAATAATTTCCAATAGGATATAAGATTAAAAAAATAGTGCTACCTTAATCTTATAATTTAAATAAACTTTTTCATGTGATATTTTAATTACATTATTATGGACAAAAGATATATATTTGACCAATTGTAGGCATCAACTAACAGTAATCTAAAAGATAAACTGAAGAGATGAAGCTTTAAAAGTAATAACTCTGAAAATGATATTACGTATAAATTGTAGTTTATGTTTCGTAAAATCCTAATATTTATTTTATTACATCATCAGTTCAATAATCGCAAAATAACAGTAAAAAATATTCTTAGAATCATCTATGCTACATTAAGAAATAATTCTTTTTTTAATATTATTTATTGTTGTTTTATGAATATCTAATTAGTAATGATTTCTATTTTAAAGTTACAATAAGATAAAAAAAACTAATTAATAGTACTTTAGGCACCCAATAATTCTTTCTATTCTTTTTCTGATATACTGTCTTCTGAACTTATGTTTAATGATTTTAAAAATAAACTTTCAAGTAGTAATGGAAGTGTGAGAACAATTCTATCCCACTCCTTGGTTTTTGTTAGCCATCCCGCATTTTCAAAAATAAGTTCCACACAACATTCCTTCAAACTTTCAATCGAGTACTTTTCAGACAACGAAAAATGTTCAAAGACATTCTCTATAGACAAACTAGTATACATCTATCGTTCTGAAATTGCTTTCAATCTGTGTAACTCATACTTGCAATCTCAAACATTTCATTAGCCATATTTTGTATATTTGAAATTTTATCTTTGTAGATGTAATTTAACATCTCCCTCACAACCTCAAGAAGAAAATCTTTTATTTCAATAACATTTGTCTGTAACTTTTTTGACGTAATGTTGAAAATTTTATGAAAAACAGGAAATCGAGCAGTTAGGACTTTTTTATGAACTTTAATTTCTGTATCTTTCACTATTATTATGCAATTCATAAATAGTGATGAATAAAACATATTGTCATAGTCCAATAATAATTTTGATTGAGGTATTTTAACTTTTCTTGATGTTCCTAGATTATCAAGATTCTCAGATTTAAAAGTAATAATGTCTACATTAAATAATATTGTCAACTTGTTATTAACTAGTAAACCATTTGATTTATTCAGTAAAAGCTCTTTCTTAACAAATTTTCGGAAGCCCCAAAAACTATTTTAATCAAAGTTTTTAATTACACCGCTAAAAGAAGCATTTTTCTCTTCTTCTTTGTCATTTTAAATTAGACATAGGTAGTTCGGTAAATAATTCGACCCGGGTCGGTCGGTTTAGGGTCGCTTTTAAAAATTGACCCGTTAAACTAGTAACATATATCCTTATAAAAAATATAACTTTATTATAATTAAAGGAAATTTTCTAGTAAAAAAAAATTACAATGATTAAATTATCCCTTAAAATTAATAAATTGTTTAAATTCCTTGTAGTTAATATAGTTCGTCGACAATTTCTAATATACGAAAGTGTTGAAAAAGCACTTTCAGATTTGATGCTAGTTGACTTTATTATTCCTAATTTTCGATAAAGACTATGTAGATGAGGTGCTGATAATTTTACTGAATTCCAAAAATGGTCAATATTAACTTCAAAATTCATATTTCTAATATGGTAAAAGATTATTATTATTTTCACTGATAAATGAATTTTCCAAAGTTGTTAGTAAATAGTATAAAACCGAACCTAAAAATTTTGTAATTTTGTATCGACTCTAAAATTCAAGGTCAGCCATTAAAAATTGTTCAAGGGTCGACCAGGGGCGGGTCTCATGTCTAGTTTCTTTTCTAACAACTATAATATCAAAACTTTTTTATTATAAAATATTTTATAAAAAATACAAGTAACATAGTCTATTTCTAAAATTTTTTTAAATGTTATATCATTTTAATAGTTTTATTAAAGATATAAAACAAGATTCTAAAAATTGTGATATACCATCATGTTTCTAATGATAAAATATTTATTTAAGATTGAAATTTTTAATCATCTTATTAAAAATCGAAATGCTTAAGCTTTATAATCGTATTATCATATGTATTTCTTTATTTCACCTAGTAAAGTCTACTGAAAATCCTCCTATTGATGCTAATAATAGAAAAATAGAATCAGAAGAATTTGATAAATTCCAAAAATTATATAACAGCTCTGGTAATTAATTATATAACATATTAAGATAAAATTCTTCTATTAAAGTATTTGAGGGTATATCACAAAAATTGAAAAGAGATATTCGAATATTCTGTGTTATTTTGGCATCACCGAAGTTTGAATTCAACAAATGTATTCCTCAAAAAATGACATAGCTAAAAAGATGCAAAGGCTATATTTTTGCTTCATCTGAAGATGATTCAACATTACCATTAATAAGATTATTCTCCAAGATAATTACGATTTTTCATATGGTAAAGTAAAAAATGCGTTAAAGTAAATATGGAACATTAATGAAAATGAACATGATTATGTTTTAAAAGGCGATGATGATACATATATTGTTATTGAAAACTTAAAAGCATTTCCTTTAAATGAAAATCTAAATAATGATGGTTATTTTGGTTTTATAGTGTATAATCCGCCTGGAAATAAAGAAAATGGATATATACAAGGTGAAAGTGGTATTCCTTTAATATCTATCAAAGTACTTTTTGAAGATAGCAAGTTATTTTCTACACTGAAAATAAATTTAGATATTTGATTCTTAAGCTTTTATAATATATCATATTTATTTTGTATTATTGACGATTCGTTATTGAGTAAAAGCTAAAATGTTTTAAAATATACTGTTTATTTTTAATAATTTACAATGTTACATTAATTAATTAAGATACTTATTAAAACATTGGTTTGTTAAAATACGATATTATTTTGTTGCCTATACTTGCTCAACAAGTGAATCTTTATTTTAATATCTTGAACTTCGTCGGACAAACGATATAAATACAATATATACGTAATACTTTTTATTTTATATGTTGAACAATTGTTATGACGTCAATCTTCATAAAAAATAAAATAGCATTTATGCATATTTCAAAATAAGAATGCTAATTTCCGGTGAGTTGTATGCCTCTATATTTAATGATTCTTTTTGAAACTATCTTTTTGATATAACAGAAAAAGAACTTTCTAAACTATTGATAAAGCCATAATACAACAGAACTTTCACCAATATATTGTTAATTAAATTTAATTTTAAAGCAATTTCAAACAATATACCTTTTGTTTTAACAAACTGATTTGATGCTTTCTAACAATCATAAATACCAAGAACGGCTATATTCCTATACATAAATTTGCTTCACAACTTGATATTTCGGTGAATTTTCAAGACATACTCTTTGAAAAAGTTAATAACGCCATGTACACGAATTGAGGTAACCTTTCTGGAGAATTATTTGGTGAATTTGAACAAGAAAATGTAACCATCATTTGTCATCTTTAGTTAAGTCATAATTCCAGTAATAAAACATTAATTTGATTTCTCAGCACATCACTAGCTTGGGGATTATTTTTATTCTCATACAATTGTTTGATATGGTGATTTTAGATTACATCTATCTGTTAGAATTCTTTAAAACAACAATATAATGTCAAATTTTTGTCATCATTCACAAAGTATTTTTAATCAATCTTTTATTTGTCACTGACTTTACTTTTTTCATTCATTCGATGTACGTTAATTTTTATTATAAAATTAATATTTAATTTCATAATTAGAATAATTAACCCGCGAAAATTCTATTAATATTCTGCATACATAATTTTGATTGTTTAAATTGCATATTTTTCAGATATTTTTACTAATATTTTGCCATAACAAAAGCTAACTCTATTAACGAAAACTCAACGGTTGTCGTCTAATATTTGTGATTGTGGAAAAATGGCTGTTGCAGATATTATTAGGGATACATCACTACTAAATTTATCCGATACTAATGATGAGTTAACGTTCCTGAGTAACTCATTTGAGCACGAATTGGACGGCCATTTACACTTCTTGGGACTTAACCTCAAGAAGTTGTTCTCATCCCAGAAGACTTCGCTTTTCTGTCACAATGTCTTCTCAGCAATCCTTGTTCAACGTTTGGAACGTTACAACAAGAATATGAGATACATTGGAACGTCAAGTAAGTTTTAACATACTTATCTTCCTATTAATTGATGATTTCTTTGCTTTTAGATGGCCTGAATGTTGTCATACCAAATCTTCCTGCTAGAGAGGGTGAACACCTCACTTCATTCTTCGTGGATATGGAAAGATTACTAAAAGAAAAGAAGGTAAGGAGATATTTATTTTTATTTGTAATATGTTTTGTTTAGATTAATGGAGTATCCATGGTTTTCTACGACAATAATGCTAAGAGAATAGTGGAATCTTACAAGTTCATGGTTCTTGTTGATACTGGGAAGATTAAAGTATTGACAGAGTAAGTATTTCAAACTTATAGTGAACAATTAAACATTTTTTTTAGCTACAATGGGAATCCAATTGCTGAGCCTGCATCTGGTGACAGCTTCGAAAATGACAAGAAGTTATTTGTTGCCATCTACCAAAAAGTTAATGACTACTGTTGTAGACTTGAAAAAATTAAGGATGACCACGTAGTTCCACTCTTTCGTTTCCATTTTCCTAAACGGAGTGATAGAAAGGAGTACGAGAGGTCTATTATTGAACAGGAGACTTCTGTTCGCTTTGCCACAAGACCAACATTTGGTGGAACTAATGAAGTTTCCCTTATTGCTTCTCATCACAGAAAGCGTTTTACTTACGCTATTGTAACTAATCGCAAAGTGTAGTATTATTCCTTAATTATTATTTTTATATTGTAAATTATTTGTACTATTTCTTGTATATGTCATCAATTAACCACTATAACTGATAAAATGTATTATAAAATTTTAATTTCCCCCATTGTTCATGTTGTTGTAAAAATTTGAATATCTCGTCCCTATTATGACTATTTTTTTCTATTTATTGAATATAAAATAACATGAATTTTTATATAATTTATTCAATTTCCACAGAATGTTTATTCAAAAAATTAAAAACAAATGGAATTTATTGAAGAAAAAAAACCATCTACATGATTCACGTGAGGAAGAGGCTAAAAGTGTCAGACCAGATTTCAAGAATAATACTACTTTCATGGAGGTCTCAGGAAATCCAAGAACACAAATACTATCTATCTCTAATACTCAGTCTGGTCCCACATCTGTAGTCTCCAGTGGTCAAAGCAATAACAGTAAAAAAGTAGGAAGGAGGAGATATAATAAACCACTTCGTCTTCCTAAAAAGGAGGCACTCGTTTACAAAGGCGGCTGTGTAATTAATAAACCAAAAAGACTAGAAAGTGGACTTGATGGAACAGTCAAGAAAAATCCAAAAGAAATGACTGAGCCTTTCACTGAATTTGCAATTTCAAAAGAGATAAAAGGACTGAAGGAAATGTATGATGCTGAATTCAACAATGATCTTAATATCACTCCCGACCAAGCTAAAGCTTTCTATGATGTTAAGAACAAAGATAAGAATAGAAATAAGGTAAGAGGCTATATCACTAATTCATTTATTTAATTACTTACAGAATGTCCCATGTCTTGAATCTACAAGAGTCCATCTTATGATAAGTGATCAATTTGGGAATGACTATATCCATGCTAACTACATCCCAACATCTAAGGCTGGTGATAGGATGATTATAACACAAGCACCAATGAACTATGAAACCAATGTATCTTCAGGCTCTCAACCAGTTATCATGTCAACAGCTTCTGACTTCTTTCGGATGATAGAACAAGAAGAATGTGAATTTGTTGTGATGTTGTGTAGTTTTAGTGATGAAAAAGAAACTATGTGTTGCCAGTACATTCCACTAATTGGTTCAACGAATATTGGACAATATAAAGTGACAACATTAAGTAGGGAACCATTGCCTGAAGATAACAACGTCATTCTCTCGAGAATTCAATACCTTAGGAAGGACGAGAAAAAGCCGAAGGAATTCAGTCACCTTCATTACTTAGATTGGCCAAAAGAAGGATTTCCAAAACCATGGGTTTTAACACCAATAAACATCTACCTAAGAATTAAAGACTCCCAGAAACCTGTAATTATCCATTGTACCAGTGGAATTAGGAGATCAGGAACACTAGCATCTATTTTTATGGCGTTGGATGAACTTGATAATGGAACACTACCAAAATCACTTGTTCCCATTGTCAAGCATATCAGATCATACCGACTAATGGCTGTCAGGACACCAGTTGAATTCCTCTACATACATCTCCAACTAATTCATTACTTCCTCCACAAAGGATACATTGATAATAGTCAAAGGCTCCTATCATTCTTCGATGACTACGATCCAGCATACAAGAAACAAGCAGCTAAAGAAAAAACCACCCAATGTGTATCGGAATATGGTATTAAAACTGTCAAAACTCCTCTGACACCACAAAATCAGCAACCTCTATCTAGCTGATTGTTAATAGATTAATATAAATATATAGTAACAATAATTTCAAAGTATTCTACCTATATTGACTACGACTTAATTTTCATTTGATTAAAAAAATAAAGTACTAATGACGACAATAAAGTTTTTGTGTAAAAAATTTTCTTGCCTTTCTTTGGTGTTTTTCTTGCATGTTTTCTTGATTGAGATTCTTTCCTTATCTATTTTAATTTGTTTATTGAATTTGAAATTTTTTATAATAGTTAAAGCTTTCTGGATGTAATTAATATTTATTTGCGTTATATTTTGATGTACAATAGGTTTTTTTTAAGCAAACTTTCATTGTGGTTGTTTATATTTTTTAGAGGATTTGTATATATGTTGCAGATGGCACTTTAGGAATGATGTCAGTTACATATTTGAAGTGTTTATGTAGTCCATTTATGCCTTGTGATAAGTAAGATTTGAAAAACTTTTAGTTAATATTCTGTTCAGTTTAATATAATCAAAAGTAAGATTTGGAAACCACAACCATCTCTGCAATATATAAGATAAATATTTCATAATATCTAAATCTATATGATGAGGTTTTCAAAGAATATTTTACATCCATCATAATTACATTGTGGTCTATTCCGTGGGAATATTTTTAAAAATATAATCTCTAATGTTTTTGTTTTGATACAAAAAATATGTTATTTTGAGTGAATGGTAATTTATGAAATGTAGTAGAATATAAAATACAAGAAAGAATATAATATGGTAGATCTAACTACAAAATGCTATCTATTATGCATGAAAATTTGTAGTTGTGGATCACTACAGCCAGTTATACTTTTATGTTATTTAGAATAAATCTAAAACAATTGTATAGTGAAATAACAGCTTAAAGTTTGGGTGTTTTTAGTGAAACTTACTCCATCAGTGTAGTTGGGAATTTGTACAAAATATATTGCACAAATAATAAATTATAAGATAAATGAGTTGAATGGAGGAATAATTATGGCTTTACTATCGAAGTTGTTATAAATAATTATTTCCAATTAATTAAAATCCCTAATTTCTATTTATAGAATTTTAATGGTACAGCCCATAATTTCTTTACTTGAAAGATATTAGTGTCAACGTCAATGTTTTCTTTATTGTTATTTAATAACAGTTGTACATTTTTTTGAGAGAAAGTAATTTCTTTTAAAAGTTCTAATTTATAAATTCAAGGAGATTTGTAAATATATAAAATGGATCCTTCAATGGTACCTACGTACGTTCGCCCATACTTTGGAGTCTCAGGTTATCAAGTATCTATTATAAGTTTATTGTCAATACCTCCGAACATCTACTTTTTTTATCGATGTTTCACTTACAGTAAATTCAAGGAAAGACAATTCTTCAGATATATGATAATGATTATGTCTTTTGAGTATATTTGTGCCTCCATTTTGCACTTAATATTCTATTTATATATTTCTTTTCATTATTACACCAACAGTCAAGTTAATGTTAAGATATGTTCTAAATTGGAGTCAATTCATTATGGTTCTAATCCAATTTTGAATATGACTTTGTTGTATTTGAATATTATTAGATTCTATAAGATAGCTTATAATGAGAAGCCAAATATAATTGTCATGGGACTAACTATATTATTTACAATGGGGCCATTTTTATATTTATTAATTGGGAAATTTTTTGAAATAGATATTTATTTCGTTCCTAGACAAGGTTGCGGTTATGATATATATAGTAAATTACCTTATTTTAAATATATAACTTATGGCATCATTTGCATGGGCTGGCTATGTTCTTCAATATCACTTATAATGAATTATATGATTTATAAAATTGTTGATAGGAAGACATCAGTTGTAAATAAAGCAAAAAGAAGAGAAAATAAGTCATTATTTTGGAGTATTGCAATTCAAAGTTTGTTTCCTTTTTGTTATCAAGTACCTGCGTTTTTTTATTATCTTATTTACTTAACTATTCGTTTGTTTTTACCACCCTCAAATATTATACTTTTAATTTTTTTCAGAAGGAAAAAAAGTTACTGAAATTGAAATCTTTTTGAATATACTTTTTTATTCAGGACATTTGTTGTCAATTTTTTTATCATTAGCTGTAATTAAACAATTTAAAATAATGATGTTAGATGATTTTGGATGTCAAAGTAGAAGTGATTCAGTTTCAATTACTCGAATTCAGACTAAAAGTAATTGAATGACATAAATATATATTATACCTTTATCCAAGTTTGACTCACTATGTTTTTGTTTAACAGAAAATCATGGGAATGTTTTTTTACACAAAAACAATAATTTAATAATAATAAAGGTTTTGTTAAGTGCTTGCTTACGTGATTGTAATCTTTAATATCTATTGTTTTTGTTTGCATGATGAAAATAATTATATAGAAAAACTTTGGTATTTTGAAAAATATTTAAAATTCAACAAAATAGTATTTCAGTACTTTTTTTGAACATTTTTGTGAGTTTTTTAAATTATTTATATATATTTATTTATTATAGAAAGTGAAGAATGAAAACAAAATTATGTAATGTTTTGAAATGGATGACTATATTGTATCTATCAGGTTATTGGATACTTTTGAAAAGCAATATAATAAAGTGGTATTTAGAGATGCGTTTAAGGATCAAAAGATATATGTTACTTCATTAGTTAGAATTCTTGTTAGATGTTTACTATTTTCAATAAATATTAGTTTACTTTCGTTTTTTAATTTCTCATGTTTTTAAAGGAGCTGAATGTCTCAGGCAAATTTAAAATACCAAACAAGTTCTTTTTTAAATAACAATTAATCTACAACTAAATAAACATACCACCCAGGCAATAAAAATAATTTAGGCACAAATTTAAATGTTTTTACATTGATTACCGTTCTAGTAAAAATAAAGTATTATAGGAATTTAAAACTTTTAAATTCAAGAACGAACTGTTAACAGTATAAAAGATAAAAGAATTACTAAAAAAAGAGTTAATAAATCCGGCTCTACATTAAGAATATAAATTTAACTTTAATAGCTGATTAAAATGGTCATTTACTATAAATTTGTCAAAATAATTACAATATTTCTGTTACGGTAAAGTTTGCTTGATGGCATAGTAGTCTATGTGGTAGTAGATAGAGAGGTAGTAAGATATTTTAAAAATTTCTTATGCGCGAATGTTTTTGGTTAATTTCTGACAACAATTTTAAGAATAAACTAACAAAATTGGCGAAAACATTGCCGCAGTAGTAAAGTTAAATCTGGATGGCTAATCCTAGTTCATAGACTACTACGCTAGCGAACGAATTTTGCTATAAAAAAATAAAAATACTATAGTAATCATTTTTTTAATTTAATTATTCCTTTAATAGCTATCAAAGTACTTTTTGAAGCTAGTAAGTTATTTTCCACTCTGAAAATAAATTTAGATATTTGATTCTTAAGCTTTTTTAGTTAATCCTAAATATTTTGTATTATTGACGATTCGTTATTGAGTGAAGGTTAAAAAGTTTTAAAATATACTGTTTATTTCTAATCGTTTACAATATCCCTATATATATTGTAGGAGTAACGAGGGTGGGTAAATTATATTCAATATTAAAACTTTTTATATCTTAATATATACCACTTTATGTGCCGATTTCAAAAAACGCAAAATTACCTTAATCTGAAGTCCTGCTCTTGAGATATTGCTACTTAAACATGTTGCGGTGTATTATTCTTAACCTCCTTAAAGTTATTTGTTTTATCTGAAATTTTACAAGCATATATAGTTATAGATGATAATAATATGAAAATAAGAAAAGTAAAATTTCAAGTTTCATTCTTGGGATTTTGAACTTTTTTGAAAATGACTAAAAAAGCCTAAATTCTAGTATTTCAAAATAACATATGAAGATTCAGAGAAGGAATTTCAAAGAAAGAAAATAAGCTATCCTTAGCTTCTCTTTAACTTACATTTAAAGTATAATCTTTAAAGAATCGAGAAATTTTAAGTACCGTAAAATCGTCGTAGAAGTTTTTGAAAAAAATTCTTTGGGAAAAATGTTTTGTGTTTTTTAAAAAAAAAGTATGTCAAGATGAAACTTTTTAAGTACAGTGTTTCCACATCTTTTATATAAAAATCAATTTTCTATCGAATGACATATATATCATGTAGATTCATTTATCCTTTCTCGATATATAAAGAAAAAGGTGTTTTTTTAATTTTAAAAAAAGTTTTATTTTTATTTTCAAGAAAGGAAAAAAGTTTCAATACGTCATTTTTTTCAAAATATCTCAAACGATGGTCCTGGAGAATTTTGTTGTAAACATTTTAAGATATTAACCGTTGATTTATTTCTTTTAATTCTTGAGATAATTCTAAAGTAAATAAAGTAATTTTTTTCTCTATTTTGTAATTTATTTAAAAAAAACATACAAAGATAAAACTTTTTCAATATGAAATGTTCACAACTTTTATGTGAAGTAGAATTCTCTATCGAATGGCATATAAATCATCTTAATCACATTATTCATTCTCGATATACATAGAATTAAGTATCAAATTCCAAAACTCGGTACCTCCATTTCTTTCTCAAAAAGTGATTCTTTCTGTTTGAAATTTCACAGATACAGGGTGGATCAAAATACGCATCAAAATTGTATTCTAATTTATTAATAAAAAGTATGTAATATAAAGTAATACCTTTTGATTCATGATTTTATAATATTTATATCTTCCAAATACTAGCAACATAATTTATTCACACCAATAAAAAAATGAACTGCAAAAAAGAATTATATAATTAGAATACAAACATGATGTATATTTTGGCCCACCCTGTACATTCTAGATTGCTGTGCGAGAATATTTTAAAAATATATTTTCTGAAGCTTTTGTTATTAATACAAAAAATAAGTTGTTATTGTAAATGGTATTTGATGGATCATACACATAAAAAAAGGGAAGCATTTTTGCGTAAAATGTAATGAATTTTTCCCACCTAACAAAATTTAAATTTTCTTGATTTGCGACTAATTTTATTGCAATTATATGGTACATAAAAATATAAGCAATAATTATGTAGTTGTTGAAATAAGTTTCAATTTTTTACTATATTATTGTTATTTTAAAACATAGATTGTCTTCTACAATTTTTTTTTAAATATAAGTTTAGAATTTAATTTTATGTAAGATTATAAATGCTTTTGTAAAAAGCAAGTCTTAACATACCAAAATATTTTTATTAATAAGTTTTAATAGTTTGAGTTATTAAAAATTTTACTTTTAATTATAAAATTACACTCTTCTAAAGGCCGAAAATTTTGTTTAATGACTTTAATGGTCCTATTTAAAAAATTAAATCTACGAAAAATTATACGGATTTTTATTTATAATAAAAAAAAATCTTCTACATATTTAAACTTAATATAAGAACAAATACTAAAATAATATTTGTAATTATTAATGCTTTGTGTGGTTAAATAATAATTTTTAGCTTTTTGTTATTATTATTGCGGATTTTTTATATTTATTGTTGCTAGTAAATTGTTGAGGACAATGATTTTTGTTAAAAGACTTAACAACTTTACACGAAATTGAGTTATAACAGTATATTTCATGTATATTAGAAAAAAAAATAAATTCTAAGATTAGGATTATATCAAAAACGTTAAGATTAAATAAAAGTTACTTTACTTGAAATATAAAACATATGTAATTTGGTAAAAAAACAGTAAAATATTGCGACAACCTAATATTTCTCACCGTTTAAAAAATTTTTGCTGTCGCGTGGTAATTTTAAAATTTGAATAAATGTTAATTTTTTTAATAGGTGGGAAATTTTTTTGCATTTTTCCTTGAATTATCAGAATTTTTCCTATTTTTTTCTGTGTATAAGAATACAAAAAACAAGAATGAATATATTATGATAAATTCAACTATAAAACACAATCTTACCATAAATGGAAAATTGTTGTTGTAGGTTTCAACAACTAGCTATACTTCCATGTTGTTTATAATAAATCTAAGACAATTGTATAGTTAAATAACAGCTCAAAGTTAAGGTGTTATTAAAAAAAATTCCTCCATCACTGTATGTCGGAATATATTCAAGATATTTTTTACTGGAAATAAATTATAGAAAAAATGCAGGGATAATTATGGCTTTGTTATCGAGATTTCTATTACGGATTATATTCAACTAATACAAATCATTAGTTTCCACTTATGGAATTAAAATGGTGCAGCCCATAATTTATTTTACTTGAAAAATATTAGTGTGAACATTAATATTTCGTTTATTATTATAAAGTAAAAGCTGTACATTTTTTGAAAGAAAATTATTTTTTTCGAAAGTTTTAACCTATAAATCCGAGAAAATTTGTAAATTTATAAAATGGATCCTTCAATGGTACCTACGTACATTCGCCCATACTTTGGAATCTCAGGTTATCAAGTATCTATTATAAGTTTATTGTCAATACCTCCGAACATCTACTTTTTTTATCGATGTTTGACTTACAGTAAATTCAAGGAAAGACAATTCTTCAGATACATGGTAATGATTATGTCTTTTGAGTTTATTTGTGCCTCCATTTTGCACTTAATATTCTACTTGTATATTTCTATTAACTACTACACTCACAATGAGGTTAATGTTAAGACATGTTCTAAATTGGAGTCAATTCACTATAGTACAAATACAATTTTGAATTTGACCTTTCTGTACTTGAGTATTATTAGATTCTATAAGATAGTTTATAATGAGAAGCCCAATATAATTTTCATGGGACTAACTGTATTATTTACAATGGGGCCATTTTTATATATATTAATTGCAAAACATTTTGAAATAGATATTTACTTCGTTCCTAGACAAGGTTGTGGATATGATATATATAGCAAAATATTTTATTATAAATATATCTCTTATGGCAACATTTTAATGAATCTTATCTATTCTTTATTATCTCTTATAATCAATTATGTAATTTATAGAATAGTTGTTAAGAAGACATTAGTTTCAAATAAACCAAAAATGAATGACAATAAATCAGTGTTTTGGAGTGTTGCGATTCAATGTTTGTTTCCTTTTTGTTATCAAGTACCTGCAACAATCTATTATTTTGTTTTCTCAATTATACGTTTGTTTTTACCATCCTCAAATATTATACTTCTAATTTTTTTCAGAAGGAAAAAAAGTTACCGAAATTGAAATTTTTTTGAATCTACTTTTTTATTCAGGACATTTGTTGTCAATTTTTTTATCATTAGTTGTAATCAAACATTTTAAAATAATGATGCTAAATGATTTTGGATGTAAAAGTATAACTGATTCAATTCCAGTTACCCGAGTTCATGCTAAAAGTATGTTTTTGTGATAAAATGTATATTTATACTTGTATTTAAGCTTAGCCCCTCATGTTTATATTTAATAAAAAATCATGGAAAAATTTGTTTACACATAAGCAATAATTTAATAAAAATTAAAGTCCTTATTAAGTGATTGCTTACGTGATTGTTATCATTTATATCCATTTTTTGTTTGCATGATAAACACAATTGTATAGAAAAACTTTGTCATTTTGAAAAACATTTCAAATTCAACAAAATAGTATATAGTGCTTTCTAAGAAGTATCTTTTATGAATTACAAATAATTATTATTTATTCTTTATAGAAAATGAAGAGTGAAAACAAAGTTAATTTAATGTTTTTAAATTGATGTTTATATTGTATAAATCAGGATAATGAATACTTGACAAATACAACATAATAAAATGGTGTTTAGAAATTAATTTTAAAGGTAAAAAGATGTATTACATTCTTTTATAGAAATATTGTTAGATTTCTACTGTTTTTAAATAAATACTATTTTACTATCGTTTTTTGATTTTTATATTGTCCAAAGGGCTAAATGTTTGAAGCAAAATTAAGCATCAAAATGGTTGTTCTTAAAATAACCATTTAATCTATTATTACATATGTTTACCACACAGATAAAAATAATTAAGGCACAAATTTAAACGCTCTTTACATGAATCCTATAATTAGATATAAGGAGACTGTTAAAAAAATATTAAATTAATGATTCAAATAATATGGCACACAGTATAAGAATGAAAGTTATCCTACAAATTGCTTGTGGTATTCATTTTATAGTGATAATAACATTTCTGAAAATGATATATATACTATACCTTTGACAAAATGTAATAAAAGGCAAAACAGTATATTACATTTCAATCCAAGTGCTTTAAATCTTAAAACAATTTATTAATCAAGAGCGCAGTTAGTAAATTAACTTAAGATCAAAAGTCAAATAAGTATCAAAACGAAGACTATTAAATCTAAAGTTTCAAATCTCAGATCTTGATGACAAAAGCTTATAATTTAATTTTATATGTTTTGCATAAATTAATATAATGTTTTCCAAATATAGTATTTATAAATAAGTATATTTCATACTGGAGTGGTATTTATGCTTACAAATTACTTATAATGAGGCAAATTTTGGTTTCTATTCTGTTTGCAATGCGAAATAAGGAAGAAAATTTACATATTACCAGCCCGCCCACAGGACTATAAAAGGAAAAGTTTATCCTTAAAATGCCAGTTCAGTTTAGTTCAGTTTAGTTTAGTTCAGAAGTATTCTTAAGTTTAGTTGTCAGTGGTTGTTAAGAGAAGTTGGTTGAAGGCCAGTGGTTGATGGAGTAGTTGGGTGAAGAGTGAAAGTTGGCTATCCCAACGATATATATTTATAATATTAAATATTTTATTGTATTTTAATTTTTCATGCTTTAATAAAAACTTACTCTAAAAACTCCATGTTATTTCTAAATCCGCTACACTATAACGAATGAAAGCATTAAAAAAACACTTTTAACAGAAAAAATCATATAAATAGATTTTTTGACTTTATTTTAAGAAAGGATTGTTAATTAATATCAAAATAAGTAAAATTGGAAGAACAATTTAAAAATTAAAGTACTAAATTATAGTTGAAACCCGTAACATTAACTTTAAAAAATACTTTAATAACTAGTTGGGATGGTGATAATAACATTATTGATCAGAAAAGTGTTTGAAATAAGTTACATTTTAGATTTGGACCTAGATTCTCTTGATGGTGAAGTGAATTATGAGAAAAGTAAAAATAAGACAATGTTGATGAAACTTCGTAGATTTTTTTGGTCATTTTTTTGTAAGCATTTATCAAATATTAATCGAAAACACTTGTCAACTGGTGATGTCGAAGATGGGTTTTTATCTCTCTACTTTTCTTTAATTCACTACATTATCAGGCAAATCTAGGCCTTCTCCTGAACTATTACTTATTTTAATCTCTTTTTCTCGATAACTTTATTAACTACTATGTTATTTAGCTAATAAAAGTACTTTTTAAGACTAGTAAATTGATTTTACATGCTAATAATAAATCTAGACCTATTAGATCTTGGAATTTTCAACTTATTCATATATTTCTTTATATTGGTACCGTTTGCTCTTGATTTGAAGTTAGAAAATTATTTTTAATCTTACAATGTTTACAATACTTTCATAGATAATAAAAGAAACAATTTGCTAGAATTTTTTTTAGAGTTTAGTTGTATTTTATATTAAAATTAGTATTTAATAAGTGGCATAAGTATGCATGATAAACAAAATGGTATTACTATTTATTTACCATATAAACAACTAAACTTTAATTGTATCACATTTTGGTATATTTTTATTTCTAAGCAAGTAGAGAAAAAACTAATTACATTGTCCATTTTATTTTAATCGCAATTATAGTGCATATTATAAAGGTTTTTACATAGACATTCATTATATTTCACTGGTGGACGTCAACACAAGTTTGTAATTATTTGTATTAAAATACTTGTATTTATTAAATTCATATTACAGAACATAAAGATATCATTAAAATTACATATTTAATTTTTCTTTTATATTTCTTATGCAATTTATTTAAAAATTATTTTTTATAGCATTATATTAAAAATTTGTTATTAAAAAAAATAAATTGTAATAAACCTAGTAAATGTTATTTTATTTGACCAGTATTAAGTTATTAAAATAAATACATGACCATATAATTATGAGAAGGTTATTTGAAAATTTTATACTATAATAAATGATATTTTAATAGAGTTTACTTCATTTGAAAAACACTATCCTCGCATATTTGTTTTACGTTTGACTTTTTAGCTTCTGTTTTATTTGTAACTTTTTTCATTTGATTATTTGCATTTATATTTGAATTTTTGGTAACTATCTTTTTTCCAATAGTGTTTGATAAAGGAGCCACTTTTTTATTTTGTATTATTGGAGCATTAACAACACTTGTTGTTACTGTTGAAGATTTTGAGGTTGAGGTTGGTGTTGATATACCTATAGATGGAGTGTTATCAGATTCAATTTTTCTTGGTTTTAACTTTTTATAAATGATAAGTCCAATTACTAAGAGAGAAATAATGGAAACAGAAACTCCAATAATTATCCATGTAGTAAAACTTGATTCATTTGAAAAACTTATTGTAAAATTGGTTTCCTTTATAAATTTTGGTTTTTTATTGTCAGAAGTTATGGTATCTACATTTATAACACATTTATATTTGCTATTTGACACCAATGATTTAATATCATAAACTTCTAGATATTTATCTGTTTTCTCATCAAACATTAATAAGTTCGTTTTATAACGTTTTTCATAAAAATCTTTAAATCCTGGATGTGTAATATTATCAGGAACTGCATGACACCCAACATGGCCATTATTCATTTCTCTCAAATCAATTGTATAAATATCCGTGCCTTCAGAACTGTTAGTAGTTTTAAATCGTTGAACTTTATCATTGGCTTTTAAACGCAATGTTGTTTCAATATTGGGAACCAGAAATTGGGAATTATAATGAAATGGATAACCACTAGGAAATGCACTAACTTTATAATTTGACTCTTCATACCATTTTAAAGGTAAAACAAATACCGTTTGTCCGGAATACAATTTTGAATCATTATTATATCTACCAATCACTGCTGATGTTGAATTAAAATTATTTTCAGGTAATAGAATAAGCAAACTGATAAACGATGAATTAAGTAAATTTCCAAGTTCATTATGTAATAAACCGTTGTACGAATCTATATTTAGATTCATATTGTTGAAATGGAACTGATCGTGACCCAAATAAGTTAATACCGTCTCGTTATCAGCAAAACAGCAAGCATAACCAACATCGATTGGAGGCACGTACTTTTGTTTTATTTGCCCGCACTTCAGAAATATTTCGGAACTACTATTTTGATAGGGCATTATTTTATAATAATAATAGTATTTATCACTTTCATTCTTTTCTGGGAATGGAATAATATCATTTTTGTCTACGATATATTTAGATAGTGAGTGATTTGAAATCCATGTTTCATGTGGGCAAGGAACAATATCCAATTCTTTTTTTCCATAATATTTCCTAAGCTTCGCAAAAATAAGGTATTTATATTTTTGGGTTGCTTCGAATACGACGTAAAAAATGTTATCAATGTTTGAAAAATTTTCCGGAATAGGATTTTGAATAGAAGGGTCTTTATAAAAAAATACTCCTATTTTACAAAATTGTACATTACATCCAATGTTATCGGAAAAATCTACTAAGTCGAGTTTTCTACTTGAAGCATTAGGAATCTGAATCCTTGCAATATTTTGATCATTGTGTAAAAACGTAAGCTCAGTATTTCTGCGAAATTTAAAATAATTGATATAATTTCTAATAGGTAATTTAAATAAAAATAACGGTTTCTTTAAAATATCATCACCAATTTTAGTAGATTCATCTTTTTGTTTTTTACCATCAACCTTTTTACTCTCAATTTCACCTGATTGCACATCCCGAATAGTATACTTTAATTTAAAAGAGCTATTTTGACCTTCTATGCATTTGACCAAAATGCATATACTCACAACCCATACCAAAAACAGATAAAATAATTTTGACATTGCAAAAATGACTTAGAAATATAAAATTTTTCACTACTTATATGTACATTATGTCATTAATTTTTTAAATATTATTGATAATAAATTATATTATTAGTATAAAACATTCATTTTCACATATTAGTTTGTTCAATAAATAATGATACCTCCTTACATTTAATTTTAAAATTATCATAATCTATACCAAAAAGAAATAAGGAAAAAAAATTTGTCTTTAACATAACTCTCTTCAAAATAAACCGATTTTAATGGATAAATAGCCAAAAGATGTGTTTTTTTCTAACTTAGGGGGAAAATAAGTCTTAAATGTTTTGGGCCATAATTGGCCAAGTTATCTTTAAAAAACACCCTTTTTTAGGGCCTTTTTTACATAATTTTGTTACTCGACTAACTCTCTTCAAAGTTAACGAAATAAATTACTTTATATCTCATTCGAAAGGTAAAATTCCAGAATAGTGCGGAAACCTAATTATATTGAATTTAATTTATAATTGGCCGAGTTATAGCCCAAAAAGTGGTGACCTTGTTGAAAAAACATCTTAAAAGTTAAATAGTCATAACTCATTCATAACTTGACGAAAACAAACAAAATAGTATCTATTATATAAATCTATGTCTAACTTAAAAAATAAGGGTCTAACGAATTTTTTAGCTCAACTACGAAAGAAGTTATATTAATTTTAATATCAACTTTTTTGCCTTTTTTTCATCTTTATTGTAAAAATCAACTTTGTTCCAGACATAATTCTCTCCAAACTTGATCAAATTCTATGGCCTAATAGTTATTTAATGTATTTTTTTTCAACTTAGTGCGGAAAATGGGTCTTAAAACTTTTGGTCTATAATCGGCCAAGTTATATTTATAAAGTACTATTTTTTTGGACAAATTTTTGCATAGTTTTGTCTTTCAAATAACTTTTGTAGAAGTGAACTGATTTTTTTGGTTTTTAACTTATTTGAAATGTAAAAGTCGGGAATAAGGGAGAAACTTAATAGAATTTAGATTAATAAAGAATTAGCAAAGTTATTGGTCAATAAGTGATGACTATTTTTTTGATAAAAATTAAAAGTTTAATAGCTATTACTTCATAGAATCTCCATAAAATTTAGTAAATATAATCTCTTTATATAGATATAAGTCTAACTTAAAAAATGAGACTATCTCAAAGCTTACAGCTTATCAAGAAAAAAATTTATGTCAATTTTAGTGTCATTTTTCTTTCTTTTTCTATTTCTTTTGTAAAAATTAATTTTGTTCCAGACATAACTCTTTTCAAACTTGATCAATTTTTATTGTTTAATAGTCAAGAGATGTATTCTTCTTCAACTTAGGGGGGAGGGGAAACAGGTTACAAAATTTTTGGTCTATAATTGACCAAATTATGTATAAAAAACATCACTTTTTAGCCACAATTTTTCATAGTTTCGTTCCAAAAATAACTCTTTTAAAAGTTGATTTAACTTTGTAATTTATGAGTCATTTATAAGGTACAAGTATGGAAAAGAAGAAAATTTAATATTAAAATGACTAACAAAAAAATAGTAATGTTATGGGCAAATGTGTGATAACCATTTTTTTAGTAGAAATAAAATTTTTTGAATATTATAGCTTAATAAAAAGTTGTTTTAAATAAAATTAAATGTAATACATAGATCAAAGTTTCATTTTTAATGTAAAACCATAACGAAGTTTTTAGCTTAAAAACGAAAAAGTTTTTTTAGGTATTAATTTTTTTTTATTTACATATTTGTAAAATTAAGTTAAATGTGTAGTTAATAGAGCAATGATATCAAATTGTTTATACCAATTTCAAACATATAATGAGGAGTCACCTAAATAGTTACTTGAATTGTTTCAAATATTCATTTTTATTCACTTTTTGGATATGAATAAAATTCTTTTTGTTGGGTAAATTTTTCACTTAACTAGACAGTTTCAATAAATGTAAACGTTATGAAATGATTCTCAAACTTAGAAATATTTTATAACAATGTATTTTCGGTTATCTTATTTCTCTAGAAATTTTTAATTTAATAGAACAATTTTTTGTACACATTCTTTGATTAATAATTTAGTACAAAAATGCTTTTATAAAAAATATGCTCCGCGGACGAGCCCTGACCTGACGAAGGCGGGTCCAAGGCTGGTTAATTAAAAAACGATAATGAAATGTATTGAATTTAATAAATTTTATTTTATGTGATTAATTTTAAGTTGTTAAAATAAATAAATACATATAGAATATCGAGAGATTTATTTTAAAGTTGATTCTAATGTAATTTGCTATTTGGATATAGCTTCATTTTTTTAATACACTACCAGTATTTAATTAATTTATATTTAATGTTTTAACTATTGCTTTTTTGGAACTTCTTTCATGTGACTACTTATATCTTTAGAAAGTATTTTTTTTACATGATTCTTAAATCCATTATTCACATTGTTTTTTTGTATTATTGGGACATTAGCAACACCTGTTATTATAGTTGAATGCTTTGTTGTCGATTCTGATGAGGAGATTGATGTACTTATAGATGAACTGTTATTAGATTTCTTTTTTCTTAGTTTTGATTTTTTAAAAATAATAAGGTCAATTATTAAAAGAGAAATAATACCAATAGAGACTCCAAAAATAACCCATATAGTAAAACTTGAATCAACAAATTGGATGGTAAATTCAGATTCCAATATATAATTTAATATACCAATATCAGAAATGCTACTGTTTACATTTAAAATACATTTATATTTTTTGTTTGATACCAATGAATTTATATCATAAACTTTTGTATATTCGTTTGTTTTTTCATTAAGCATCAATAAATGTGTTTGATAACGTTTTTCATAAAAATCCTCAAATAGTGGAAGTTTAACATCATCTGGGACTGCATGACATCCAACTAAACCATTATCTATTTTTCTTTTGTCTATTAAATAAGTGTCTATACTTTCAAAGTTATCCTCAATTTTATTTTTATGTTTTTGTACAATTCCATCAATTTTTAAACGTAGTGTTGCATTGATATTTGGTACTGTCCAGTAGGTATCAAATCTATGCAGATATCCTGATTTCTCTCCAATACTGTCATCAACAATTATTTCTGAATTGAAAAAGACCATCCTTCTGACATGAAAACGTTGGCCAGAGTAAATCTTAGATTTGTTAAAAATATCAAATACATTTGAGTTAGATTCGTAATTATAGTCCGATAATAAAACACTGACAATCAAATCACTTGAATCCAGTATATCACCACTTAAACACATAATTTTATTATCTGACTTGATTATCAAATACTGTCTACTTATTCTCCCATCATCGCTAGTTCCAACACCTTCAGAATATTTATCACAATCATAACCAACATCAATTAAAGGCAAAAACATTTGATTAAGCTGACCACATTTTCAAATTTATTAGCAAGATGATTATCGTGACAATAAATTATTTTATTTATGTAGCGGAAAGGATGATACTTATTTTTTGGAAGATCCAAAATATTGTTCTTATCAACAATGTACTCAGTTGACGAATAGTTTGAAAGCCATTCTTTACCTGGACAAACAGCAACATGAAACGAGTACTTATCATTCAATTTTGGACATAACTGTATAATAAAATTTTCATTTTTATCTATTTTCTCAAAACCAATGTAGAAATAAGAAGCTAATTTTACATCATTTCCAAATTTCATAATTCCAATTTCGCAGTATTTTATTGTACAATTTATGATTTTATTTAAAGAGCCATGAGAAATTGCCTTCTTACTGTCTTTTAATATGTAAACTTCATTGTTTATATCTTTGTTATTATGGTAAAAATCTAATAACCACTGAAATTTATAAAAATACTTTTTGTAATTATTTTTCAGTAAGGGTAACTTAAATACTATTATTGGTGAAATCACAAAATTCATACCAACAAGTATTTTATCATTTGCCATTGGCAATCCCTTAATATTTCCATCTGTTTTTATACCATTGCTTGTTTCATACGTGTACTTTAATGTGTACAAATCTTTAGAATCCGTTTCACATATGACCAATATACATACATTAATAAAAAAGACCAAAAAGTAAAAAAATAACTTTGACATTAAAAAAATACTCTAAAACTAAAAAATATTAATTACATGTATATAATGTCATTTTTTTACATATTATTACCATAAATTATGCTTTGAATATAGAAATATTCATTTTTATATATAATATTTAAAATTCCAGGTATTAGTTATATTAATTAGAAGTGTTAAATAGTCATATTTGATTTTCTTATTATATTTCAATAAGTAGTCTTGATTGAAAATCTAAATAAATGACTAATCATTTGAAATACCACCGCAGGGATTATAATTTTATATTTTGTAGAACATCTTTATTGTTGTTTTCACTTAATATAACAGCTGAATCAATGACTTGGAGTAATATTGTTTAGCCTTTCAACATAACACTCTTGAAATTTTTTCTAAAATACTATCATTGCTCAATAGTTCATAACTTGTAAGGTCTAAAACCAATATATAATATGCAATTTTTCTCAATATTCTAGAATTGAACTTTTGTAATGAACTATAAATCATTTTATTTTTTCTTATAGAAAGTAATTTAATTAGAAAGATACGATAAGAAAGATCTGAAGAATGATATTTTATTAAGAATAAATTAGCCAAAAATGTCAAAAACATATTTTTCACTGCAAAGTAGGAAAAAAAATCTCTAGGCCATTTATTCCTTGAAATTTGTTAAGTTTAAAAAGAGTTATGACAAGAACAAAATTGTTTTTCCTTTTTCTTAGAATTATATATTTTAGGTATCTAAAATTCAAATTAAAAAAAATTTATTTTTTAATAGCGATATTTACAAATTTATAGTATTTATAAATTTACCATATAGACATTTTTATCATTGTTTCAAAATTTAATAAATTCAATCTTCAAAGAGTAAATATAAAAAATGGAAGAAACAAGCAGCCAACCTTTAGATGTCCGTTCTTCTAGAAAACGAAGGGAAGCTGTCAAAACAGAAAGTGAGGATATAAAGCAAAAATGCGAGGAGCAACTTAAACAGAAAAAAGCAGGAGGACATGTTGATGAGAATTTCTTGAAAACGTGTGAAAGTGAACAAAATAAAGAATCTTCTGTAGCGGACATTAATGGCACAGCACTTACTGAGAGCCAATCTACTATGTTGTCATATGGCTTAATGTTATTTATAAGTATGCTTCTTGTTGTATCTGTCGGTGGAGCTTATACATGGTATTATTTAAGTAAAAAAAAGAAATCAGAAGGGAAAGGAAAAAAAAGTGGTAGTATTGAAAATTCTACAAGTAATACAGTTTCAGAAAACCCATACAATTCATCAACACTCCAACAAGATAGAAATAAAATTAAAAAAAATAGGTTGAAGAACCGTAAAAATGTTTCAAGAAATACCACATCTGGAACTGGTACGGATATGTCAAATTCTAATGTGAGTGCTGATAAAGTGAATAATGATAACATGAAGGGAGATAAAGTGGATGTCAATAAAACGAATGATGCAGATGCAAATAAAAAAACCAAAGGATTTGATAAGACTGCTCAATCTATGAGTGAAGTTTCGGGAATGAATAAAACTGTAAATTGGAGTGTAATATAATGATAGCCTAGCTTTAAAAAAATAATATTTAAAAAATAATGTTTTATTTATTGTATTCAAATTAATATTGATATTATAATTATAAGGAATTTTATTATTTTGCTTTAACTAATTACAATGTGTAATGTTTTTAATATCTTTAACCTCTAGCTCAATATTATGATTCAATATAAAAATTTAATTTTACATATAGTGATCAATTAATAAAAAATTTTAAAATTTGTTTTTTTTGTTTCATTTTAGACTTAGTCATAATTAGAAAAGTAAATAGGTAAATTTTGTCTTTAAATCAATTCTTTTCAAATTTAACCGGTTTTTATGATAAAATAGTTAAATTATGCACATTTTAAAACTTGAGTGAAAAGACCAATTTTATAGAGTACTAAGTAAAATTGGTCATATTAATCTTTAAAAAAACTCTCTTTTTATCATTTTATAAGTGATTATGCAACTTAAATCTCTTTTTTGAGACAATAAAACGTTGGAAATACATTTAAAAATTTGACCCCTCATTTATATTTTATTAGTAAAAAGAGCAACTAAAGAAATGTATGTTGGCAAATTTATTTGGTCTGAAATTTTAAGATACAGGAGCTGCAGTGAGCCAATGTCGGGAAAATTGATTTTTACAAGTTTCCGGTAAATAGATTTTTTTAAAAACAAATAATGTTTCTAGGATTAATTTTTTGTAAAAAAACGAATAAGCATATCTCCGGCTTCGTAAATTTACGTCTTTATTGTTTTTTAAAATTTGTTTTTGGTTTTTTCAATTTTTGAGTACAAAAATAAAAAATCGCATGTTCTCACTATGCTCATTCGTTTTTTCATAAAAATTACCCCTGGAAACAATATTTATTTTTAAAAAATCTATTTACTAGAAACATATAAAAATCTATTTACTAGAAACATATAAAAATCTATTTTTCCGACTTTGTATCACTGCAGTTGATGTATCTTAAAGTTCCAGACCAAATAAATTTGTCAAAATACATTATTTTAGTCGCTCTTTTTATTAGTAAAATAAAAATGGAGGGTAAAATTTTTAAAAAATGTTCGGCTGACTTAAAAAACGGGATTTAGAAAAAACTTATTAATACTTTAAAAAAATTTGAACTTCTAAAAGAAAAGTGTCACTTTGATTTTTGTAATTTCAATGAAATTTTCCATATCATTTTAAATCATTGCGAAAAATGATCTATATGTTAGCCGACTGAAGCCATCAAATAACGGTAATCTAATTTATAGAGAAAGAGAATTCTAAAAGCAATAATTCAGAAAATGACCAAACTTTTAAATTTAAGGATTATCTTTTTATCCAATTCTGATACTGGTTTTAAGACATGACAAACTTGACAATCAAGAAGTAGTAGTAAAAAATAACGTTAGAAACCTTTTATATTGAATCTAAGAAAAATTCTTTTAGGATATTTTTTGTATATATAATCCTTTAATATATTTCTTTATCATTATAAGATGAAGTTAAAAGAATTTAGAAAAATAAATTGACTAGTATTCAATAAGAAAATAATTTTTTTTATGTCAAATGCATTAATATAAAAATAACAATAAAAGAATATTAAACATTGTATAAAAAAACAATATGACCAATATTAATTTTAGTCTCTAGTGTTCATTCATTTATAGTACAATTTTCATTGACAAAACAATCAGTTTCTTCACACAGAAAAAAAACATCATTTTCAGTCGTGTTGGTGATAATGTTCATAGTTGCATTTTCTAAAAATATATATTACAATCCAATATTATTAAAAATAATTTAATTAAAATAATTATTTAGTAATATGACGAATAACGATATTTGTTATTCTATTTTTTCCCCATTCTTCCTCTAATATATTTATCATTTCTTTTCTTTTTGATGAATCGGCTTATGAACGTAAATTTACTGCTTTTAAAAATAAATTTTCAAGTAAGAATGGGCGATTTGTAACAAGTTCTTTCTAATTCTTAGTTACCATTAAACGTTTGGCATTAAAAATCATAAACTGTTCACAATTTTCTTTCAGTCCTTCAAGTGAAAATTTTTCGGAAAGTATAAAACATTCTCAATATTTAAATTATCATATAAATATTGTGGTGAAATTGTCTTCAATTCATCTAATTTATATTTATATGCAATTTCCACCACTTCACTCGTCATATTTTGTATATTTGAAACTTCACCTGTGTAGATGTATTCTAACATCTCCCTTACAACTTCAACATTAAAATCTTTTATTTCAATAACATTTTTTGTGATTCTTCAGATGTGCTGTTAAAGATGTCATAAAAAACAGGAGATCTTGCAGCAAGAATTGCTTTGTGTACGTTAATTTCAGTGTCTTTAACTTTTATAATACAGTCAATAAGTATCGATGAATCAAACGTATTTTTAATATCTAATGAAAAACGCAATTGGGCTACTCTATTACTTGTAGGTGTTCTTGGATAATTATGATTTGCGAGTTCATCGACAACCGATAACTCGAGTAGTATTGTAAACTCATTATTAATTAACAAACCATTGTTCTTACATAGTAAGAAATCTCTCTTAATAAATTTTGGGTAGCCTCCGCTTCTACCTTGTGTAGAAGTTAGAACAACATCTCTATCATGAACATTTTTCTCCTCATTCTTATCATTCAAAATAGAAATTTTAAATTTTACACTTTCTCTCGTTCTAAGTGATTTGTTTAACTTCAAAAGAACTGACACATACTCTTTCGTATCTTCATTAAAACCATTAAGATACACCGATAAACTCCAATCCGATTTATCTTTTTTCCCTGCAGTAAAGTTCGATGATACAAATCCTTTATCTTTCTTTATAGAACGAAGAGAAAAATTATCTATTGATAACAATTATTTGTAATCGTAGGCTTTCCTTTTGCTTTCACACGTGCTATCTGAAATGATTTACACCACAAATTTATTAATTAGGCTTGTGATTAATGACTTACAAATAGATTGTTTTACCTTCGTATGAACAAATCCTTTTCATCCAATTTTGTAATTCATGATTTTAATTCTATAAAATTATAATAACGTAAAATTATATTTATCTTTAATTTGGCTAATTTCAAAATTTTTTAAATTTTATCAATTGCTTAGCAAAATCTATAACAAACAGTTAATAACGCAAGATTAATTTTATATTTCAAAAGTAATCTAAAACAATCATGGTGGGAAAAGTTATTAATATGAAACGATAAAATAAAGCAACTTACATTTTCTCTGAACTTAGGTATTCTTGGACTGATTTAAACTTGGTAGAAATCTAAAAATTAAATGTACAGTTAATTAAATATTAATAATAAAAAACAAAAATAAAGTAATAAATAACCTTATCAAAAATTCCAATTATTAATAAATTCAATATATCTTCATATTATATTTAATTGATGTGCATATAAAAAGATGAAAATAATTTCTGATTCTTATATTATTACTTCACCCGTTATTAAAAGTAGCATCGTCTTAGACGTATAGATATTTATTGCTTTTTTTTAAATTGTAGTAGTAATCAATTGTTTTTTTAATTTAATTACACTTTTTTTGTTTGTTAAAAATGAAAATACTTTTTTCTATTTGTATTAAATATTGCAAAAATTATCTTATTTTAATAAAATTTTTATAATTATTGTACCATTTGAATCATTACCAACATTATATATTAATTTTGGTAAATTTAATATCAAATATAGTTTATATAATATATTTTCTGTTACTAAAGTGATAGGTTAAGTGAATTTTATATTTATATGTTAAGAGTTTTTATCACTTGATATTTAATATTATTTCTTTGTAGTTTTCGATAGCATTTAGATACTTGAGACAATACTGTTTTTATAACGGATGAAATGGTATTACAAAACTAGAAATTATGTTCATACTTTAAATTGGTAAAAATTAATTATTAATAAACTTTATACCATTAATATTTGCACTTTAAAAAGCTAAATTAATAGTTCAAAACTATCTTTTCAATTATAGTGTTAATAATTTTTTCAAATCATTATTTAAATTAAAAAGATAATTTGTTAACCTCTCATATGAGTCAAAAAACATTCAAAATTATAAGATTAAGTTAAAATTTTATTTTAATCTGGTCTTAAGCCTAGAAATACAATGATATAGTGGTTATATAAAAAAAGATACAAATTGAATAAAATTAATTTTGATATATTATAAACATTTAAAGTATATATATTTCAAAATTTCGCGTTAACGGCTAACTTGCAAATTTTGATATATAAAATATCTGACTGTGAATTGGTATGATAAAAAATAATATTATCTACTAATTTTTTTTTAAATTCCATTAAATTTTTAAAATATCCATTAATAATAGTAGAAGTTAACATCTTTGGATTTTAAATTAATGAAGCTTAAATCCTCTCTAAAGTTTGATTTGTCCTTAGTGTTGTTGTTAAGAAAATTCTTCTGAAATGTCAAAAAAATTACGAAATTTTTTTATCTTTATAGTTATTGAACTTAGTATTGCACAATAATAACATACAAGCATTAAATTCATGTACATCTGTTTATGTCAAATATTTTATTTAACTGCAACGTGTCTATTAATTTTAAAAAATCGCTCTTTTGGACACTTTGAGATAAAATATTCTTTCTTAGAAGTAATAGTTTTAAATTTTTAGTTAAATTCCAATAGATTGTATATGGATTTGTCACCATGCAAAATTTCAGTTATGAAATCTAGAACCTAGAGGGTAAAAAATGTTAATGTAACATTTTTTGTTGCAAATATACTTTGAAGAACAATTTAAAAGTATATAAAAAATAATCTTTCACCATCAATAAAAATCATCTTTATTATTTTAAATAAAAAAAATTTACATTTATTTGATAAAAATACCTAGAGTGTAAAAAATCAAATCCATTATTGAGAATATCAATTTCATAAATAAATCTATAGCAAAAAATTTTCACTTTCTTAGATAAATAATGATATGACATAATATTTTTATGCTAAAAATAGTAAAGCTTTTAATGTTTTAGTATAAAAAGATTCTTTTATGTTATTTTATAACCATATAGTATTATGCGGAGTTAAAGTAAAAACAATGATTCTACCACAAAAATATTTGTCCAAATTATCCCTGCCACCTTGACATTCATAAAACACCTGATACACGTTTTCATTGCTCAAAAGTACGTCCTGAAAATCAAATAATTTTAAAGACTTTTAGCTCTGTGTGTGGTGGTAAATGTAAAATTATTTTGCTTACATTTTTAGCCAATGGAATTTTCTTCTCAAATGAGAGACAGTATTTTATACAAAAATAAAGATTTTTTCTATTACGAAATGCATGATCAACATGAATGATTGGATTTTGTTTGACTAGGTGTAAAATAATATTATAAAAATATTATTTCTTTTTGTGAATTCAAATGTTTTGTCAAATCAAAATATGGTAGACAATATTTTGACAAAGTACGACTAAATATTTTCTTTAAATAATAATTTAATTTGTATATAAGTGAAAAAAAAATTTAATTGAGACATATTTTATTTTATATTATTAAAAAAAATTTGAATATGGGATGTGCTAATATTCTATTAAAATTATTAATAGCTTTATGTGTAAGTAATATGTATAATTTTTTAAAAACAAATCTTTTTAGTTTTATATTATCGTGATTACCTATGCTCATGGTTCTACAGGAAAAAAAGCCACTAAAACTGAACCCAAAAGCAAGATTTACAAATATAATGTTAATTATTGTATAGATGATAAGACAAATAAAGAATTGAATAGATCAAATATTCAAACTGGCATAGATATGATTTCGAAGCATTCATGTATTCAATTTTCATATAATTCAACATGTTACGATTACAAATCAAAATGTGAACAAACATGTACATCTGGTTGTAGAAATTATAAACACTCAGATCCTATAAAATGTAAAAAATGTTTTGAACCATTTAGAAAATGCAATGATTGTACATACGAATGTGATCTATGGAAAAAAAAATATGAAAAACAATGTAAAAGTAAAACAAAACTTAAAGAATGTAAAAAAAAAGATTCATGTAAAAAATGTACAGATTCATGTAAAAACTTTGAAGAAAAATATGAAGGGTGTAAAGATGATTGTGTAGAAAAATGTTTAGATCCGTTTGTAAATTGTGTAAAAAAATGTGAAGAAGTAACTCTTCCATTTATTAGATTCTTCTATAATAGAAGCAGAACTGATTCAGACTTCTATTTTGACGGTAGTATTACTTTAAATAAAGAAAATGTATATAATATGGAAATTGATGTTAGTTGCAATAAAAGACCAGGTTGTATTGCAAAGAAAGTTCTAATGTATTTAGGATTAATTCCAACAGTTAGAAGAACTGATAGAGATGATTATATTACCGTATATGATGATAATATTAATTCTAAATATATACATCAATACTCGAAAAGAAATAATGGTTTTTTATATACTGAATATGATTATTCGTCAATTGGCCATTTTCCAGATAATTATGGAGCGAAATCTGGTAAAAAAACATATGTTCGTAAATGGCTAGATGATAGTAGAGTATTTTTAACAGGACAAGAGATTAGACCTGTTTTTTCGGATTTAAAATGGTTGGATATTGTATACTGCAAAAATCATTCAACAACTACCGTAAAATGTAAAAACAATGGGTATCCTAAAAGCGATGGAAGCAAGTGTGAATGTCCTACAGGCTATACAGGGGATACTTGCGAAAAATTGCAATTTACAGGTCCTTTGTGTCCTGATGGCCTCATAGACCTAAAAAATTCAACAAAAAGACATCTATTAGCTTTATATTCAAAATCGGATTGCACTGTTAAATTAACTGCACCGGAAGGGAAAAAAATACGTATAAATGTAGAAGCAGTAAATTGCACCAGTAAAAATCCATGTTTCGAAAACGATTGTTTACAAATAAAATATAATAGTGATATGACACTTACTGGTCTTTGTTTATGTGGTACTATTCGAAATACATCTTTAACGACAACTAGCAATAAAGCTCTTATTCAATATACAGGAAAGAATTATAGAAATTATGCTTTTCTTTATTATCAAGTAGTTCAAAATTAGAATCATAGTAATCTAGAAATAAGAAATTTGAAAATAATACGCTAAACACTAACAATATGGATGTTAAACACAAGAAAAAGCATCAAGATTAGTCACCTTTCCAGAAGATTAAAAGTTGTAAATCCTTTAAAACCTTTATAGTTGGTTTTTCTTTGCTTTATAAAATATTAATTTAAAATTCTAATGTTATACTGCTAGATACATGAAATTATAACAGATCATTAAAAAAATTCCAACTTAAATATTTAACATAAACATTTATTTAAATTTCTTTATGTATAAAATTAAATGTGTGGTATATCTCAATTACTATAAAGATATAAAAATCGTGATTTTCTTGTCATTTTTAAAAGTTTTTTCTTCACAGTAATGCAAAAGACAAATCAAAATTTAAATAAGATTCAATAGTAAAATATGACAGTTGGGAAACTGTTTGGAAAATTCGAGAACATTGTTTTTGTTATTATAAAAGGTGGCGAGAGTCATCAAATTATTCATTTTATTAACTTAGGTAATAGTTGTAGTCGTTTTTTATGTAATCAAAATCTTATATGTATGACGTGTTATATTGTAATGTTATTAATTATCTTAATTATATTGTAATGTATTTCTAATATATTGTATTTTGTAGACCACTAGGGGTTTCATAGACGGTTGAGGGAGATCTCAGGAATTGTTAAGAGATCGAAGGATAAGTATAAGTAAGTATAATTTTGTAATTTATAAATGTTATCCCTAGGTGGCCACTTTACTTCACTATACTTTATTTTGTGTAATTTTATCTTTGTGAGTAATATTGTAAAGTTTGGGTCAATAAAAGTTGATTGTGATACAGGTTTGGAACCAATCAGTTATTCAGAGGGCATTGGGAATTGTTTGAAAAGGGGGACACCAAAAACTATATCTTATAAATATATTTTCTCAATTTTTATTAATTTAAAAGTCCTAGATGTTAACTTCTACTATTATTAATGAATATTTTGGAAATTTAATCAAATTGAAAAATAAGTCGAAAAAATAATATTCTTCTTTCTCAAACCAATTTGCAGTCAGATATTTTTTATTTAAAATATAAAAATTTGAGAGCTTGTCGTTGAAACGAAAATTTGAAATATATATACTTTAAATGTTTGCGATATATCTAATTTATTTTTTCAGTGAAATATTTTCTATTTTGGTCCTTGTCGATATCTAGCAATTACACCTTTATTAACTTAATCTTTATTTATAGCAACACGTAGATAAAATACAATCTAAGCATATAATAAAATAATATATAAATGATTATAATAATTAACTTACCCCAAACTGAGAGATTACTTCACCGAATGAATGACTAACTAAGGCTAACCTCCTCATATACTGCTTGATAGACTGACCTATCAATCACTTTTCTTTACATTAACCCTTTTTTAATATAATCTTATACCTTTGTATTTTTAGGTTAAAGATCAGATTTAAAAAAAATTTTATGTTAAATCATTTGATTTTTAATATTTTTTTCACTTATATGATAAGTTAACAAAATGTTTTTAAAAATTTAATATTAGTTTTTAAAAATTTTAAAATTAATAAATGACATTAAGTAATAATATGTTGGTTTTAATTTTAATGTTTGATTTTTTTATGTGTCTCTCAAAAGAAATTTTGAGGCGGGAGTACAAAATCCCAAGCGATTTTGGTATATAAGCGGTGCATAACTTAAGTTAAATCATTTTATTATTTCTTAATGTTGTGATGTTATATGTCTTATTATAGTGTGTATTATTTTTAGGGGTTTTAAGAGTATTGTGTGTAAAAGCTATAGAGTTGTTTTAAGATAAGTTATTAATATTGATAAGGTAATTTTGTAATTTTAAAAAAGTAGTGTAAATTTTATATACAGGCATATCACCAATAAAAAATATTTTACTATTATTGAAAATATACAACTTTAAGCTAATATCTTACCTATATCAAGTATAAACATGTATCGTACAAAATTTATTAATAATGAATTTTTTGTCTTGAAAAGGTATAAAAATAAATAACCGTATCAAAAATTAAAATTTTTTTTAAATACAATAAATTTTCATATTACATTCAACGTATGCGCTTCTAAGAAAATGAAAATAATTTATGACTTTTATACCATTACTTCACATGTTATGAAGTAGTGTCGTCTTGGATATCTAAATATTTATTGTTTTTAATTAAATCATAACAGTAATCAATTGTTCTTCGAATTAATTAAATTTTTTTTGTTAAACATGAAAGTACTTTTTTCTATATATATGTGATGTTGCAAAAATTATGTTATTTTAGTAAAATTTCTATAGTTATTATACCATTTGAATCATTATCAATACTACATATTAACTTTGGCGAATTCAAAAGCATAAGTAGTTTTAAATAATTATTTTCTACTACTAGATTAATGAATCAAGTGGAATTTATATTTTGTTTGGTCAAGAAATTTATTATCTAATGTGTAATGATATCTTTTTGTAGTTTTGATAGTATTTTTACGCTTAAGAGAATACTACTTTTATAGGGGGTGAAGCGGTATTATAAATTCAGAAATTATTTATTATACATTTAAGTGATAAGAAATTAATTATTAAAAAACTTTATACAATAAATATTTAAATTTTGAAAATCTAAATTAATAGTTCAAAACTGTATCTTTTCAACTATGGCGTTAATAATTTTTCCAAACAAATATTTAATTTTTAAGGACAATTTGTTAACCTCTCATATGAGTAAAAAAACATTAAAAATTAAAGAGGTAAGTTAAAATTTTATTTTAATCTGGTATTCAACCTGAAAATACAAAGATATAAAATTATATTAAAAAATGTACAATGTAAAAAAAAGTGAATTAGGTATATTATATTCATTTAAAATATATATATTTCAAATTTTTATATGTTAAATAAAAAATATCTGACTGCAAAATGGTTTGAGAAAAAAGAATATTATCTACTAAACGTATTTTAAGTTAGATTTAGTTTTCAAAATATCCATTAATAATAATAGAAGTTAACATCTAGGACTTTTGAATTAATAAAAATTGAATCGTATCTAAATTTTGATTTGTCTTTTGAATTACTGTAAAGAAAAAACTTTTAAAAATGACAAAAAATTATGATTTTTTTCTATCTTTATAATAATTGAATATAACACACATTGATTTTAATACACAAAGAAATTTTTAATAAATATGTATGTTAAATATTTAAGTTGAAATTTTTGTAATGATCCATTATAATTTCATGTATCTAGCGGTATAACACTAAAATTTTTAATTTAAATTTTATAAAATAAAGAAAAAATAACTGTAAAGCTTTTAAAAGATTTACAACTTTTAATCTTCTGGAAAAGTGACTAATCTTGATGCATTTTCTAGTGTTAAATACCCAAATCATTATTGTTAAGCAAATTAGTTTTAAATTTTTTATTTTAGCTTTATATAATTCTAAAATTACTTATTAAATAATTGATAAAAAATAAAGGCGTAGTGTCTGAAATCTTTTCCTGTATATTGAATAAGAGCTTTATTGCTATCTGTCAATAAGGTGGTATTTTGTAAAGTACCACATAAGCAAAGACCAGTAGGTGTCATATCACTATTGTATTTTATTTGTAAACAATCGTTCTCGAAACATGGATTTTTACTGGTGCAATTTAGTGCTTCTACATTTATACGAATTCGTTTTCCTTCTGGCGCGGTTAAAAGAATACTACAATTCGTTTTAGAATAAAAGGCTAATGGGTGTTTGTCTTGTGAATCTTTTATATTTATGAGATTGTCAGGACACAAAGGACCTGTAAATTCCAATTCATCGCAAAAATCCCCGGTATAGCCATTAGGACATTCACATTTAAAGCTTCCATCGCTTTTAGCATACCCATTATTGTCGCATAATACATGTGATGAAAAATGATCTTTACAGTATTGAATATGTAACCATTTTAAATCTGAAAAAACAGGTCTAACTTCTTGTCCTGTTAAAAATACTCTACTATCATCTAGCCATTTACGAACATATGTTTTTTCATCAGATTTTGCTCCATAATTATCTGAGAAATGCCCAATTGACGAATAATCATATTTATTATGTAAAAAAACAGTATACAATCTTGAGTATTGCTTTATATATTCAGGTTTAATATTACTTTCATTTACAGTAATATAAACATTTCTATCTTCTCTCCTAACCGTTGGAATTAATCCTAAATACATTAGAACTTTTTTTGCAATACAACCTGGTTTTTTATTGCAACTAACATCAATTTCCATATTATATACTTCCTCTTTATGTAAAGTAGTACTACCGTTAAAATAGAAATCTGAATTATTTTTGTTTCTATTATAAAAGAATCTAATAAATGGAAGGGTTACTACTTTACATTTCCTTTCACATATTATTTTCGGTTTTAAACATTTTTCTTCACAAACACCTTTACACGCTTCATATTTTTCCTCATAGTCTTTACATGATTTTTTACATTTTTTACATTCTTCATATTTTTTACATTCTTTAGTTTTTTTTTTATTTTTACATTTTCTTCCGTCTATCTTTTCCGAATCTCTGCATTCAAATGTACATTTATCGCATTTTTTATATGGTTCAAAACATTTTTTACATTTTTTATCATCTGCATGTTTATATTCTTCACAAATATGTGTACATATTAGCTCACAGTCTTCTTTTATTTTTTGACATCTACTGCTATATGAAAAAATAATACATGAACGTTTTGAAATCATGTCTAAACCAGCTTTAATATTTGCTTCAATCAATCCTCGATATTCTGAACTATTATCCATACAATAACTAATATTATATTTATAACTTTTTGGTTTGGGGTTAATTTTTACAGAACCATAAGCAAAGGTATTTAAAAGAATATAAAACTAAAAAGATTTATTTTAAAAAAAATTATAAAAATTACTTACGCATAAAGCTGTCAGTAATTTTAATAGGATATTAGAACATCCCATATTAAGAGTATATTTAAAATTTTATACAATAAAAATATGTCTTAATTTAATTTTTTTGTACGTATATATAGATTAAATTATTATTCAAAGAAAATATTTAATTATACTTTTTCAAAATATTCTACTACATTTTGATTTAACAAAACTTTTGAATTGACACAATAGAATTAATATTATTTGAAATACTATCCCGCATATAATCACAAAAGTCTAATCATTTCATTATGACCATGCATTAAAAAACAAATTTTTATTTTTCTATTGAATGCCATCTTTCATTTTATTAAAAAATTAAGTTTAGGGTTTTAAAATTATTCAGGGTTGGTCGAAGAGGGCTTTCCAGAAATTTGTTCCACAACTTTGTTCATTATTGTGATACAAATATAGTAATATAACTAATTTGTTGCCTATAAATATTTTATTATAGTTTTGCAGGTTTTACAAAAAATTTTAAACTATGTGTGAAGTTATAAAACTCTAGAATTTGGTTCATCATTTAACTTTTTATAAATTTAATTTTTTTATATAAAAGATATTTTTATGATTGAGATTGATTATCAAAATAAACTCTTTTTTCTTAAAATATTATCAACAAACAAGGTAGGTCAAAATATTTATTACAGTTGCATAAAATACTAACTTTTTTTATACTTAACAAATTTCTGTGATATTTTGTGCATTTGATAAATTTTCTCATCTTCAACAACATTTTTTAAGATTCTTTTAAATGTTATGTGAGCAACCAACTTGCTATTTTAGGTACACGAATTGTTTTTTTTAATACTAAAAGTCTTAGAAAAATTTGAAAATCTTTTGTTTCATATTAATTAATTCGTAAAATTTCAGTCACAATTTACCTATATATCAAATTTTACAATATTATCAATTATTATTAATATTGAAAGAGAAAAATAAGAAGAACGTTTACGTTAAACTTTTAATTAGTAATAAAGTGTGGTGTTTAAGTTATTAAATATGATAGAAATTTAAAGTACAGATTAATTTTATGTTTTGTTAATCTTTTTTAAGATTAATCATGTTTGAGGTTGATCGTAAATATGTAATGATATCAAGTCTGCCAGATTAACTTAGTTCAACAATATTAGCATAATCAACGGCAAAAACTGAACACCAACAACTGAACAGAGAATAATCCCTCTTTTTGAAAACTATTAAAACAATATGTAAACTTTACAAGGTATGTAATCGGTTGGATATGATGAATTGATACATTTTAATTGTATTCAATTTTTCTTAAAATAAAACATTATATATTTTAATTCTATAACAAATATTTCAATTTTATTTAGCTTAAAATTATCCATTTTTGTGAATCAATATTCTAACATATCGCTTTTTGGAGGCGTAAAAACAAACTATTACAAATTTAATGTTTACTTTCTATTTTGTCCCGTATTTTTGTTAAAAAAATTTTTAAATGTACTATAGAAGTTACATCATAGATTTTTAATGCTTTGAAATCACAAAAATTTTTGTGTTTTTAGAATTCAGAGCAAGTCAAATTAATTACTCTGATCTTTTTTGACATCTAGGATATAAAAAACTCTAATATTGCATGAATACATCAAAAGTTATTACAAAGGTAAATAATTGCTGCGTCAAACACTATGTTCAACGCAAGAAAATAAATATGTATAAGGCATTCTTTGTAATGATTATTTCGTCTTTTAGTAATTCAATAAAAGTTAACTCAAATCATTATTATTATATCTAAGGTGTTGAAAAACACCACAATGATAAAAAAAGAAAAATTGTTAAAAGATATATTTCGGATAAGAAAAACTATCTAATATAAAAATTTGCGGGTTACATTTTGCTAATTATGATACTGTTTTTATGATATGACAAACTGAACAATTGTAAAATAGTAATAAGGAATTTTCTCAAAAAAATTGATAATATATCAGAAAATAATTATTTAAGAGTATTTTTTTAATATATATACATATTTCTTTAACAACATATTTTCATTTTTATATTAGAAGAACATGAAAATTTTAATCTTCAATACTTCGAGTGTTCAAGTATTCTTTTCTATTTTTTTTCAGAGATACTTTCAGTTAAACTAATGTTTAAAGCTTTTAAAAATAAGCTTTCAAGTAACAATGGATGTATCAAAACAAATTCTTTCCACTCCTTAGTTTCCATTAGACATTCGTCATTTTCAATTATAAATTCCATACAACATTCTTTCAAACTTTGAATCGAGCACTTTTCAGATAATGCAAAGCGTTCACAAACATTCTTAATAGTTAAATTACGACATAAATATTGTGCTGAAATTGCCTTCAATCTATCCAACCCATATTTATCTGCAATTTCCAGTACTTCATTAGCCATATTTTGTATATCCGAAACTTCATCTGTGTAGATATATTTTACCATTTCTCTCACAACTTCAACACGAAAATTTTCTATTTCAATAACATTTGTTCCTGATTCTTCTAATTTACTCTTAAGTATGTTAGAAAAAATAGGAGATTGAGCAGCTAGAACTACTTTATGGACTTTAATTTCAGTGTCTTTTACTTTTATAATGCAGTCAGAATATAGCGATGAATTAAGCATTTTACCATAATTCAATAAAGATTTTGATTGAGGTATTGTAGCATTTATTGATGTCTTTGGATTATTATGGTATTCAGATTTAACATCGATAATTTCTATCTCACATAATATTGTTAACTTATCATTAATCAATAAGCCATTTGAATCATTTAGTAAAAAATCTTTCCTAACAAATCTTGGAGATCCCAATCTCATATTTTTAACAAAGTCTCTAACATTGCTAAAAGTAATACTATTTTTCTCCCCTTTTTTATCATTTAAAATAGAAAATCTAAACTTTGCTGATGCTTTGTCTGGCTTTTTCAACATTAGAAAAACTGATACATAGTCCTTTGAATCTGAATTATGACCATTTGGATATATCTCCAAATACCACTCTGATCTGTTTTTACATCCAATTATAAAAGTCCTTGATGTTACTCTTTCGCCTGTCTTTTCAGTACGAAGTGGAAATTTTTCTATTGAGCACATATAATTGAATTTGGTAACTTTCGTTTGGATGTTACATGAATCATGTGGAATAAAAAATATTTAAAAATTAATAATAATGCTAATGTTGTGACAAGTGATTTACCAATCGATTTGGTACTTCCATAAGTCAAACCCATTTTTAATCCAAAAAATAGGTGTCCCAGAACTAATTTAAATTTAGTGTAAAGTTTAAAGGCAAATAAAAAGTACATATATTGTCTGTTATAAAATAGAAACAAAATTAGAATAAAAAGAAACTATCAGAATAAGTTAGTCTAGAAAATAGTTGTTTAACAAGAATCCTGAAATTATATGCCAATTTATATTGGTAAGCTGGCTTCAAATTACTAAGTGCATGATATTAAAAGTCATTAAACATTCAATTTGAAAACGATAGAAGGCATCCGCTGGAAGATTTAAGCAATATCTAAAAGTTTTTTTTTAATTTCTTTATATTTTTTAAACTATGTATATTTATTTATGTTCGAAGAATTAAATGTGTATATTTAAACAACTCTACCAACAATTCAATAAAAAATAAAGAAATATTCAATGATAAAAGAGAAACTATTATAGCACAACTAGTAAATATTTTTCAACATATGTAAACTTCTAGAATAAAAGTGTCCCTTTGGTGGTTTAATTTAAAAAACAATTGCCCTATCATATTAATTAATATTAGATTATACAAAAAGATAAATAGATGACCGATCGAAGGCATCAAATAAGAATAGTTTGATTTTTAAAATGACGAGAATTCCTAAAGTTGTAATTCAAAGAAGGATAACAATCTAACAAAAATTTAAGGCTTTGTTTTGTCAAATCTTGATTTTTCTTTATCACCAAGTCGACAATTACAGTGTAAAAATAATAAATAACATTATAAATGTCTCTTTTCGAACCAAGAAAAATTCTTTTAAAGTATTTTTTATGTACATAACTCTTTTAATGCATTTTTTTTTATTATAAATAGAGAAAGTTAAAGAATTTGAAAGATTAAATTAACTGGTATTTAGTATACAAAGTCCCCCCGTATCCGCGGTTTCGTTATCCACAGTTTGAAAATTATCAGAAACTAGAAAATTATAACATGTGAGGTGGTTTGATTTTTTTTATTTTAGTTATCTTAGACTGCAACCTCCATTTACGATTAAATTTTTAATTTTTTTTAAATTAAACTAATTAAAAGATCACTGTTGTTTACAATTGTTAGAAAAATATACCTTATCTATAATTAAAAGGTCTTAACACATGAAGAAATATGAAATACTACGGTTCGCTATTGTCCGCAGTTTCGTTATCCACGGTAGTCTCCGGAAACAATAATCCGCGGATACAGAGGGACGACTGTATTGTGTATGTTAAATATTTAAGTTGAAATTTTTTTAATAATCCGTTATAATTTCATGTATCTAGCAGTATAACATTAGGATTTTTAATTAAATCTTTATAAAATAGATAAAAAAACAATTGAAAAGCTTTTAAAAGACTCACAAAATTTAATTTTGTAGAAAAGTAGCTAATCTTGATGCATTTTCTAGTGTTAAACACCCATATCGTTAGTCTTTGGCGTATTATTTTTAAATTTTTTATTTTTAGATTACTATGATTTTAAATTTAAACTACTTGATAAGTAATAAAAGCGTAATTTCTCAAATTCTTTCCTGTATATTGAATAAGAGTTATATTTCTAGTTGACGTTAAAGATGAATCTTGTAAAGTACCACATAAACAAAGACCAGTATTTATGACATCCCAACTATATTTTATTTGTAAACAATCGTTTTCGAAACATGGATTTTTACTAGTGCAATTTAGTGCTTCTACATTTATACGAATTTTTTTCCCTTCCGGTGCAGTTAATTTAACAGTACAATTCGCATTTGAATAAAAAAATAATGGATGTTTTCCTGATGAATCATTTATGTTTATAAGGCCATCAGGACACAAAGGACCTGTAAATTGCAATTTTTCGCAAGTATCCCCTGTATAGCCTGTAGGACATTCACACTTGCTTCCATCGCTTTTAGGATACCCATTTTCCCTACATTCTACAGTAGGCTTTCTGTGACTTTTGCAGTATACAATATCTAACCATTTTAAATCTGAAAAAACAGGTCGAATTTCTTGTCCTGTTAAAAATACTCTATTATCACTTAGAATTTTACGAGTATATGTTTTTCTATCAAGAAAAGATTTATATTTATCTGAAAAATGTCCAATTGACGAGAAATCATAATTAGTATATAATGAAACATTAAATAATTTTGTGTAGTGTGTTCTATATGCATATTCAATATTCATTATATTTAAAGCAATATAATCATCTCTATCTTTTCTCTTAACCGTTGGAATTAGTCCTAAATACATTAGAATTTTTTTTGCAATACAACCTGGTTTTTTATTGCAACTAACATCAATTTCCATATTATATACTTCTTCTTTATGTAAAGTAGTGCTACCGCTAAAATAGAAGTCTGAATCAGTTTTGCTTCTATTATAGAAAAATCTAATAAATGGAAGAGTTACTTCTTTACATTTTTCTACACAAGTAACTTTTTCCTTTATACATTTATCTACACAAGTACTGTTACATTTTTTATAATCTTTTTTACATTTTTCACATTTTTTTCCACATTTTTTACATTCTTCACACATTTTTTTACAGTCTTTGGAACTGCTTTTACAGTTTTTACATTTTTTTTCATTTGACTTTTTCAATTCATTACATTTGGATGTACATTTTTCACAATCTTTATTACATTTAGTAAAGTGTTTTTTACATTTTGAACATTTTTTTTTATCTGCCCTTTTCCATTTTTCACAATGGGTTGTACATGTGTCGTTACAATTTATTTTTTTCTCGTAACATGTTGAATTATATTGAAACTCAATACATGAATGTTCCGAAATCATTTTTAAAGCAGTTATAATATTTGATTTACTGAATTCCTCATATTTTGTTTCATTATCTATACAATAATTGACATTATATTTATAACTATTTACATTAGGTTTAATTTTTTTGGGATAATTTTTTCTGGAATTAATTTTTTTAGAACCATGAACATAGTTATTCAAAAAAACATAAATCTAAAAAGATTTGTTTTAAAAAGTTATACGCAATACTTACGCATAAAAATATTAATAAATTTAACAGGATATTAAAACATCCCATATTGAGAGTATATTTAAAATTTTATACAATAAAAATATGTCTTAATTTATTTTTTTTACACTTATATACAGATTAAATTATTATTTAAAGAAAATATTTAATTGTACTTTGTCAAAATAACCTACTACATTTTGATTTAACAAAATTTTGTATTGATAAAATAGAAATAATTTTATTGAAGTATTATTTATCATTTAATCCTAAAAAATCTAATCATTTATTTTTGATCATGCATTAAAAAACAAATTAGTATTTTTTTTCATTAAATATTGTCTCTCTTTTTAGTTTAAAATTTAGTTTGTAACTGTTAAATTATTCAGGTTAGTTCGAGAAGGGTTTTTAAGAAATTTGTTTATACAATTTTGTTCATTATTGTGATACAAATATAGTAATATAATTAATTTGTTGCCTAAATACATTTTATTTTAGTTTTGCAGGTTTCACAAAAAATTAAAATTTTGTACGAGGTTAAAAAAATCCCGAATTTAGGTGTATTTTTTAACTTTCAATAAATTTAATCTTTTTTTATAAAAAGATATTTTTTATGATCGCTATTGATTGTAAAATCAACATTCTTTTTTATCTATTCATAAAATACTATGAACATGCTGGTAGCACAAAATATCCATTAAAGTTAAATAAAATATTTAATAACTTTTTTAATGCATAATACATTTCCACGATATTTTGTGCTTTTAATAAATTTTCTCATCTTTTATAACATATTTAAAGATTGTTCTTGAATCTTCAAAAAGTAGGGAACTCACTACTTTGAGCATAGGAATTTTTTCTAATATTAATAATTCTACAAAAAGGTTTGGAAACATTTTTGTTTCATAATAATACATTTGTTAATCTCATTTAATATTTACAATTTGACATATTTTATCATATTGGTAATTACTTTTAAAATTATATAGATTTTTGAACATTACAAATTTATAAAGCATATTTTTTGTAAATTTTTTACATTGTTATAGAAAATAAGAATAACATTTATGTTAAATTATTAATTAATAGTAAAATACAAGGTTTAAATTATTGAATATTATAGAAAATTAAAGCACAGATTAATTTTATGTTTCTTTAATCTTTTTAAAGATTGATCATATTTGAGGTTGTACGTAAATATTTCAATTTTATTTAGCTAAAAATTACCAAGTTTTGTAAATCAATATTCTAACATATCTCTTTTTGGAAGCGTAAAAATATGCTTTTTCAAATTTAATTTTTGTATTCTATTTTGTCCCGTATTTTTGTTAAAAAGCTTTTAAAATGTATCAAAAAAGTTAGAACATAGATTTTTAATGTATCTGAAATCACAAAAAATTTATGTTTATAGAATAAAAGCAAATCAAATTAATCATTCAGATCCTTTTTTGACATCTAGGATATCAAAAACTCTAAATTTGTATTTTCATCACATAAATATATTGAAAATATATCATAAAAGTACAAGTAAAAATCACATGCAACAATTTAATCTAAGGGTTTAAAAATTTGGTCTTTTTTTGTAATCATTTTATAACATTATTTTATACAGCAAAAATTTATTAATACTTAATATATCAGAATTAAGCTACAAATTTTTTTCCTTAATTAAGTTATATCAATTCATCTTTAATAAAGTTTTGATTCCAATAATTACATTTCTTTCAATTACGGTTTCCACAAAGTTTAAATTTTAAAAAGTTATTTCAAAAGTTGTCAAGACGCAATATTTTCTTACTAATATCTAACGGCTTCTTCATAAATATTTGTTTATAAAATTTTAAAATTAGACTAAAAATCAGTCTAAATTCAAACGTTTCAAGATATGATTTCTTGCACTCGTGATAAATTTTAAACGTGTAACTAATTTCTTTGCCTCATTAACGTCATTATTCTGAAAGGCTTTTTTAAGGTTATCAATAATACTGTTCTGTTCTTTTTCCATCAAATCTTTCTTGTCATGTAACAATTTATCATCCTTTATTTCTGATATTTCCTCATTCAAACTCATCATCTCCATTAACAACTCATTATTTGTTGCCATATCTATAGAAAAAAAGTAATTGATAGTAAAATTATTTTTTATACATACCATCTTCTTTTGTTGTGGAATTGCCTAGTAAATATTCAGCCCTTAAAATAGGGTCTTGAATAGTTTTGAAAGCATCATTTAGTAGGGCAGAATGTTTATCTGAAAGCATCTTTTCTTCTTCACTTTTGCAACCAAATTTATCTGGATGTACTTTTGATTGTAATTGCCTTAAATTTGTTTTTAATTCATTCTCGGGAATATTGAATGATTTTTTTATTTCTAGGCGTTGGAATGGGCATAAATTTTCCTCAGGCTTTTGAATGATGTTACAATTTTTACAAAATGTTAGATCTTCGGTATCTAGATTGCATTTCCAACAGTTTTTGTTACGAAAAAAGAGGATTCTAAAATTTCTTTACAATTCTATGATTAATTAGTACTAACCTCGAATATCTTGAATTAGTAGATTCTAGAAATAATTTCATTTTTTAAGAAAATTGGAAAACAAATCTCTTGTTTGGAAAAATGTGGAAAGAAACTTATTTTAGATATTATCATTTATAATACTAATCATATGAGCAATCTTTCAACAACAAACTATCTTTATTAAATAACAACTACTTTGTTTCTTACAATAACTTATTTTGGCAGTCTTTTCAACTCACTAGCAAGCCAAAGTGAAAATGAAAGGAGAGCCATGGATCCAGATTGATGACATGCAGCAAGCCATACCGGAACAAAATGGATTAATGTAAGAATACCCAATGCTGCTTGTGTATAACCCATAAGAATGAGACCATTTACTGCCATCTTCGTTCTTGGTGGTAATGGCATTTTTCTACTAACCATCCATGTTGCAGTGATAACAATAAGTGTAAGATAAGCCATGTTTCGGTGGATAAATTGAACTGTAACAGGGTTTTCGGTAAAGTTTTTCCATTGTGGTGACTGGGATAGCATGTTTTCTGGTATCCATCTGTCAGCAAACTTTGGCCATGAGTTGTAGACTAGACCGGCATCTAAACCAGCTACCAAAGCTCCTACCATTGCTGTAACGAATACTAGAGCTTTACTTGAATGAGCCAAACCAATGAAACGACCTAATTTTGGAACATTTGAATGCTAGAAAGTTGTTTAAAAAATATTTTAAAAACATATAAACATACATCAACCGGTTTAAGAACAAAATTTAGTCCAGTCCATAAAAATTCCGAAAAAAGTAAAAATGCCATACCTAAATGTGTTGCAAGTCTATATTGACTAACTCTGGGGATATCCTTATTAGAATTATTTGATGGATCAAGACCAGATTTAACCATCCACCAACCAATACCACCTTGTGCTAGCAGTAAAGCACTAGAAACAGCCATACGTATTTTCATTGGTCTGGTAAAACGGCCTCTGGCCCAAAAATAAGCACATGGTACTAGGAAAGCAATACCAATAGCTCTCCCCCACATTCTATGAAAGTATTCCATGTAAAAGATAAACTTAAATTCTTTAAGAGTCATCTCTTCTGTTGATGTTTTACTTAAAAAATAACAATTAATTCTTAAGATTTTTCTTTTTTACTTACTATTTATATTCAGGGAATTGTTTGTATCTGGCAAATTCTTCCTCCCATTCTTTTTGTGTAAGAGGTGGCTTCATTGTTTTAATTAAATCCCATTGAACCATTGATAAACCGGATTCAGTTAATCTTGTCAATCCACCTAAAGCTACAGCTCCGTATACCATACCAGCACATCCTAGAAGCCAAACTCCAATTGTTTTTCTTTGTCCAGATGTCAACCCATCATACAAGCCTGTCTTTGGTTTTGGTATTTGTGTGGCAAGTTGACGTACTGATAAAGTTTGAGGAAAACTAAAAGATTGTCAGTCAGAAATGGAAATTGAAGATAGGGTACCTTTTTAAAGTATATTTTGTTGATGTAATAATTTGTTTATGATGTGCAAGAAGACTCCTAGATATCTGTTTAAGTTGTAGAAACATTTTAAAGAATTTTAATTAAAAGAATCTCCTTACAAACAGCAGATAATTAATTTAAATTATCAAAGGTACCATTTTCCAACTCTATGTAAACAATTCAAAGTAAGAGGGATAAGAGAAACGACAAATTTAAAAAACTATTTTTCCAAAGTCTACCTTAACTACAACGTATTATAAATTTTTTCCACTACTTTTTTGATAAAATTCAAACATAAAAACAAACAAATACAAAATAAATACAAAAATTGATTTTTTACAATTCCCTATTGTTAAAAATGTTATAATAAAGTAATTCATAACATGTGAATCAAGATATTTATACAAATTATTTATAAAGATTGTTGTAATTGTTTAAATTTACTTTACAAATGATGTATTTTGTTAAGATTTTGAACAATACATCATGGTTTTGGTAAACATTAAATGTATTGTGATTACGTTTAAATACTATTTTAACGGTAAGGAGTGTCATCTTGTTATAGAAGTGATCTTGATACCTTTTGATTTCATTTTTATTTATTTATATTATATTTCTGATTTTATTAAATATGGATGTTGGTCATAAGGATAAAAAAGGTATGTTTTACTTATTTTCCCTCTGTAACTTTTTTTTTCTCCCTAACTTTTTTATTTTTTAGACTTGATGAAAGAATTAAAAGAAAAAGTGCAAAAGTTGAATCTACCAAGAAAATATCAAAGTGCAGTAGGAAGAAGTTATTACGTCGATGAAAATTATGATAAAAATAAAAACAGAAATACATTTCCAAGAATGAGATATATATACGCATTTCCTGAGGAAATTGCAGAAAAGTACTTTGGTATGGGTGATACAAAAAAGACAACAACACACTCTACAGAAATTTTTGAAAGAGAAGAAATAAACTATGAATCATATAGATTAAGAGATTACCATCCAACGAATAATAATAAATTTCTTTCGTCATGCCCGGAGATACATATAGAGACAGAAAAGTTATCCCCAAGAACTATTAACCACCCAATAACAGTTAATCATGAATCACCATTCTCATCAAACAAATCAACGTATTTAGCATCAGAATATTTATTGAAAAATACAAAAGAATCTTCACCAGGGTCTTTAGGAAAGAAATCATCTTTAAAAGAGGTGGTTGGATCTCCTTACCTAAAAACTCTTGAAGAATCTCTATCGACACATTTTTCTAATCTAAATCACCTACAGATGGAGGAATTAAAATCAAGGAATAAAGTTTCGGAGAATGATTGTTCACAACACCTATGGGAGAAGGTATTGTGTTTTAGTGATGGAAATAAAAAGGCTATTGTTAAGATAGAAAATCGCATGATGATTAATATGAATGATACCGATATTTCGTTTATAGATGAATCAACAAAACCCATGATATTGAGGACAATTTCTTATTTGTATGAAAAGATTGATAAAAAGGTTCCACTAGAATGGTTAGATTTATATGTCATAAAGACGTGGAATTATTCAATTATTCTTCCATTGGAAAGGAAATTTTTTGACATTATTAGTGATGAGAACGAGGAGAAAGAGAAGTTGGGGGAGAAGTTGAATGAAAAATATTGTAATTATGAGAATATATTAAGTAGGATAGTTTTGAAGAATGATGATTTATTGGCATTAAAGGCTTTTTTAATTATGAAAGGTGAAGCATACAAATTTCATTATAATGTTATTCAAGATCCAGAAATTAAAAAATTATATTTAGAGAAATCAATAGCATGTCATAAAGAATTGTTAAATATTTTGGTAACGGATCTGAATGACGATATTGGAAATATTTGGAGGGGCTTAAGATACTCCATGGGATTACTAAGAAAATCAAAGAGCAAAGATAAAGATTTCATAAAATCAATCCAATTTTTAGTAAACTATTTCTTAGAAGATAAAATATTTGGAAAACTATGCGTATGTGATCAAAAGAAGGTGTTAAAATATCAACAATATTTAGCTAATTTGGAGGAATAATATCTTATTGTTTTATATTAACATAAATTATTATTTTTATTCATTTAATAGTATTGTGAGAAATTATTTTATTATTTTACATCATATATACTAATGCACATAAAATAAAAATTAAACAGTGGAAGTGTAATGTCAGATTTTTTTGATAAACAAATATTCTAAAGCAATCACTGTTTCTATATTTTTATTCTTCATAGAAAAAAAACAAAACGATAAATGATTGAATAATTTTGCTGACACTGTCTCTAGTTAATTTTATATGGGTCATATTTATGTACAATTATTATTGTTTTTATTGTTTTCTTTTAAAATTTTTTTAGTATAATTTTATAAATGTCTTCAATCGATTAGCCGACAAAAATGAACATATCAGATAAATGAATTTTTTGAAAGAAAGTTATTTTATTTATTTACATTAAAATATTAGATGTACCATTTTATTGAAATAACTTTTAATTACACTAAAATAAATTGTACTTTTTTGTTTGGTAGTCTTTTTTTAATCATCTGTCAAAATATAATTTATTAGACAAGTATTTAGAAAGTTTTTATATGTAACAGTTTTCTGTGTAACTCATTTATCAAAAATGTAATATTCTTTTCTGAAGTTGGAAACATTTAACAATGTGAAAGGGTGATAAAAATTACGTGTTTACCATTTGGTTAATAAAATACAAAGTAACAGTTTACTACTTAAAAATATTTTAAGTTTTAAATAATAGAAATTAAACATCTTTGAGAAAGTTGGAAAATTTTATGTAGGAATTTTCTATCATTAAGATTAGATGGCGAAAAAATTGAGATAAAACAATATTGATAAAGATTCTTTTTTTGCTGTTTTAGAATAATTTATAAAAGGAGTATATAAAACATACTTTCACTTATCTTTATAGTCATAAATTTATTTCATTGACGTTTACATACACATTAAAGTATTTTTTAATTATGTATAGATTTTTTTTCAAATATAAATAATTATATAAGATTTTTACTAATACTATTTATTTTTAGGAAAGATGTCTGCAGGAAAACGTGAAATTATTGTTGCCGCTTTGGATAGACTTAAACCAACTACAGCTATCAATGCATTTATTTTAACTCCAACATGTATTGGTTCAGGGATATGCGTTAAGAAAATTTACAGAGAAGAATTAGAAAGAATTTCTGGTAAGGATGTTGCTACCAAATCAACTATTGAAGTTTGTAAGAACATTGAAGAGTTATCAACATTCCCCGATACCCACAAAAACCTTGATTTCCTCTATTTCAACAACATTCTAGATTGTTTTGGTGCAATTAAGGAAGAGAAAAAGTTAGACGTTATTATAAACGCAGCATTAGCTTCATTAAGAGAAGGTGGTTGTTTTATTGTTAGAGAAAACATGGAAAAACACACTGGAAGTGATTTGGCTCTCCTTACAAATTACTTTGATATTTATAGAAAGACAATTGATGGTAAAAATTTGGGGTTGAATTTTTATTCAATGAATCAAATTGAGGCATCTGTTTATACTTCAAATAACTTTATGGATGTATATTGGATTTTCACAAAACAAGTCTTCCCAGAGAAGTATGGTGATAATTTAGAGACTTTCAGAGATTTCCTTGATAAGACACAATACCTCAGTGTTCATGTTGCTGGGTATGAATTCATCTTTGGAAAAGACTTTATCTCCCCAGGAGGGTATGATCAAAATTATGATATTATTAGAAGATACAAAACAATGAAACCAGGGATGAGAATGCTTGACATTGGTGTTGGAATCGGTGGTGGTGCCGTCCAAGTTGCTAAGGAATTTGGAGTAAATGTTTTGGGAATTGATTTAAGTGCCAACATGATTGTTAATGCCTTTGAGAGGAATCAAGTAAATAAAGATGCTCGTATTAGTTATAGAATTACAGATGCTTTGACATACCAATTCGAACCAGCATCATTTGATCTTATATTCTCAAGAGATTGCATTCAACATATTGGTGATACAGAAAAACTTTTCAAAAATATTTATGATGCTCTTAAACCAGGTGGTGAATTCCTTATTACAATGTATGGTGTTGGTCATGGTAAACTATCACCAGAATTCATTGATTATACAAAAAGAAGACATTACTTCTTGAAGAATTTGGAACAGTTTGAACAAGTCGCATTAACGACTGGATTTGTTGAGATTCACACAGAAAATTTGACACCAAGATTTAAGGAAATTTTGGAAGTTGAATTGAAGAGACTCCAAGATGGTAAGGAAGAATTTGTCTCTAAATTTGGACAAGAAGAATGGGAAGGACATGTTAAAGGATGGTCTTCAAAACTTGGATACATTGCTGATGACAATCATAATTGGTTACTTATTCAAGGTAGAAAACCACAATAAAGATGAAATTGTTTGAAAGAGTGATGACAACAAAAGGATTATAAATATAAAACTTTTATGACATTATACATTGTTCAATCAACTACAAGTCAACAACATATTATCTGTGTTTTTAATAATTATTTCTTTATAGATAATGATTGTTTTTTAAATTCTTTTATTATGTTTAAGATTAATAAAAAAGCTATTATAATATTTTTAAAGGTTATAGTATTATTTTTATTAACTTTTATGTTATTTACAATGTTATTAGAAATGACAAATACATTTATGTAAACTAATTATAAATTTTGATGATTTTATTCGAGTAATATTTCGAGTTTCAACATTTATTGTCGTGAACAGTACACTTTTTGTTGTTAACCGAAGTAGAGATAAGAGTAATAAGTAGATGTCACATAACAGTACGACAATGTATCACACTACAAAGTATCTTTGTGCATTGATTGTTCAATAAGTGTGTTTTTAGAACATAAGTACATCGTATAAATAAGCTTTTCTCTAATTAAAGTTTTATTCTGACCAACCTTTATCTTTATCACTATATCTATATTCTTTGGTCATGGTTGTTCAAAGGGATGCTGTGAAAATATGTTTGGAGAACGAGAACATATCCAATGTATTTCAAAGAAATATAGAAAGTATCAACGATTTGTCTAATCTATCAAAAACTTGCCGCTATTTTATTAGATACTTCGAGAAGAAACAAATAAACAAAACTGTTAGATATAATTATGATGATTGTGTAGAAATCAACATAGATTGTTTCAAATCAGAAGGAGATTATTTTTACTCTGAACCAATAGATGTAGAAACAATTCTTCCATCAAATATTGTCAATAACAGAAATAGGCGTCATGGCATGGATACATTAATATATAAAAAGCAATTGTCAATTGTTATTGCTTTACCTGGATTAAGTTTCGATGTTTCAAAGCATGACTACAAATGGATTATTAATGATGCCTTTCTTAATGAAATTATTTTTGAAATAAAGAATGCTGAGAAGAATGTTGATGCCATGATAATAAATTACAATCATTCTCATGGTTTTATTAATCATATTATTGCTCCTTATATTATTAGTAGATATGGAAGTTCAAATATAAAAGTTATTAAATTGAATTTGTTTTGTTTTCTTCAAAAACTCGATCAAGAAGATGTCTTGAAAAAAGTTGATATATTTAGAGGGTATGAGAATTTTAATGAACTTGTTATTTATGAAAATTTTGCTTTACCACAAAATACAGAGGCATTTGATGAGGGTTCATTATTTATGCATACTCTCGAATGTTTATCCAGGAGAAAAAATGCTACTTTAAAAATTGAAGTTCCACAAAATGGCAATATTAAATTGTCATTCTTGAGAAAAACATTTAAAGCTGCAGATGAATTAAATATAAGAGTTAAATTTTCAATCTCAATTGGTTGTGAGAAGAGAGGATATAAGGATTGGCATGAGAAGATTAAAATTTTGGAGAGCGATATTGCTGAGTATATAACACACATCGAGTGCTTCATTCAAGATCAAAATGAATTTTTGCATCTAATTGAATTACTACCAACTTTGGAGAACTTAACGAAACTTAGGATAATTTTCTACGAATTTAACATTCAAAAGTTGTTAGCATACGAGAGTCAAATTCAATTTAGGGATGTCTCATTGAAGAATTCATTAAAATTGAAAAATTGTTCTATTAAAATTAAACACCAAACCTCTGATGAATATGACTTTAGTTATCGTGAATTCTGTAATATACATAATCAATTTGTAAGATACTTTGCCAAGATTCTCCCACCGACAATAATATTTCTGGAATTAGAGAATGTTCTTTACCTAACCCCACAATTGTGTATTTTGATCAATGAAACCGCACCAAATATCCAATTCCTTTTTGCTAATCACGTAGATTTTGCTAATCAAAAATGTTTAACAGCATTTTCAAATTTGAAATACTTAAAGTTACATAATTGCCCATCAGTAGAGATTCCAAATAGTGTTGAATTATTAATCCATAAGTATTCTTCATCCTGTAAAGCCCCTCTTTATGTTGGTGAAGATGGCGATATTGAGGAGGAATATAAACGTCAAGAAAGAAGGTATTCTTTGTCATTTACCAAGACAGTACATGATATTACGAGGAATTATAAGTTCTATTTTAATAAACTTTCTAAATGGGGATATTATAAAGATATCATTGAAAAGGTTGTTATAGATAAAGATCCTGCATTATAAATATTTTTTATTAAAACAATTATCTTGTAAAATTATTCTAAGTCTATGGTGTATAAATAAATTTGTTCATGACAATAATTGTTTATTATTAGTCACGTAGTCAAATGAAATTAGGGTATTATGACTTTCTTAGTAAAGATGTTCTATGAGAATAAGATATATATGATTATTAAATTATTAATAATAATGAATATATGAATGTTTACACTGATACTAGACACATTTATTTTTTTAAATTAGACAATAACTTATATAAGATTAAAATTATTGCTTCTTCAGTGGGTTGGAATTATAATCTATTTATAACTATTTTTTTATCTGTATCATATATTAGTTTCTTATAATTAAAAATACATCTTTGATCTTTCCATAGATTATACTATACTCTTTTTCTTTTTGTTAATAACATCAAATATTGAATGATCTTGGAGTATAATTATGAGTTTGATATTAAAGAAAAGATAATATGACAACAATCACTTAACAAATTATCGTTTATATAAAAACAATAAATGCTTTTTTACAAAACACTGATTAAACATTCGATAACAATATTATTTTAAAATTTCCTACTTCAAGTAAGCACAATAAATCTTCAAAATTCGAGCATTCTAAATTTGAATTATTTATTAATTCACAAATTTTAAAGAATTTATATAGACGAATTACCAAATAAAGACGGTAAAGTAATTTGTGATTTAAAAATTTTGATTTACTAACATCATCTTTACTAGAATGACAATTGAACGAACCAATTCACAACAAGTACAAATGTCCTTCAATGATGACCGTTATTTAAAGCTTTACAAGAAAGTAAAGGATGAATTAGAAGGTGTTTTGGGAAAGATGGGTGAAGTATTTGATGAAAGAAAACGTCAAGAAAACAGGGAAATATTGGCCAAAATTGATAAAACAATTCGTAAATCTGAGGATGATGGAGACACAGTATATTACAGCAATCCTTAATCATAAGACATTATTTAATTCATATAATCAACTCCATTGTTTAATAAATTTTTTTCAAATAATCATGTATTCTATCAAAGTATTACTAAAAACCTAATCAAATTATTTGTTTATTCCTGTGATTGCATTTCTATTATTATATATTACTAATACTAATGATTGGTACAATAATCCATCAATTTCTTATCATAAATTATGATAATATCTTAAGTATATTTAATCTGCCTCTGTCTACGTAGTTTTATATTTTAAAATTTGCAACAATGAAAAAATGTAGTATTACTTTCTTCTTTTATTCTTTGATTTTTATTTTTCCTGCTATTGTTTTGACAGCTGATATTGCTCCAAGACATGTCCATTTGTCTTTGAATAATGATCCACAATCAATGGTATTTGCTTGGATTACATTTGATAGTCTACCTAAGTCAAGTGTACCAATTGTTAAATATGGAAAAGATCCAAATTCATTAACAAATACTGTTACAGGAAGTTATTCTATATTTATTTATCATGGCATTGTAAGATATATGTACCGTGCAACAGCATCAAACTTAGATTATGACAAAAGATATTATTACGCCGTTGGTATTGAGGGAAATTTAAGTAAAACTTTCACTTTTAAAACATTCCCACAAGGTAATAATGTACCATTAAGAATTTGTATCTTTGGAGATTTGGGTATTGTAAATGATGTCTCGATGATGCCCTTACGAACAGCTGGTCTTCGTGGAGATTTTGATATGATTGTCCATGTTGGTGATTTAGCTTATGATCTCCATACAAATGATGGTAGACTTGGTGATGAGTATATGGAGTTGATGGAGCCACTTATATCATCAATGCCATATATGGTGATAGCGGGTAATCATGAATATGATTGGGAGGCAAAAAATTTTGAAAACTATGAAAGGAGATTTAATATGCCTACAAATGGTGATGGAAAAAATCAGTATTATTCGTTTGGTGTTGGTCCAATACAATTTGTTGGTGTTTCAACAGAATTTTATGGATTTTTCTACGATTTTGGAATCCAACCAGTTCTTGATCAATATTCGTGGTTAGAAAAAGAATTACAGAAGGCTAATGCAAATAGAAATAATAGACCATGGTTAATGACATACCAACATAGACCATTTTATTGTTCTAATGAAAATTCAATGGAATGTGATGCATTTGAAAATCGTGTTATAAGAACTGGATATCTTAATATGCCAGGTTTGGAACCATTATATGGAAAATATGGAGTTGATGTTAATTGGTCTGGTCATGAACATTCATATGAAAGAATGTTCCCTGTTTACGATAGAAAACTATATAATACAGACCCTGATCCTTATCATAATGCTAAAGCTACAACCTATATTATTACTGGAAGTGCCGGTTGCCATTCTTACCAAGCTGCATTTGGTAATCCCTCGCCATTTAGTGCCAAAAGGTATGATAGTAATTTATTTTTTTATAGTTTTGTTTAGATTAAATAAATATGGTTACACTGTAATGCATATAAAAAATATGACACATTTATATTTTGAACAAATAGATACTCAAGTTACAGGAACAAATACTGTCGTTGATTCATGGTGGATGTCTAAAGATATTGGTTATGTAATTAAGGATGACATAAGAGAAAATGCTGGCTTTGTTAATTTACAAGTCGAATATACAGATGTTCCAGTTTTCATAAGAAAATTATGTGCCGGAAGATCTGCAAGATGTAGAAAAATTTTTTCACAAGATACAAATAGGTACAGTAGAAGAAATGAGGAACAAGAAAATAAATATTCAAAGTATAAATATGATGTCGTTTATTAATGATATCGAGACTGAGGCAAATGCTTTAAAATGATTTTTATATCTAATATAGGTTATATAAATTTTTCAAATTTAAATTTTTTTGACAATTAATAAAAATTTACAAGTACAAGGCGTTATAGTGTAGCGGTTAAAAATAAATAACAAAAGAATAAGAGAAATACTTTATTTATAAAAACAAGAAGATACAATTAATAATATTTCAAGTTAGTTTTTCATCCTTCTAGTCACCACTGGTAAATGCTGCCATTTTCCTCCCTTTTATATCCCACTGGGCGTGTCTGTTTGCCCTATCATTATTTCGTTAAAAATTCCTATACTATTTCGAAGGGTAAGATATAATAGTGGTAGAAAATTTTAAGGTATTAAAATCCATTTTATATATAAATAATTATTTATTAAATATTTTTATATACCGTTATAAATATATTCAATTAATGCATCCATATAATGAGGAAAAAAAATATATGATCTTATATTATCACCACATATGTTATAAAAGTGGCGCCATCTCAGCTATTTAAATATTATTAATAACTACAAGAAGGTATCATTACGTATTAAAAAATAAATACTCTATAATCAAAAAATGTTAATTCTAGTTGATTATCATCTTGGTAAAAAAGGTTATATGTTATATTAAACCATATTTCATATTAAATTTAACAAAATTCTCAAATTTTACAATTTTGCATACAAGAAAATTGACGGAGATATTTTTATGCAATTTGCAGGAAAGCTAGTAGACCATCCAATTGAAGGAAAAATATCCCTATAAATTTTAGGAGATATTTCCATAAGATTTTGAATGAAATAAATTTCTAAATTCTTTAGTTTAAAAAATATTTAATATTATTCTTTCCTAATGCTTAATAGATGAGGCTATCTTACACAGATATGCAAAAGACAATACATTTACCGTGCATTGAGTTTAATTTACGGAAAAAATTATCCTGAAATATATTTTTTCTGCAATAATTTTTTCGTCAACCAAAATTCCAGAAGCATTTTCGTGTGTTATTACAAATAAATTTTTGATAATTGTTACTTAAAAATAATAAAAAGATTGAAACAATTTACAAACGTAATTTTATGAAGTTGTGACTATATAAGCTATACAAATATAAGAAATTCTATTATTTATTTTGTTAGAAATTTATTTTCAAAGTCTTATGTTATGGTAAAACTTTTATTCGTTTGTTCACTAAAATATAAACATTATAATATTACATAAAAAACGTTATACAATAAACTAATGAATTATTAAAATGAACTGAATAATAAATAGTCTTGTTTTTTTTAAATTTTTTAAGATTTAACATTTGGCAAAAGTTTTAAAAACTCTTCAAATAAATTTTTTATTTCATCCTTTCTATCTAGATATGGTTTTAAATTTCCAAAATCACAGACCCAATTCGACTCTTTAAGATGATGAGGATATTGACAATCGTCTGGAATTTTTTTAATAAAAGTTGAATAGTTATGACTATAAAAAATTGCAACATAATAAGCTAAAAATATATAAATTATTTTTTTTCTATACTGTCTTACTTCCTTTAGTTATCTCAGTATCAAGTAAGCCTGCAATCATAGAAAATCGTGAACCACATGAATCAGTTTTAGTTAAATAATCATAAACCTGACTACCGTCAGAAGATCCTATCATCATTGTAACCTTTATATCTCTTTTATCTGCAACTGGAGGTCTAGTGAATTCTTCTGGACAATTAGGTGTTGCACGGATCCTAAGGTTTCTTCTTGTGGCATGCATTTTAACATTATCAAATATTAAAATAATTATAAATACTGTTAATGTTTTAAAAACTCTCATTTTAGAATACTTTACTTTCATATTTTGAAAGTAAAATTCCCTTAAATACTAGAAATTACCATGCAAAATTATTGAAAACAAACATTTAAATTCTGCAGAATTAAATAACACCAAATATAATTACATATAAATTTTGGTATTTTTTGTAGAAATTAGAAAAAATTTCGATATTATAAAAGTGTTTTCTATAAAATAAAAGTAAAATTTTATAAGATCTTGCTTTGTATTAATTTGTACTTAAGAACAAAGAAATCAAAATTCATTTATTTAAGATGTATATAACAATTTATGTAAAATTGCATTACATTAAGAAAAAATGAATTTTTTACAAAGTGAATTTGTTTGTTTAATAATTTGGTTAGAATAACATTGATATTTATTGTTAAATTGCTTAGCATTTTTAAAATATTAGTTCTAAAATTTTAGTAAAGATGCCTATACAATTTTAGTAGAATTGTTAAACATTTTAAATCAACCTTGTTTTATATGAAAAACAAAAAAATAATACTAGTACTTAAAGTAAATTGTCATTTAAATATCAGAAAGACTTTCTTTTGCTTAACATTTATATCTATATTTCGATATAAAATTAATAAAAAACTTTTTAATGAATGCACAAAACAAAATAAAAATTATCAAGAATTTTATAAATTTACTAACACTTTATGGTTTTAAAAAAATGATTCATAGAGAGTAAGAAAATAAAATGGTTTAATTTTTTATTATTTAAAATAAGTATATTAAGTTGAGAAAATCATGTGAATAGGAAATAAACCATATTTTGTTATTAAACGAATTGTCATTTTACTTACTTTAGTTATTTATAGTTTTTTTTTAATGCACACTATTTCTTAACATACAGTTGAACATTTTAATAAAAATAGGCACACAATTTTATCTAAAAATGTTAGTCATTTCCTCTCTAATATCACCTATGCAAAATTTATAAAATTGCAATTTAAAATTGATTAAAATGTTATTACATTTTTTAGTGTATTTTTTGATTATTTGCATTTAATTGCAACTTTAAAATAATGAATTTTTAATTTGTGTGAAGAACGAACAATCAATTGTAGGAATATAAAGAATCAAGATCAAGAAAATACATTAATCTAAATTAAACAAAACTCAGTAAAATTGTCCATTAAATAAGAATTTTGAATATTCCTATAATATTTGAAAATAAGGAACTATAATGAGTGTAGATATGTTGAATTAAACAATAATTATCATTGTATTATTTTTATATCATCTTACATTGTCTTATAGAATTATATTAATCTTATTTCTTTATAGAGCTGGTTATCAACAATAAAATCTTAATTTCGTTAACATTTTTTATGATTCAATTTTAGGATGGAAAATTGAATATCCCAATGAACCTGCTAATTGTTTCAAAATAACAACCGTTGGGTTTTTCTTTGTCAATCTCTCATTGATACATCATTTAAAAATTTTTTTACCCAGAAGAAATATTTTATATGCTACGACGTCTGGATCCAACAGCAACCTTATTGTAGACACGATTTTAAGAAGGTCGTGTAAATTCATGATGAATTAAAAAGTTAATTTTCTTAATTTTATCGATTCTTATATATACTGAATATATTCGAGTATTTATATCTACAATTAAAAAGTATAATTAATATTGCTATAGTAAAAATTTTTATGTTTTGTTAGTGTTCCGTTTTTGTCAAAAATATTGTTTATTTATGTTGTCACATAGTGACAGTAAATTAGAATAAACACTCATTAAGATAGAATTCAATTTATTAATATAACGGTTGTTTTATATAATAAATAATATATATGAAATATGAATATATTCTATATTCAACATCCCCCTTTCAAAGAAGAATTTCCGGGAATTTTGAAATAATCTTATCAACATCAGTGTCTTTCATTTTCTTATCCGTTAATTTTATAGCATTCGACGTACGCTGAGAAAGTTTTCCAGTATCGGTTAATATATTATAGCTATTATTGTTTATTTTCGTTAAAATTTTGCATTCACTCCAACCAGATGCTAGGTCAGGTCTTTTTTTATAATAACCATCAACAAATAACTTTTCAATCGTGTTCTTTTTAGGTTCTGGTAATATATTAACAAAATCGCGAGTACTATCATCAAAAAAGAGTTGAAATGGTGTTTTTCCATTTTTATACGGTGTAACTCTTGATTTTGATAGTGCTTGTGTTAGTGCTTCTGTTTTAGATTTACCTTCTAAATGAAACTTTTTTAAATTATCTTTTAAACTACGAATACTTCTCTCTGCTGGACCATTCGTTGCATGTTCGTAAGGGATACTTGTTAATTTGATTATGCCCTTTTCCTTCATATATACATCAATTTCTTCTGACATAAAGCAACTTTGTTGATCACACATTAATTCACGCCAGACTCCATACGTATCTATTATAGAGCTTAAAGTTTTCTTTATTGTACAGGTCTTCATATTACATATCCATCGTGCTATGATAAAATTTGTACCTGCATCTCTTAATACCAAAAATTGACTATCATATTCTTCAGAATGTCCTATGTCAATGTAAGCACGTTCCATACGTTTGAACTTTTCATTTCTTAACGATCTTACTCTTCTTACATCTTTCGTTTGTAAACAAATTTTGCATAACTTTAAAAAATTGTCTAATTTTTTGTTGATATTTTCAATATGGAATTTTTTCGTTAATCTATCTATTACAGCCATTTTTGACTCATGATTTTTGTGCGATAAAGTAAACAATTTATCAACACATTTATTTGGTACAATAATTTTTTTATTCTTCTTATTTACTAACAATCCATTTTCTCCCAATTCTTTATCCTTAACATCAAGATTCTTTTCATCAATTTCCATTTTTAGTTGATTTATTATTTTCACTAGATCTTCATCTTCATATTGAAGGTCAATCCATTTATCTACAGATGGAAACGTTTCCCAGTTCCATTGTGTTTCTACAACACAAATGCGTGGAATTTCAAGAGCTGTGGTATCAACATTTTCATCTTTTCTAATGCATCTACTTAAGCAATCTGCTAGTAGATTGGATTTTCCTTTGATATAGGATATCTTGATGTTGTAGTTTTGAATTAATAGCGACCATTTCAGTAGACGTAAACTTAAGTTGCTCTTTGAAAAAATGTAAGTTAACGCTATATGGTCAGTCAAACAATGGACTCTATTATTATATAAAAGAACATGGTAATGTTCTAGTGAAGCACATAGTGCCAAAGCTTCTAGATCAGTTGGTGAGTAATTTACTTCACTACCACGTAATGTTCTATTATACATTCCTACTATTTTTAATGCTCCATCTTGTTTTTGAAGTAATACTCCCGCAATTCCAACTCTGGATGCATCTGTGATTAGCTGGAATTCAGCTTTTCCACTATATGCATCTTCTAGATTTGGGGCTGATATAAATGAGGAGTTTTGTAGTGATTTTTTTAACTGTACAAAATCTTGTTTTGTATTTTCTGACCAACTAAATTTGTCTACCGATAATAAACCATATAAACTTTTTGAATATTGACTAAATTTATAACAGAATTGTCTTAAGTAATTGGCTAGTCCTAAAAAGGACTGAAGTTCTTTTTTTGATTGTGGTAATGGGAAATTTAATATTTTCTTTATTTTATCTGTATTTGCTTGGAGACCATTTTCTGTTAATGTCATTCCAAGAAAATCAACAGAAGATTGTATCCATTTACTTTTATTTATATTTATTTTTAGATCATTAGTTTGTAGCAATTCGAAAACATTTTTCAATATCATTATATTTTCTGCAATCGATTCGGTAGCTATTAGAATGTCATCAATGTATAAATAAATACTATTTGGATATTTTTTCATTAACGGTTCAAGAATATTAAAAATGATTGAGTTAAAAAGACCAGGAGCCAATGACAGTCCAAATGGTAACACTTTAAATTGAAGTTTGTGACCATTGAAACTGAATGCTGTTAACTCTCTACTATTTTTATTTAATCTTAATTGATAGTAGCCTTTATACAAATCAATCGTAGTGAATACTTTTTTCTTATACATATGATAAAACATTGATGTAATATGTGGTAATGGTCTGTCTTCATATTTTATTTTTTGGTTAACCAATCTGTAATCTATGCAAAGTCTTATTGAACCATCTGGTTTTTTTTATAGGAACAATAGCTGAATTATACGGTGAAGATGATGTTTCAACAATATTTGATTTTATCATTTCTTGTACTTGATTATTTATTGTTTTAAATAGTGTAAACGGAATTGGACGATTTTTCATTACTACTGGTTTTACATCATTTACTGTTATTTCTATTTCAGGTATCACTTTTGATGGTTTAATAATATCATCTTTTGGAAGTATATTATAACTATTTAAAAGTTTTTTTATTGAGCTCTCAGATTCTTTATCACTTATTGTTATTGCATTTACTTCATTATTCTCTAATAGTTGAAATAAAATGGTTTTTAATCTTTTCGAATTTTTTAATATATTCGTTCCAACAATTACATCGACAGCTCCAAAATTATTATTTGAAACTATCATTTCTACTTTTTGACCATCTAATACAACTTTTGTTTTACCTAAAATGCTGATTAACTGTTGTTGTACATCCATTATTCTAAATGAAGCAGGCAATGGATGAATAGTAATTTTATTTTTGATTTTGTCGTATAATTTACTTGACATTAACGATATATTCGCACCTGTATCAAGAAGAGCTTGACAATTGTAATTTTCTATTACCACTCTGGTAGTCATTTTTTTATCATTTAATTTACAATGATATACAACTTTATAATCATCATTAGCTTTATTATCATCTGAAGAATTAGAAAAATCAACATTGTTTACTTCATTCTTTTTAAAATTGTTTTTTTTATAATCTTTCTTATTAAATTCAAATTTCTTTCTATCATTTTTCTGATTATCATTTCCAGTTTTATGTATCTCTTTAGGTTTTATATATATTTCACGTGCCATTTTTAGAAATTCTTTCTTCAAACTTTCAATATTATTATCACATTGCTTGTAATATTTATACATTTTACCATTAACTGAAGTTTTTTTCAACAAAAATACTATTATTTCAAACAGCTCTCCATTACTTAAAACTACATTTGTTGTTTCCTCAAATTTTTCTACTTGACTTTCTATACGTAATAAAAACATTTTACCAGTTTCTTTATCTTTTGGTGTAATTTGTCTAAGTCGTTGTTTTACTTCTAATGACGATAATCTCCCTTCTTCTGGATCATATTTTTCAATTAATGTATTCTTCAACTCATCCCAACATAAGGTATGTTTCTTTTTTATTGCAAAATATGCTAATTTTGCTGTACCCATTAAATGTTTTTCAATTTCAAATGCTCTTTCTTGATCATTTTCAATGATATCTTCATATTCTTCTAAGAATCTACGGATATCACCACTTTTGAATGTCTTTATTTTTCTTCCATTTGTTATATTTAACGTTTTATTTATTGATAATAACGTATCATTGAATACTGACATACTTACATTATTGTTATCATTGCTATCAATTTTTGATTTTAATTTTGCATATTGTGTTGCTAATAACATCACTGATGGTAACAATTTTTTACCTGTGCCTGATTTGGTTATCTCAACTTCTTCCATTATTTCTTTGACATGACTAAGTAGTTTTCTTAAGTCAATACCTCCAGAAGAGTCGAGGATTGGTGGAACCTCCATGTTGTCACATAGTGACAGTAAATTGGAATAAACACTCATTAAGATAGAATTCAATTTATTAATATAACGGTTGTTTTATATAATAAATAATATATATGAAATATGAATATATTCTATATTCAACAATTTAAACAAGAAGTCTTACAAACGCAAAATAATAAATTACACTAAAATGCTACCGAAAAGTTATTACAATAGTTAACTTATGCAAGAGAAAACTTGCTCAAGTTATATAGTTTTCAATACAAACAATAACACACATAATATATCTTTTGTTGTTCTTTACTTCCTATATTAAAATTAATCAAAATATTACAATTTACAATTGCATGAGAAAACGATGACACCACAAATTAAAAAAAAAGACATTATAATCTAAAATCTACTGGTGATATATAACCGTTAAATGTTATTTTCTCTTCAGAGTGGATAGAAAAAATAGTTGAAGAAAAAATAATAATGTAAATTGTTTTTTGATAAAACATTATAGATGCCAAAAAAATAAATAAAAATGTCATACTTTTATAATTGTCAGAAATATTTTGAAAAATAATTAATATTTGACTAGTCATAACTTTTTTCAAAATCAATTGTAATTAATGATTTTATGATTTTTCGACAGATATTTATTTACTTTATTAGAATAATAACAGCTTATATTGAACATTGGCTGATTAAAAATTTATTGTTGAAAAATAACAAAATCTTGACAAATGTCATGGTTTTTTCTTTTTCAAATCTTAGTTTGAATTTTTATTTTCATGATATTACAGAAATAGCTAGAAGAAAAGACGCTTTCTCATAATCGATTACAATATTATTGTTCTTTTTATATCATAAAGTGACATTTACTTGAAGTCAATAAATGTATTAAAATTTTGATAATCTCTAACGCTGCTTAGAGTGCAGATTTCTTTATAGGATTTAAAGTAAATAATAGTATGTATCTGTATCTTGGATACAAAATGACTATAATTCATATTGTGTTTGAAAAATTTTTATAGTTACTTCTGTGAATATCTGAAAAATCTTAAGTGGGACACTTTGTATAATCCTTTAAGAAAATAATTTAATCATAATTTTATATAAATTGCTATATTTACTTTTTATTGTTACCACGGCTTTTTATTATTGAGGAGCATAAAAACATGCATTGAAATTAATTAGTAAGTTAAAATTGATATAGATAAGATCTCATTAAGATGTCTAGTAACTTAATTATATATTAAACACAAATAAAAGGCCGATAAAAATATAGACTAAATTGTTATTTGTTTGAGAATGAATTTCAATCAATAAAATGTCCAATTATTTGATTGATAATGACTTTTAATATTTATTAGTTCATATTGTATCACATTCTCATTTGATGATTCAATTGGTTCTAGATGTGATATCACAAAATTACCCTTATAAAGTGACATTAATGAAAAACAATAAATTGTTTAAAAATTATTTATACAAAAAAATTTATGACTTTTTAATGTTCACTTTTAAAAATAACTTTTTTATCTATTGAAGAAAAAATTGCGTTTTCAGATATGTTTATTATCATAGAAATTATTGAGTAAAAAATTTACATTGATAAAAATGTCTAGCACAATTAATGATATATTAGTAAAAAATAGTAAGTATAAACTAATAAACAAAATTTATATATTTTAATAAAAAAATATAAGTTTTATTTAGTTATTTATCACAAAAAAATTTATAGTATAATGTTATATACAAAAAGCTAAAAAAGCTTTCTTCTTAAAAGAAATATTTAATCAAACCTTATCAAAAAGCTTGAATTTGATGCAGCATCTTATAAATTGCATAGTTGGCAATTAGTTATATAATTTAAAAAGTCATTAAAAAAATAATGATAAATTAAAGGTTTATTTTTTCTAATTCTTATTCTGGATTAAAATGAATAATTTCTTACTTTTCAACGTGGATAGGAGTGTTTATATTTACATGTACTTGAACGTAAAATCATATTATCACAACTATAATGTAAATATTATATAATAATTTGAATGCAATTTTATTATATACGTGTGATAAATTTTATGGGTAAACCATTTAATAAATTTATAACACTATTTATTAAAAAGGAATCAAAAAGAATTTTTAGATATTTTAAATTATATTAAATATGTTATAATTTGTTTCTTAAAAAAGTCTACTTTTTTGTATTTTTTAAATATCTAATAGCTCGGTAATTATATTATGAATGTATACCTTAAAAAAATTCATTGGTTTGTTATTATTCTTTACACTAAGAAAAGTATCTAATAAAAAAGTAGATCTCTGTAGATAAAATTACTAATTTTTATTGAATTTTCCTATATCTTTTAAAACTTTAAAAAATTCACTAGTAAAAGTTGTATTCCATGTATGCTGTACATATAATACAAACGATTTTACCTATACTTTACACCCCAGGCTATAAAAAGAGGCTATATATACTCGAAGTTTCCAGTATTGCGTATTTTATAAAACATTCATGCTTTGAATTTTCTATTATCTATTTTCTAATTGTATGTCATTTTAGGAGTCTAAAAGCCAGCTTTTATTTCATATAATAAAAATTTATCTTTAACATGCAGCGACGGGTAGAACTTACCCGGCACCCGACCCGGCAAAAAAAAAAAAAATAAAATTTTATACCCGACCCGGCAGGAGTAAAAATTTTTGCCGGGTAGACTTTTTTTATTCTGAAACGAATTACAGGGGTAAATTGTTTGGAAAATTAAATCATTTATATCATAATATTTTTCGCCCTGGATTTTAGTAACCACTAAACTAAATAAGTAAGTTAATACTTTCTAAATAACTAAGTATCATTAATTTTTTACTTTAGATATGCCAAAAGAAGTGAAACGGAAAAGAACACACACTGAGAGTAATGATGGTGAAAGTAATGATGATAGAGAAAATCAAATCTGTGAAGTCATTAATTCAAACAGCAACAGTATGTATGCTGTATTTTTTAAAAAATAAATTGTTGGTTGTGCTTTAAAAGTTACCTGTAAAATTTTTGGTATGTTAATGGTCAAACTAATATCATTTATATTTTTAGACTCTTCTAATCCTACTGAATTTACTACAAACAATCCACGTAAATATGGAACTTCAAATTTTGACAAACATTTAAGAAATGTCCATAAATTGTCTATAGTTCAGTCAAAAGAGTCAGTACCAAACAAGATAACCACATTTTTTAAAGTAAAGAAGGAGGAAAAAAAAGATTTTGATAAGAAAAGTATAGCTCTGAATTTCATTAAAATGAACACATGTTACAGGTAAGTATATTATTTAAGATAATTTCTAATAAATTTTTAATATCTTTAGAATTTTTTCTAATAAATGGTTTAAATTTTTTAATAATTCACAACCATCTGCCTCTACTGTTCAACTATACGTTAAGGATTTAGCTAATGAAGCATTTGCTAAACTTCAAGATGGGCTTGAAGACTATAAATTCGTTTTATCATTTGATGGTTATAAATTTCAACAAAGAAAGATGCTGCCAGTGGTGATTTTTAAATCAAATGGTTTTGATGTAGAGAAGTGGGAGACCGTTGTATTTCCAGTATCTTCAAAATCTACTGATATTGCTGCTGCTATTTCTAATGAGATTAACAAAGTCCCTTTTTTAAGTAAACTTTATAATAAATTAATTGTTGTAAAAGTATATGTAGTTAAGTTTAATTAGAAATAAATATTTCGGCGAAAATATTTTTTCTTACCCGGCACCCGACCGGGCAATACATGGAAAAGTTCAATACCCGACCCGGCACTAAAATTTTCTATTTTGATGCATGTTATTTATCTTAAAGAACAAGGCTCTAAATGTCAAGATTTTAAAAAAAAATTTTAAATAACCTAGAAGTATTCCTAAAATTACTATTTTTAGTTATAATAAAAACTAAATTTATGTTAAAGTGTGATAATTGTCATTATAAATTGTATTTATGTCATAATCAATAATAAAATTGATCTTATTTTAAGGAAACATTTATTAACAAAAACGTTATTATACAAAAAACCTAAGCAATAATATTTTAAGTAAAAAAAGCTTAAAAATAAATTTAAAAATTTATAAGTAATTTAAATAGTATAGTGTTTTATAAACACACTTTACTTTTATAACTACTTACCAATGTATATATAAAGTGAAAGATCCAACATCAGTAATTTTGTAAATTAATATTTCAGAGTTGAAATTTATTATATAGATAAAATCCTATGGGTACTATTAGAATTTAAAGAATATTAATTAAATTGCTTTAAAAATCATAAATTTGTTTTCAAAGTATCAATAATAACATTTTTTTGTTTTTTTTACCTGAGTTGCATTTAATGAATGATCATTTATGACTATGCTTATTTTAAAAACACAATTAAATCAACATACACAAATTTTACATTTATTTAAACTTTATATATTCAATATGCGCGTCAGTTATTAAAAAGATAAAATAATAATAATATAGATTTTATCAAATGGTTAAATCTCACAAAACATAATTATAGAAATCATCTGAGAAGAAAAACTTATATGTTATATTGAAAATTATAATATTAATAATTTGATTTTAAAATTTTTTTATATTTTATAAGCAACTTATATAAATTAAATTTTTTCTATTATATTGATTTATTTTTTAAATTCTAGATTTTGCATACCTTCAAAAGTTATATTTATATTGTCTGAAGTTTAGGATTTTGAGAAATTATTTATTATCTAATGTATTGTTTCAATTCTTACATTTTAACAATAGAAATTATTGTTTAAGATTCACTGAAGGGAAGTTATGTATTTAAGGCATAGCTTACAATGTAGGCTTATATATTGTGACACATAGTTTTGTTATACTAAAAAGTTAAAATGGATTTCAGATGGCTTTTTTGTACAACAACATTAACATCAGCTGCGAATGCAAAATACCACATGTTTTTTATTTTTCAAAAATTTATGGATGTCCACATTTTTAGTCTTTATAAATGTGTTAAAAATTTAAAATCTCATTAGGCAAAAATTTTAAATAAATTTTTTCAGTACGCAATTAAATTGTTTCGCAACTTGTTTAAAAATTGAATGCTTTTTAGAAAACTCTGAAATTTTGTGAGCGATATTATTGAAAATAGTGTATCATTAAGTTATATAACAACCATTTATTGCAATAATAATTCATTTTTAAATTATTTAATAGTAATAGATCATTTACTACAAAAAAGGAAGAAAATAAATTAAGACTTTAATATTATTGCTTTGTTTATTATAAAAGTAATGTAATATCAATCAGATAAATATTATAATGGACATTTCAAACTACATCATTACATATAAATAAATCTTTTTTACAACTAACATCTATGTTTTTTCTTTAACAATTAAATATAAAATTATTTTTACAATAATAATTTCAATTCATTAATGTTTTAACATAAATAAGAGTAAAACATTTTAAAATATTTAAGATGATACTGTTTCTTAATAAATGAAAGTTTTAATGAAGTAGTCAAGATTTGTTTTTCTTTCGTCAAAAACTAATATATAAACAAAAGTATACAAGTAGAACAAAAATTTACAGAATTGGTTTGCTTTGACTTTGAATTATATTCTTAACTAATAACAAGTTATTTATATGTCCATAATTAAGAACATTTATGAAAGCCAACGCATTAAAAAAATTATAGTTCCTTGTATATAATTTTAAAGATTAAAAATATACAAAATTACCATTGTAGGATGATCAATAATAAAAAATTCAAATATGTATAGGGAAGATAAAATATTTGATACTAGTCTCTACTTTTAAATTTCATACTACAAAAACTATGATTTTTTTTGTATATTTTGTTTAGTTGATTATTTTGTATTCAGCTGTAGCAAATAGAATTTCTGTGAACAACAGTTTATATTTCATAAAAAGATCTTCGATAAACTATAAATCACAGTAAACCGGTTTATGAACTAAACTTATAAACCAAATTTGGTTTGAATTTTGTATAAATAAATAAACCAAACCAAAAAAATTCTGTCATATATTGAATGAAAAAACATAGAATTGTTACCTAGAATATCTTAAAAGTGAAAGTAAATACATCTATTTCAAATAATAATAATGATCAAAATACAAAACAATTTCAGATTATGACTTATATCATAAAAAAGACCAACTAGATACTCAAAAATTAATGTATACTTAAATTTTATTCACGATGAATATGATGAAATCAGTAAAAATATTTTGAAATTTTGGATCCAATATAGTAACAAGTTTAAAAATTTTTCAAAATTGAGTACAAAATTTGCAATTTTCTCTGGTAAAAGTGTTGAATGTGAGAAAATAATTAGCTAATACTCTTACATATTTAAAAAATAAAGAAAAAGTTTTAATAATGATAATTTAATTAACGATCTTATTGCATTTTGTAATATTTAATTCTAAAGATATAACTGTATGTTTTGGTTTATTATAGGTTTATGTTTTAGGCACTCCTTTATAAACCTGGTTTAGGTTTTGTTTAAACCACTTTTTAGTGGTTTATCAAAGCTCTATTGAATGATATTTGCGACATTAAAAATAGTAAACTTATTATATGAAATTAACATTTCAAGAATAATTAAACATATTTCTTAAATATTGTCATTAAAAATGAATAAATTCTAAAATTAAAGTTAAAAACCACAAATTTAATTTTTGCTTCTTATAGTCACTGTTTATATAGGTAAGATTTAGTTTATTTAGCACCTTTTATTTGTGACAAAAAATAAGTAAAATAAAAAAATAATTTTTGTCAATTATTTTAATATAAGCTATTTTAAATTTCTCAAAATAAAAATTTGTTAAAGAAAACTTTCTTAAAAATCTTTTTAGTGTTCCCAACTTTGTTTTATGAGCCTTAAAGATAAATGTTTTAGTGATAAAGAAGTAAAAAATATGTGATGTGAATATGATAGTTATATAATAAGCATCGTGTCACAAATTTCGTTCAATAATTAAGTTTAGATTTAATTTCTAATAATGTTATTATATTTTTTTGTTGTTGATTTAATACTTATCGCTAACAATTTATAAAGAAAATAAAGATATCATAAATTTATTCCGACATATAAACTTCTTAAATTATGATTGTTTTTATTTTATTGAAAGACCTTCAATTTTATTATACTGAATAAAAAAAAATATTTCTCTACTATTTTCTTCAATCATGCCATTAATGTTTATTATTTGAAAGCGCATTAATTAATAATTAACAAAAAACCTTGACGTTACAGAAAAAAAATCAATGTTTTTTATTACATAATAAATTATTATGCCCAACTTTATAATTTAAAAGTAATAATATAAAATATTACAATAGAGAAGTTGAATCTTTACTATTAAAAATAACTAGGTTAATTGATTTTATTTAAAAAAAATACGGTTATTTAAGACGAAATAATTTATTATAATTTTAGAGATAAATAAGTTAACATGTACTTAGAATATTTCTATTTATTATATAAAATCTTGATGACACAAAGGATTTTTACAAAAATAGTAAATAACATTATTCTAGCACAATGGTGAGCTAAGTTATTGTATCGTATATTTGAGAATTATCCTGTAGAGGTATATTTTTAAATTTTTGAAGTTCTTAATAATGTCATATTTAATGTATTTTAAAGAAAGTTCAAGTTAAATTACGATAATATAAAACATAATTTAAATTCAATTTATAAGTTATTAATTAAGGTAACTCTAAAAATGCAAATAACTTTTAAAAATATCACTATAACTGAACTTCTTAAATATAAAACATTTAGAATTAATAAAATTTTGCTATTTAATAATCTTTTTACACTAAAATTTAAAAACAAAAGTTACGACTACTTTAATGAAACACATGAACATTTTTTTTATATTTTTCTTAATATATTTTTAGTTGTTTTTTAAATATAGTTCCATCGTCTTTTTCTTTACTTAATGATAAAATTGTTTTAAAAAATCAGTCATTATAAAATCTTATAATTTAAAAAATTTTAATTTTTTACTTCTATGTCAATAAATACGACCAATTCAATTCATAAGCAGTTTTTTTCTTTTAAAATCACTCAATCTAAACATATAAAAAATTTGCTATTTAAAATTAATAAACATCATAATCATAAACCATAAATAAGTAAATATAATTATTTAATTAATTTAGCATACATATTACTCTGAATGAACATATCATCATCGAACATTTGTTTAGTGTAATTCATATTTCACAGTATGCACGAAATTGAAAGTATCACTTTTTGTATAATGTAAAGATCTCACAAAATGTCACAAAGACATCAATGTATTTAGTAATCGTTGCGTATGGTTGTATTTATTTAGACATCTTTTTGTTTTCTTTACAAGAATGAAGATTATCCAGCAAATAGTGAACAAAAACAAATAAAATTTCAGTTAAAAGACATTTTAAAAAGTTAAGCACATCTATTCTAAATTTTAAAAGTAATAAAAGAAATGGAAAAAAATTGTTAGATAATGTTTTTAACTTTATGAAAAGAACAACAGAAATTTCAAAAAATGATGGAGAAATAAAGCATTTAAATTTTTTTCATAATGAATATAATTAAAGAATTCAGAGTTTTCGATTTTTAAGTCCAATAAATTTACAGGTTAAAATTCATTTAAAATTAGGTGTAAGATTTCTAATGTTTTTGATTTAAGTGACTAATGTAAAAATTATTCAACAAATAATTCTACATATTTATAAAACAAAGAAAAAATTTAAATATAGTAGGAGTCAACGAAGTCATTGTAACAATTTGAAAAAATGTAGTTTTTTCAATGTCAATCCATTTTAATAATCTTATATCTATCTGAGAGCTTAAAATCACACTTAAAAATTTCTTCAAGTTAATTAGACAAAGATTAATTTATTATATAATTATAATCGGTTATATGATTTTTATTTTTTTCTAAGAATCTTAAGATTTGTTAGTTTTTCAAAATTATGTAACTTTTTTAAACATAATAATGTATTATATATTATACTTGTCTAGTAATTCAAATTCTTTTCTACAGCATATTTTATAATTTTTTTAAGATATTTATTATAAATAAAGTTATAATTACCTTAAAATGAACATTTTTAACAATTATAAAAGTTATAAATTTAACTATTTAAAAATATTTAGATTTGTGGTAATAAAAGAGTATCGGATATTTATTATATAAAACATTTTTAATTAGATATTGTATTTTAAAAAAATAAGTCGCATTTAATTTCCATAACATTATTTAAAATTAATATTTATTAACTAATTTTAAAATATATTGTAAAAAATAATTTGAGCTATCAAATGAGTATAATATTACAAATAAAATAATAGATCTTGATAAAGTTATATTTTTCAAATGTTTACGATGATATCGTTGACATTCTGCTGATAAATTCGTTTATGATCTCATTTTACGGTATATCCCGAGAGATAATGATTTTTTGGACATCAAAATTTGATTACATTGTACAAAAATTTTTGATCTTATGTGCATTTAACAGCATCACTTGTTTTCGACGACATACTTTAAAATCTTTTTTATTAATATTGAGTTTAAATTAAATTAAAGAGATTTATTTAAATGCCGTTTTTTCTAAATTTTTCTTAAAAAAATATACATATATTTTTCGTAAATGATAATTTTCTATAATGATATAATCATTTGACAGTCCAATTTCTTAAAAAGCATAACAGAAGAATTATTAAATTTGATTGTAAGTAAATTTATAGATTTTTTCTCAGTAGTTTTTAATTTCATAAACAATATGAAATTTTAAAATTTAAAAATTAATATAATCTTACAATAAATATTAATAAACAGTTAAACTTATAAAATATCATAATTAATAATATTCTTTAATTTTTTGCACTTTATTCTTTAGTGAAATATTTAAAAAATTGCAAAAATATAAATAAAATCTTTTTTTACGACCAGAAACGCATAATAATTTATGTTTTATGACTTTACTTATTATAAATTTTTAATAAAAAATTCTCATATACTTTGTTTAAAAGAAGTAGGAATACCACGTAACTATAATATTGTAAGAAGTATAAAAAATAGAACAGTTACAATAGTCTATGTTCAGACAAATGTTTATTCTTTTACAAAAAGTTACTAGAAAAAATAGTATATATATAAATCTATATAGCTTTATTTAAATTTAAGATTTAAAAACGATCTTGAAGTATAATGTAGAAAACAAGCGAGACTATCAAAAAATTCTTAAAGAATAAAAAAAATGTTAATGGTTAACTGGTTTGCGTATTTTTAGACATATCCTGAATGTTGTTACATTTAATCATTTAAATATATTATATTTCTCATAGATTTGATTTGTATTAGGTTTAAAATCTAATAATAACTCACAAATCAGTTTTAAGTTTTATTTAAATCTTTGAAAAGTTACTTATTAATTTTCTTTTTATTATTTAATTAAATTTATAAAAAAATAAAACTAAAAAAAAAAAAATTAAATAACTTTTAAAGTTTTTTGTAACCAGATATCATTTATAACTGTAATAATGTATTCTGTAGAAGTTATTATTTGATTATCACGCTTTTTCTTATGTTTATCACTAATTATTGCAACAACACTTTATGTAAACATCGTACTAAGTTTATCTCAGTTAACGTAATAAAATACTAAAAGTTTTTATAAAGACAAAATCTATATTGTGTCAACTCGAAGGCGGAATTAGACATGATGCCAGATTATCAAAAAATAAAACAATGAATCAAAAGATAAAAATTAAAAACTTTATTTACCATTCATTTTAAATCACATTATAGAATTGAATTCTTCGTTTTTACTACTATTTATTTTTAATGAATTTTATATTTTAAATACCATCTTGTTATATTAAGAATTTTTAAAAGATTTGTAATCTATTCAAGATTTAAAACGATAAATTAATAGCTCTTCTAATTGTTTTTAGTTATTATTATTCTTTAGGTAAACTATATCTACTTTTTTTGTTATAAATTTTATTTTTTCGATTAAAACTAACTACAATAGAGTTTATATTGTAAAATTATTAATTAGACTTAGAATTAAAAACTGTTGTTATAAATGAAATTGTAAAATCATGAATAAATTAGCAGACATATGTCATTTTGACGATCAATTATCTTTTTTTAATCACAAAGTATGACTAAATTCTGAATTGATTATGTAAAAGATGTCATACATTTTTATAAAATGTGTTGTTTTTTAACAAAGGTTTATATACAATATGAATTAAATATATACTTCTTTTATAATTTCATTCATAACTTTTATAATAATGTATATACATTTTTTCAAAACACTGGTAATAAAAAGAATCCTCATGTTTTTATACAGTAATTTAAGTAAAATTCATAGTTAAAAAAAATTTTCTAAAAGTAAACATGAACTAGTAGTTTAAATTTTAGAATGTTGTTTATTGAACGTTAATAATTTTCTTGTAATACACTAAAATAATTTTTTGAATAGAATTAACTGTTTTTAACTTTAAAACTTAAAAATATTTATTAATGGTATTTTATTATGAATGATTATCTTAAAATTAATATATCATGTTACAAAACTAAAGAATGATTTTAATAATTTAGTTTTTTATTTATTTTGCTGAAAATGACATGATATTTTATATACTTTTATATATGTTAAGCATCGTATGTATGCAACGTTAGCATTTTTGATCTCTTAGAATTCCGAAATTAATTTGGAAAATTTGCATGTAAATAGATTTCAGTATACTCCACCGAAATTTTAAAAAGATAAAAATGTTTTCCGTTATTGACAAAAAAGAATTCAAAGTGCCAAAAAATTACAATTTCAAAATATATGGACTCGCCGCGTTTTAATAAGATATTTTTACACACAAATTTATTATATTTGTGTAAAAATTTTGACATTCATTAACCCAACTAAAATTAGAAGTATCATATCTAGGTTTGAAAAAAACAGTACTGATTAATTATTGGCTTCGCTGTAAGGTGTACGGCACCCAAACCCAAAAGAGGATACTCATAATGGTTCAAACTTCACGATGGTGGATTTAAAGTTGATTTTGAGAAAGTTGAAATCAAGATGAACTCAAAATTTTCAATGGCACTCTTTTTACCTGAAACTTATGGATCGAGTTTTTTTTCTCATATGAATTTACCCCTTTAATTTTTTTCACTCATGTGGGAGGTTTAAATATTTTTTTTTAAATTAAATATTGATTTAGCAGAAGTATTAATTTTTAAAAGAAATATTGGATACAAGGAACTTCGATCAACCCCTTTATTTCTACCTAACACTAATTACAATATAAAATAGTAAAATTAGCCAACTAGAATATAATTACCTTTTAATAACAAAACTTTCTACTTACTTTTTACTCTTTTAATAATTCTTCCGGTAATTATAGTGTTGACTTATACAATTAATATATATTAATTAAAATTTCCCCTAAAATTTTACAAAATTATTAGTACTATATAACTCAGTTATAAAATTTGATTACATTAGTTTGGGTTGATTACAATAAATGAACGAAATTTATGATGAATTTTTATTATACTCTCTTTTCTATTTAGGACATCTTACAGCTCCACCTGGGTTTTGTGATTCAGGAACTTTCCTGATATCAGTCCAGTTAACTTTAAATAGTTTCCGTGAGCTGGCGTCATTCTTCTTAAAGTAGCAATGAAGATTATCAACTGCCAATACTTTATACTTTTCATTAGTTTTGTCCCATTTATCAGCATTTTGCTTTTTCATTATAAAGTTGTCTCCGACCTTGAATTGATTAGTTTTGTATGCTTGATCTTTTTTAGATAATTTTCTGTATAGATCACTTGTATATACTGCATTATAAACTTCTTCTTGGTCATTGAAGATTTCTGTAACGCATTTTGAGATATCATAGTCATAATTGTTGAGATTAAGTTGTTCTATGTTCCTGATACCCCTCTCCTTAAACATAAAAATCTCGAATGCACTGAAGTTATTGGACTGTATTCCTTTATTTATATAATAAGTTGAGATGCTCAATAACTTCTCAAATTTTATGTTGGCGAAAGTCTTTTGGTTTAATTTGCTAAATGTCTGTTCTATTAACTTGATGTACAATTCTGCCAGACGATTTCCATGCGTGTATGGGACTACATTTACTATCTTAATTAATGATAATTTGAAAAATTTAATTGCTTCTTCACTATTTAAGTATTTTGCATTGTCCATTATGATTATTAGTGGCTTTGAATATAGGTAAATAAATCCACTTATTGCTTTAATGATATCCTCGTCTCTTGGATCTTCATTTATTTCTTTTGACATTACAAACTTCGAGAACGAATCCACACAAATTAATACCGTTCTCTCTTTTCCTTTAAATTTAAATTTTCCTGTCAAGTCGCAGCTCCAAATTTGATTTGGATACATTACATTTAATGTTCTTTCATATTTATCTCTTTTAAAACTATTTCTTAAAATACATTCCTCACACTTTTCAGCATATAATTTTACGTATTTGTTGAAATGTTTGGAGAAGTATCTTCTATGTAAATGTCTTAACATTTTGGTTATTCCATAATGTCTTTGTTGATGTACTATCTCTACTATCTTTGGTGCTAGAGATTCTGGTATTTGAGGTTTAAATCTATCTTCCTCAATTTTTCCCAAACAATTGTTTAAATAGGTTAACTTATTCTCTTCAATATATTTTGAAGTGATTTCTTTTGAATTTCTTTGGTGTTCGATTATCTCCTCTATCGAATATTCATGAAGTGTATTGACAATGTCTTCTAACTTTTCTTCGGTTTCTATAATTAACTTTTCTTCCTTTTTAGAGCCTTTGGGTCTCCCAGATTTTCTCTTTTTAGTTCCTTTAGGTCTCCCACGGTTTCTTGTTGATGAAATTTCAATTTCATCACTTTCAGTATCATTCTTATTTTCTTTATCGTCTACTCCATTATCATCTGTATTTTGTATATAGTTGCATATAAGATTCTTGTTGTCTAACGAAATTTCTTTTTCTTGTCTTTGTTCATAAACTGGTGCAAATATGAGAGAATTTTCGCCACTGTATATCTTCTTATCTTCTGTTTCTAGAGAGTGGTCGATAAGCCTTGATAAATAATCTGGAAAGTGATTTTCCGATCCTTTAATGTACTCGATTATCAATGTTGCTGGATATCCCGCTAAATAGTTTATCATCTCGACATATATATCATTCTTGCTATTTTCTTGTATTTGCTTTATCGGTTTATGATCCGTTTGTATGTAAACTGTGGATCCTTTTAATAAGTATGAAAAAGTGTCTAGAGCAACACATATACATTTCATCTCTAGAAAACTGCTATGTCTTTTTCTTAAGGTCTTCTTCAATCTCTCATTCATTTATACCTATTATTATTTTCTCCTCTTGGTTGTCGGGGTTTTGTTGAATCAATGTTGCTCTTAAAGCTTGCTCAGAAGCATCAGTTTTCAATATGGTCTTCTAATTTTGTCTTGGGAAGCCTATTGTTGGAGAAGATAATAATTCATCAACTATCTTATTATAATGTATAACATCAGTGTTGTCCATAAATAAATTGTTTTTCTTTTTACTTAATTTACTGAATAATCTTTCTGAGTATAGTGCAAAAGAAGGTAAGGTTTGTCTGAAATATTGTGTTCCAAACAGGAATCGTTGTAATTCAGTTTTTGTTGTGGGGATTTTTCTTATCAAATTAGCTACACTTTGTAATGATGGAGTATAACCACTTGGATTTAAAGTATATGCCAGATATCTCAGTTCTGTACGGAAAAGTTTGGATTTATGTATATTAAATAATAAATTGTTGGAAGTAAATATCTTGAATATTTGTTCTAATAATTCATCATGTTTTTGAATCAATTCACTATCGGATGTATCTTTGGTTTCTGACGTTATGACTAGAAAGTCGCCAATGTGTTGAATGATCAATCCTTTCTCTTTAAATGGAATTAATAGATTTCCTGTCACTAACGAAAATTGTATAGCTGAATTAGTTGCTCCTTGAGGTAATGTTCTGTAAGAGTATGTATTTATACCATCAGCACTGAAGGAATATTTGGATCTCATGTTTTCTGGTATCAACACTTGCTGGTACGCATTAGACAGATCAATAAGACTGTACAAAATTTTTCCTCCTCCAGGAATCCGTTTAAACTCGTTGACAGTATTGATACTTGGTCCATATTGCTTTATAGTAAGAGAATTTATGAGTCTTAAATCTGACACAAGCCTGTACATTTCTTCAGGTTTCAATTCTTTCTTTGGATCTTGAACAGTTTGTTTTCTTATTAAAACTATCGGGTGAACAAATTTGGGGTTTTTCTCTACTTGGATCACCTTGTTGTCAAGATACTTTTGAATTATCTTATTAGCAATTGGTAGTAGATTGATTGGTACTTTATAGTATCTAAATTTCTTCTGTAAATTCTCTTGTATATAATCTTGTTCTCCAGACATCAATGAAGGATTTAAAGTTTGTTCTGAAAAGTCATATTTTCCTTGGAAGTATTTTTCGGTTTCTTCATTACTAGATAGATTGCTTATCTGGTTAGCTTTAAATTGTTACTTAAATTCAATGTAAAAATTCTGATATACTGGTACTTTTAATTTGTCCTCATCCTGTTTCATCAATTCCTCAATCGTCACTATCTTCTTCTCTTTTAAGTTGATAAAATTATTGCTTTGAGATAAAATGTTGAGTCCAATGAGGGCCTTACACTTCATTTCTTCAGGTAGTTTCAAAACGACAAAATCTTTAATTTTGAATTCTTCATCATGCATTCTGATGGTAATTGGATCTTTTACATATATTCCAACTCCTCCATCACCAATTGTTTTAAAAGCTATCGTGTCATCAGAAAGTTGTAGTTTTAAAGTCTTCACCAGTTCTTCATCTAAAATTGAGATTTCAGATCCTGTATCTAGAGCAGCATTTACTACTATAGAGTCATCTATTAAAATTTCTTTATGTAATATTGTAGGAGATGTAACTTGATTTTTCTCCTCTTTTCTCTTTGAAGCAATGTGAAGGTTGACTCTAGTCTTAGTAGTTGGATCCCATCTAGTACGACTTCTACATTCCTTTTCTGTATGACCTCTGTAATTACATTTAGTGCAAATTATTTGCTTTTCTTTTCCTTCATTTCCGGGGATACTTTTCCTCTCTCGTTGACTTTCTTTGGAGAGTTCTATGCACTCTTTAATACTCGCTACATAGTAATTCCAATTATCCGTGGTTTCATTTCGTAATAGAAGTTTAATATTATTAGGTGAAATGTTCTTGATAACATTTTTACACTCCTTCATAATTCTATCTTCATTCTGATCATGATAGATGATTCGTATATTGTTTTCAATATTGTTACTAACTTGGTCAATATTCTCTAAAGTTAGATTTACTCTTTTTATTTTCTCAATTTCAGTTTCAGCTTCTAAGATAGCACATTTACCATCATATTTTTTCGATAAGAGTGAGGTCAGTTGATGGTAGTCTATATTCTCGTTTTGCTCCAAGATGTGTTGTGCCACCCTTTGGTTTACATTTATAAGTAAGCAGTCCTTCATTAGACTTTCATCTACTCTGTTTATTCTGCAATAACTTTGGAATGTCTTATGCCATTTAGAAAAAGACATTTTTCCATCAAATTTCTTCAAGTTTGAAAAATTTGGATTTACATAGTGTATAATGGTTTTTGAGTTGTCCTGTAGCGCATTTTCTTCTAAATTCCTCTTAGCAGGTAAATGAGAGATGGTAGGACTATTCTCATTTTTCTTCTTTAGGCTTTCTTTTCTATCTAGTTTTTCACAGAGAAACTGGATGTTGTCAGCCTGAGTTTTCACTACTTTTTGTACTGATGTTATCGTCTCAATTTGGACTTTCATCATCATCTCCATCTGATACAGTAATTTGGCAATAGTCTGATCCTGTACATTAGTTTGAGTCTCCTGTAGTTTTGGAGTTTCTCTTCCTTCATCAATTGGGGGATCATCGTTAAATCCTTCTTCACTGTTCTGACTTCGATTGTCTAAGTCATCCTCAGGATCGTCCTGGTTCTTCATATTTATAAGATTTACAGTATTGGAACTTTCGGATATGATTCTCTGAAAGGTCTCTGACTCTGTTTCTTCTGATTTGAGATGGGTGTTTGATCTGGTGTTCTTCATATACCCAATTTACGTCACCAGTATTAATTTTTAAAAAAAATATTGGATACAAGGAACTTCGATCAACCCCTTTATTTCTACCTAACACTAATTACAACATAAAATAGTAAAATTGGCCAACTAGAATATAATTACCTTTTAATAACAAAATTTTCTACTTACTTTTTACTCTTTAAATAATTCTTCCGGTAATTATAGTGTTGGCTTATACAATTAATATATATTAATTAAAATTTCCCCTAAAATTTTACAAAATTATTAGTACTATATAACTCAGTTATAAAATTTGATTACATTAGTTTGGGTTGATTACAATAAATGAACGAAATTTATGATGAATTTTTATTATACTCTCTTTTCTATTCAGGACATCTTACTGCTCAGATTTAGAAATTATTTAACGGCATAATTGAACTGATTCACTATTGAACTATTAATTTAGCTATTTACATTATCAACATTTATCATTAAAAAGTTTATAGGTAATTAATTTTTTTTCAAGAACCAGCCTTAGACCCGCCTTCGGTTGGTCAGAGCTGGTCCGTAGAGCATACTTTTTACTAAAGCACTTTTATACTAAAATTTTAGTCAAAGCATGTGTAGTAAAAATTTTAAGAAGTTTTAGTGGTGCAATAAACACAATTAGTAGAAGCTTTTATTATAAAAATTAATAAAATTACAAAAACAATAGTGGCCACCTAAATTTTATTTGTTTTAGAATCTCATTGCCGTTTACTTACTATTATACAAAATTATTATATTTACTAACTCCTTATAGTCGTTACTAGAATCCTATATGTGTTCCTAGAACTAAACTAATTAATTAATTTTAAATAAACACACAGCAATGGATAATTAACTTTTAACTAGACTTAATAAAATTTCGGTGACAAAACGGTTATATATATTAGTTTTTGATGACTTTTCGAAATTGCGTTACAAGAACAGTTTATTTTAATCATTACTGTTTTACTGTGTATAAAAAAATTGTTCTATTGAGTTACATATTTCTGGAGAAATAAAATAACCGAAAATACATTGTTATAATATGTTAATACATTATGAAATATTTCTGAGTTTGAAAATCATTTCATAATGTCTACATTTATTGAAAGTGTTTAGTTAAACAAAAAATTTACCCAACAAAAAGAATTTTTGTGAAGTGTTAGGTTTGTCTTTGTCAAACATATAAAATGATTGTTATTACGATTATGTTATTATATATAAATGTAATATGGTAATTGTTTCATCTATCTACTTATTTGTATTTATCATCAATAAACTTATTGTATTACTAATATCTAACAGGTTATGGGCCCAGAAAAGACTGAAGTTTCCAATTTGGACTTGGCGCAAGCTTTTACTACAGTGAAAGGACTACCTTTTGTAAAATTATCTGGTCCAAATAATTTTCGACAATGGAAAAATGATATGGAAACTCTTTGCCGCATGGTAAATGTCAATTTTGATGAAATGGGAAAGTTGTCATCGCATAACAAAGATGTAATGCTGCGACTACTTAACTTGTATATTGACACGGATTTACGAAATGAACTATTAGATTTTTCATCACCTGATGAATTGATTGAAGAAGTTACAGCAAAATACTCATCCACATCTCTAATAGCTCGTATAAAACTGCAAAAATCTCTTTATCAACTTTCAAAAGAGCCTGAAGAATCTATGGTAGATCTTATATCACGCCTGAACACTCTTTGTCGATCTTTAAAAGGAATGGATGTCGTGATATCAGAGAAAGATAAAATAATCATACTTTTGGGAGCACTTTCTGATAAATACGAGAGTTTTATATCATCTATAAATGAGAAGGATTCTTATAACACCATAAGTCAGAGACTGAAAGCACTGGATGAGCTACCTAGTAATAAAGTCGAAGTTGAGCAATCCGTTTTTTATTCAAATAAATACAGTTCGATAATATGTCGTAATTGTGGAGGAAAAGGACATACATATAAGCAATGTCCATCAAAGAAAGAATACAAGAAACCTCCTACCACTTATAATAAGTATAAAAGTCATGGTAACCAAGTCAACTATGTAAACGATGATGAAAATCTGATACAAGAAGAAGCCTTGATGACATGTTTACCAACTGATGATCTTTCTTCAGATAATGAAGTTGAATGGGCACTTAGTGCAAAAGGGGTAAATTTTAAAGAAAATAATGTTGATACTGCGTGGTTTTTAGATTCAGGCGCAACAGTTCACTTGTGCAGAAACCCTAAGCTGTTGTCAAACTTGATGCCTATAAAACCCGTTTCTATTATGGTAGCGAATGGTCAATATATAGAATGTAAATGGAGTGGTCAAGTAACTATATCTGGTATTTCTATAGGAAGCGTGTATTATCACCCTGACCTTGCTGCCAACCTTATTAGTATGGTCAAACTTAAGGAGATTACAAAAATGTTTATAGAAAATGAAGACATATGCTTTCGTCAGAATAATTTAATTATAAGAACAAAACAAGTAAATAAGAATATTATTATTGTAACTGATGTTTTGGAAAATAAAGCTTTTAGTGCTTATAAAGTTTCTCCTGAGATTTGGCATGAAAGACTTATGCATATAGCTGATAAAGAATTAGCACATCATACTGGTCTTCGTATGTCTAAAAAGTGTGTAGCATGTTCTTTAGCTAAGATTCCTCGTTCTCCTCATCCCCTAAATAATTCTGCTGTTACAAGACCACTAGAACTTGTTTATTTTGACCTAGCAGGGAAAATTTCACCAAGAGGTCTTGATGGAGAAGAATACTATTGTATAGCTCTTGATGAATACTCAAAAGCCACCCAAATAATCCCATTGAAAAGTAAAGCTAACACTTTACAAGCTGTCAAACAAATTATATCTTTATGGGAGAGTTTAGTAGGTAAGTCTGTTGAACGTGTTCGAACAGACCATGGTACAGAATTTGAAAATGTTGAAACCAGTAATTATTTTGCTAGAAAAGAAATTGTGAAGGAGTGGTCATGCGTAGGTACACCACAACAGATAAGTGTGGAAAGGTATAATCGTTATGTGAAGGAGAATGTGTCTACCATAATCATAAATCGCAGATTACCTAAAAACACATGGAGTTTAATTTGTACTTCAATTCCATATGTTAAGAATAGAATAAGAAGCTCTGCAACTATGATGGAGCCGATGAAACTCCTTGGTCTTAAATTTACGATAGATCATCTAAGATGTATTGGATGTATGGTTGTATACAAAAAGGATAAAGACATAAAAATGGGTATGAAGGGTAACATTGGTGTTTTTCTTGCATATGGACCCAAAAACTCATATAAAGTTATGGATGTTGCTACAAATTGTATTAAAATTACTTCAAATGTAAAATTTTATGAAGAGTATGATTATATAGATGCTAAAATGTTTTATAAAAGGTTAGTTTTACATGAAACTAAGATTCCCGCACACATTAATGATATTGATGACCTAGATAATATACCGTCCTCATATCCTTCAAAATGCATAACGAGTGAAAATGTATGTGAAGACAGTAAGATAATGACTTCTGAGATAAATGATAAAAACATTACCGAAGATTCGAGTACAAATAGCAGTATAAATGAAATACCTGATGACTTAAAGGAGGATATCTTGGATTTATCACATAAATTTGAAGAATTTAGTGTATCCGACGATAATAGCATATCTAAAACACAAAGCGATTACGTCAGAAATCCTAAATTTGTGAATGGATCACCAATTGCTACTAGAACTCGTAAAAAGGGATCAGCATTTTTTGTTACATCTCCTAGTGGTTATTTGGAGGCTTCGCAATTACCTGAATGGAAGGAATCAATGAAACAAGAACTAGAAAGCCTAATAAAAAACAACACTTGGACATATGTAAAGAAAAATGATATTGGAAAGCAAAATATCATCACATCTAAATGGGTTTACAATGTTAAAAATGATGGTCGTCTGAAATCAAGATTGACAGCTCGTGGATGCCAACAACCAACTCAAAGCGAAACATATTCACCCACTGTACATCCTTCTATCCTAAAAGCAATACTCTCTATTTGTATGCAAACAGGTATGAAAGTTCACACTATGGATTGTACAAATGCTTTTCTTCAAGGAAACTTTGAAGACAATGAAATTGTTTATATGACTGTTCCAAAAGGAATTGAACTCGTTCATCCTCAGCATAAAAATTCAATATGCAAACTTTTAAGACCAATATATGGACTACGTCAAAGTTCACGTTGTTGGTATAGAACGTTTACAGATTTTTTAACATTAGATGCAAATTTTATCATATCAGAATTTGATTCATGCGTCCTGTTTACACATAATCCATCTCTAATAATTATTTTATTATATGTTGATGATATCATGATAATTTCCCAAAATGATACGGTGATTGAGAAATTAAAACAACGTATTTTATCACGATTTGAAGCAAAGGACTATGGTCCTATGATAGAACATACTGAATACATCGGACTTGAATTTGCTGTTAAAAATAATGAAATAATTGTCAATCAAGAAATGCGTATAAAGAAGTTAATTGAAGAATATAGTAGTTTATGCTTGGTACCTAAAAAGAATATTATAATTCCAAAGGGGGAAGTGGTAGAGTCAGACTATTTAAATGAAAAACAACATTCTGATTTTAGAAAGATAGTTGGAAAGTTGTCGTACATTTCTAATTTATCACGGCCAGATATCACTTTTAGTGTTAATTATCTTCAACGCGTTCTGGAAAAACCAAGGAAGTGTCATTTATCAATAGCATTGAATATTATAAGTTATTTAATGAAATTCCCTGATTTATCTATACACTTTAAGAAATCGAAGCATCATCCTTTGGAAGTATATTGTGATGCAAGTTATGCATCTTCAAAAGATGCACATAGTACTACTGGTATAATAATCATGGTTTATGGTGCACCAGTTTACTGGGCTACGAAAAAGCAATCGACAATTTCATTGTCATCCTCAGAAGCTGAAATTAAAGCTGCTGTCGAGGCTGTAAAACAAATGCTGTGGATTAAAAAGATATTTCAACAAATCTTTAACAAATTATCCATTTCACCTGTACTATTTGTTGATAACATACCAGCAATAAATATTATGAAAAATAATGAAATATCAAATGCAAAAATGCGTCATACAAATATTAATCTAAGTTTTCTTAAAGAAATGAGAAATAATTTTAAGTATGTCGAAACTAGTGAACAACTTGCAGATGGACTCACAAAATCAGTTTCAACTGATAAGTTACATAGATTATTTGGTTATGATGATGTTAAGGAAACAGAAGGGGAAATGTGAAGTGTTAGGTTTGTCTTTGTCAAACATATAAAATGATTGTTATTATGATTATGTTATTATATATAAATGTAATATGGTAATTGTTTCATCTATCTACTTATTTGTATTTATCATCAATAAACTTATTGTATTACTAATATCTAACAATTTTATATCTAAGAGGTAAATAAAAATGAATATTTAAAACAACCCAAGTCACTATTAAGATGACTCTTCATCATATTTTTGAAATTAGTATATACAATTTGATATCGTTGCTCTATTAACTACATATTTATCTTAAATTTACAAATACAGGGTGGCCCACCTAAAACTCCCCAGACATTTGCATATATATCTCCACGCATAGATAAGCTACAAACATGGTATTATAATCATTTTGTAGTTGAGATATATCCCATCCTAAATCTATTGACAAATCAACAAAATGTGGATTTTAGTTGGAGTTATGGGCTATTGAAATTTAGATGCATTTTTCGACTTTCACTAAATGTAACTTTTTTACTTGGAAAGATTTTTTAAAAATTGTTGTAGATTCTGAAAGTACGAAGTGTTTTGTACTAACTCTCAAAATTACATAAAAATTGAAGTCCGGAAACTTTGTTTAATTTTTAAATAAATGTTAAAAATCTTGATTTTTGTCAAAAAATCGATGTTTTTTAAGAATAACATTTTAATTAGATAATTTTTAAAAAATTTTTATTGATATTCCGATAGAGTAAGCAAAGCTCTATCGAATAAGTATAGTGTCACTAAATTTGATTGAGTTTGAAGAAAGTTATGAATTGTCAAAAATTGACCATTTTTTACAATAATTCTATAAAAAAAGAAAATATGTCAATCTTTTCCAAATTTTCGGGCACGGATTATGTTTTATTTTCAAAAGTATTAAAAATATTGCCCTAATTTGATAAAAGCTCGCTCATATTTTAAAAATACAGGGTATGAGATTATGAGTGGATATACAAAAAATTAAAAAACCATTCAAGAATTGTTCTTAAAGAGTAATATCTACACAAAATAGTATAAAATAATTGTAAATGGTGTAAAAATATTGGAAAAATTATTTTTTTCTTGAATTTGTGTGATAAGGAATATTTTAGTTCTTTAGACAATTTATGAACAAACAAGTAATAACCTGTAAACTAATATGGATAAGTAGTCTTATTATTGCTACTAGGATACCATAAAGATAAGGGAAAGTATTATCTGTATTTTAACTTTCAAATGAAAGTGTCAAAAAGTCGACTTTGGCAAATCATAACTTCTTTCAATGTCAACCCCTCAGAACGGTCATATACACATTCGATAAAGCTTTGCTTACTCTATCAGAATATCAATAAAAACTTTTTAAAAATTATCTAATTAAAATGTTATTCTTAAAAATCATCGATTTTTTGGCAAAAATCAAGATTTTTAACTTTTATTTAAAAATTAAACAAAGTTGCCGGACTTTAATTTTTATGTTATTTTGAGAGTTAGTACAAAACACTTTGTACTTTCAGAATCTACAACAATTTTTAAAAAATATTTCCAAATAAAAAGTTACATTTAGTGAAAGTCGAAAAACGCACCTAAATTTCAATAGCCCATAACTCCAACTAAAATCCTCATTTTGTTAATTTGTTAATAGATTTAGGATGGGATATATCTCAGCTACAAAATGATTATAATACCATGTTTGTAGCTTATCTATGCGTGGAGATATATATGCAAATGTCTGGGGAGTTTTAGGTGGGCCACCCTGTATATAAATGAAAAAAACAAAAAATTATTACCTAAAATAACTTCTTACGTTTTTAAGCTACAAACGTTGCTGTAGTTTTCATATTTTATGCCAGACTTTGTTCTACGTACTAAATTTAGTTTTATTTTCTTTATCAACTTTGCATAAAATTATAATATTAGAAAATTTTAATTTTTACTAAAAAAATAGTCATCACCTGTTAATCCATTACTTGATTCATTTTTTATTAATCTTTAAAGTATTTAGTTTTCTTCTTATTTCTAAATTTACTTTTCAAATGCATCATAAACCATAAAATTTCACCATCTTTGGAAAGAGTTATTTCTGGTAGAAAAATATACAAAAATGTGTCGAAAAAGTGGTGTTTTTTAAAAATAACTTAGACAATTATGAACCAAATGTTTTAAGATACATTTTCTCCGCTAAGTTGGAAAAAAATACATCTATTAAATGTTTAGTAGTAAAATTTGATCAAGTTGAAAAAGAGTTATGTCTGGAACAAAATTGATTTTTGCAGAAAAAAATAGAAAAAAGCAAGAGAAATTACATTAAAATTGGCATAAATCGTTTCGTAGATAAGCTATAGACTTCGCAATAGTTTCATTTTTTAACTTAGACGTAACTCTATTTAAAAAATATCTGGTCTATTTTATTTCTATAAGTTTATTTAAAGTAATAACTATTTAACTTTTTAATTTTCACTAAAAAAATAGTCGTCACTTTTTGACCCACATCTTAGACAATTATTTATCAATCCTAATGCTGTTGTGTTTCCGCACTATTCTACAATTGTATATCTCAATTAAGTTATAAATCATAAAATTTTATTAATTTTAAAAAGAGTTATTTTTGAAACAAAACTATGCAAAAAACTGTTCAAAAATGTGATATTTTTTAAACATAACTTAGCCACTTATGAACCAAAAGTTTTGAAACCCATTTTTAACACAAAATTGAAAAAAAATACATAAAATGACTATTTGACCATAAAAATTAATAAAATTTTAAAAAGCTGTATGTCTGGAATAAAATTAATTTTTACAATAAAAATGGAAAAAAGGCAAAAAATTTGACATTTAAATTAATATAACTATTTTCATAGTTTAGTTATAAACTTCTTTAGATATTTGTTTTTTTAATTAGACATACATCTATATAACAAATATTATTTTATTTATTTTTATTAAGTTATGTAATTAAGTTATAACAATTTAAAATTTTTTTTTTTTTTGTTTTTTAAAATAGTCATCACTTTTTAAATCATAACTTAGCCAATTTTCAATATAATTACATAGTATTGTATTTTCTCTCTATTTTTAAATTTAACCTTTTAAATAGTATATAAACTATTGTATATTATCTATTTTGAAATAGCGTGTTTTTTTTTTTTTCTGTTTAAATATATATTAAAAAAAATCTGAAAAAACGGTATTATTTAAAGATAATGTAGACAATTATGGAACAAAACTTTTAAGACCAATCTTTATCACTACGTTAAAAAAGAAAAAACACATCTTTTGGCTATTTAATAATAAAAATCAGTTAAATTTGAAGAAAATTATGAGATAGACAAAATTTTTTTTTCTTATTTATTTTTTATTATAAAAAATATATAATATAGTAACTTCAATATAATTAAATTTTTATATAAAATATTATTATAAATTTTATTAATTAAAAGTAAAATAAATATTTATTGTTTTTTAGGAATTTGGATGTGAGGATCTTTATGGGGTTCATTATGATTAGGATGTGGATTTCCTAAACCACTTAAATGAGTATTCATATAACCAATCAAAAATTTATCCCATTCTTCATCGGTTACTGGTTCCTTATTTTTATCGATTGTTTTAAAGAAGCAACAATAATATATTCCTATAATTTTTGTTCTATGACAGTCTTCTGGTATATATTTTATACCAGTTATACCTTTACCTTTATAATAATATTGAAGAGAATAAACTAAAAATATAAAAAATAATTTTTTTCTATATTTATTTACCTTTTGTTTTACTATCAATAGTTGAAGTTAAAGGTGTACTAAAAGAAATATTTTGATTTACTACAAAAGTTTCTTTATAAATGTCTTTATTAAGTATTAAGTCTTTTATTGTAATTTCAACTTGTACATTAAAATCACGATGTTGTATGGGAACATATCCACCAAAAAAATCATAAGCTGTAAGTTGACCATGAACATAAAGTTTTTTTACTTCACTACTTAAAACAGTATTACTTTTAACAATATTAAATGTTAAAATAATTATAAATACTGTTAATGTTTTAAAAATTATCATTTTTAAATATTTTACTTTAATATTTTAAAAGTAAAATTTTCTTAAATACTGAAAATTAGTATAGAAAATTATTGAAAAATAAATATTTAATTTCTAAAGTGTCAAAGAACAACAAATACATAAAAATTTTAAATAGATGTATAATTTCTTTTTTTTAATTTTTAACACTTTGTTCATTCTTAATTAATTTTAATAAATTTTTTTTTAAATATTTAGTTATGACTTTAAAATTTTATTACAAAAAAAAATATTTTGATTTTTTTGTTAAAAAAAATACACTTAAAGATGATGAATAATTATTTAAAATTTTTACTAATTTTATTAAATTAAAAGAATTATAATTATCTTGAAGAGAAAAAAGGTCTTATATCTTTAAAAAGACAAAATACCTATCAACAATAAAAGACAAAAAATTAATAGAATGTAAAAGAAGTTTTAAAAATTTCTGATGATGAAATACTATATTATCATTTTATAATCTTCTAAATTTTAATGTCTCATTTCTTTAAAATAGTTACTTATATTATCTTAATTTATTTTATTATCATATATTATATATTGTACTTTATATTACGTTATATATTATTATTACTTTAGATAAAATATATTTATTTATTTATATTTATTAATTTTGTATTTTAGACTACCATAGAAGTAAAATATAAATTGTAATTCTCGAAAGTGAATTTCTTGAGAAAAAACGTAGTATAATAATTATTAAATTCTAATTATACTTATTTATAACTTTTAAAATATCTTATAGGTGACGGAAAATTAAATTTGACAGTCAACTACATTAAATATGCTACATCTTTGTAAAATTTACTACATTTTATGACAATTTGCGACATCTTAGTACATTTTTCCAACATGTATTTTTCATACATAATAATTTTTTTAACACATAATTTAAGTATGTCAAATAGTAAAATAATATTATTAAAATAAAGTAGAATTGAGTTAGAAAAAGTGACTTTCGCTTATCCATTAAGTAACAATGCTTTTTTTAAAAAACATACAAAATATAGGCAAATGAAAAAGCATTCTTTTTTATTTTTTAATTATTCCATTTGATTCAGTTCACACATGGATACGCACTTTACAGCAATCCCTACTCTAATTAAATTAAAAAAGAGATTATGGGAATTAGCTTGCCCGTGGTCATTCATAATTAAGTAAAATGATATTAAAAAAAAAAGAAAAAAATATGAGTAACAATGAACAAGCTAATGTCTAACGTCTGAAAAAAGATGGCGCAAATTATACAAAGATGTAACATATTTGATGTAGATAATTTTTAAATTTTGGGGATAATAAATGATCACAATTTATTGTATTATTTTTTATTAAAGTAATAAATAGTTTTTTTTTATATATCTTCTATATCTCATACTTTAACATCATAAATAAAATAAAATTTTGTTAGTTTTTATTTAAAAAAAAATAATTAAAATGGTATTTATTTTAGTTTAAGCATAATTTAAATTATTTTTTACAGTATATTAAAATTTTTTTCTTTTTTTTTTTAAAAAATTTATTATTATTATTATTATTTATTACTTTAAATATTATCATAATTTTTTTTGTTTTTTTAATATTTTCTTATTTCTAATTTGTGTATTGTAAACGAGCAATTTGACATGAGCTCTAAAAAAGAAATTCATAAAAGTTAAATCAGATAATGTTTAAACAAAAACCAAAAATGTTTATTTTTTTCAAATATACACTATTTTATGATTAAATTTAATGATTAAAAATAATTGTTCTTTAAATATTTTTATAATAAACAAAGTATCAAATTTACATATACAGATTAAAAAATATTTATAAAAGTATACATTTATTTGAAATAATCTGTATTTGACATTTTTAAATAATGTAACATTTATTTAATCCTAATATTTTTTTTAATGATATTATTTGATCATCTTTATAGACTAACTTGTTTTATTTTATTTATATATTTTTTATAATATTTTAAGATATACGTTTTTCTAAATTAATTTCGTATAATATTGTTAACATTTTAACAAATATTATTTTTTTTTTCAAACATTCTATTAATAAATAAAATATTTAAATCTCGTTTTGTGAGTCAATCAGACATTGAAAGTACAACTAAAAATTTTACCCCCTCTTATTTTTATTTCATTAATAAAAAGAACAATTATAAAAATATATGTAGCAAATTTATTCGGTCTGAAACTTTAAGATACAGGAGCTGCAGGAAGTCAATGTAGGAAAAATTTATTTTTACACAAGTTTTTGGTATAACAT